>JAOXYF010000001.1:2569312-2637876 GCA_028565775.1 Sternarchorhynchus goeldii | reverse complement strand
CTCTCACACACACACACACACACACACACACACACACACACACACACACACACACACACACACACACACACAACATGATTTCTATTTCAGTGATAGATTAGCTTTAAAGGCATTAGCTAATCTCTGTAATGGTGCTATGTACTCCAGTATCCAGTGCGCTCCATTTTTCTCTCTACACCTCAGTGTCCCTCTCTAGGACAGTGCTGAGTCCGTACAGAGTACTTCCTGCCTCACTACCACACTGTCACTATGACAACCAACTACAGTGGCCCTGTTAATGTACTTTTTAATGCCCATGGAAAATTTCTCTAGTTTGAGCCCAGCGTTCTCCTCCCACACTCAGTTATTATTGCATGACTACCGAGCATGCACAGACTGCATGCATATGCCAAGAGATTTTTCCCTTTTTGGAGAGCAAGAGACCATTACATCAGCTAAATAAAGAGCTGGTGATTATGAACTGATCATTGTAATTAGAACCAGGTTTCCAAGGTGCACTTCTAATGCTCTGCCAGATGTAGTCATGTGTGAGTTGCATCCTTCAGTACAGAAGACTGTACTCTACAGAGTCAGTTGATTGGACTCTCATGCAGAGGACGTTAGCTAGCTATCTCTCACTCCGCGGCATGGACGTCAGTACCCTGATAACACCAAGAGGCCGTTCTAAATCGAGAACCTTCTGCTAGAGTGAACCTCGAGTCGTGACCTTGTTTCCAGCAGTGCATGTTGCTCGTATCATTGTGTCACTGTCATTAGACACCGAGATTAAATGTTGCATTAAATTATAGATGTCTAGAAAATGTCTGTGCTGTCTGTGTTCGCATGAGGACGCATGTGTGCTTGTGTTTGTGACAGGTCCTGGTTGGAGGGCAGAGATCCGTCCTGCAGATCACCCTGTGGCTGACTTTGACTTCGATGTAGTGGTGGGGGCTGATGGGAGACGGAACACTCTAGAAGGTTGGTACACTAGTGACTGTGATGTGGTTCTAAATTAGTTCACTTTTACTGGGAACTCCATACTTAGCTAGAAATTCCTTAAATGAACTGCAGTAAACACAAACATGGGAATATGCTGGGGTGTACATAGTAACCAAGCAGCTATAATTATCATCGGTCTATAAATACAAAGGAAATGTTCCCAGGATAAATAAAACAGCTTAGAATTTGATACAGCAGCACAAATAGTGCATCACATGGCCTTTCATGTCCCAAGGCTTGTGTTTTTGTTAACTCTTTATTCACCACAAGTTGTGTAAACAACTCTCTGAAAAGTGACTCTAGAACATTTTGTGGAATCAGCCATTCCAGTATAAAGACTTCCAAAATAGCCCAGAACTCTCTTGTGCATGTCTTATCAGCTGTGAGCCTGGGTGACCTGCAATGAGAGAAACTTGGCTGTTGCACTTGGCCGCACTCCCTTGGCCTTTCAGCTCGATTGTTTCGTCCAAGGAAGTCATACAAAGCCATAAAATCAGGTCTTACTGTGTAAGTCGATAGCCTGTGATGTCATCAGGCCAGAGCCTACAGTATGGTTGGATGAAATCATCAGCTCAGCACTCGTTCCTAAATAACGCTGCGAGCAGAGAGAAGCTGGCCTCAGATCAGCTGCTGACGCACCCGTACACCCATCATCTTTTCACCTATCCATCAACAGATGCTTATTCCAAATAAGGCTGTTCTCAGCTGCAAACGTTTGGCACACTGCACAGTCCTGAGTAAGTTTAAGGGCAAAAAACACATCTTAGCAGTTTGTCAGATTGCAGGAACGGGCGTCGTTCCGGCCTGTCTGTTAACCGGTAAGTATATCCCCTTCTGAGGGTGTGCGGCCATATTTGTGGAGTTCTGTGGCCTTTGGAGCAGGGAGGGGCAGCGTCGCACTGAATGAACATGACTGTAATGGAACAGCTGTGACCCAGAACCCAGAGGGTGAAACTCACTTCATCATGCGTTATTTTGTGAGACAGAAGGTGAGAGGCTGCTTGTCTTCCTCCCTGTTCAGGTCCTCATTTCCCAGACACGCAGGATAACAAGGGTACACAACCTCCTCCTCAAGCCGTTCAGCCCATGTCCTGGATACTGAAATGCGCTGAATTGAACAAGCTGTATCCGTTACCTCTGGCAAAGTGGCAGTGTGGCTCAAAGTTCAGCTAGCTCCAGTTAGAGAGCTGTGCACACTGCAGCTCCGGAACTCATGGTTTACCTTTGTGGTGAAACCAAGCTTGCCTGAGTCCAAAATATCCACCCAGCAGACTTGTGCAGTAGCAGATTGCCACTGGATTAGTGTGCCACTGTCTAGCAGGAAGAGAAAAATTCCACATCACTCTCTTCTATTTACTCTCTCTCTCTTTCTCTCTCTCTTTCTCCCTCTAAATCCTTCTCTCCCTCTTTCTCTCAACCCTAGTTCTGCCTCTCTCTTTAGTGACTCTGCCGTTTTCTCTCTCTCTCTAACTCAGTCACTTAAAAGTGTCTTAAAAGAGTGCATTCAACTTTCAGTGTCTTCCCCCACGTCAGCCATATTCCCTCCTGCATTAACCTCTCTTGCGGCTCTTAGGGTTCAGGCGGAAAGAATTCCGTGGGAAACTGGCCATCGCGATCACAGCCAACTTCATCAACAGGAACACAACAGCAGAGGCAAAAGTGGAAGAAATTAGCGGGGTGGCCTTCATCTTTAACCAGAAGTTCTTCCAGGATCTCAGACAGGAGACGGGTGAGAGAACGGAATATATGTAAAAACCAGGCAGTTACCACAACCTAGCATTTCTCAATGCTCTGATGAATTTTACCACAATTCCTATTAGTTAGGCATATCTCCCTGCATGGATTAAATGTAAACTATGACTCCCCCTCTCAATTCAAGCCACAATGAGCTTACAGAGCAGAAAAATGATCTGTTGTTCTGAACAGGGCCATGTGTTGGTTCCTCTTCCTCCTTCTCTTATTTATCTCCCAAAACATTTGGGCTTTTTCTGCAAACATCATAGATTAATCACCATAGATTAATTTTGTATGCCATCTTTGACCAGCCTTTATTACACCTCAGCCCCTTTGTAATCCTCTTTAAACTCCTGATTACTACAGCAGGAGGGTTGATTTACATGCGGAACTCATGCAAAAGCATAACACAAAAGATGACATGATGTGGGACAATGATGTCAGTTATTACAAAGATCGGCAGACAGGTTCTGCTTTCTTCTGGACAACACGACCACATGTGAGAACAACTTTCTGATGGTTGTGTGTGTGGTGCAGGCATCGATTTGGAGAACATTGTGTACTACAAAGACAACACCCACTACTTCGTCATGACAGCGAAGAAACAGAGTCTCTTGGATAAAGGAGTCATCATTCATGTGAGTAGGGCTCCGGTGTGCTGAACGGAGAGGAAGTGGTTTCGGAAAGGTTTGGCGAAGGTTACACGGACTGTTTTATTATGGTGTTCTGCCAGTTTGAGAGGCTGTGAACACACACTCTTATAAACATAACAATGAGGAGTGTAAACATTGGTAAGGAGTGAATAATTCAACACTTTATGATCTCTCACTTTGGGTGAGTGTGTTTTTTACTCTCTCCCTCTATCTCTCTCTTTTTCTCACACGCACACACACACCCACACACACACACAAAAGCATAGTTATATTCTGTGCTATTTAAACTCTCCCACTGATCGTGCTTAGCCTGGAACAGACTCTCCTGATTCACAGCCTGCATTGATTCACCAGGACTTGAGCAGGAAATTGAGTCATTTAGCAGGTCGTTGAGATCACATCACTGAATGTGGTCAGATCGAGTCTCGTTTCATACGAGAGTCCAGAATTCACAATACATTCATCAGCTGTTTAAGAATTACCTCGTTGGTGAAGCCATAGCAGAGGGTTCCTGTGGTCTGTGATGGAGTACACTGACAAATTGTATATGGCTACTATTAAACTACAGTGTGTAAATGTATAACTATAAAATCCATGCGGTGTTTGTAACAGGACAACGCAGATACAGAGGCTCTGCTGAGCAGCGCCAACGTGAACCAGGACGCCCTGCTCGCCTACGCACGGGAAGCTGCTGACTACGCCACCCACTTCCAGCTGCCCGCGCTGGAGTACGCCGCCAACCACCTTGACCAGCCGGACGTAGCCATGTTCGACTTCACCTGCATGTATGCCTCGGAGAACGCCGCGCTGGTCAGGGAGAGGTTTGGACACCACCTTCTGGTGGCGCTGGTGGGAGACAGCCTTCTGGAGGTGAGAGCGCTGGTGCTGTTTCGCGAGCGCTCGGACGTTTGGAGGATCGTCGGGTATTTTGTTCATTCGATGCTGGTTGTGGGTGTGTTTGTTGTAGCCCTTTTGGCCAATGGGAACAGGCTGTGCCCGGGGCTTCCTAGCAGCTGGTGACACAGCCTGGATGGTGAAGAGCTGGGCGCAGGGCCGAGGACCGCTGGAAGTGCTGGCGGAGAGGTGAGTACGGTTTACAGAAATATGCACGTATAAGCACACCATACACACATACGATTACCAAAAACCAGAAAAATCCAGAAGAGTCCAGAAAGATGTTGACTGGGTTCAAGGGCTGGAGCGTGTCAGTGTTTTCAGAGCTCAGGCTGGATTGTTTTGAATTTCTCTTTTCAGGGAGAGTCTTTACCGCTTGCTAGCTCAAACAACACCTGAAAACATCGCCAAGAACTTGGACCACTACACCATAGACCCTGGAACACGTTATCCCAACCTCAATTCCAACTGTGTCAGACCACACCAGGTGAGAAACCCTTTCATTTTAATAGTATTAATTACATGTTTTGGCAGGGCCATTCAACCCTCCTCTCTTCCGTGCACAGGTGCGTAACTATTACGTGAGCGGAGAGCTGAAGCCTTGCTCTTTGGAACGTGCTGCTACGATACGACGTCCAGTGAATCTAGCACGGCGAGGTCAGCCAAGTCACCTGCATACACTGAACACTCCATGTTCGTGTACTCTGAACACATTAGCCAGAATGTTCTGGAGTTTTGGGACTGTTAGAGTGACTTTTTGAGGGGGGTCACCAGTCTTAGCTGGTGGTGTCACTGAAGATGCATTCTCTTGGAAGTCCTGGAGGGATATAACAATGCACGGCTCAGAAAATACTTTATTAGCAATCTGGAATAATGGAATATAGTTTTCAGTTTGTGAACTGTTCTCACAAATTGTTGGGCAAGATTATTTTAACTACTTCAAAATATAATTTTAGCAAACTAGTTAACTAATAAATCTTCTGCTTTTATGTTATTTCAGGCAGTTTCTATGTAATGGGTGCTGTGTGAAACTTCTTGATCTTACTGAAATAGCTAAAACTTATAACAGTCTAACTGTGAACCACATGCCGTTTACTTTGTTCACTTGAAATCATTAAATCTGACGAGAACTTAAATAATACAGGTCACAAGGACAACATGGAGTTCTGTAGCAGAGATAGAGGCAGGGCAAGTCCAGACTGCACATGGCAACCGAGCCTAATCTCGACCTGCTCTCCTATTGATTGCTATCATCCAGTACTGCAGGGCAGTGTTTCCCAGGCTCACAGCTCTTTTTGTGTGTGTATGGGTGTGCGTTCCTGTTTTGTGCTCCAGAGTCTGAGGTTAGGCCCAGCAGGTTGCTGACCTGGTGTCAGAAGCAGACTGAGGGTTACAGGGGTGTGAATGTGAGCGATCTGACCACGTCGTGGAACAGCGGCCTGGCCCTCTGCGCCCTCATCCACCGTTTCCGAGCGCAGCTCATGTAAGCGAGCACACCCATGCACACCAAATCGACTTGACTTATGACCTATGCCCTTTAACCCCCAGAGTAGGTTATGACTATACGACTAGACTTTAGAGAAGTTTAGCTTGGACCGCCTCCCTGTGTAATGCAGGGTTTCTTTAGTGTGACATTTAACACGATTATGTATGACCTCATCAATTACATCAGTATATTTAGATGACACATGCGTCTGACAGATATTTACCTCATACGGTTTTCCCGCTGTCTTGGCCGTAAGCCTTGCTGTTTCGTCAGTGGCCCTCGTTTCCTTTTATCAACTCTTGTCTCATGTTTGGACTGTTGCGGAAACCCAAACATGAGAAGGAGATGAGAAAACTGCTTTGACCTCTGTGTGGATGGCTTTTCTGCTCTCCGCCTCTGTTCCTCCCTGTGAAGAAGGCCGATCTTGCACAGCGGCGCACGGCGAGAGCGAGAGCCAGTTAGGTCAGAGTAAACATTCACGCGTTTTCTCAAGGGTCGGTTTTTATGTGACTCAGACTCTGGCTTGTCGAAAGCTTCTTCATATAACACAAGGCAGTTTCTGATGCGCTCACATCCTTCATCTCAGTGCTTCCTGTTTTACAGTGATTATGATTCACTAAATGAGGAAGACCCCGGGAAGAATGCCCAGCTGGCATTTGACGTGGCCGAGAGGGAGTTTGGCATCAAGCCTTTCACCACGGGCAAAGAGCTGGCTTCAGGCCAGGAACCAGACAAGAACAGCATGGTTACCTACCTGTCCAAATTCTATGAGCTCTTTAGAGGAGCCCCTCTGCCACCTTCAGGTAACCCCCATACCCTGTCACTGAATCCTTCCAGTACTTGGCTTCCAGTATACAACAGTCTCCACTATATGCTTTCTCACTCACACAGAAGTCTAAAAGGGCAGGTTGTAACCTTTATCGTACAATGGGGGGGGAATATGAGATGCATCTGGATATGTTTTACCATTGTCACAGAGCTGTGAAAGCTGTCGAAAGTACCTGACGCCAGCCCAAACCTGTTAACAGTATTCCATTTGTAACATCCCCTCACCTGGTTAAAGTTTTCATAACAGATGAGCTTTATGAAGTGTCTGTGAATAGACATGCAGTAACACATCCTTTTGTCTACCTGTGCCAGAACAAAAGTCTTATTATGCAACTCTGTCAGTCTTGTACTCTGGCATGAGAAGAATGTACATCTGCCCTAGACCAGGTTTCTCGGAGAGATAGAGGAGATACAGTAGATGTGAAGAGGGTACACTGTGCTTCATTACAGGGAAGGAACTGAAGTGCTGACCTGCATGGTTCAACAGTAACGTTAGCTACCCAGATGCAAATCTGATAGTACATAACGTCATTTTAATTGTAGACATTCTTCTGACATGGTATCACTGAGCAATTCCCGTAAAGGTTGCCTGGGAAGAAATGGTTTATTAGTAGGCATTTGAGAAAAAACAGATGTGCTAGACACATTTCTTTTTATTTGAATAGGAATTGGTCGAGTCTCTGCTCTGCGAGTCTGAGTCAAGTCTCGGCTCACACGAAGAACAAAAAAAGTAGGAGGTTTCTGGTAGCATAACGTAATGAGCAAAGACATACAAATGCCTGAAGCCTAATGCTAATTTATGTTGCTCTGCAAACTAGCGTTTGCTAACAAGCAAATGGAAGTACGACGATAGAGCAAAAGCTGTGCAAATGTACAAAAATGTACAAAAGCTAGGAACTACTTAAAATGATATGAAACCTACTAGGAAAAGTATTTATTAGCTGTCTGTCTATCACACTTTTAGACCATTCTAATAAATCCATGCCGAATTTAATGTAAGTGTGAGAGCAAAAATAAACAAGTAAATACTAGTAGTCATGTGCAATATTGAGGAACCGAGGCCCCGTATCACTGTCACAAAACACATGAATTTGATACAGTGTGTCGAAACTTGTATCAGAGTTACAAAATTATGTGACTAATTACTCCCAAAGCTTCAAGCGTTACTGAATGGGGTGGAAGAGTTTTGGTGGCTTTAGCTGCGCTATAGCATTCAAGCTATAAGAGGGTGTAATTAGAAAGCTACGCTAACAGGTGTGTGGGGAGCATGGAAGCAACATGGAAAAAGAAACATTCAAAAGTTTCTACCTGTTTCCTCCCAGTATAGTTTGCAATATTTTATTGTTTTATATTTTACACATAAAAAGGGAAACAATAATAAAAAAATATATGGTATAAATTTATTAACTAAACATCATTAATGATCTTCATGAGATCGTTTTTTATGGAATATAAAAATGGAGTGTTGCACAGTTTGCAGTACTGTGCAACTATGAACCTATGAGTGCTATAATTGCTTGAAACCACCAGGTGTCACTGTTTTGGTATTGGCTTTCAATCATGAAGAAGGTTCACGAGGCTTTCTCTGCTCATCACCATCTTAGAACTGACAGTCAAGATGTACGCATGAGATTAGATAGACAAGTATTCAAATAATCAGGCAGATTCTTGTTTTTATCCACAAGTTCATGAATCTAATGTTTGAGTCTTGAGCCAGTTATGAAAAAAGTCATGTCAGAAGTTCGAATCGCTGACTCAAATCGCCGTCTCTACCTTTTGAAGGTCCCTTTATTGCTCAGAATTGGAAGAGACTATTTTTATTGCAGATTCAAGAAGAGAAGTGGGTGAAAACAAAGATGAATCCCGCCCTGTTTACAGATCCATGAGCTTAACCCAGCCTCGAAAACGAATCCCAAAGGTATTGTGGTTGTGTCCGTACTTGAACTGTAGTCGCAGCTCACTGTAGTCGCAGCTTACTGTAGTCACAGCTCACTGTAGTCACAACTCACTGTAATCACAGCTCACTGTAGTCACAGCTCACTGTAGTCGCAGCTCACTGTAGTCACAGCTTACTGTAGTCACAGCTCACTGTAGTCGGAGCTCACTGTAGTCACAGCTTACTGTAGTCACAGCTCACTGTAGTCACAGCTCACTGCAAACACATTGGGTCATTTACCTTGGATTAAACTTCACAGATCTGAATCCATTCAGTGTGCTTTGAAGTTACCGACGCACTGTTTATCAGCATTTTTCCTTCCTCTTTATCTGTCAGGATGACAAAAAGGTGGAAGATAATGATTCTTTTTACAAAAGAAGACGGAAGGTTTGCAGTTATCTGGAAGAGGTTAGTTTAGTACTTTATGAAATGGTTTTATTTTATGCCCAATTTCACATTTTTGCACCCTGTATCTCACAGGGTTGACAAACATAACATCCTGGTTTGTACCAGAGCTTAATGTTGATTGGTCTACCTTTCTGGCAGGCAACCAACTTCTCCAGTCAACGCTCATCATTAGAATCTGAAGGGCGGGAGCTTAAAGAGAACAAGGTCAAGTTCATGGCCTCTCAGTTACTGGCAAAGTTTGAGGAGAGCACTCCAAGCTGCACTCTCCGCAGGCAGGTAAACACCACCCTGATTCCTCTGTGCTGTGGATTTTTACAGCAACTCTTTATGGAGTTATACTCCTCATGGAGTATATACTCCTAATAGAGTTATACTCCTCATGGACTTTTACTCCTTGAACAGTTATACTCCTAATGGAGTTATATCTATAATGGTCTCAAGTGCTGGGCCTGGACAATCACTTTGTGTCTGAACTGAGTTACTGTGCTCCCTTCTACTCATTGCTCTGCTGTAGTTTTCTTCTTCTTCCTGCGGTCCTGCTAACCCTCTTGGCTTTCTCCCTCTGATACTGCTGTTGACCTCATGATCTCAGTCTGATTCAAATGTTGTGGGGCCTCCAAGACCTGCAGCAGTCGATAAGACAGAGAGCCCACTCTTCAACAAGCTCAAGAAGAATGTACCACCACCCCTGCCTCCCAAGAAGGTATAGAACCAGCTACAGTATTGCTACACATGTGTATGGCCTCCCACACAGTCACCCCTAGATGCACTGGAGCTCCGTGGAAGATGATATCACAGAGCTCCCAGTAAATCATTTAGTCGAAGAGCCAGTGTTTTCCCACCCTGCCTCAGTCTGGACCTGCTCACATGCCGTATGTTTGCACTTCCAGCCGTCAGCTCGCAGCAGACAGGCAGACGAAGGGCTTCCACATCCTCCTCTCCTCCCTTTACCTTACACCAGCCCCGCCCCCATCCGTCGGGAACCCAGCCGACCCGCTCGCTCGCACACCCCGCCTCCCCCGGCAGCCACTCCCACTCTCACCCGGCCACGGGCGGAGCCCACTGACACACGCGCACGTTCGCAGACACAGCCCACTCGCTCCAGCGCGGCCTCGCACGTGCAGTCCGTCGGCGTGTGTTCGCGTTCACACTCGCCGGAGCAATGGGAGGAGCCGGAGAGGCAGGAGGAGAACCCCTGCTCCTCTACCATACGAGCTATGATGGCTGTGCTGCAGCGCCTGCAGAGGGTGGAGGAAGAGATCAGCCAGGTGATCCCCACCCCTTCCCTCTCCTCCCTTCTCTCCCCCATTCTCCCTGTTCTGTCCGTCTGCTCTGTTGCTTCTCTGTCTGCCACTGTGTTTTATTCCACCTTCCTCAGAAAGTAGAACCTAAACAAAACCTAAAGGTGTTTGCAGTCGAGTATGAAGGGCTTAGTCATCATCCACTCACTCCTCCTTCTGTTCTTTGCTCCCTCCAACTTCTCCTCCTCTCCGGTTGCAGAGGAAAGTCCAGACCCAGAACGCCAGAGACTTTCATAAAAAGAGTGTAAAGGAGAAAGGGGTTCACTTGAGCTCGCTGTTCTCAGGCCACGCCATCTCTCAGCCTCAGGTGATTCAAAAGCTGTTACGTTTGCATGCGGTGGGTGGGATTTTCTAAAAGCTTTCAGCATGCAGTTCTGCTTTTTCACTTTGCTATTAGTAATCGGTTGTGTCACTAGTTGTTCTCTGGCGATTGATGCTGTGGAAGTGTGCTCGTAACTTGGACTACATGACTGGATACAGTGAATGCATCTGTTTGGGTTCTCCACTGCTTTATGTCACATCAATTCATCAGTGCACCTGCAGGCTTTACAGATGCCATCAACTCTGAATCAAACCTCCTTTCTCCATTCCATTGATAATCAAACTTTGCAGGTGGGTCATCTAAGGCCATGATCTTCACTGATCTTTTAGTTGCCTGTTTCAATAAATTCTCATGTGCATCATAGCTTGTGTACGCCTTTCAGCAGTATCGTGTTGTTCAAAACACATTACACTTTAGTTTTGTTTTGTTTTTTTTAAATAAGTTGTTGAAGTACATGTGCTCTGCTCAATCCGTTCTGTGGTTTACTGGGCTCAGTGAGACAGAGAACATAACACAAACCCTCTGAGGGAAACTCTGGGTCTTGTAAAATGTTGCAGCGCAAGCTCTCGGGAATCTTCTGGGCTGTAGGAGAGATGTGTGTGAGTTGTCTCTGGGTGTGCAGTTGCCCCCTGGCTCTGATACTGGGATTCAGTGTTTTGTTGGACATGCAAGCAAATGGCATCAGGCCAGGCATCTATGACTAAATCACACAGTGCACTGATGGATTGCTGTGTTCTCACTGCAGTACAGGTAAACCCTTACATTGTGATGTGCACCTTGTTAGAAAAATAATAGCCCTTTTCAGAAGCAGCACCACTGAGCACTGTGGTGAGACGAACACGAACTGAGTGACTAACATAGAGCATGGACTATCACTGGAGTTCTACAACCATATTTCAAAATGTCATATCAATAAATACAAACGGCACGATTTATAGGCAAGACCATTTTTATAAAGACAATTTCTATTCATACAACTGGTTTGTTTTGTTTGTCTCACTGATTTATTCAAAGCACTTCAGGTAAAACAAAATGTTCATAGAGGGGTCATTATACCATTAAATTGGGTCTTGGAACAACAGCAGTAATAGCAGTCAGGGATAAAGATCCAGAAACTGTAGCATGACATATGGAAGTGCCATTGCGGTCAATTGCATGGACTCCACAAGGAAAGCCATGAGACTTGGGTTCAAAGCCTGTTATGTTTGATTTGCACCATTTCTTTTGTTCCAGTGTGAATTGCCTGAGGAAAATACCAGACTGAGAAAATCCAGTCTGTATTTGCTGTGTGCTTGTAGATGTGTGGTGTTTTGCTTGTGTGTCTGAGAAGGAGATGAACCACACCAACATTTTAACCATAACACACCACTGCGGTCTCCCTTGTATAGTCTTAATTTCCTGCCTAACACCAATTTCCTTCCCTGTATGTGTCTCTGTTGTCCTGGACAGAGTGTTTCCACTTCCAATTCCACAGGAACTACACAACATCATCCCCCACAATGCATCACTACATCCTCTGCTTCCTCTTCTGTCTCACCCTTACCGTTTGTGCTTCTGCAGCAGGTAATGGGCACATGCTTTCATCGACTTTAACTGAAACTATACACACATATCCGTTATTAATATACCTCTGGAACAAAACTTTCCCAAATCCATCTGCACCATCTGTGTCTACCTTAAATATCTTTATTCTGCTGTCCCACCTGTCTTTGTGTCTTTATGATGAAAAGCCTAGATGTCAAACACAGCAACTAAACGTGAAACTCTGTGAAGCCCAATCCCAGAAGCAGGAAGTGTGTAGGCCACATACGGCAAGTGTCCAGTCACCACCTGCTCATGTAATGTGCCGTTGGTGTATCACTTTATGTAACCATGGTGACATTAAGTGTTACACTGATGTTTACGCGGACCTTCAGAGTTACAGTCAAAGCACAGGAGCAATTCTGCTCTTCAGGAAGAAACAGAGAAGCAACAGACAGATTGTAGACTAATCTTGAATCCCTCTAAAAAGATATACATTTACTCTCAAGTTTTAGTGTTCGAAACTCTACCCTGCTGATCTTTGAAGACAGTTGATTTTTGGTACATATTTCATAGTTTTGTAGGGTCATGGGTCATGTTCAGTGTGCCTTGTTTAACTGCTGTTTAACGCCTGAGTTTTACTTTTTCCTGATATACCTGGAGGGTTAGTTATTCAGCTCTGATCTCGTATGTGGAGTCTTACTTCTAGTATATGGAGTGACATGGCCTCTGTCTGTCTGTTCGTCTTCTTCTCCTGCAAACAGACCCATTCCTCTGCTTTAAACCTTGTTCCTGTCTGCTGCTCTACATTAACCTCAGCATGCCCTCTCTCACAACGCACCTCTTCGACCTCATCCTTTCCGCTGGCACAGCAGGTAAAGTCCACCGGTGTTCATCTCTTCCTAACCAATCATTAAAAAGCTTTACAGTGCAAAAAACAATGAACACAACAATGTCGTATGGATAGTGTGTCTCTTGGGTGCACCAAAATCACATCTGAAATAATATTTGGCGAGATTACAAGAGTTCAAGGTTCTTAGATTCCGTGGATAGATTTTAATGTGCAATAAAAGAACTTCTGTGGACAAGTACAGTCCAAATGCCTCATAATTACACATCGTACTTTGAAATTGTTTCAGATATACCGTGACAACAGGTCCAACATTCCTGTTCCAAAAGAAATTGAGATGCCTTTGCCAAAGGTGTTTCAAATCCTAAAGGTCTCCAAGAAGGTATTCATTTAGTGGTTACTAGAACCTTCCATTGTAATTAACAATCAGGAAGCTGCAGTCTAAAATCTACCCAGTATTTTAGTATTGTTTACAGATCACAGTGAATAGTATCACTTTCTACTTTACAGTTTAAAACAAGTGATAAGGGGAATCTCATAATAGGCAGAGAGCAATAAAAGAAAGCAAAATTTAATATGGCTTATATTTAAGATAGCTAAAGTGTTATCTCATTAATATATATGCTGTGACTGTGTTATTATAACTACCCTTTCCTAAACTGGACAAGAAATATGCAACTATGAAATTCAGTGTTTCCTTTTGAATCAGTTTGAGTTATCAGTTGTTACACTAAATTGTCGTTTGTCTGGTATTATCAGGGAATGCTCGTGTAAACTGGCCACCAGTGTCCTAATGTGAGCTGTTTGTGGAAAGGCTTCTTTAAATGTCCCTCCTCCCACCTCATTGCAGTGTCTGTCCTTCTCTATCTGCTCTGGACAGACAGATCTCTCCACTGACCATCTCCATCTCACTCTTCTTTTAACCCCGCCACGTTCTCTCCCAGAATGCATTGCTGCTCCTTCTCCTAACCCCTCTCCCTTATCGTTTCCACCAAAAGAGCAGGTAAAGTCATCACTCGTCTCTTTTCTCTTGTGCTTTCTGCACTGGCCCTAATCAAAACCCTTACATCACAGCACCAAGGGGCTCAGGCTTGTGGAAAGGACATGCAGAGAGATTCGGCGAACGGGGCACATATGGTGAGTTTCCCAGAACTGAAGCACTGCTGTGTCTGAATAATTACAGTGAGTGTAGATTTAACTCAGGTATGTAATTACAGTGAGTGTAGATTTAACTCAGGTCTGTAATTACAGTGAGTGTAGATTTAAAACAGGTCTGTAATTACAGTGAGTAGATTTAACACAGGTCTGTAATTACAGTGAGTGTAGATTTAACTAAGCTCTGTAATTACAGTGAGTGTAGATTTAACTCAGGTCTATAATTACAATGAGTGTAGATTTAACACAGGTCTGTAATTACAGTGAGTGTAGATTTAACACAGGTGCATAATTAGAGTGAATATAGATTTAATTTAGGTCTGCAATTACAGCGAATGTAGATTTAACACAGGTATGTAATTACAGTGAGATTTAACACAGAATTACACAGATTTAACACCAGTATTATACACTGTTACCCGACTCTGGTTTTAGAATATTTACATGTCTACATTTTACATCAAATGTATATCAGATATTTATAAATAAGGCTAGTATTACAAATTAAATCTGTACAAACACACTTCTAAATTGTAGTATGTATGAGCTTTACCTATATTTGGCCTCAGGAACGTTCCTCTTTAGTGTCCAGCAGTAACCAGAACAGATCCACTGATTTTCTATTTAATGCATAATGACATATGACTATACTGGAACACAAAAATCTATGAATGATAGAGACAAAATACCAAATACATAATAAACAGGTGGGTTTTTTTTAGCACGAATAAGAATCGCTCTTGACCACCGTCATTTATGCATGATGTGGACAGTGAGCAGTTGCTCTCTGGATGCAAGACCTGCCCATAATTGATTCTGATGCATTTGTCAGCCCCATTATTACCCCCACAGCTGCTGGTTTAGGAAACGCAACTGTAAACACACTCTGAATGGGCTTTTAATTTGTGGTTCCAGTTAGGCGGAGGTAACGGCTCTTGGCTGTCTTTAACGAGAGGGAGAGAGAAGCTGTAAGACCTCCGAGAAGCCAGTAATGACAATCCTATTTAGCGACCGTACGAGCTGTACGTTTTGCTGTCAAGTCTAGTTGAATGGCTTCTTTGCAAGTCTGAGCTCAGCATACACATGTACTGAACAACACCTGGCCTTCATTATAAATACCGCAACATTTTAATCGAACAAAGACCACCCAGTAGAGCTGTGCTGAATACCACTGGCTTCATATGAGTCTTGGTCCACCTCCTCTTTCTCTCTTACACTTCATGTAATCTGCATGGAACGGGATGAGCATACCAGCTCGGTTTTGCCCTTACCGCACCCTCCCCCACAATGCATTGCTGCATCCTGTTCTACACTCCCATCCAGGTAGTAACTCTTCCCACATCTTCAGTCTTATCCTGCCTCTCTTCAGTCTCATCTTTTAAGCATCACACGTGTAATGACCTTTAAATTAAAACCCCTGCTTTTAATTAAACATCTTCTACTACAGTCATTAATGTTCTGTGAGTAATCACTTCCACTTTCCGTCTGACTTCAGTTTTCACTTTTTTAGTGCAATAAACACAAATGGGAGTGTTTCAGTCCTGAGCAGGTGTCAGGAGATGCTAACCGTGCTAGCTGTCACAGTGTCCTGCGCATGTTAGTCAGATGTGTGCGTTTAGTTCTGCCGTCTTGTCTTTGAAGTGACGGTGTAGCTGGAATGTTTCTGAGACTCTTTAGTTGTCCCCGGAGCCCCTCACACTCTCTGGGATGTCTGCTTCACCTTTGGCATGGATTTGAAATCTGGCAGAGCCAGAGGAGACCCTAATAAGGCTCAACTATTGTGACCAGGCACTGAACACACGTCTCTCACATGTTGGACCTGAAATATGTTACTTCTCTTAAAGAGCTCATTCTGATTTTCAGCAGGCAGTGTGCAGTACAAAACTACTAAGTAATTATATTACTGTTACCCAGATAAGGACATAGTTTGCCGCAGAACATTTTAAATGCAGCAAGAATTCTGAGCAACACTGCAGCTTAAAAGAGTTTGGTGCCCGCATCAAATGGGTATGGACCTATGATGGTGCCTGGTTTGGGGGAGACGTGGCATCTGGTTTGGTGAGATGTTGTGTCTGGTTTGGTGAGATGTAGTGTCTGGTTTGGTGAGACATAGTATCTGGTATGGTGAGACGTTGGAGCCTGGTTTGGTGAGACGTAGCGTCTGTTTTGGTGAGACGTAGCGTCTGGCTGGGTGTTGTCTTTTCCTCATGCGTCTCCTTAACTTCTCATGCTTTCCCTCAGCTTCTCCCCTCTGACCTTGCCTACCTCTCCCCCCACACACTGTGGTGGTGGGGGTATGGATCTAGGGGGCATTTGTCCTCTGTGAGAATGACCACAGGCCAAAGGTCACGTGCTCTGACCTGCCGCTGAGCATCAGGACACCAATCAGTATATAGTGTCTGACACTACTGAAACATTTATTTTACTTCATGATTTCAAGATTTATTTTACTTTCATGATTTACTTAATGATGCTAAAAAAATAAATATTTTAATACCGAGAAGTTTTTATTAATATAACCTAACTACAGTAGAATAGGACAATATGTACTATGTAGCTCTCTGTGGTAAGTCCCACATTATTAAAATGCTACAAGATGCTACTTTGGTAGAATCCAAAGGGAGATTTGCTTTCACAGAGTTTGAAACTATTTTTGCCCCAAGGGAGGAAGGGCTTTGCTCCCAGAATTTCCCAGAACTGTGGCGTGTGAGTGTCAGAGATTATGGACTCTGTGATTACCCACAAGTGGTAGTTAGTGTGATGTCCTGGAACTGAATTTTTCCGATGTGACAGTGATTCTGGACGGGAAATCTCTGAAATCATTATCGAAAATATATCGGTGTTTCATTTCTGTATGCTTTTTAAAACCATCCACAGTCATATAATCTGTTCAGCATGATCTGCTCCACAGCAATCCACACCAAAGACTCCATGCCAGGCCTGAACACCGACAGCTTCATACGTTTCAGTGGTGTGTTGACTAGATGTAAAAATGCGTTGATTGCAAAGTGTTCTTGGGCTCTGAGAAAGGCATTATATAAGTGTGACTTCATTCATTCCTTCCTTCATTCATTCATTCATTTCCACAAGACAGTCCCAACTGCTATAATTCTGACTGCATTTTTTCCCCCTTTCCTCTCCAAAGGGATCATCTCGGAGGGAGCTTCCCCAGAGCCTGGGTGATGTGTGTCATGTGTGTAAAAGGCGTGTGTATGTAGTGGAGCGTCTCAGAGTCGAGGGCCTGTTCTTGCACAGAGACTGTTTCCGCTGCGACACCTGCAGTTCTCCCTTACGGCCCGGTGCGCACGCTTTCGACGCAGAGCAGGGTACGTCCTGCCACCTGACGATCACCTCACCACTTCAGTATTTGTTGATCTCGATGCCTTTGATTCCAGATGTGTGGGAAAATAAGTAAAGTTGTCCTGTCCTGTCCTGTCCTGTCCTGCCGCAGGGAAGCTGTACTGCAAGCTCCATTTCTCTCAACGTGAACTTGCGGTGAAATGCAGAACGGTACCTGATCCGCATGAGGTAAATCTTCACCATATCTGCTCTTTGTACTGAGTCTACTGTTCAGTACAAATAATAATTAGAATTATATACACACACACACACACACACACACACACACATCCTACCCATTTCCTGTTTTCCTCAGGCCCCCAATGACAGCGTACATGCCGGCCCTGGACAGCGTTCCTCCAGCTCCTCGGCTCCTCCTCAGACGGCAGGTACTCCGCCCTCTGCTTTGAGGCGGGGCTTACTCTGGCCGCTGCACGCGGGCCGAGCTGCGTGCGCCGCTCCCCGCCGCGTGGCTCGCTGGCTGGGCGTTGGGGCGAGCTCCTTCCTCAGGCACGTCCGCGACAACGTGGAGGACTACGCCTACCTGTACGAGCTGCTGAGTGTGGGCGTGCCTCTGCTCGTCGCCCTGCACGAGCTCACACTGCAGCTGTGGGTGGAGGCCGGTCCTGTCCACCCCCAACGCCTGCTGCAGTGGCTGGAGCAGCACCCGGGCAGCTGGCTCCTCACATAGCCATAGAGAAAGCCAGGCTCCGCCCAAAGCTACGCCTTCAGCCTGCCTTTTGCTTTGGTTATTTACCACTGACCTCCAACAGCGAAAAAAGCCATTTCAGCATTCACAGAAACGATGTGAATTATGTGAATGTCAAGGCGATGTAGTAGCTGACAAATGTAGTGTTCTTAACTAGATCAGCTGAGAACAGCTGTGTTCTTAACTAGATCAGCTGAGAACAGCTGTGTTCTTAACTAGATCAGCTGAGAACGGACTTTATTTTTTTCACAATGAAAAATTCTATATGAACTCAAAGTGGCTCCAGTTCATGACACATTTTCTTTCCCAAGAGTTTGGAAATTGAACAACTGAACAGTTGGTGCAGGAACACTTGCAGCCATTGTTCACTGACTTTCTAAATTATCAGTAGTTTGTTTTCTCTAAATATTTTTTTAATAAAATAAACAGAGGGGAGGAAAACCGTTCAAAACACAACTTAAAGCACTTTAAAGAGTGAGCCATTACACTCTTACAGGACTTGGAGTGGTGTTTCATGTCTTTGCATGCATTGTTTGATAATTATGAGTTATTTTGTTTGGACTCTGCATGTTTACATAACCAGACTGAGCTAATCATGAACAACATTATCTGCTCTGCTTACAGTGCCATGCAGTAAAAATTGCCAAATCATACCGAGTGTTGTCGTGCAGGGCTCTTCAATATTTCACTCACAAACACAAAAATCAAAAGTCCAGCAGAGATGGATGTCTTTCTGGAGATCTCATCTTTCTTGTTTGTACTTCAAGGCATTAGTCAAATTCTGTGTAACAGCTGAATATTTTGGGTTAGAACTTTTTCCTCCACGGAACTAAACACTGGTTTTAAATACATTTCGATTCGCAGAACTGTTATCTAGTAACGTATTGGTGTTTACAGACTGGAGCAGGGAAAGAGAATGTTGTCTGCAGAAATGCACATGTTTAAGAGCGCTGTGTTGCACGAAGATGGTGATGTAATTCCTCTTCTCAGAAGCACGCTTGTGCAACAATGTGATCATAGTTATGCAGGCACAGGCGCCATGCTAACATGATAAACACATCTCTCTTACTGCTGGTAAGAACTGTACAATGAAAGTAATACAAAGAATTACACTGTAAAGTGGAGGGTATGCTTTTATCATGATTACTGGGACTTTTTTTATTAATAGATTTTAAGAAACAAATGTGTTATGTCGGCCTACATTTACAGTGTTACAGTACTGATTCAAAGTGCACCAGCAGTGTACATCTGTTATGTCAAATTCCTCGAGACGAGTGGGAAGGGGTGTTCAGAGCATGACGAACGGCTGCTTTTATAGGGTGAATATGTATTTTGTATACACTGGAAGATTTATTTTGTACTGTTCTCAACATTGCCAAGGTTCAGGCGTGTCCTTTTGGTTATTTTTTCTCTTTGAAAAATGCGACCTAAATTACATGCCACATGTATTCAAATGGAAAAGAAATGACTGAAAAGGCACAAAATGGCGTGTATGTTAAACAGTGTGTATATGTCAAATACAGCATGATGTTTGCTGCTTAAGTCTTATTTAACCCCTTTGCTTTGACTGGTTTAAATATATTCTACACGTGCGTTCATTTACATTCTCTTTCCTTTCATTGACTCGTAGTCTTTTGCGCCCGGTCTCGTGTGCCCACCCCCGATCCGCTCTGAGTCGCGTCACACGCGAGGTGATCTCTCCTGCGCTGCCCAGGTGCCCACACAGCATGGACGCACGCACCTCTTTTCGCTCGTGTCCCCCTGCTCTGCCGAAAAGTCGTTAGGTTTTCCCTGCACGGCCTTCTTGACGATGCCGCACGAATCCCTGCGGATGAACGCAGTCTGGTGTAGCGGAGGAAACCGGCCGTACGTGCAGTAAAGCAGAACGGCCGTTTGCCTTCGACTGCGCATCGCTTTTGCTACTGCAATGTACGGTTTGCTGCGTGAGACCGTGTTTGATGTGACACCGCGCCTGGGGAAGGAATGCTGGACGCTCCCTCGCGCCTGCTGGCAGCTCGTGACTAACAGGAATGTTTCTGCTGAATGTCTAACCATTTTCTCTTGTGTGTACTCACCTCAGGCCGTCTTCTATACACCGTTTATTTATTTTTCTCTGTTTCAGACGCTGCTTGCATTTCCAAAAGTCGTCAACAGATCTCTCATGCCTTTACAATGGGGTTTAATATCTCGTAAAATATTTACCTTTAGAATAGCACCTTTTACCCGGTATGTTGTAAAGCAAACAAACTGTTATTTCTGCAATACACTAATAAATTATGTGAGCAGGATTTTGAATGTATTGGCAACTTTTTCAATCATAAATGCATAAGTATTTTCCAAAAAATTGTTCAAAAATATTTTTAACATGTTTTCTTAGGAAACTACCTAAACTAGCCATATACACGCTTATGTCCATAAGAGGGTATTTCACAGTGAGGTTTGTATACACCGCTACATCAAAAGTGAGCTATCAACATTCCTTTCACTGTCAGATTGAGCCACACCGCTCTGGCGTAAGAGGATGTCATAGATCTGGAGTGGGTTCACATCTCTCTCTGTGCTGATAAACCCCTGAATATCTGCTACGCATGGTTCTTCTCCCACACCCGGAAACAGAGGAGGAACCTATCTGATTGTGCGCCAGCAGCTCGTGAGCCACTCCACGGCTGTCTCCTCTTCTCCAACCTCTCAGAGTCATCTGGTCAGACAAGCATTTCAGTTCAACGATGAGTCCATGTCCAGCTTTAGTCGTTTCTCCTGTACGGTTCATCTGAACATGGAGCTTCACTCCTGTTCGATTTCACTCTACTGCACCTTCACAAACAGCCCGTTTTCCTTCCCTCAGGATCCATGGAGGAAAATAACCATTTGCTATTAAATGGTTGAAGTACTCAGGGAGAAAAAAAACTGAAGCAGTCAGCATCTGGTTGTCAGGGTCCCTCACTCGCTTAAACAAGACGACCACTTAAACCTGAAAAACATTTTGCCCTTCAAAATAATTATTTAGGCTTCTTTTTAATGTGATAAACCATGTCAGCACAGAGCAGAAATGTAAAGAATTCTGAAAGCAGTGTTATGAGCTGGGTTGTGAGTGTTGTGTGCTGGCAACATACCTTGGCCTTCGGGGTTCTGTTATGACGCCCTTGGGTGAGATGTGTCATAAATGTTCTCATTTCTGCATTAGGGTTTAAAGAGCACTTCAGTATAGCTTTTCACACTCGGTGTTGGAAGGTTGCAACAAAATGCAGTTCAGTTTCCTTACATTCGTGTGCCTGATTCAACATTCCTGCCAATTACAAGGCCTTTATAGAGCCCTTTTAAGGGCTGGGGTGGAATCTTGGGCACATACAGATGAGCAGGTGCGACTGCCCAGTGCTGTCTCTCTCATTCTAGACTGCCCAGTAGTGTCTCTCTGTATTGGTACCTTTCCAATGCTCTTGTACTAGACTGATTTTTGATGGCTTTTTACAGGATCGTTCTGGAAGGATATTACTTAGCTACCGACTGCAGGACATATACATGAACAAGCTGAATGAACCCTTTTATGGTTCTTTCTTTTTAGGTGTAGTATTTCAAACCAAATGACACAAAATCATTTATATCTTTACTGTTACTGTTTGCAATATTGACCTTTGATTCTGTCAAAGCTCTGTCTTTGCAAATGTACCATTTTCCAAAGGCTGTTACTTCTTTAGATTAATTGTATGTATTAATTGTTGGCTTCACCAACATATAAATGGTTTGGCGTTTGACCGAATGGCTGGGCAACATAGCCAAGCAGGAGGATGAGTTCAGTTTGTTCTTCCTTTCTTACCTTCACAATGTTAATGCACAACTTTAAAACTAGAGAGATTAGTTGATGTCTAACTCTCCCCCTGGACCTCTGTTTGTCTGAACCCTGGAGCTTCTCCTGTTTGTCTGAACCCTGGAGCTTCTCCTGTTTGTCTCGTTCTCATTGAAGAATAAGGCTCTTCTGACATGAGACAGAGCACCCTGTTACCACATATGGAATTGTCTGAGGGTTTGAACCTCTGAACTCTGCTTGCAAAAACGTCCTGTTTTTCGCATATGGTCAGGCATGCTGTCTCGGACATACCCTGACTTTAACATACAAATATTTAGCCACTATGCATTGATCCTAATTTAAATTTTGCCTTTAGACTACATAGGAGATCTCATTTTTCCAGAGCGATTTCCATGGTGTATATAACTCAGATCTCTTTAATATAGAGTAAAAACATCATAGTTAACATGTGCATTGTTGACCGATCTCTGCTTGGTTTTAAACTGTAGTCACACTCATTTCATGTGTAAAATAGTTAATTTTGCTATGTTAGTGGGTGTAGATGGTGGGTTAGTCCAGTGAAAGAGATTTATAATGAAGTATGTACTCATTTCAAATTAACAGTGACAGAAATGGTTGGATTTTAACATCACATAGATCATCAAAATGAATGCAACCATTCACTATGTAATCAAGGCCAGTCAACAGCTTTTGACACATTTGAGAGAATGTGCCTTAAAATGGGTAAATCAAGTAATACACACAGAAGTGTTGTTTCCATGTGGCATTAGTTTTGAATCCTGTAATTTAAAAAATGAATAGAACATATTTTTGTCTTGATTAAATAAACACTTGTCTAATGTAGCCTATTCTGGAGGTTTACCTTGATCAACATAATAACAAGCTGTGAGAGATTTTTTTACATCTCTGAAATGAATAAGAAATAAAATGGGTGTGTAATGCCACCTACTGGCAGAGTCATCGCACAACTTCATTTGTTACTTCTGGATATGGGCTTTAAGGAAACGTGTACGTCCACAGATATCGATCTGACAGCTTTATTAATCCCAAATGTGGTTGGATTTGACAATAATAAGCACATCATAAATGCAGGATTTACAAAATGAAACTTCAGTGCAAACTCAAGAAGGTACAGCAACAACATACGATGGTAACTGTAGTGCTTCTGTGTGTGATAATAAGGTTCTTGTCCTTGGTCCTTGGTTTATGGTTAGGTTTGGAAATCAGGTTTGAAATTTCCCAGATTTGGACCCACATCTGGACCTAATCATTACAATTCTGCTAATAAATTGGCTTGTGTCTAGGTTTTGTTATATTCCAGTCGTGAGTATTGACTAACTGTAATACTGTCTTTACATGCTTAAAGTTTGGAACTAAAAACTGCTGTTTGAAAGATCATGCCTAGGACAATTTCTCTGTGCTTACCCGGTTAGTGAAGGGCCTAGTTATGAGGACGGAGCTTCTATATTTATTACCAGTAGAGGGCATTGTTTATAGACCAAACTAAAACGGACACTTCATTTTGATAGCTGGTTTAATATCCTTCATGTCGTCTGGCTCAAACACAAGTTAAAATAGTCATTTATAACATTATATAAGTCATTATAATATTATATGAGTCATTATAATATTATATAAGTCATTATAATATTATATAAGTCATGGTTCAAACACTAGTTAAAATTTTATATCATATAATGATTACCGTAATATATTTTTGTTAATCTTAACAGTAGGGTACATAATATATCCTAAGTAGATCATTAATCTCTTAACAGTACTTCAGCACAGTACATAATATATTCCAAATAACCAGTTAATCTCAGAACAATTTGCAGTGGATCCTTAAAGAAATACATTTCTGCCATTTTCTATAATGCTGTCTCCTTCGAAGAGATAAGTCAGGTGAGTGATTTGGAGCAGAAGGTTATCTTCTCATTCCATCCACAGAGCAGAAAGGTTGCACATGCTTGTGAACGTTTCGTCACTGCTGTTCTTTATGAACGTCTCAATCTCACTTCACATCTGCCTGGCTGTAATAAACAGCGACCTTCAGTAAAACTGTCTGGGGGGAGGGGTCTGAGTTGGGAGTCCATGCTCGATGTGAGTCTGAGGTGTTTTTTTTTTTTTTGCTTTTTCTTCATTTCTTTTTCCAAATCCGTTTATTTAACACAGTCTCCAGTTCCAGCTGACCATCTGACACAAATTCACTTACCAACTGGCTTTGTTTAAACATTTATACTATATTCTACATGTTGCATGCAGGTTATCTGTGTATTAACTAACATGTGCCATATGCAATTGAGTTATGTGGCAGGGGTGAACATTACAAAACCATTTAAAACAGCACCCAGTCTTTGCTTACGCCATTCATGGAAACAGATATCCAGTTCCAAAGCATTTAGTTCAATCATGCTGGCCAGATGATCTCTTTTGCATTGGATTACTGGTGCGTCAGGAGCTCAGCGTGTCATGCCTGGAGACAGACGAGGACAGCGAGATGGAAAGACCACCCATGCAGGTCAGCAGAGGAAGTGCAATTCCATCTCTGTGCTCTCTGTGTACTACGTGTGAGTGTGTGTGTGCACGTGAGCCACATGCTGTCCAAGCAAAGGCAGAGGTTGCCAAACACAACATGTGGCCACCCGTCATGTGTGTTTTCTGGGGATGCATTTAAGAGGTGCGCTCACATTTGCGCGAGAACCTGTTTTCTGGGCCGGATCTGTCCTGCTCTCTTGTGGGAGCTGCGCGCTTGTATTTTGCAGCAGTTCTGAGCTAAGGACGTTCCCTGAATGCCGTCTCCAGGAGAACGCGCCGTTCTGCAGGACCTGCCCACGAGGGGCTCACTGTTCCTGGGTTTGGGACGGCAGTTGGAGAGATGACCTTGGGGGCCAGGCTGGTGTTGTCAGGTGCAGTGCTTTCACGCAGCAGGAGGAGATGGCACAGATCCACCAAGAGAAAGGGAGAGAGAGAAAAGACTGAGAGGACTGACTGAAGAGGAGCAAAGTGTGTGTGTGTGGGGGGGGGTTATTTTCCGCGTGTGACCCAGGCCGCGGTGACCTCGGCGGGGAGGCGCGGAGCAGCGCCACAGAGGCCGGAAGCCCTGAGCTGGGGATGAGAGGAGCAGCGAGAGAAGGAGAGGGGTGGAGGGGGAAGTGGGGGGAGGGGGCAGCACACAGATCTCCACCATACTGCTCTGGCTGGGAAGCTCTGCAGGCTCCTACTGAGCCACAGAGACAAAACAGCAGATCAAACGCAGCTGAAAAGAGTCGTGGAGGCACAGCACACACAGCTTCTCACACACACCCATTACAGCCTCCACGCCAGGACTGGGGATGCTGTCTTTTGCTGGATTATTCAAACCATATGGTAGACCTAACAGAAGTGTTAACAGAAGGGTTTGATATTAGAATAACGAATTAAAACCTGGAAGGTCAATTTAACACATTTGTTCTACAATTCATGGTGCACCCATGAGTTTCCCAGTTCTTGATCACACTCGTATTCTTGGTCTTGTTAGCTGCCAATGGAATATTGCATTAGGTTATATGTAACCTTCAGTAAATATTTACATTTAGTAGACACTCTTATCTGGAGAGACTTGTACATAACAGAATGACACCAAGTGTGCTCCTTGGGAACCAAACCCAGGACTTTGGTGACACCAGCACCTTGTTCTATCTGCACTAGAGGGTACACTACAGCAAAAACAATACAAATAAATACAAATATTTTATTAGGATTAGGAAAAAACTCCAACATGTTCAGTTCTGTTGAACAACAACAAACATCACTGCCAAAGTAGAGGGTCTCGCCTGAGGGAGCAAGCGTGTCCTGCCTGACCTCACACTGCCGTTGCAGGATCTGAAGCAGCTGGAGAGGAGAGGTGGTGGGGTGACGTTAACCAGAAGCTGCTCCAGAGTTCAGCCCTGCTTGCCGCTTGCTCTTCTGCCAGCCGGTGTTGCCACATTGCATTATAGAGGCAAATTGAACCTGGCTGCATTTTACATTTTCCACTGAATAGTCTTATCTCAGGTAGGGAAAATATTGCAATACACGTAAGCACTATTAGCCTTCAAACATGAAATGAGGTGAAAATTGCACTGTAATATATAACAGAAAGTAATGAGAGTTAGAAATTAAGATGGGAAGGAAGGTATGAAATATGAAAATATTATCAGGTGGTATTGAGGCTTTTTTTTTCTTAAAAAGTCCAAGATTTCTAATTTATACTAGAAAAACAGCACATAGAGGCACAACATATTTTGTCTGAATTAGCAAACATTTCAGAAACATAACATGTTCACATCAACCTCAGTCATCATCTGTTACAATTCTTATATCTCTGTATGAGTCATCTCCGGGTTTTTTTCTTCTTTTGATGAAAGCATTATTCTGAGGGCAGTCAGTCACAGTGGGAGAGCAGCACTCAGTAAAGGGTCGTGTCCCACGATGCCACCATCCAATGCACCCGAAGACCAGGCCTAAGATCTCTGAATACATCTGAAAATGTCTGCATCTGTAATTGCCTGGGGAGAGTTCTGTCCACTGCACTGGTTCTTCACATGGCTTTGGGTAGATAATTGTATCAGATGCATGGAGAGAGATCTCAGGGCTTTTGTGGAGCAAGTCCTTCATCATAAAAAAATGACCCAAAGTAGACCACTCTTGCAAATGATCAGTCCTAAGGAAAAGAGTAGCCATAACACTAGATAAGACGTACTTCTACTTATAGTGAACTGAAGAAACTGCATTACTATCATTACCAGTATTTAATCAAACTTTTCCTGCTGTTAGTAATTCCTAATGAGAATTTCAACTCATAAAATATACACCTGAGAAATCATATTTTCAGTTTTTTGCAGTTATTTCTGAAATCAGATTTTAGGTTTGGAACAGATAAGAATCTTCCTGTTAATATGCATAATTGGTACTAAAATGTTTGTTGAGGGTAAATTAAAATCTATGTATCCTTGATTCTAAAACTACGTCTAAGTACAGATTATTTTAGCATGTTAATCCATAGCATGTTATGTGTGTTTTCTGTAACCGGTCCCATTTATTTAAAATTAGAATCGGGTTGCGCAAACGAGGCCTAAAGGATGACGAGATTAACCTTTGGATTAATAATAATGATAATTAACTGCATAAAATTAAAGTCCGTCCTTAAGCACATCTTTCAACAGCTCAAGCGTGTGGAAAAATAATAGAAGTATTTCTAGGATACCCATTAGATTGTGCTGGAGTATTCCGCATAGCGCAGACCCTCCGTATCCGAAGAGTTTTTCCAATCTGGCTGTAACCGACAGAAAAAGGGTGGGACTTGGGAACGAAAGGGAAGACGACTGGGAGACGGAACCGAATAGCTTGGAAGCTGAGAAGAAGTACAGCGTTCAGCTTCCATTTTACTAAAGCGATTTAAAGACTTGGAAATTCACAACTTTCAATATAGCCGCGAAGTCGGTTGTGAATAATCACCGACATGGCTTCATCGCCGCAGAAATCACCGTCCTCTCCCAAATCTCCGAGCCCGAAATCACCTCCCTCGAGGAAGAAGGATGACTCTTTTCTCGGGAAACTTGGAGGAACTTTGGCAAGACGAAAAAAGGCAAAAGAAGGTGTGAGCTGTGGATGTAGCAGGCCTTTCTTCCTCTCGACAGGGCGTTTACCTGGATTAACGGTTATCGTTAGTGAGACGTCAGGCGTGTGATTAGACCTCAGATCTTTAAACGTCAAATAAACTTCATGCCGCGTCAAACAGTCCAAGGAGGGTAGCTGTAATTTTTGTTTTACATGTCATCTGTTTTCAGCGTAGTTTTTGAGATAACAATTTACAGTGTCTTAATTTGTACACACTACGTTAAGGAAAGAGTGTTTGCAAATTAACTTTGGCGTAAATAATAAGGTATCACAATGTAGACGACATTTGGTATAAATCTTACAATATGAAACGCTAAAAGAATTGTTTTTATACTAACTTATTCGACACTGAAGATTTTTCAAACTCTGTAAAGTTAAAAAGAAACCCTAATGTTCTGTGGTTCAGAGTTGTAATCTGGCCTGTTTCAGTATTTAGTTTATGGTGGTGTCCACTACACTTTCACTCTGTGTGGGAGTCTCCCCTCCAAGTGTTTACAAAAAGTTTCAAGTCTATGCCCTAACCATATATGGAAAATAGTTGGCTGCTGTATCACAAATGAAGCATGGGGTGTAGGAAACCATCTCCCTCATGATCTGATTTACTACTGAGTGAAATGTTCCTGTAGCCTGTGTTTGAACTTAAAACTCAAAGCTCTGGCCTAACTGTTATCACACTGGCCACATCACACGTAAGTAAATAACTAGGGTAAAGAGCAACCATTTGTAATTTGCCATCTGTATTTCTGTTCTATTAAAAATAAACTAATATCAGATTATAAGTGCTTTTTATAAATGATTTTATAAGAAAGCAGGTCTTGTACCCTTCTGCTCTGCTTACAGCTGAGCCCAAGCAAATCAGGACTGAGCAACAGAGGTGAACACAAATTACATGGTTTATTCCATTCCATTCAGAGCTCCTTTGGTCCCAAATGGCAGAAGTATATTTAGTTATGAGTGCTGAAACATGCGCAGTCTTTCAGAGAGAGAAAGAGACCCAGGCATGAGATAGGCCAACACGTTTTCACAGGTAGAGAGAAGGCAAATAACAGTACATGTTTGTGTTATAAATTTAAAGTAATAGACTTATGCGTGTTGTTGGACACAAGCTGACACATATGTTTTGCCTTTAAGACCCTTCGCTAGCACAGTTCAGCCAGGTGACGTAATGGGAGTACTGATTAAAAACAGGATGTTGATGTCTCTTGGGATGTTAGTGTAGATTTCTGCAGCAGTTTCTCATAAGCATGAGTAGGAGTATGACTTCAGAGGTAGTGGAGTGTTGTTAGGGGTGTGTGGCTCAAGGATGAGTACAACTGGATAACTCTTGAGAGTAGTTCACCGTGTGCTGGGTTACAGCGTGTCTTACATGAATGAACTAAAATCTGCCAGCACTCTGTACATTCAGAGCCATTTACAAATCAGAGACTGCTATATAGTCATAGTTGTACTCTTTCTGGTAAAATTTTCAAATGTAATTTTGAATCAGAAAAAAAATATATATGTGCTCAAACTTTTAATATCACAAAATGTTTCTACTCATGTTCGGTCCCCTTTGGTAGTGAATATGGTGAGCTGGGCATTGATCCAAGGGCTGAATTGTAAGATCTTTTGTTAACCCAGACGTGTTTGGGCCTGAATGCATAACATTAGATGTGGCACTCTGAGCAGCCTCCCTCTGGTAAAACCAATACAACATAACTGACCACTAATGATAAGAGGCACAGTCTGGTGCAAAACACACTGGTGAGCAAGTAAGAGACTTTGTGTCTTCTCTTATATATCAGCTATCAGCTGTGATATAACAATGTAACTATACCATAATGAGTACCATAGTGTAGTAATTTATTAAACCAATCAAACAATAGGGAAGCCTTATGTTCATATAAGAGTAACAAAATGCTGTGTTATTTATTGGTGATTTTTGCAGTTTCTGAGCTCCAAGAAGAAGGTATGAATGCAATCAACTTGCCCCTGAGCCCCACCCCTTTTGAACTGGATCCTGAGGACACCATGCTGGGTAAATATTTGTACTACCAGAGTTAAAATCTCAGTTTTCTACCAATGATTCTCCTGCTGCTTTAAATTGCTACTTGCACACTTTGTCCCAAAGAGGAGAATGAAGTTCGCACCATGGTCGATCCAAACTCCAGAAATGACTCCAAACTCCAGGAGCTGATGAAGGTATCTTGTCTCCATGATAGTATATGAGTGTTATTACAATACACCAACTTAAATGTGCCATCTTCAGACAGAACATAAATTGCTCAATAAGATTCATTGCACAATGGTGGTGGGTTATCTGCCCTCTAATGGTCACAACTTTACATTTAATACAGGTTCTCATTGATTGGATCAATGATGTTTTGGTAGGAGAACGAATCATTGTAAAAGATCTGGCTGAGGATCTTTATGACGGACAGGTTCTTCAGAAGCTCTTTGGTAATGCTTTGTTTTGCTGCAGTGCTCCACAAAAAAACAAAAAGCCATCCATCTTACAGACATGTTACCTTCACATCTGTTTCATCTAAAAAAAAAATAAACCATCCATTTGTTATTGGACTTTAGAGAAGCTGGAAGGTGAGAAGCTTAATGTTGCTGAGGTCACGCAATCTGAAATCGCCCAAAAGCAGAAACTTCAGACAGTCCTGGAGAAGATCAATGACACCCTTAAAGTGTCCTCCAGAAACATCAAATGGAACATTGACTGTAAATAACTCCAGAATCTTCCTTGACGATTTCATTTGGAATATGTTTCTTCTATAGGGTTACATTTAGTTGATAGTTCAACAATGGATATTTATAAAATGATGTTTGGTCTGACAATGCCCTGACCTCTAATGCCCTCTAACCTTTGTCCCTCAGCGGTTCATGCTAAGAGCATAGTGGCCATTCTTCACTTGCTTGTGGCCCTGTCTCAGCATTTCCGTGCTCCTATCCGACTCCCAGACCACGTGTCTATACAAGTAGTTGTTGTTCAGGTACTCACACCATTTTTACCCAGCTTGCTTCTCATATATGATTTGAAAGTGGCAACAGTTTTTGAATTGTCTTAGTACTACATGGGTAAATTATATATTCTAAGGGGAAACACGTTGCCCTGATGTCATTTCTACTTTTTGTTCATTATTTACTGTCTTTCCCACAGAAACGTGAGGGCATTCTTCAGTCTCGGAGTATCCAAGAAGAAATTACTGGCAACACAGAGTATGTCATCACTGCTGTACTTCTCCTTAACTATACACAGCTGTGCAAATGAAACTAAATCTGCTAATACCATTCAAAAGACAAAATTAGGTGCCAGTGGTATCTGAATTCAAGAGACGAGTGACGTTTTCGTACTGCTCTGAAACACTGCTGTGATATTTTTCAGATAAATATTTATAGCCTAGTATAGGGAAAGGTGAGAAAAAAAGCCTCTTTGCTGTGACCCCAAAGCATCATCAGAGCTGAAAAGTGAGAAATGCATGTTGCCATGCCAGAGCCTAAGGATAGTGTGGGCCAGTTTGAGGGGAGGGTGGGTGGTGTGGAGCTGGATCTCCATGCTACTGAGCAGCTTTGCAGTGAGATGGGCCCAAGCACGGGGTCTGCGTTCCTGCCAGCTCTCCACCGCCACCCGGCCCTGCCCCTGATTAATAGCGCTCCAGCGGGCCCAGACCACCTCCCGAGATAAGGGAGAGTGTGTGTGGGGGGGGGAGGGGGCACTTGGCTGGCGCAAGGGCGCGGGCAGCAGCTGCCGAGGTACGCCTCTGCCGTGGCACATTTGAGCGTGAAGGCGAGGAGCTGGTGGGCATATGTCCACAGGCCAGCGTCCTAAAGCCCCGACTCCGTTTGCTCGCCCGGCGCCTGGGCGAACAGTGCCGGCCCTCTCTCCTGCTAATCTTTTTTGTTTGCCTTTTGGACTCTGCTGATCACACCCGGTGCTTTAGATTAACACTCTCTCGTAGAAACAAGGTCCGTATTTGTTTCATTACATTTTGTTTCATTTTTCTTATCTTACAGAGCACTTTCTGGGAGGCATGGTGTGTATTGCATGTACTCATTATCATGGAAAAGGAAAGCCTAATATAAATGTTTTAACAGCAGATGGTGAATAATTGAATCATTATAAGAAAGGCTGATTGATTATTTGATATTGTTGTACTTTTAATTTGAGCCCCCTGCTTTGCACATGAAAAAGCCACTTTCTTCCTCACACAGAGCGTGATGCATTTGACACCTTGTTTGACCATGCTCCAGACAAGCTGAATGTGGTGAAAAAAGTATGTGTACTTCTTTCATGCTAAGTCATTATGGAATGTTACCTCTGAAGACCATCTCGGACCATCTGTTCATCTTCTGCAGACTCTCATCACATTTGTGAACAAGCACTTAAACAAGCTGAACCTGGAGGTATCGGAGTTGGATACACAGGTGACATATCACCAATCACCTATAGTTTTATTGTAGTCTCTAAACGTTTTATCTATCTGTTTTTTTTTATTGTTATTTATGAACACCGCGTTAGGGTTGTAACCCAAGGAAGATGGGTTTCCTTTTTAGTGTAGTTCCCCTCAAGGTTTCTTCCTCATATCACCGAGCAAGGTTTTCCATGGTTACCTTGTTTTTCCAAGGTTTTCCTTGGTTTTCCAAGGTTTTCCTTGTCACCCTTGCCTTTGGCTTGCTGTCGCCATTAGACATGAAGAAAATTGTAAAACTGGTTCTTGTAAAATTGCTTTAAGACAATGCTATAAAATTTTATTAAACAAAATGTAATGAATTAAACTAAATAGTAGCTTATGTCAAAAAAACTGACTGATTTTGGGTTTATTTGTTTTCTTGTTCATTAGTTTGCTGATGGTGTGTACCTGGTCTTACTCATGGGGCTCCTGGAGGGGTATTTTGTTCCTCTCTACAACTTTTTCCTTACTCCAGAAAATTTTGATCATAAGGTACTGCTATTTCTTAGGTCTGTTCCACCAATCTATCTGGTACCCAGTATATTAGTTTATTGGCCTGGGAAAAGCTTTGTTGATATGAGTGAAATAGGTGCCATTTATTCTGTGATGCTTTCGGTATTTTGTTATTTGTCATTGTTGACCCTGGTGGACTTTGTTTTGGGTAACTGAATGAAGGTAAAATCAAAGGGTTTGTGGGATACAAAATGTGTGTTCTTTCATACAGTGGGCCTTATTCAGTGGTGTGTGTTAGAAACCAAGGACATGCATCTTAGGAAGGAACAGGAAGACAATATCGTCGACTCCACACACAATTACAATATTGTCAGCTCCAAACCAATTCCTGTTCTGCACTTTCAGTCTTAGGGTGAAGGTTTTTTCACTATTGTTCCACTGCTTACAACCATACTGCATTCTGTATTATAGGTGCACAATGTTTCATTTTCTTTTGAGCTGATGCAAGATGGTGGATTGGAGAAACCAAAACCCAGGCCTGAGGGTTAGTGCCACTGTGCTCTTATGACTGACATAGTACTGTAATTGTTTTTTGAAGACTTCCTTTGTTCAGAGATACTAAGCCAAGCTGCCTGTTTACAACCAAGCTTAGTTTATTCCGGTTAGCAGTAAGTATTACCATGTGTATCTGTTCATTGCTCGTGGATTTATTTCATGTTGCTCTCATGCCGCACTGAATGTGACGCTAATCACAACACAGAGCTGCAGTTATTTGGACTTCACCAATGAGCTTTGATGTAGATTGTGATTGCACGCTGAATTTGTAATCGTGCCGCAGTATGACTGCACTTAAACCGGTCCTGCGTAATCAGCCTGCGTAAAAGCATGTGTTTATGACAACTCAGATGAAGGGGTATAAATTAGCCACAGTCAGCAAGCTTGGTTTCATGCTGAATGTAAAGACTGTGTGTTTTGAAAGCAGAGAGGGAATGCATTAATATCTGCTGAGCTGATAGCAGCCTATGTACTTCTGATTCCAATGTAACTGACGTTCCTCTCCTGTGTGCCTCTCCGTGTCTTACTGATCGGAACCTGTGTGCTTCCCTTGTGTGTCCTCGCAGACATTGTCAACTGCGATCTGAAATCCACATTGCGGGTCCTCTACAATCTCTTCACTAAGTACAGGAATGTGGAATGAGCAGAAAAACTTCACAAGGATCCACCATTCTATACCTCCACGTGACTGAAACACTCACACTCTGGAGATGATATCCTTATCAGTATTACCCAAAGTTATTTTGAAGAATGGATTATTACTTTCAGTATTTCATAGTATTTCACAGTACATTCACTATTTATTTTGCATGCTATAACACAAATTCTTTATTTGTAACTATATAATTGTAATACATACAGCAATGAAGGAGTGAATTATGAAGTGAATTGTTTATGCTAATTCAGTGTATTCTTTTGTTATTATTCTTTTGTTATTATGCTAACGATTCCCTCAGATCATTCATTATTAAATGCAGTACAATGTGTGTTCACCACATAACTTTTAGATGTACTGTAGGATTATATGCACTCTAGTGCTGTATTTTGTCATTTGACGTGATTGAAAACTGTTCTGTAACTCTCGCTCATGCATTTATGCTAGAAATCGATAAGTTCCCTCAGCGATAGAAAAATCTTGTGTTTTTGTGTCTGTGAAGTAAACGGACTAAATTAACTAGTTCAAACTTTGGTCATTATAGTGCTGAATGGGACTAGATGTTTTCTCGCTTGTATTAAACTTCTCTATATTGGAAGCAAACAGAAATGAATTTTTATCCCCCCTTACCCACCCCCCAAGGGCATTCGGTGAATTCAGACCATAAACTGAGCGTTTGCCACTAGTTTGTAAGAATGTAATGTGGGCGTTCTAGGGGAAAAATGGATTCTCTTGTGCTGTTTAATATGAAGGTCGCGGCAGTCGTTTGTTTCACTGTTGAGTCTTGAATGTCGTCTGTGGGGTCCGCAGGGCCGAGAGAAAAGTGAATTCCTGTCTTTGAAAACGCCTGTACTCTCCTTATTAACCATTGATCATTTTGTGAGACTGTTCTGTGTGCGACTTTGATTAAGGATGCGAATGGGAAACGTTATAAATAAATTGATCTTGGAGTCTAAAGTTGCTGACAAAACAGTGCAATCATACTGAACAACTTTCGAAACGAAGTGGTATTTATTTAACCTCTTCAACAAAAAGCTTGTTAAAAGGCAGAGTACTGTTTAATTTAACAGCACGTATGTGCGCGTTGCAGCTGACAAGTTCCAGATGAAATTTGTTTAGTTGTGGTCAACTTATTGACTGAATGGTCCAGCAACAGGAAGAGTTTTCTGAATAGAGAGGTCACATTTTTCCTGCCATGTAATGTCACGGTTCTGTAGCGCGCAATTATACCTGACAGGGTTGCAGTAGAAGCTCCAGAGATAATTGAAAGTGGCTTCGTGGATCTTTTTTGGCTGCGTTGTATTTGATTCCCTTGAGTAGCCTTGCGGCTTGTCATCCGTGTATTTCTAATTTTCGACATCTTTTAGTTTTGATTCCGGCGACTGACAAGTCAGCTCGCTTAATTAAGCGGTGTGCGCGCGTGAAAGCGTGCATGTGTGTTTTGCGTTTAACAGGTGCAGAGTGCAGAGCCTTGTGTAACTCCGCAAACCAACGTGGAGAATGCTAGTACGCACGAATTGTAGGTTCTGCTGTCTGTTGGTCAGATTTTTTTGTAGCTCTAAATTGCAGACTTTTTCGTATCGTGGAACAAAATAGATCATCAAATGTAGCATTTCTGAAAAATAATACATTGTCTGTCATATTCTTTAGGGGGCATTAAGAGTCGGTGTTAAATGTGAAATCTGCGCATTCAAGGGAGTTGCTGACAATTGCCTTTCGATAAATCTTTGTTCCGACACATTTTCTGCCAGCCCATTATGACTGGAGCCGGAGGATTAAGAGACTAGCGCGACTTCACCAGAGTGCTCTCTTTGAGTGGTGAAATAACAGCGATGGCCACCTGTGTAATTGATCGTCCACTGCTAAGGTGTCCTGAATAGCAACGTTCCCTGCCATTAGCGGACCCGGTGCAATTACCTTCCCCGTCCCTTCATGACATCAAACGGACCCAGGAACTCGCTCCATCTCTTCCCAGTCTCAACTGCTGTTTACTCACAAATACAAAGAGATGATGCAGGCCGCTGAAAAAGCTGGTAAATGCTCGACTCACGCCGCCAAAGCATCTTATCCGGGCTCATATTGATTTGTACTAAAGATTCTGGTCATTACGAGTAATTGATTTCTCCGTCGTGTACTCTTAGTAGTGTCTTTAGAACAATATTAACATGCCTCGCGCATTCATTTACACCAGAGAATGATTTCCTTGCGATGATTGCAACCTCCGATATTAAAATCGAAAAATTAGTTGAGAAAAATAACACATACGTGTTCATATTTTGGTATATGACTGCACCAAGCCTTAGGAACACAGATGTAATATTTACATTATGTTACTGATAATATTATAATGTTAGTTATAATATCTCGATATATACTATTCTGTACTCAAATTAGGACACTATTTTAAACCAGTCGCTAAAACTCGCCATGTTTAATACCCCTAATGTAATCTGCTCTAGCATCTGGTCTTAATCTCATTTAATGGATCTGTTATGACAAACTCTATGTCTTACTATAAGATACCTTTGCCAGGCTCTGATTACTGAATAAGTAACTATTTGACTCCTGCTAAGTATATCAGATTCATTTAAATTAAAGTTACAAATCTGAGCAAAAAGTAGTTAGTAAAGACCCTCTGTGTAGTGACATTCAAAGTCCTGCATGAAGTCATTTCCTTAACAAAGCAGGAAGAGGATGTAATATAAAGATCCGTTAGTTATGCACAAGGATGCACATGGTTTCATGGCTTTTAATACCTACTGAACCGCCTGTTTAACTCTCTACTGCACAATGTTGCCTTATGGAAACATACAATTTCTTTGCGACTTTGTGATATTTAATAATAAATATGCTGGTGTAATGACGTGTGCGGTAGCAGGTAAAATGTACATTAAGTGGTTCTGCAGAACATGCCTTCTCACAGCATTTGGGTCTCCCATCGTTTTCCAGCCTGGCAGCGTTCGAGCTAAACCTGTGCTGAGTGTGATGTGTCCCATTACAGACTGGCAGATCTTTTCTCTTCCCCTTCTGTTCTAGTGGAACAGTAGCAGTAGAAGGAAGCTTTATTTATAGCTGGTCTGTAGTGTGGGAGCGTTCCTGTGACATGCCTCAGAGTCCCAGAAGGCATCAAAGGGAGCAGAGATCCATATCTTCAAACACTACATTACAGAATTGAATTAAAGAGACATTTAGTGCACAAACATTTGGACATCAAAAACCTCGCCTGTTGCCTGGAGACTACTGCTCTTCCTGGTTTTTCGGGCAAAACGCAGCAATGGGTTTTGGGGCAAAATTCAGCTTCAGTAATCCAGTTATATTCAGATTTCTAAGAAAAAAAAAATATATATATTTTACAAATAATTCTTGTTTTTTTCTAATTGTGCTGCCAAGTCACAAATCTGTGGTTTCTTTATGTTCGTTCGCTCATTATTTCATGCTTAGTAGAAAGAGAAAACCTAGCACTGAGCCTTAAACTGTGATTCAGAGACATACAGCCCAGATATTACAATCAGCTTTAATTAAATTTTGTTAACTGTACTGCTCCAGCACATTGGTGCCAGATTTGAGCCTTTTATCTTTCAGATGTTGAACAGAGGAATGTGATTAAAGCATCTGTGGGGAGGAACATCAACAATGTCAGGCATCTAATCAACATTTTTCCCTAATGAATTCTTTGTTTAAGGTAACAGTGTGAATACCCTCCTGTTTTGTACATGAAGCCTGTTCAGTGTTTTTCTATGCCAAACATATTCATGTGCACATTTTAATGAGAGTCTTTCTCCACCAGGCATGTTTGGCTTTATTAACCCTTTAAATGGAACCAAAGGTGTGTTACGACTGAATAGTTGATGATGTTCACAGAGTTTGCAAAGTTCCCTCATGGAAAAAAAAATCACTTCAAATAGCCCCTCCCACTCACCACAAGAGGGCGACGTACATACTTGGTGCCATTTTTAATAACGTTTAAAATGGTACTTTATGCGTAAGACACTCTGTACTGGTTGTACATAAAAATACATCATAAATGTATTGCCAAACTTCATAAAAACATCTTTAACAAAGTTATAGCTCTGTTTGTGTGTGTGTGTGTGTGTGTGTGTTTGTGTGTATTGGCGATGCGCATGTGTATTTGTTTGTGTGTGTGTGTGTGTGTGTGTTTTATTTCATTGGAAGTACTTAATTTCAAAGTAATTACCATTACAGAGCCGCAGAAGAGGAATATAAATCTGATGAAAGGGCCCCCTGTGGTGGTTTTGGTTGTGTGACCTCCCCCCACCCCCCAGTCGATTAAAGTTCTGATTGAAATGAAGCTCTGTGTTTTTATCAGTGAGTGAGTGGCTCTGGCTGTGTCAGCTCTTATCTCTCCCTAAAGCCAATCAGTGCGCCTGTGTGAGCAGGCCAGGCAGCATGTGACGACCAGGCCAGCTCTGCACCTGGCCCCACAGAGGCCCCTGATTACGAGAGGTCACCGGGCGACGACGGAGCAGTGAACTAAAGCGGCCCTGGCCGCACCTCCCCCCAAGCCCCACGCTCCACCTCTGCCCCCTACAGCGAAGAGACTGACACGCTCCAGTCTTCAAAGCCCACACACACAAGGCCTTTGGGGCCATATCTGTCCACATCAGATTACACCACTGATAATGGACATGGAAAAGACTCTCAGTGAGAGCAGAGTGTCTCAGCGCGTGTGCTTGTAAATGCTCCATCAGGGTTTTTAACATCTCAAATACAAAAAAAGGACCATGTTTCTGCTCAAATACATTTTTGGGATCATGTTTGCTTTCATGCTTGCTTATCTCATTTTTTTTAATTTATTTACTTACTTACTTAACTAACTCAAATTCATGCCCTAAATCTGTCATCCCGTCTCATGTGCAAATTAGAATGGTGTGTTCTGTTTTGGAACTTTCCATTTTAACACCCTATTCACACCTGGGGGCTGGGCTCTCTTCACAAGAACACCTTGCTAGAAGGTTCCCCACCCTTCCAAACCCTTTGCTAACACAAGCCCCTCTCAGGTTTCTGCCCTGCATTAACGACTTTGTATTGGGGCCGCACCCAGTGTTAAGCCAGGTGATCACAGTGTGTGTCATTTGTACGTGTGTGTGCGCAAGTAACATGAAGTTACACACACTGGGGTATGTTTTGAGGTAAACAGCTAACAGCTTTGGGGCTCAGTTCTCACCTGTTTGTGTTTTTTAATTCCTTAGAATGCTGCTTTAAAAAAAAAACTTCTACAAAAAGAACACAGAACATATTCCTACTTTTATTCTTCATTGCGGTCTGTGTTTGTCATAAGGACCACACACGTAACAGTACATATCCATATGTATCCATATGTTGTTTAGAGATTTCTCCTGTGTATTCAAATAACGATAAGTGATGTAAAATAGATGACCAGCAACACTGAGGTGTAATTTTACGATATCATTTGTAATATGTCAAACAGTGTCAAATAGTATTGAATAATATGTGAGATCTAGTGCTTGGCTGTAAGAATATTGCCCAGTTGTACATTGTATGAAATTGATTGAATCAACGTACAGAATGGTGGCTGAATGTAGTGGTTTTATTGCTTTCTATGATGAACCACTTTATCATTGTATCAGCATTGCCCCTCCACTGAGATGCTACGAAAACCCTGATCTGCTCCATATATTTTATGCCAGAAAAAGCTTTTGACTTTGAGCTTTGCTTTGCATTCAGGTTCCATCTTTACTCTCATTCCAAACTGTAAGAGACGGAGCCAGAAAGAAAATACACCTCACTGTGCACGGATATATTTGATATTTGTTTGGAAGAATTTTGTGTAGTACCTAAAGTTTCTAAATAAATACAACATTGTAATGGTTACTAGATTTAAAGACGTAGAAGGGAGCACAGAGATGTACGCCTGCCATGTTTAACTGCAGACATTTCATATGGCATCATTCCCCGCAAACTGTATTTCCACCTGAGTTCACAGGCATCGGGACATTTTCATATGGCCCTTCTCCCTGGATCCAATCTACCTCACGCGCCTCCCGTCTGAGCGATCCATGAAAACAGGCTGTGACGGGAGGCTGTGGAGCCGTTTACACTCTGTTATTATGCAGTGGTGCTGCGCAGAACCTTCCTGGATGCACCGAGCTAATGTTTAACAAGGAGCTTGTGAAAGCCTTTCTGCAGATGACCCATGACAGCAAATGAATCAGGGCTGTCACTGTATGCAGGTGTTACGGATTCACTTCTCCGTGTGTGTGGGTGTGTGTGTGAGTAAGGGGTGGGGGGTACAGGACTTGCTATATTTGTATAGATAACCCCCCCCCCCCCTTCCCCTCCCTGATTCATAGTAGTTTGGTATAGAAGGAACAGACGCCATTTACAAGGGAAAAAAAAGACTAGTTATAAGATAACCTGGCTTTGGAAAGCAGACTTGTCATCAGTACTGCAGAAACAGAAGAAAGTTCAAGAGAAGACTAATGCACTTATACAATAGAATCATTAAACAAGGCTCGTTACTTATTAGTAATTGATCCGTACCAAGGGACTTCTCAGGTGGAGTTTTCGTTTTGTGGTGGACTCCTTGACTCTGAAACTCTTTAGCTGTTTTCAACATGTATAAACTGCTGGTTTGTAATGAAGACATGTGGCTTTAATTTATTTTTATGTACTGAAAGGGCAGTGGTGTCAGAAATGGGTCACTTGTACAGACATGATTGACATCACAGACCTACGTGGAATATGGCGGAAAGTTAGTGCACATTTAAGATCAGATTTTTAAAATATTTTCTAAGGATAATTTATCTTAAAGTCTTAGAAAATGAATGAATAGGAAATGTGAACAGTAGACAAGATCCAGTTCCTCCTGTGTGAGTAAGTCCGGAGGAATTATATGAATGTGTTTTGTGTGAAAGGGTGTCAGTAAATATTTAGTCATGTTTTTACTGATAACTAAAAGTGAGCCAAATCTGTTCTAGTTTCTAGTAGTGCAGTCTGCCTTTCACTGCGCATGTTAATAAAAAATAAGCCGATAGGTCAAGTTAGTAAGCGGTAAAAGCTGCGTACTAGATCCGTTTATTCATACATCTGTTCTTGAGAGGTTAATAAAGTTAAAATGTAATTTTCATTCATTTGAGAACTAAAAGGTTTAAGGGGCAGTAAACAGCCTTCGGTTTTCTCCCATTGGATGATAATTTCGACGTGTCCTGTGAAGTCATCCTCATGGATTTGGTCCCTCCTTCCCATGGCGGACTGTTGGGTTTGGGATGACGCCACCCTTGCTCCGCCCTGGTGCAAACTCGACGCTCGCGTTCATTTCATTCCTGCTCTCATTCCGAGCATTCTTCGCATCTCTATCGGTGCGTCGGCGATTCACGTTCACATTCCCGGCTGGCCCAGAAACACAAGAATAACTTTACACAGTTTGCAAAACCCATATTAGAAAATCAAAAAGGGCGAGCCTAAAATTTGCTATCAATTACGGACGTTAAGGTAAGTTTAAAGGTAATAAGCGTACTGATATGCAAAATGTTTTTTCTCAATAATTTTATCAATTATGTTGTACTTTACGAGAAAATAACACAATCATCGCGTTTTTATTACTTGTAAGAGCCATATGACATGAGAGGACGTGTTGAAAGTGTCTTTTCACAGGGATTTAGTTCGCCGCTACAGTGTTTTCGACGCTGTTGCAACAGGGCGCACTGCTTTCACTTTGTCCACTGACTCAGTGTTGTAACCATCTGACATAGCACGAAAATCTTTGACATTTTTTACATTTTTGTGTAGAAGGCCGATCTTGCACGCTACTGCTCTGCTGTAAACTCCATATACTTATACAAGAAACAGTGCTCGTCGTTTTGGGAACATTTGGATGTAAATTATTGCATAAATGAGAATTTTGGACAAGATGACGGATACAAATGTTGCTGTTTTCTCCTCCATAGTTCTTTCTGCCGGGAGTTGCAGATCTCATTGGAACATTGTCGAAGTACAAAAATATAGTCCAGAGAGACTTGTTGCTCTCGCCTCTTCGGCTTTTTCTCCTTCTGTTAAAATCCCCACCGTAAGTACACTGTATTTTTCTTGTTCAGCCTTCTTGAATTGTTTGCATTCCTTTTGCGTTGTTTCAAAGTGAGCGTGTCTTAAATGTGATCGTAAATCGTAAAATAAGATACGATTCAATTTTTAAAAGCCACACATTTAATCTGCTACCCAAATCATCCATGTAAGCAAGCCGTCAGTAGGCGGTTTTACGAACTTCATAGAAGCACTCTTTCTAACTTCTATTGGCAATCTGTTGCGTTTGAAGGCTAGCTTTAGCCTATTTATGCGTTCGTCGAACCTTACAGTTTTGCTAAGCTTGCTTACTTTGGTTATTAAGCAGTATTGGTGACTTATTTCCAATTTCGCCATGACCCCAACAAATCTGTTTTTTTGGCTTTTCCTTTTTTTTTCTCCCAGTAAGGAATAACCGTTCAGCCTTTAGTCATTTCCTTTGTTGGAATTGCCCGCCTTGTTCTTATGGAGTAATGTCAAAGATCATGCTTTACTATTACTCAGGGCAGCGTCACTCACAAATACGAATTAGTGCGACATATTAACATTTGTTTCTTCATGTTGAAATATAGGGATGAATGTTACGGTTTGAGAATGACATAGCATAACAGGCTGTAGTTTTTTTTGTAGGTTTTTCCAGTAGGCTAATGTTTTGTCCGGCTAACTCTTTGGGGAAAAAGTGTCAAAGTGTTGAGAGTTTTTTTTTTTACCGGGCAGGGCATGTGCTTTGAACGTAGTTGATATTTCTGAGGTAAATGTGCGTTTCGGCTCTTAGTGTATTACAGGCTTGTATTTTTTGAAGAAGAAGAAGAAGCGACTACATTGAACTCGCTAGCTTGATGAAGAGCGTAGACCATTACGAGGGCCGCCCGCATATGTCTGTTTTGGACTCTCTGGTCTTGTGTGGTGTTGGCTAATGCTTTGCTTTCTACGCTCGTTTTGTCGTTGGTATGAACTACTGTTTCCTGAGATAATTGTTAAAACTCGAAATTAGGCGGTGGAAGCGTTTCAGCAACATTTGAATGCTACCAAGACCAGCTTTGACTCTTGAACTTTTTATTACAAAAATATCAAACAAGTTGGCTTTCTACTGTTTATATCTTCTGTTACACACCGCTTGTTAATTGAAAACTAAAGTAACATCCTCATCTTAACGATACACTCTTAATAATCACGTTAAATACAGAACCTACCCAGTGAAGCTGAGTTAAGGTTGCTGCCTAATTTTTTTTACACTGGCTGAAAACAAGTTAGACTATTGTACGATTTGGGAATAGACCTCCTTTCTTGCAGTTAATTATTGTCTTATATTTCACTGTAGCCTTTTTTAAGGGGGCTAAGCAAGACACAATGTGTTGTTTGTTTCATCTAACTGGGTCATTATCATTTACTACAGTAAACAGATTGACTTCTATCAGACTTAACCCCTGACATGTCACAATGTGGAGAAGCAAATCTGCTTGCTGTGGGGGCAGTGTGAGGGCTAGCAGTAGGTGCTTTGTTTTCAGCTTATGCAATAAGTGGACCTGTTCGCTTTGAGTGTGCGTAGCATTTTCAGCTATGAGCACAGGACATTGTGTCATGCTGACCCCAATTTTTTTACTCAGTGTTTACAGAAGAGGGTCAATGAATTTTTGATTTGCAGTTATCTTTCCAGCTGACTGATCGAAAAGTATGTGAAATACATTGTGTCTTTGCTGTAATATACCAAACGTCCAAAAAAACTAGTTAAATTCACAAATAAGGAAATAAAATGATCATTTTGACTTGAATGATGAATTCTGTAAAAAAATAAAAGGGTAAGCCCTTTTTTCCCTTGTTGGACCTGGACATTCAGGTTTGTTTAATGCTTGCATTCATATGGGTGATTAATGTTTATTAATATCTACGTAATCGTATTGTAGATTAGTATTTACCAGAATGACAGGTACTCTGAAGCTCCAGGCATCAAGCTCATATAGTTCTAATATATAGGTCATGTATAGTGTCTTATCTTGCTGGAGGCTCTGTGTAGTATCTTCTATACAGTGGTAAGAATCAGTTAAACATGTTGGTTTTCAAAGCTATTTTGTGTGTATCTGGCATTTCTGTTGTTGACCAAAAGTGAACAATATACACAAAGAGCAAAAAAAGTAAAACAAACAAACAAAACAGTAGGAGTTTGGGATAAATTATTTCTTAATCGTAATAATGCAGACTTGATCACATGCAGAGAAAACCTGTAGGAAGTAGCCTGGCATTTTTAATGCTTTAATGGTAAATCTAAACGAGTGGGTTAAAACACACACATTAATTTCCCTGCTTTGTGTTTGAGCGGTGCTCATCACTGTGGCTGGAGAGGGGGAGAATCAGTCTTTGAGTTGTGAAATTGGAAGAGAATAGGTGCATTGCTCAGACGTACAGGATTGGGTTACCTCTGGGAATGAAGGATTGTGGGGGAATGGGAGAACACAGAGAGACCTTATTGTCTTTCCTGTTGCTGAGCCAGGGAGGAGTGTGTGTGTGTGTGTGTGTGTGTGTGTGTGAGTGTGTGTGTGTGCAAGGCTGTTGAACTGCAGAAAGCAAACAGCAAAGCACACTGGAGTTGACATCTGGTTCAGGCCCTTTCTGCACCTGTAAGGGGTAAAAAATGCAAATATGAACGTTTGCTCTCACATTCACCGCTCTGAAGATGCAGGCTAACGGCCATTTGTCAGGCTGCGTCTGTGGCAGGCGGTCTAGGCCAGGCCATTGTTATACCAGCAACAGGCGGCAGTGGTCATGATACCATATGGCTCCCGTATGCTTCAGATAAGATATCTGGTCACTTCACTTATCAATGGCATTTTAATATGCTTCATGTTTCAGTTGCCAACTGCTTGTAGCTCAACATGAATTTGCCTTCAGTAAAGGTTTGGTTGTGCTGCAGGAATATACTGAAGACCTGCGCAGGAGGTTCAGAGTTATTCTCTGCACACTGCAAGCAACAGGCTTATGTTAGACATCACTGGTAAAAAAAATGGTAACATTTTTATTCTATGCTGAGATTTCTTCTAAAATCACAGTGACAGAAAGCATTTGTCCCTGAAATTGTAATCTTAATTAGCATAATATACTGACTGGTGTGCTTATTACATGTTAAATATTATGATGCATGATTCCAGCACCATATTACGCTATGGAAGATTTAGCAGGGAAATAAGGTAACATAATTGAAAAATTGAATAAATTAATTTTAAATTAACACCAGGTGCTTTGAATGGAATGGTGATCAGGCTGTGTGAATAGAATTTTAGCTGCTCTTGGTTTACTTTTTCTTCTGTGGTGATGCTTTTATTGACTTTAAATGATTTATATCCACTTAGCGAGTAGCATGGAGGAAAATAGGTTCCTAATGGCAGTATGCTACGAGCTAGGGGTTTACCTCAACAAGGCATCAACAGATATGCATAAACCACACGCGAGCATCCATGCCACTTTTAGAAGCAGCTAAACTCACTCTTCTCTCGCCTTCGGTCGCAGGGCAACGTGAACGGCTAAACTTTGCTGGGACAGAGCCCAACACAAACAGCCACGTCCTGCCTCTTTGATTCACCCTCGACATCGTTTCCTATTAGACTCTATCTGTGGCCAAGCAGGATTTAGTGAAGCTCGTTGGGTAAAATTAAGAAGTAAAGGGATGGAAAATATTAGCCATTTTGAGCAGACTGGAAGATACTGATGGTAAATCAGCACAATTATGGGTTTATTAGACTGGAATTCTCCCACAGTGTTGTATATTATATTTTGCTAAGGGTAAAGTAGTGCTGGGTATGGAAGAACTGTTGGGCTTCACTGAGAGCTATTCCTGTTCCTTTTAACCTTCGTCCAGCATTGAAAGCAGCTGTTATAAATAAAGGGCCGAACGGATCAAAAGCAGTTTTACACATCCCTAAGTATTATTAACCCTTTCCTAACCCTACGTATTATTAACTCTTCTGATGGTTGTTTAAGATGGTTATGTGTTTTGGGGTTTTTTTTTTTGTTCAAGATGATGCAACAACACTAAGTGAACGCTTGATTCAGCCTGGACAGCTCACTGTTCATTGCCAATCTGGGGTGATTTTAACAATGAAATTAAATCATCACACATGGGTCCTATATGTTGTCCACAAGTCTGCTACAATAAATACTGAATATTATTTCTACAAGAGCCGTAGGCCGATGTGCGGTCCGTCATGCTGTTCTGTTAACTAAGTTTGGAGACTTGGGTGTCTGTAGAATGGAATTTGGAGACTCGACTGGAGAGACTGGTTTGTCCTCTCAGCTGTTAAACGGCTTTTAAAGTCACAGCTTAGCTTGGAACTGAAGCTGTCATGATTCTCTTTCAAATACAGGAGCTGAACTAGAGCCTGAACCAGAGCCCAGGACCTCTGTATCCAACGCTGTAACTGATTTTCATTTTTGAAGCACACTGATATATGTTTTCACTATTAATTAATTACTGATACTCTCATGTCTGGCATTTGTGCAAGGAATTTAACTGATGTTAATTCAGGTTATTGGACATGATTAAAACCTTAGCTTTTTCTTTGCTCCTAAGTTAGATGCTGGTGCTTGTGGGAAAATCAATCATCCTGGGTTCCTTTTCTGTCTTGTTATGCTGTTAAGATCATTTTAAAGCTAATCTAACAATCTTTTGTTGCACTCAAATGCCTTTGTAGGCCGTTTGGGTTACAGTGCGATGTTAACACGGAGGCTGTTCAGATTATATATACAGACATGGAGGTACATTCCAGGACTTTAGTTGCCTGCTGGCGTTAGTTTGAAACACGGAGAACGTCCACCATCAATAGAGTTATTCTTTGGATTGGCTGCCAAGGTCAGAAGTTTTTACAGATTCGATTTTCAGTAAGTGGCGAGAGCCCTTCCCCATTACGCAAATGAATGTTCGTTATTTAGCTTAATAGAACGCTAAGCAGTGCAGAACACTGATTAAGATGGCTTCATGAGTTACAGAGTTAATAGTAAAGATTAAACCTTGGGGATTCGAAATGTAGCACTTTGTTCGATTTGGTTGAGAATATGGCACAGTGAGGGTCATTTTATAGTTCAGTTTTCTATTAATTTACTTTGACTTGACTCTGTACACATTGTAAATTGTAATGGAAATGCAAATAGCTTTTACTGTGTCATATACCGTATTGAAGAGCCACGTGTGGTCTGTTGTTGGTTTGCACTATGTGTCTCAAAATTAAATGAACACATGACGAGATGCAATCTATGCTTGGCTTAGTGTCTTTCTATATTAGTCCTAAGATTCATTATATAGTTTATTTATATAAAGTGAAAAATTTGTATAAGTGAAAGCTGTTTTTTATCTCATTTGTTTACCTTAAAAGCAAGGCAAGGAACATGGTTACCTTGTTACACACCAGCTCTTTCACAGAGTGCGTCGCAGGCCAGCGTCCGCCTGTTATCTGTTAGCAAATGACCTGAAGAGAACTGTGTATCATAGGGAATTTGGGAGCGTGGCCTTCTGCTCATTGGTTGTACCATAACCCTTAATGCAGCTGGGCTAAACCACTACCCAGAGCAGAAACTGGCGTGAGACCACTGACGTCATCTTAAGTACATGGGCTTCAGAACAGGAGCTGTAAAACGATTGGGAACCCAAGTGCCCCTTTGGCCTTCGTTACTTTATACTCTCTCTCTCTCTCTCTCTCTCTGTCTCTCTCTCTCTCTCTCTCTCTCTCTTTTTGGAAATTATAATTCACTTTTTTTGCTCTCAAACACAGTTATCCTCCTACTCCCCAGTCTTATTATTCACTTGTTAATTTTAGGGCATATTATTATTATTCAGTAACTACTATGAATTATGCAGAATTATGCAGTAATATGAAAGGTATGCAATAATGTGAGTGGGGAATGTAAGTCGGTAACCACCCACGGTTCTTTGAAGTTTAAGAGGTTAAGGTTAACACTTTGTTTATGCTGCTTGACATGTATTTGTCCATCAAACAACTAATATTACCTACTTGACTTAACTGGCTGAACAATAAATGTCATATGCTTGCTTATTTAAGAAATTTTCAAATCACTTCAGAAGGAATTTTTTTTGTTAAACATCAGTAATTGAATGCGAGAATATGGAGGTTTACGCATGATTAAAAGTCAATCTGAAGAGTTCTAGCAATTTAAAATATATTTGAAGTTGGAGAGCTCTGTCACTTTAAACACATTTAACACCGCTGTTCCCGCACTTTCGGCCTTGTAACTAAAGACAGATGGTAGTCTCGGTCTTAGAGATTTAAGGAAGAAATTAATGTTTTGAATACAAATGGGGTCCTAACCACTTATAGAAAAAGCATTCACATGAAACTGTGGCATTGTAATGTTGTGCAGTGTTCTTGTTTTTTTGTGGTATTCTCTACACCCTAAAAGGTTGCATTTCCTAAGTTTGTGTTTATGCAAACTATACTCTGACCAGACACACATGAAAAGCAATATCTAATCCATGAATCATTAGATGAGTCAGTTCCTGGAGCTGCCATAAACCTCAGAGTTCTTGGCCACAGCTGAAAGCAGGAAATCCAGGACTCAATAACTTCCTTTCCCAGAGCTGGCCATAGCCGTGGCAGTGGTTAGCACGCACTGCTCTCAGCTAGCAACGGGAAGATGTACGCGCGTGGAACAAAGACTCTCAGTCACTTCATTTACTGAAACTGTCCATAATTTGTGGTTGGTATTCAAACGTTGAGCGTCCAGGCTCTGTGGCACCGTAGTCCTCGCTTCTCCGTCGTAATAAATCCTGAGCGGGCCTTTCATTAATGGCCGCTACGCTGTTGTCATGGCCGCCCGAGTTCAGGCAGGCTCTCCTCAACAGCAGCCCCCCCCCTCCCCCTCCACCCCTCCGCCACGGAGCTGGCCTGGTTTTAGTGGAGGGAGAGAGGGGTTGAAGGAAAGCTCAGAGCATTAGTATGCAGAGGGTTGAGTCCTCAGTGAGTATGAACTCTTGGTAGAGTGCAGTCTCAGCTTTGTAAACACTGCCATGCTGATTCAACACCACATGTAGTAACAAAGAACCCACATGCAAAGATTTGGATTTATTGTTGTTGTTTTTTGTATACATTATCTCATTTTAAGTTACAGATCTCGACAAAGAGATGTTTTGGCAACACTGATCAAAGCTAAAAAAAGAATGTCTTAGTGTAAAGTTTTTGGTGAAGATACGTTGGAACATAATCTGAAGTATATTCTGAATACTTAAAATGTATTTTGAATATTTAGATCAAAGGACAGCTAACTCTATGCTTAAACAATGCTAAATATTATTTAAGTACTTATATTATTCAATATACCCATGTAAATTCTTAATAGATTAAGTATTTATTAATTGTATGGTTAATAACTCAAATTAACATTAGTAACATTAGATTTAATTTAGTATTTTTAAGGTGCATTTTAATAATACATTTTTTAAAAGGTCTAACAGGTTTTTGTAGATCATGAGTGGAGTAAAAATGATAAAGGCCAGACTTTTCTGAATGGCAGTTTTTACATGGCATTAGTTCCCCGTGACCTGACACGGATTTCACCATCGCGTTTCCATGGCATCAGACGGAAGCATCTCGTCCAGCTCCACCGCTCACGAGGAGTCTGTAAACAGGTCCGCATCCCCGCGCTGGATCACGGCACACCTTTTGCGTGTATGAAATCTCACGTGAGCTTTGTGCCATTTGGTGCTCTGGTGGGAAGAGGTCCAGGGTAGACAGGGTTCTGCTCCAAATGTGGTTCTCCTGGAGATCCTGGAGATCTCATATCTCCACCACCACTTTCATTTCCTCTGCCTTTTATGCTCCACCCCCCTCGCTGCATTGTGCAATAATTTGTGAAGCAAAGCTGGAATGTTCACATTTGGGGGGGGCCTTCTCTTCTAAGAGATGACAGTCATGCCCACAGAGCTCACACTGAGGCAAGAATTCCTAAGTTTCCTAAACACCTGAAGCCCTTGAGGCTGTTGGGAACCCCTTAGCTGTCGCCACTGATGCTGTGACATATTTTTCGACAGCGCCAACTTTTCTCATGCCAGTAGCTCAGGTATTATTTAGGTGGTGTTACGGCATCTCTAGCGTACGTCTCTACTTCAGTTAGAGGCCGTCGCCCTTCGAGGTTGCCGCGGCGAAACGGGCTGAGCGCAACAGCTGATCGCTCCGCCTCTGGGGCAGGTGGCGAAAGCTGTTTTGACAGGCCCTGTAAATCAGCCCAGAGTTCTGCCCGACAGAAATGGATCCCAGAGCGTCCTGCAGTGGCGGGCGGCGGGCGGCGGGGGTCAGGGGCCTCAGGATTGAGTCGGATGGTATCAGACGACTTTGCTGCTTCCAGTTCTGTCGGTTTAAAGAGGCATGAAAGAAACGCTAGCCTGCTGCCGACAGTAGAGGATCATTGGGTGTCCAGTCCATTGGATCTTTGCTTTCTGATTTGGGTGATCAAGCATTCACCTATCCATCAGTGCTCGGAGCCTGGAGACGTGTTCATGAAGCCAGGAGGAAAATCCGATGCAAAACAGATCAATTTCTTTCTGTTTACAGAAAAAGCTCGTAGACACACGAAAGCTTTGAAGAGCTTTTGCTAATGACTCTAGCGGCCTTGTTCGGTTTGGTTTGAATTCCAGATGCTTCAGTTGGACAGTCATTTCAACAATACCTAACTTGGCATCTGAGAAGTACAGGAACATTACAGAAGAAGAAATCAATGTTTTGCATTTGCCTTGCACCTTTGATATCACTATAATGCCAGCTGCATGTGTAACCAGAAAGCTGTTTTGATTATGCCAGTTGTCTGGCATGCGTGTTTCATGCGTGTTTCATGCGTGTTTCATGCTTGCAGTTTTTTTTAATTGCATGAAAACATATAATTATGAATTCTTTGTTTTGAATGAAAATTGTCCATTAAGTTGTTCCTTATTGGTCTTCGGGGGGTCTTTTCTCTGTGTTCATTATGCATTCCTGTGATTATGAATGCGTTATTATGACACACAGAGCGTGTGGAATCTCAGTTATGTCTTGTTGCTGTGAATGTACATAATTGGATACTGCTTTGTTCCAAACAAGACTTTGGAATAGTTTCAGCATTGCAGCAAAAATTAACTAGACACCGTCGTACACTTCTAAAAGGCATTGTGAGCCTTGCGTTTGGTAATTACCTGGTAATTATAGTTCACCTCTTTGAGGCCTTAACTACTGTGGGTCATTACGGAGTTTGGCGAAAGCCATTCATTGAATCATTACCGAACCTTCTGAGATAATAGCACAAATAGCAAAATAGCACACAGAAAATTACATTTCAGACCTCTCATCTTCTATTTCATTACCCTAGCCTTGTGCTGGCTGAAATTGGGTCTCTTAATTTAAGGAGCCGGATTCCAGCTTAGCCCAGACCAGAGTGGTTCATGTAATCTGTTGATAAGTGTCATCTTGCCATAATGCCGTGTCACTGCCTGTCTCAGCTCTTACTGAGACATTCACTGGTTGCCCCCCTCCCCCCTTTATCTCGCTAATAAGACCATTTCCATGGTACCTCGGCCGGGCAGATAGGAGCATGCAATTATCTCTTAAGGTTGCAACAGCTTCCACAGGTGACATTCCTCCCTCTCAGAAGCTGTGATCATTAGTGATCGCACAAGCCCAGGCGCACGGGGCCTTGGCTTTTGACAGGGCTCGTCACGGGAGCCGGAGACGCGAGCGGCCAGCGGAGAGCCACTTACCGCGGCGTGTTTCGTTGGCGCCGAGGCCGTCGCCCCGGGCTCCCGCGTCCAAAGCCCAAAGCCGAGATGCGTGAGTTCCGCGCGCCGTGAACCAACACTTTTAATTGGAAGCACGCGCGGCGTGTTTTCACCGAGGCAACGCTGGGCCGGCCCTGGTCGCCGTGGTCACCGAGTCTCTCGCGCACGTTTGCCGAGGCTCACGCGGAGGCACTTTTCCACATTCACGGTTGTTTAAACGACGAGATGGATATAATGATGGATCGTGAATATACGGCCATGTAAATAGACCCCCCCCCACCCGTCACCGCAGACTTTTTGATATGAGTCTAATGAATGCGCTGTGGTGGCCCCAGGTCCACTCCAGCGCTATAAAGCACCCCGTGTCCTGAGTAGCTAAGAGCAGAGCGAACGCCCCTCCACAAAAGAGATGCACTAACAGAAATATTCCATTCACATGCAAATCATCTCACATAAGAGGAGCCTTTGAAAAGACACGTTTTGTATGTCTTAATTGCATTATGAATTAAGCACATCGAGGTCCATGCGCATCGGTGAGAAGCTTTTCTGTATGAAGAAAAGTTTTACACATCAGGGTCCATATGGGTATGTAGCCAACCACATGATTCTTGATCTCATACCTGTTTTCAGAGTTGATTATCATGGCTTCACTGATTCTTGACCAGGATTGGCTGCGGTTTTCCTCTCTGGTCAGTACTGTGTTTCTCTGTCCTTGAGAGTGTTCTGAGGAAAAATGAACGGATTTCTCTATTACTCACACACTCACACACTTTTTATATGCCTGTATGACTCTGTTCCTACCTGTTCTCTACTTCTCTCGCTCTCTCACTCTGTCTTCTCCTCCCCCTTCCCAGTTCAGTTACGTTTGAAGGCGTTTTATTGCTGTGACTTTTATACCCGGTACAGTTTTGCCAAATCAAATCATTTGGAACAAAAAATTAAGATTGACATAACTAACAAAATAGCAATACATGGAAAGATAACGTTTAAAATGAGTAAGTGGATAAAAAAAGAATTGTAAATAAGGTAAAATAAACTAGATAAAATCAGGAAGTATATTAGTAGAACAAAGATTGTTATTATATAGTGAAAGGTGTGATGGGTGTATTAGTGTCTCTCTCTCTCACTCTCTCTTCTCCCATCTCTCTTTCTTCTGTCTCTCCCCTGCCGTAGCCTGAACCATCAGTACCTTATCATCCAGGCAGAACAGATAACAGAAGTCCTGCCTCCAAACACGGGTTGCAAGCTATAGCCAGTTAAGCTCCACATCTCTTTTTTTTTTTACAGATTCAAATCCCCAGTCCTGGAACTGTGTGTGGGTGTGTTTGCGTGTGTGTCTGTGTGTGGGTGTGTTTGCGTGTGTGTATGTGTGTGTGTGAGAGAGACTGTGTGTGTGTGTGTGTGTGTGTGTGTATGCGTGTGTGTCTGTGTGGGCATATGGCATTGAGTTGTGAAAGAGGCATGTTGGGGCACATCCTGGCCACGGTGTGTGGAGAACATTATCAGAGAGGGAGTTGGCCTCAGGAGGAGCTGAGAGCTCAGAGCATGCACACACACACGCACGCACACACACGCACGCACACACACACGCACACACACACACGCACACACACACACACACACACACACACACACACACACACACACAGCCCAGAGTGCTCTGAAGGTGCTGAGCAGCTTCTCATAAGCATGTGGATGGTTAACCAACAGCTGCAAGTGGACCGGGAACGGAGCGATTTAAGAGGCGGTAAAACCCAGTGCGCCTGTTGCCATGTTCCCCAGGGAGATTCTAGTTAAGAAGGCAGTTAGGATTTTAATATTGTTTGTTTTTGTTATAATTGGTAGTATATGTAGTAGATTAGTCAGTTTAGTCACACAGAGATGTGCAAAAACTGAAGAACACAGTTCTAGAGCTGGAGTTCCTGGGCCCAGAGGAGGGAAAGGTGTTTGTGTGTGTGTGTGTGTGTGTGTGTGTGTGTGTGTGTGTGTGTGTGTGTGTGTGTGTGTGTGTGTGTGTGTGTAAAAGGACATTACCAGTTTCCAGTCTGTACAGACTCCTGCCAGTCTGCACAGAGAACAAAGCTTCTGAAAATGCACTATTTAATTCTACACCACACAGCTTCTGATAGGGAACATGTAACGGCTCTTGTACACTTGAAATACAATTTCATTTATCTCCTTTGTTTCAAGTTCTCCCTGCTGTGTTCTCACTTTGTACAGTACAGGTGTTCACATTGTGGGACAGAAGAGAATCACTTGTTGCTCATTTCTCCTACAGAAGCAAGACCGAGGAGTTCCTAGCACCGTTATTGTTCCCAGCGTGCCAAAGTGCTTTCGCATCAGGGCTTTTTGGCTGTGTGAGCATGGAGTCTGCTACTCAACCTCTTTGTCTTGTTTTTGTGATGAGAGCCAATTTTTACCTGCAGTCTGATGCCTTTCCACACATCCTCAGCATGGAGAGGAGCAACAGGACTGACTACAGTCCTCATTTCCTGGGTTTGTTTTATTTGTTTGAAATTATGTCTGATTTGGTAATTAATTTAATGATTGATAGCGAACCCCCCTGTTAATTCTGTAAAAAATAATTAAAAAATTAATAACAAGGCAGAACAAACTCACTTTTAGCTCTTCAGAAACTGACGGTATCTGATGTTTATTCAGATATTTGTGTGCTTTGGTATGCGCCGCCGTTGTATATAAAGATGTTTACGTTTTTCCTGTTGAAGAGCAGGTGTTTTTCGAATCTAACCAGACGGCTTAAAATCATACTGAGTACTCAGTATATTTTATATACAGTGAAAAAGATGTAAAAATGCCCCTCGCACATTTTCGAGGAGACTACCTCAGTGTCCATGGTCTGCAGGCGTTCTGTAGGCCTGTAGTATGACTCAGAGCCTCATCCCGGTGGAATACTCCCTGTGATTGGTCTGACAAGCCTAGCTTGGCCAATGAGCTGAGAACAACCACAGTATATTGTTGCGTGACTAATTTTTCCCTTCCATCTGTCACGGGGGCACGGAAAAGAAGCATCAGCTCCACATCGTCCGGGGCCGTACGTTCCAGAGCTTTCCGCTCTCCTAGGAAGAAGTGTCCCGACGTAGCCTTGAGTGCCCGCTGGCTCGGTGGAGCACATGCCCCGGAATACGGAGCGTTCCCGTCTCCCTGAGCGGGGGAGAGTGTGCCGCTTAGCGAGCCTTCGGCAGTCGTGTTTGCATTTTCTCCGAATTAACACGTGTGCGCTTGGCTGCAACACAAGGACCCATTTAACACTAAATTGGTTCTAATGAACCGGCTGTGTTCAGGTATACCCCTACATTTGTATTAGTTTGTTAAGGAAAGAAACACAGTTTTCTCATTCTCCGAGTCCTCATTTCTCACCAAACAGATAAGTGGGTGCTGTGAACATGCGCCTTCTATTTGCTTCTATTTAGATGGGATGTGTGACGGCTCACAGCTTTGTGCAGAATAGTTTTAGGCCCCGGTCATAATTAGATAAAGGTGCTACACTTAAAGAGACTGTTTGTTCATTTTTGAAGTCTCTTTGCGTCAGTTTAAGGTGTGTACATTCCCTTCGGCCTCCACGGATGCAGGTATTGTGTGCGTCGGACTTGTGACTGACTTTATGGTAAACGGGAAGAGGAAACGGGCGGCAGATAAGATCCGGCTATAATCGCGCTCCAGTTTTTATGCGAGTTAACATAATCACGTGCCGCTCTTGAACTCGGCGGAAACGATCATTATCTTTTAGGCAGGATTGATCTGGGCCTCCCACGGGAGACGCTGCGTATGAAATTGTGGTAGAGGTAAATCACTTAAGTTGATTTATCGAAGCGCAAATGGCCACAGAGGGCCTGAAGCCATGTTCCATGATTAGGCTGTTTTTAGATTATTGATTTCTGCCCTGAATGTTCTTTAGCACTTGCTCCTGTTGATGTATGTTGCCTTCCTGGCTGCTCTGGAGGGCCGTGAGGAGCCCGTAGCTATGCTCCTCGGCCGTCCAACTTGATTTGTTAATCGAAATCAGGTGACTGTAGTAATGAATATTAATATCCCGCTTGCATGGAAATCTTGTTATTGTTTGATTTGTGGGTAATTTGGAATGCCCTGCTATTATGCATGTATGCCATGTTTTCTGATTATTGGTTAAGAATCAGAACGTCTTTCTAGAGATTTGCATGAGAGAACAGAATATTCTGGGCTTCATATGGGCAGGCCTGCATGTTTTGCGTGTTTGTGGGTTTGGGTGGAGACATATTAACAATGAATTTCAAATATTCAAATGACATGTAGTGAACGTATGGGATGCTGGGTAATGTATGGTTCAGTCGATGGTTTAAGTGAGTGCTTATAACTAACATGAATTTGGTTACACCTTAGAATGTCATGATGTAAGTTGTTTACTGAGGTTCAGTCGTCACTGTGTTTGATGTCTCACCCTACAGTTGGCAACGGAATTTCTAATTAATGTTTATTAACTGCTATGAAGCATGAGTCAGTTAGCTGGTTGGACTGCTTTGTCATAGGTTCCTGGACAAAGTGCCCCGTTTTTTAAAAAAAAAAACCCCAGATGTAACCAGTTGTTTGTCATCATTAGCCAAAACAATTTTACATAATTGGTTGCTTTAATCTGTATCTTAAGATAGATCTGCCTCTTTCCTGGCTTAAAACTGAAGCTCTAATCTGACATTATTCTCTGTTCAAACTTATGTTTCCTAAATACATGTAGTGTACTTTAATCCCAAATTTAAGTGTATATGAAAAAAAAATACATTAGTACATTAACATCTGTGTGTGTGCGTGTGTGTGGGGCAAATCTCTAAACACACCATTGGAGTGTGTGTGCACACTGCAGGCTCACTGTAAACCTCAAACAGTTCTGCACTTGTGTTAGCATGCAGATTACTGAACAGGGAGGCCTGGTTTTAATAATTCATCAGCTGCAGCAGTGTAGTGGTGTTCATTTCCTCATGTGACGTGTTCCACAACCACCTGTGGAAGGCATCCGCCCGCACCATTCCCCCACTGGAACCTACAGGCACTTTAGCTCACTAGAGGCTGAGAAACACAGGAGGGGTTGAAATGTCACTGTTGTCCTGCGGGGAAAATGCTACAAGGCAAAACAGACATGCCCGGACACTGCGTTAGCTCCGCCCCCTCCTCCTCCTCCTCCCCGCCCCCTCCGAAGGTAGCCCAATCAAAGAAGTGTGGCGCTTTTTTTTATGTTACTGTGTCTATTTCCATGGCTGTTCTCTTGTTCCATATGGAAGCTAACAAGTGCAAGACAGCCTGAAGTAAACATGTTTATCTGTGCTGGACTTCCTGAGCACGTCCTCTTCCTCTTCACCTTTAAGCATGTCTCTTCATGCTGGGATGGCGTACACGTGCTCCGCACTCTCCACTTTGGAGCAGTTTCGCGTTACAGACAAGGTACAGAACCGTCGGAGAGGCGGGAGGCCAGGCCAAGAGACCGCAGTAAAGCTCAACGCAGTGCTGGGAGCGATTACCCAGCGCAGTTCATTATGCAGTCAGGGTGGTGGTAGTGGGGAGGAGCCCCAAAAAAAAGGAAAACGGCCCAAGGCATTTAGTGGTCAGAACAGGGACCCCCACCCCACCCTCCCTTTCATCAGTGTGTGAGCTGTTTTTGCAGCGTCAGCATTCAGTGCACAAAAACGGAATTCAGGGAAAGCGCCCTCCACTCTCTCCATTTTTTTCCCTCTCTTTTTTTCTTCTCCCAACAGCTTTGCCCCCTCCCCCCCTCCTCCTCCTCCTCCTCCTCCTCGTGAACTGACATTCTAGAAGAAACATATGCCGCCAGGCCCACTTCACAACAGCTTGCGCCTCCTAAATGGGAGGACGAGTTTGCTTGGTGGAGCCCGGGGGCGGGGTGGGAGTGGCCGGGTGATCTGCCACTCGCGGTCGGGGCGGGACTTCCTGAACATCCGCATGTTTGATTCAGATCATCCTGTGTGGTTCGCGTGCACGTGTGAAGCACAAAATGTTCGAATGCAAAATGAATCGCTTTGCTGAGTCTCTTGGCACTAGACTCTTGGACAACCTTTTCCTTTCGGGCCCCATTTTTTTTCTTTCACTTACACCGCCGAACGACAACAGGAAGGAAGGCCTGTACGCTCAGCCAGACCTAAATGAGAAAACCATATTCTCCTCGGACAGAATCGGGGCTACTTTATTGCGTTTGGAGTTGGAAACGATACTGATATATCTGGATGTTTTGGGAGTGGAGGCGCTGTGCTTTACACAGTCGACTGACATGATTTCCATCCTGATTTAAGGGGCCGTTTAAGGGTCCAGACAGCTGGTCTGAAATTGGCTCGCCTGATAAAGGCCTTTTTAGAGACAAAAGTCTGCTGCTTTATAGGAGATGCCAGGTGGTTTTGGGCGAGTGTTTTAAGGTTATATGCCTTCTGCCTCCTTATCTGACCCATCTCATTTCTCCGAGCAATTGGATCGTTCTCGTACTACCCTGGGATGCAAGCTTCTGAGAAAATAGAAACACAATAGCTGAGAAATGAGTATCGTAATGGCAGCCAGTTATGCTATTGCCACATTTAAAGTTAAATGTTAACATGCTCGATGCCTAAAAATGTAAAAACATTGTTTCGTTGCTCATAGATGAAGTACAGACCTACTTAGTGGTGGTAATCGCAAGGTAAAAAATCTTCCATGACCGAACCTCAAACTCCTGAACCTTGGTGGCCTTTGGACAAAGGTGTTTTGGTGTATTCGGTTCCCGTGTCCTGACCGGGCGAGGTGGGCCCTCAAGGCAGGAGTCTGACGGTCGCGTTTCTGTTTTGTTTCCGTCCAACGCGCAGGTCTCGCCCTAGTTCGCTCCAAGCCGAGGCTTGGAGGTGCCGACCGTCACCATTGATCCCAGCAGCTGGAGCGGCAGCGAGAGTCCTGCCGAGGACATCGAGAGGATGAGTGACTCGGCGGACAAGCCCATCGATAACGACGCTGAGGGCGTGTGGAGCCCTGATATTGAGCAGAGCTTCCAGGAGGCGCTGGCTATCTACCCGCCCTGCGGCCGGCGCAAGATCATCCTCTCGGATGAGGGCAAGATGTACGGTAAGAACTGTGGTGCCTATCCTTTATAGTACAGGCGGGTTCCAAGGAGCACCTCCAACCAGGATTACGTCTTCGCCTTTGACATTCAGCGAGCACCTGTGGCAAGTACTTCATAAATGGCCCTGTGGTAGGGATATCGCCGCCCAAGTGGAGGCTCCTTAGAAAATCTCTCAATTAAATTAGCCCAAAGGGCTTCATGCGATGCTGAGTCTTGAGGTGACCTCCACCCCGCTGGGGGATTGTGGTCCGTCCAGGAGGGGAAGGCGTGAGGTGAGAACTGAAACGGACCACTCGGAGGAAAAGCAGACAAGAGAGCGAGAGAGTGGAGGGAGAATACGAGAGCGTCAATCAGGAATTAATGCGTTAGCCTGCCTGGCCTTGCCAGGCCTCTGGCTGCGACTGGGCTTCACGTTCTCCACGCTGTTGTTGAGGAGTCTATAAGTAAAGCAGTGTCAACTATTAGTCAGGAGCAGATGGTATCGCGGCTGCCACCAGCTGGGCCCCAACCCCCTCCACCCACCCCACCCCACCCCCTCCCCTCCCCTCTCTCTCTCTCTCTCTCAAAAATCCTGGCTCGGTGATGTCATGGAAAGAGAGCATATTTTCTTTCTGCAGTGTTGGAGTCTCTCACAGCCCCGTCAGTGTCAAGTGAAAGCTGAAGGCCCTTGGGGCGCTCTTTGCTGCGGTCATGTGACCTCCTCTGGCCAAATGAAATGTAAAGTTTAGGAGTCACAGCGATGGCTCTCAGCTGCCACTACAAAGAAGGTTTCAGAGCATACCCCCCACCACACACACACACACACACACACAAAACATGGCAGCCCCTCCTCACTTGCACTACTCTCTCTGTCTGCCCGGGATTAAAGCTGGACAAATGACTCGGCCTAGTGAGTTTTAAACGATTAACGCCAAATACAGGACCTGCTAGTACTCAATGATTTGTAGAAAAAGAAAAGTATTTTGTTTCCAATGTAAATTTACGTCACAAAACAAAATTTCAGTCCATGTAAAAACTGATTAGTGTTGTTTACATAAGGTATTTTGATATAAAATCATATTTGAACTACCTGAATATATTATTTGTGTATATTACACTATTATGACAATCAACACAATTTAAGGGTAATTTATATTTTACATAGTGTTAGATAATAGTCTCATATTAAAAATACTCAGTTTACTCAAAATACTCCAAAAATTCCTACTTTGTCTGTCTTTTTGGAACTTCGCGAGTATTAAAAAAAATTTTTTTAAATGAGGTTAATATTTGTGGCATCACAAGTGTAGTTTTTATTCTACTGGTTTTCTACATTACGTGCTCAGTAGCTGTTGAGAGTAAAACTATGTTAAATAGTTAAGTTTTGAGACTCCTGTATAGTGATATGTTAAGTGTGTGTCTGTGTGTGTCTGCGCGTGTGTGTGTGTGTGTGTGTGTGTGTGTGTGTGTGTGTGTATGGTTTTGGATCCTCTGTGACCTGTCTGAGTGCATAGGGATTGAGTAGAGGTCAACCATGCCAGCTGTTCGTGGTGTCTGATTGCATATTTACTAAGGAGCTACGTCCATCACAGCTTCTGCCGAGGCGTTTCCCAGCCGTTCGAGCCACCGTGTGGCGCTAGCAGGAAGGCTAGCTAACTCTCGCTGTTACGCACGGCTGACTAGTGAACATTCTGAACTACATAGCGGGGATTTATTTATTTTTTTCCTTCCTGTTCACCACTGTTACCTTCTGGGCAACCATGTTGCTCCTGTGACTCTCTTACCTTGTTGAAAACGGAGAGCTAAAAAAAGATTTATTAAATAAATCGTCTCATGTTTTCAGAGTCGCCGTGGTCGTAAAAAGGGAGCATGTCGGGGCCAAGGGCCCAGTCTAGTCCAGGCGTGTTTTTGTTGTGCCGGGGTGACGAGGAGGGTTGAGCGTAGATGTTCAGGAAGAGGTAGGCTGTGAAAGGCGGTGTGTGGGTGGTGGGGGCCAGGGGAGGGGGGGGGGTAATCGGCACGCCGCTCTTTCGCTGTTGAAACTAGTTTGGCGGGAGCGGGAGAGAGCTGGAGGCAGCAGATTGTAGCCAAGCGCGCTCTTTGTAGGGGCCGGCGTCATCTTTCAGAGCTGCAGCTGTCGCTGGGTCCTAGTGCCAAAAGGCAGCGCTCCGTGAACTGTGACCCGCTCGCTCGCTCAGCCATTAACGAGGCCCGCCGGAACTGCCATGACAAGAGCGCGAGTCTTTCAACGGGCGTACCGGGCAAATAACAAAAGAAGAATTGGTTCATATTTTTTACAATGCAACATTTGTGAGCATTTTTTGTAAACCGTGGCGTAACTCAGATCAGCACCGTGTAAAATTTGGATTCTCCTGTTCTGTACTTTAATGAACATCTGCCAAGCTAAATATCTGTTGCTAGCTAAAATACTTACTGTTAATTACTGTTCTGGTGTTTTAGAGATTTGAGTTTGATTCGTTTTTTTTTTGTTAGGGAAATATATGTATTTTAATTTTATGGCTGCATTATCCTGAACGTATAGATGAATTCAGATGACAGTGAATTATACTAAAATTAGCATCACAAAAAAGTAAAACGTAAAAATAAATGTAACAGTAGCGAAGAAGCAGCGTCTTGCGATCCAGCACGAGGAGAACTGCTGTGATGTAAAGATCTTCGCAGGACTTTAAAGTGATGCTTGTTGTAGGAATGCAGTAACACCTTTCACTCTACCATTTTAATGGAAGTACACTGTTGTGTTCAATTTGTGTGGATTAAGATAATGTTACTGCCTGCAGTTTAAAGAACAGTGAAAAGCAGCCCAAATCTAAGTGACCGACATCTTATAACAGAATAACTGTGTGTCTTCAGCGTGTTTCATGCCTCCCTGCAAGACTCTCAGTGATTCTGCCGCATTCTCTTCTCCGGAACCGCGTTCCCTCTGTGGCTGTTGATTTAATGAAATCTCTGCCTCTGGCAGGCCGTCTCTTCAGAATGCCACCGGAGCTGATGAGACCCTCTTCAAGTGGGCCCTCAGTGCTGATGGAGCGTGCTGATTGGCCGGGGGACGTCATGGTTATTTTTGTTTTTGGGGGCGTCCCGGATCCTCCGCACATCGTTCTGGCCGTCCGCTGGCCCCCGCGCGTCCGATTGGCTGACCGACGCACTTCTCCTGGTATGCGTGCGGTGAAGGAGGGGGATGGTGTGAGGTGCAGGTATTTTAGAGAGGAGAGAGCCGGGGGAGGGGGGGGGGTTGGGGGTGGGATTTGCACGGGTGCGGTGTGGCGCAGTTCTCTGGGTGAGACGCCGTCCTGAGTGCCCTTAAGCCCTTTGGTCCCCCGGCTGAACGCAGTTAATTAGCAACAGTCACTATAGCAACTGCCTCTCGCTTCAAAACAATGTCTAATTTTTGCAGCTAAGCTTATCGTACTGTTTACCTGAAGGGCCTGCCGTGCCGAGCCGCGACAGTGCTGGCTCCCTGCCCAGCCTCCGAGGTTAATTGTGACAGCAGTGAAAAACATCACAACAGCTGCTTTGTGGAGAGAGGAGCCTGAAAAGGAAGAAAGTGGCGAGTCCCTCTGGCAGCGAGAGCCAAAGATACGGCACTTCCATAATTCACCTGCTTCCCAGCCATCCTTTCAGCCTGGCTGCAGACAATTACATACCCTCTGGAGTACATCAGTGAACACATGACCAGATGTGAAATACGACAGGAACAGCACAATGGGATGTGGAGTTCCAAGAAAATGCATTTAATGGGTGTTATTGTGCATGCGAGAGTACCTTAAGTCAATTTGCCTTGAATAATGCACTTCAATAAGTTGTTTCCTAATGTGGCTAGAAGTTTATATCTACTGTCCTTGTAAACTCTTAAATTTTACCAGGCGCATGTAACTACTTCTCACATTTGAATTCGTATCCTGATAGATGAAACATATTTCCTAAATGATTTGATTCGCCTCTATGCCCAAAATCACACATGTACTGAAAATATATTTGCAATACTCTTACAGAGACCCAAAAAACAGTCTAAATATCACAATATGCTTTGGATGGCGCTGAAGAGCATATGCAGACTGTTATGATTATTATGTGTGAAAGGACCATCTGTTTCGGGAATCCTAGCTGCTTTTAGTGGCTGCTATCTGGCCCAGGCCACCAAACAGGCTTTACAGTGCATCTGTTTGCTTTGGAGGTGGAAAACGTGAATGATATCTCGCTATTTTTCGAACCAGAGCCCGTAGATGGAAGTCTTTCACGTCAGGATCAAGGTCCGCGCGGAATTGTCTAGCGCTGGCCTGGACACGTTAGCCGGGCGCCGTGGTAACTCCGCGCGGCTTTGATGAGGCATCTGGGGGTTTTTTTTCCCCCCCCCATTACAGATATGCGGTGTGCTCAGTCATCTCATCAGGGCAGGGCGGCCGGCGCGGACGAGCGCTAAGTGACACTTGGCTTGCAGGGCCGCTTCAGCTCAGTTAGGCGTAATGAGCGAGGCCGGCCTCCCCCATGGGGCCGCCGGAGCGCTTCGGCCCGGCCCGCCTCCCCGCGCGGCTCGGCTCACGCTAACACCGCCGCCGCAACCCGGCCGCCCGCTGGGAGGATAATGAGGAATTCTGGGAGCCGCTCAGGCTCCCTCTGCTACCTGCATTTGCTCCGAATGGAGTCTGGAGAACTTCACCCACACACACACACACACACACACGCACGCGCGCGAGCGCAGACACCTCCGATATAATCCCTCTTTTTTGTCGGCACGCCATTGTGACTTTGGTAACGGCATCGCCGTTTCACTCCTGTGAAGGACACGTTTCCAATTACGCCATGATTACTCTCCACGGCGTGAAGATGAGTACAGCTGCACCTGAGTCTTTCTCAGCGCAGGCAACAGGTTAGGTTAACATCCAGTCTTCCCGTTTGGGGTTGAAATCATGGTGTTTTTGTCATTTTTCCTGGTCTCCTTTGTTTGCATAAGATGAATTTACCCTTAGCACAACGTTCTTCATATTTCAAAAAAAAAAAAGCAGTGTGAATTTCGCACCTGTCTCCAATATCAACCCCTGCAAAATGCTCTCATTAAACCGAGTGTTTACAGTGGCCTGGTTTGAATGATCATTTCTTCTTCCCACTAAAAGCAGTCTTTCTCCCAAGCTGATTGCTGTGTTTTGAGGACAGGGTTTTATCCGTGAGGCCACAGATTCCCTGAAGGATAGGCTTGGCAAATGCAGCACCAGCCTGCCCCTCTGTCCCTGCCTTGTTTTTGAAGGGTTTTTTGTTTTTTTTTTCCCCTCTGTCTGCTCGTGTAGCCACTTCTGACGAAGCCCAATATTGACAGTCCTGTTGGAGCGTGTCAGCACCTGTAGTTTTCTACTGCCAGTAAAACGGGGAAGATGTTTTGTCCATTTGTTCCCAACTCCTGAGGCAGGGGGAGAGACGTGCAGTCCTACCTGAAAACTGTCCCTCAGGTGCTAGGTACTCTGTACCACTCTCCTGTTTCTTCGTGTTCTTGCCATTAAAAACCAATGGATTTAACAATGGCTTTATGGTTTACTTTAAAAGAGAGAATGGTGTGCTTCTCTGCTAGTGTTTGTACTGCAGAGTTAAAGTGTATAACCAGAGCAAACGAAGCTAACGCTGAAAACTGTTCAAACACTGGTTTGCATCTATTTTTAACAATGAACAGCTCAAAATGGTGGATGCTAGGATTGCCAACAGAAGCTTAATCACCTTGCACCATGTTATTTTGCTCTTGAGCAACACTGCAGAGTCTTCTCATCCATTCACAGTTTAACACACTTATTAAATCCAAACCTGCTGAATATGAATCAAAACGACAGTTTTCAGGCCCGCCTGATAAACGACGATTTTCGCTCCTAAATATCGAACCTGTTTATACCGCTGTTGTGATTGAATGGGGTTTTATTTTATAACTTGAGGGTTGTTTCATGGGTAGATCCTTCAGAGCTGCGCATTACAAGTCGTGTTCGGACTTTGTCCATGCTGGTTTGACGCCCCTTCACCTGACTAGTAAAGACAAACAGGCTTTGCATTTAGCTCACTCTGTCCCACGCTTGGTTGGCCAGCCTGAACAGAAGGCCCAAGGCATTTGTACCTGTTGTGTGGTAACACTGCAAGATGTGACATTACCCATGACGCATTGCTGAAAAGAGTTGGACAGAAAAATGTCTTTTGTCCCTTTGAAAAGTGCTTGAATAGTCTGTTTTTAGACTCTGTTCCCTTTGGCAAAAAAATGGTAAAATCCAGTTGAGATATTTTGTTTTGTAATGATTTGCAGAGCGAGTAAAGTACGTTTGCGCTCGTTTTCAGCCCCAGAGGACTGTGTTGTCTGTGTCTGGTGTTTTTGCTTTGTAAGCTTTGGGAGGCCCCAGACATCACCCAGCTCCTCATCATCTGGATGTGTGCGGGGTAATTTCAGATTGTTTTAGTGGGCACATCGGAGTCACGTCTCTGTGAGCCCAGTGATGAAGGCTCACAGAAGCGGTGAGAATTTTACAATTTTCCAAGTCTCCAAATATTTATACCAATATTCCTTAGAATCTTATCAGTTATGAGGTCCATTGTGCTAAGAAAACACAGACACACATCTGATGGTCTTAACTGTCAGTGTGAACTAATCGCAAATAATTAGAGATAATTGGACTAATTAAGCCTAATTACTGCAATGTTTGACTAATCCATAATTTTGTCATAATCTGTTTGGTCTGTTCTTCTCCATAGTCTGCAGTCTGTTCGTTATGTCTAACCACTGGTACTTATGTTCAGAGTTGAGTTTTTTTTTTTTTAAACTCCTAAAGCACTGAGCAGTTGTCTCTGTACTTGATCTGTTCCCTCGAACTCCACCACGGAGATTCACAGCTATCAGGAAGTGAGCAGGGAGCATCTCGGCGCTGTGGACTGTACCCAACTGATCTGCTGGGGTTGCTTTCAGGTTTGCACTGCACCAATTGGCTGCTTCTCGTGTGCCTGAACCAGGCCGCTCTGTACCATTTAATGACATAACACCACCAATAACCCCCAATGAAACAAATCAGATTTTCTGGTAGCCGGGAGATTTTTTTTTTTTTATTTCGTATGGCTGTTTTTGATCCGTGTAATGTCTAAACTGTGTCTTGATTGGCAGTGTTTATCACTGAGATCTGTTTCTCAGATGCACTTGTGGTGTTTGCCTGACAAGGAACAGTGTTGGAGAGGAAATGTGAACGGATGGGGAAAAAAAATTCCCTTGCAGCCCGCTTGTGGAGAGGCTTGTTGAGGGAGTTTGTCAGTGGTGGAGGGCTGCAGCGCTACGAACCAGAGAGGGAGTTGCCGAGAGCCGCTGGTAGGGGGGGAAGCGATCCATCAGGGTCATGAAGTTTGGCTTTTCATTTACACATATTGGTGGCTGCTAACAGGTTTCTCTTCATGTTCAGATGCGGGATTGATCTTGAGAGATTGAAAATATTGATTGAACCCTGCGTCTGACTGCGCCTGTGCTGGGAGGTGCCAGTCAGTGGCGTGTTCACACATCGGCGAGAGCGAGTTCCTCTGTTCCTCCGTTCCTCCTGGGACTCCTCATTACTGCCACCACCTCCCCCCCGTCGCCTGCTCGCTCTCATTCTCTTGCTCTACCGTGCTTGCTCTCCCTCTCTCTCTCTCTCTTTCTTTCTCTCTCCTTCTTTCTTAGACACTTCTCACCCCCGTGACCAGGCCTGCCTCAGCACTAATGCATGTGATGATGATGAAGGTGGTGATGATGATGCACTCTCCGCCTCCTAATTGACGGCGCGAGGCTGTCATGGAGCGGCCGTGCTAATTGGCCCTGCGGGAGTCGCCGCGTCCCCGGTCGCGGGAGGGAGGAGGCCTCCACCGCGGCTCTGAGCACCGGCGCGCGCTCCTCTCCGGGATTGGGGGGTGGGATTGGGGGGGGTCATCTAATGTAATCCTCTTTGTCTGTGGCTGAGGGCGGGGGTTGGCCACCTGCAGATCTGAGCCGCAGGCTTGTCTGTTTGTGTGATGAATAGCTGTTGTTAATCCTTCCCAGTGCCCCTGACTTTCCACACTCCTCCTCCATCTGAGCGTCGTAGCGTCGTAGCTCTCAGTCCGGGTCATCTGGAGTTAACTATCGATTCCATTTTTGTGTTTGGAAACTTTCAATTGATTTTTGAAGGGGTATTCGTTACACCCGAGGACAGCATTACGAGAAATTAATTGATCGACAGTCAAGTCGTCTCACTCGTAATAAGACTTATTATCTATTAGACGGTCTTAAATACGACACCGCCGAATATTGACTTTATTTCACAGTAAGTTATCTCATCGAAGTAGCTTTGCTCTCTGACCTTCATCAGACGGGACTGCCGCTGTGTCATTGGTCCAAGCACGGGAGCTTCACTGACTGCTCTTTTCTGTGGCTGCAGTGATTGGTTGTTAGCAGGGAGAGCTGCAGTGATTGGCTGTTAGCAGGGATATGTGCAGTGATTGGCTGTTAGCAAGGTGAGCTGCAGAGATTGGCTGTTAGCAGGGAGAGATACCGTGATTGGCTGTTAGCAGGGAGAGATACAGTGATTGGCTGTTAGCAGGGAGAGCTGGGAGCCGCTGCTGTAGTCCTGTGGCGGTATTTGCTGCATCTCGGGGAGACAGCCATGCTGCTAGGGCAATTGTGGGAGACAGGAGTGGGTTTGCTGGCCTTCAGAAGCTTCTGCTCTACATTAGTAGACAGACTTAGGAGCTTGGCTTCTTGTAGGTTCTCTCTGCTGAGCATCAGGAGAAGTTCACGTTACCTTCTACCTCCAGCCACCCTGTTCACGGGCCATGGTCTTGCAGTGGTTGATAAATGACAGGGTCTTTTCAAAGTAGCACTTCAAGGTTATGCAAGATTTGGGATTCTAGAGATTTTTCGTTTTACAAGCAAGGTGAATCACTTTTGAAACAAAGTCTTGAATAGAAATCCTTGACTCAAGGGTGGCCAAGACTGGATGAAAACATGTGGAATAAAGGTATTGTGGACTAAGTTTAGACTTGGTTGAGAATCATGACCAGTACAGAGCAGTAGTGAGCTGAATAGCTACTCTGAATCATGGATTAGCTTGTGGAATGCATGAGTACCATACTGGTTTAGCTATAGTCATCTGTGTGTGTGTGTGTGTGTGTGTGTGTGTGTGTGTGTTTCATGACAAGTTTTCCCATTAAACTAATGCATGAAAATTAAAAAGATGTGTTTTTTACCTATAAATGTCCTGTGTACACAGCAAGTTGTTTTGATATTTACACTGTGAAATCATTAAGCCACAGTTAGCAATGGCTCTGGAAATGGCTATTACTCATGCAACTAGAATAAAACAATCATTAAAAGCTATTTACACACACATTAAAGGTTGTTTTTTGTTATTCATGCATGAAAAGACGACAATGGTGATGGTTTAATAAGGGCAGAATTATGGCAAAGGGACAGACCAATCCACTGTGTGTGTGTGTGTGTGTGTGTGTGTGTGTGTATGAGAGTGTATGAGAGTGTGTGAGAGTGTGTGAGAGTGTGTGTGTGTGTGTGTGTATGTGGCCCTTTACTCTTTGCACAGCGGGTAGCAGATGGCACGGGGCACCAGCATGTGTGCTCCAGCTCCAGACAGACCCACTGTTCACTGAGTCACAGAACAAAACTTGTAGGCTTGAACTTTCAACTTGTAAAGGCAGGGCCGGCTGGACGTCCGGCACCGTGACCCCGAGAAGAAAAGCCGGGACGGGTGTGACGGTCGCAACCGTGGGCTTGTCGGCTTTGGCCTTGAAGTCTTTCTTAGAGCCTGGTGCTGAAAATCCCCAGGGGCGCCACCCTTTGGGGGCTTAAGCCCAGCCCTGATCGGCAGCTGGTCAGGTGGAGTCAGATGTTGGGAGCTGTAGGCCTCTGTCTTTCTAAATGGGTTTCAGTGGCCTGGCACGCTGAGCTCTTGTCTGCCTTCTCTTCATTATCAACCAGAGCAATGCTGGACCGTGCCTACACACACACACACACACACTCACACACACACTCACACACACACACACTCACACACACACACACACACACACACACA
>JAOXYF010000001.1:2534407-2557434 GCA_028565775.1 Sternarchorhynchus goeldii | reverse complement strand
GTGTGTGTGTGTGTGTGTGTGTGTGTGTGTGTGTGTGTGTGTGTGTGTGTGTGTGTGTGTGTGTGTGTGTGTGCCGATATGATCAGTGTGACCTGTGAGATTACACTGACGCCCTGTTTTTTTTTGCGTCTAGGTGACGAGCATGGTAAGTACTGCGTAACCCCAGTGTGTGCGTGTGTGTGTGTGTGCGCCTTGCTTGACCCCGCCCCTACCCCTCCCACACCTGCTTCATGTCCACCAGCCAGCACCTCGTCAGCACAGAGCCCCGCTTCCCGCACGCCCCGCCCCCTGGCCAGCCCAAGCCCGCAGGCTCCGCCCAGAAGGCGGCCGCACCGGCCCTTCACCTTTTTCCTTCTCGAGCCCCTCTTTATAGTTTCTCGTGCTCCTCCAGCATCACGAGGAATTTGCTGCTTCTCTCTCTCTCCTTCGTCCTCCCTTGATAAATCCACGTACGGGGGCGAACGGCGAGAGGAAGAATGTCTTTTGTAAGCTGTGTGCGCTCACAGGTCCACGCGGGACTCTAGATGCTCATTCATTAACCTCTGCCACACGTGTGGAAGGCCCAACGAACGCCTGTATGCAGAGTTAGCCTTTATCCTCCCCGGGGAGATTAACGCTCGAGTTAATGAGTCGATATCTTAGAAAAAGAGAAAGACCACAGAACAGTTAGTGCACTTGCACTCTAGAATCAGCAGCGCAGTGATGGCGGCGATCGCCACGGCAACCTCGATGCCCGCGCGGGTACGGGGTACGCGGCACGCTCACCGCACGCGCAAGCCACCCGTAAAAGGCCCGTGTTTTTTGGATCTTTTGGACCTTTGTTTTTCCTGCTGTCGGACGTGGGTTTTAGCGCGCGAGAGACATTCTTCCTGCATGCCAGCGCTGCTGCCCGTGCCCTGCTGCCAGGGGCCGAGTGTGGTGGCACGTGGCTGCCCAAAGCATGGGCCATTTGCGGCTCCCCGGGTTGCTCTCCCACCTCCGCCAACCACGTCTCTGCTCGTCCTGCTTGGGCGTGGTCTGCTTCCTGTTGTCTTGTTGAATGCCCCCCCCACCTCCATCCCCCTCCCTCCACCCCATCCGAGTGAGTCTTAAGCCCTTTTTGTGACCCACCACCCTCCTCCCATGTAAGGATCAGACTGTGAAGGACAAAGCCCTCCAGAGCATGGCCTCCATGTCTTCAGCACAGATCGTCTCCGCCACAGCCATCCACAACAAACTGGGCCTGCCAGGGATCCCACGTCCTGCCTTTCCCGGAGCTGCTGGGGTAAGACGGCCGTCCCTAAACCACCCCACGCCCCCACCGGGGGCCAGACGCCCAATCACATTACACACACACGTGGCCAGCTCCGCTCACACCAGCTGCCCACATCTGATAAGTGCACCGCTGCTACAGTCAAGATAAGAGGCCAACGGGGCACGTAATACACCTGGGTTTACCGTGAGATAACACGAGGATCGCGGACATGCAGAGAACGCAGGGCAGGGTGGCCAGTTTTTGCTTTGTTGTCTATTTATTTATTTTTTGTTGTCTATTTATTTATCTAATTCTCTAGTTTTGGCAGGGCATGATTTCCTCGGGCCAGGCGGGATCCTCACAAGAGTGAGTAGATCTGCATGTCTGCCTCCAGTCAGCTACTACACACTTCTGCTCTCCTTTTCTCTCTCCCTCCATCCTTTTTTCCTTCATCGTTTCCTCTTTTCTCTCTCATCCTTTCATCCGTGTGTGTGTGTGTGTGTGTGTGTGTGTGTGTGTGTGTGTGTGTGTGTGTGTGTGTGTGTATAAGGATTTTTGTCCAGTTTGGTTCCTTCTCCACTGTACAGCACCCACTTTCTCTCCACTATTCCCAGTGGCACCTCGTGTGTGTGTGTGTGTGTGTGTGTGTGTGTGTGTGTGTGTGTGTGTGTGTGTGTTTGTGTGTGTGTAGAGGAGTCTTCTCCACTTTACCTCATGACTTTGCTCTTCTCACTCTGCTTTTTCATCTTTCTTGTAGCATCAAGCCGTTTGCGCAGCAGGCCTACCCCATCCAGCCTGCCGTGACAACAGCAATTTCAAGTATGCCATTAACTATTAAGCTTTGATTTGTGAATACAGTATTTTTTCCTACATGCTGATGTTCATTTGGTGTGTTTGTGTGTGTGTGTGTGTGTGTGTGTGTGTGTGTGTGTGTGTGTGTGTGTGTGTTCATATGACCAGGCTACGAATCTACAGCCGCACCCGCGCCCACAGTACCAGCCTGGCAGGGCCGCTCTATTGGCACCACTAAGCTCAGGCTGGTGGAGTTCTCTGCATTTCTGGAGCAGCAGAGAGACCCAGACGCTGTGAGTTTGTCCTTTCGGGCTCGCGCTGAACGTTGCACGTAGTTTGTGTTACGAGGTGAAGGGAAGAACTCACTGATGCGAAGCACTACTCTTCCATTCTAACCATTTGTTTGCCTGAGGTGTTGATAGCAGCCCCTTGTGGAGACTCTTGAGCCTGCTAATCGTGAGTGAGTGAGTGACAGACCAGGTCTATAAAGTGCTTTGCATATTAAAAACAGCAGGCATCTGTGTACAACATACATCTACCAGAAACAAATTCAAAGGCAAATATTCAATAAGAATTTAAATTACTGATGTTTTTAGTTTCAGTGAATCAGGGTCATTCAGGCAGTGGCATGTGCCACCTCAGGAGTTCCATGCCCACTTGTCTGTCTATGGGCACGACTGCCGGCGCGTAGTCCTGTGGCAGACGAGTACCAGGGCCAGACAGAAAGGCCAAACGCCCGTCTGTGTCTCAAAATGGCTTGTGTTTCGCATTTTTTATGATTTGTCTTGGACACCGGCGATCCGTCTTTGTTTGAGCGCGTTCCCAGCGGACTTTTGTCCTGCTATCGATGGCGCGCGACATCAGCCATTTATCACACGTTTAGCTGAATATCTGAAGCACTCGTATCTGCAACAAGCACGACTGTATATTTAGCTCAGTAACAGGCTTTTCTAAGGGGAAAGCTCTAAGAACGTCAAATATAATCCACCTTTTACATGCGCTGCACAGTTCCTAACATTTTTCTGCTCGGTCTGTCGTATCCCCCCCACAGTAATGTGCATTTCTGAAGTGCTGTTTTTCCCTTTTTTCTGTCGGTCCTCCTCTCTCTCCCTCTGCAGTATAACAAGCACCTTTTTGTACACATCGGTCAGACGAATCACTCCTACAACGATGCCTTACTGGAGTCAGTGGACATTCGCCAGATTTATGACAAATTCCCGGAGAAGAAAGGGGGCCTAAAAGAGCTCTTTGGCAAGGGTCCTCAGAATTCCTTCTTCCTCATAAAGTTCTGGGTGAGTGGCTTCCTGCAGCCAATCAGTGCCTGATCTATGAATGACAGGCAGTCCTGAGAGGGCAGCTTGGGGCTGTTGTTCCACGCGGCGTCTGACACTCCTGCAGGGGTTTTTACATTTTTATTTTTTTTTAGTGAGAGTATGTAGTCCATACATTTTTCATTACAAAGCTATTTTAATTATTAAACAAACACGGAGAGGATTTGTGTCATGTTTTCTGTGGCGTTTTTAATGAAAGTTGGGAAAAAAAGTAGAAATGATAGGTGATGTTTGAACATGTTGTGTATGTGATACATACTCTAAAGTTTCATACTCCACATACTCTAAAGTTTCATACTCCACATACAGCATACTCCACATACTCTAAAGTTTCATACTCCACATGCTCTAAAGTTTCATACTCCACGTACGGCAGCTCTGCTGTATCAGTGGTTACTGGATGTCAACCACAAACACACATTCTGCTTAAGGAGGTGACTGCAAAACCAGAAACTTATTTAAAGACGTGAAAAACTGCTGGACAACTCTCCAAGGTGCCTGCAGGAGTTATGCCACCAAAGATTAAATTCTTGCTATGTTAAGATTAAAGATTAAAAAGATTAAACTCTTGCTATGTTAAGACAGTTTTGGTGTTGTTTAAAAATGAACATGAACTGGTTTGTTTTGTATTAGTCAAGGCTTGAGGAGGCCACATTGGTTGGGTTATTTTGAGCAGTTGTCATTTTCTGCAAATAAAATGCTTGAAATGTTTTCATTTGGAATTTGGAAAAATGTTGTCAATACACAACGTTTAAAACAAGAATATTTGCTTTCTCAAACGCATACCTATAAATAGCAAACCCAGGGAATTTTCCAGTGGTCACTTCATTTTCTTCCCAGTGGCTCATTCCAGAGCTGTATATCAGCGTGTGTATATAACTGATAAAAATTAGTGTGTGTATAAAACATTTGTAGAAGTACTATTGCCTGTTCCAAGCGCATTTCAAAGTGCATTTAGCTTATAAATTTATTGTATAATAAACTGTAATAAAGAGTTGTAGAGTGAATGCTGTATTAAGTTCACATTACATTAAGTGCATCTCGCTATCACCTTTGTTGACGAGCTGTTCGCGCGTGTCCGAGAACGTGTCCGAGCTCGTGATGGAACCTCGTGATCACGTGATAGACCGTACACGGGTTTACGGACTCCAGAACAGTCGGGCATCAGAATGCCGTGACATATGCATTACAGCTTAAAGCGGACAGCAAAACGAACGGCAGTCTATTAGCTACATCTGCTAAGTGTATATAGATGTATATAAGAGGGAGCGCCTAAAAGGGCGTGTTTGCGTAGGCTACTGGCGGAGTTTGCTTGTGCGCGCGGTCCTCCGGACGCTATATTTGGCGCGGCATAGCAGGGAAGTGGCGGATCAAAGCCTGTGCTAATTCAGTCTAATATTTCCGAACAATCGAAGGGCCCTGGCTGCGGCTCTAATAGCCGTTTAAACATTGCATATGTTTTACTGGAGACGAAATGCTAACTAGCGGCAACCAACAAAGTACGCCGCGTCGGCAGCGGCGCGTGCCTGCTCGGATTCCGTTTGAAGTGACGAGCGGATATGAATTTCAAATGAAACGGCAGATCTGCACAATAATGCCGCCTCTGAATATTATGTGAAAATCTAACGGACTGTCCTAATGAAGGAGGATAAGGCCGCACAGGGATATTTGCGTTTTCTTTCTCTTTTTTCCCTTATTAATTTCGATAATGAACACCAGGTCCTAATGAAAGACAGGAGGCCAGTGAGAGCTGCCCTTTATTTTCACGAGGGTGAAATAGCTTTCACGCATCATGCCATTTAATATATTCTTTATCCCCTGCCTTTGAAAGGCTGCGTTGATACACCGCTATTAAATGGACACACGTAAAGGCCCCGATTGTTAGTTCAATGAAAGGAAAATGAAACACTGAAAATGAATAGTGTTTCGTGGTCTGAGCTATTGATTTAAAGGATACAGATTTCTCCTGCATATTTGCCTCATTTGTTCCTTAATGCACTTGAACAGACAAGTTTTTGTTCTTTAGACTAATAAGGTGTTAGTCAATAGCCTACAGTAGGCCGGCATTCTGAGTTGTAGACGATGTTCATCATGTCCACTAGATGGCAGTTTACGGACCCAGTGCTCACATTGCCGTTATTGCTCCCCAGGCCGACTTGAACTGCAGCGTTCAGGAGGAGACCGGGGCTTTTTACGGCGTCACCAGCCAATACGAGAGCCCGGAGAACATGACTATCACTTGCTCGACTAAAGTCTGCTCCTTTGGCAAACAGGTGGTGGAGAAAGTGGAGGTAAGCTTTTACAAAAAGTAGGTATTTTATTAGAGATTAACAGTAATATATCTGCCTACGCCAGTAACATACATTGTATTTGTGGTAGGTCTGTCCGATATATTGATTGTTAATGATTACTATTAAGTGTTAATTGCTTTATTAGTGTATTTCAGTACTGATATCAAAATAGGCTGCAGTAGACTTTTTTTATGACAGTAGTAAAGGAAAATAAATGCTGTTAGTTTTGCTAGTCTGTTATCATAGTGGTTGTGAATGTATTTTTGGTTTCTAGACGGAGTACGCTCGCTTCGAGAACGGTCGCTTTGTGTACCGGATCAGCCGCTCGCCCATGTGCGAGTACATGATCAACTTCATCCACAAGCTCAAGCACCTGCCTGAGAAGTACATGATGAACAGCGTCCTGGAGAACTTCACCATCCTATTGGTAAGTTCTGCTTGCGTTTGTTCAGCTACGCCCTCCAGGCCCCTCCCACCTAACCCATCGTTGGGGGAGGGTCTCGAGGGTAGGGGGCGGTATCTGCGGCGGCTTTCTGATGGAGACTCGGCATGTCTGACATTCTCATGACACTGCGGGAAACCTCCTGGTCTCCCACAGAGAAGTGAGGGAGGAGGAGTGGAGTAGAAGGGTCTTCATTAACCAGAGCACCACCTGGGGATTAGAGACCTGTGGCCCCTCAGCAGGGCTGGCCTTGTCCAGTAGAAGCCTGGGCACTCTCCCCCCAGCTTTCCTCTCTCTCTCCCCCCAGCCTTCCTCTCACTCTCCCCCCAGCCTTCCACCCACTTTCCCCAGCCTTCCTCTCTCTGTCCCCCCAGCCTTCCTCTCACTCTCCCCCCAGCCTTCCACCCACTTTCCCTAGCCTTCCTCTCACTCTCCCCCCAGCCTTCCTCTCACTCTCCCCCCAGCCTTCCTCTCACTCTCCCCAGCCTTCCTCTCACTCTCCCCCCAGCCTTCCTCTCACCCTTCCTGTTCTCCACTATTTCCCCCGTCACATGCTTCTAAATTCCTCACATTCTTCAGACAGAGGCATTCTGGTCCTGACCTGTAGGACTGATGGCTGTGCTGTCCTCAAAAGACAATTCTTGTATGTATGTGTGTGTGTGTGTGTGTGTGTGTGTGTGTGTATTTTTATTATTTGTTTGCGTGTCAGAGAGAATGAGAGTGTGTAAGCATGTTTTGGGCAAGCATGTACAGAGGTTTCTCAGTGTATGTGTGTGTGTTAAAGCAACAACATGCCTTTTCTCCCTCCCTCTCTCTCTCCCTCCCTCTCTCTCCCCTTCCCTCTCTCTCTCTCTCCCCTTCTCTCTCTCTCTCTCTCTCTCCCCTTCCCTCTCTCTCTCTCTCCCCTTCCCTCTCTCTCTCTCTCCCCTTTCCTCTCTCTCTCTCTCTCTCTCTCTCCCCTTCCCTCTCTCTCTCTCCCCTTCGCTCTCTCTCTCTCCCCTTCCCTCTCTCTCTCTGCGTCGCAGGTGGTCACAAACAGAGACACACAGGAGACTCTGCTGTGCATGGCGTGTGTGTTCGAGGTGTCTAACAGTGAACACGGCGCTCAGCACCACATCTACAGACTAGTAAAAGAATGAAGCCTGTGTTAGACCAGCCCACCTGCTCTACAGACTCTGAACCTCAATAACGAAAGTGGCAGTGCCTCTGGTTCCACACTCACTCAAACGATTCTCGGTCACTACTGGGTGAAGCTTATTATTATTACATTTTTTTGTTTGTTTTTGGTCTTTATTAATGTATATGTGTTTGACGTTTGACTGCAGCTGTGAATTGCGGTACAGTTGTATTATGTTTTGATACAGGAAAGGATCTTCGTTTTAAAGGATGCCTAATCAAGAGTTCTCTGTAGGCTGTATATATGAACTGTCAGAATCAGTAAAATCCAAGGTTGGATTTAATTGGATTGAATCTGGCCAGCAAACCCAAAACAAATGATTTAGGTTTTTATCCTATAATATACACCTTGAAAACCGATTTTAAACTTCTTTCCATGGTTAATGTAAAACAATAACTTCTATAAATGTGTATGTCTGTAGTCGTAACTCCGTGTGTGTATAAATGTATATACCCACATACCTGTAGTTCTTCTAAAGAAAAATATTTCATTTTAGTTCATTTGGTTAATTAAAGAGAAACAATTATCATGGCCATTAGAGTTCAAAAGACATTTGTAGCATTCAGGGAATATAAAATACAGCCCTTGTAAAGAAACCATAACTAGTTTGTTGCAAAGCGTTTTCCCCCAACTTCCTGATTGACTGCACTGTGATTCTGTAATAGCATTCCAGAGGTTTAATCCATCTTGTGTCTCTGCTCGGGCTAAAGACTGTGTCATCACCTGCAATAAGTAAAAGCAGAGTTTAGACCCCTTCACAGTCACGCCATACCACCAGTAGTTCCTGCTGATGTTCTAGTGGTAAGAGTTATCGCTGAAAGCACTACGTAATGTACCAGGGGCCGAATCGCACTGTCCCAAGCACTTGGATCCTCTCGTGGGATTTGCCTTATTGAGCAAAACCCAAGCCTTCGTTCCGGATCGCTGGCGTCGTTCCTCAGGCGATTCGACGAGACACAATCGCATCGTAAAGACATCAGGGAAGCCTTCTTTTGAGGCCTGTCCCCCCCACCCCCCCCGTCCCTTGATACTTGTCATTTTTAGTCCCACGCCTGTCCCCTTTTTGTGGTTCCCTGCTGTTACAAGAGTCCACATCAGTGTGCTCTGCTGCCTTCAAGCCCAACACCAAGCCCATGCCTCTGTGGTCTCCTCTGGTCTTCGTCCAAGACGGTCCACACTCGCCGGATTTCCAAAAGATGCCACTAAAGCTGTGAGCTCTTTGCTAAGCTGGAAGACGTTCTCGTTCTTGTCACATGTTGTAGGAATTGCCAAAGCATACCAATATCCAGCACAGTGCCTTAGTGTGTGCCTCCTGAACTGGGCGTCCATGGAACAAAAGCATCTCGTACCTGAGAAACGTCAAGATCCATTGTGTCGCCTGAACAAAAGAGAACTGGCCAGTGTGCACGTTGGCTTCAACCTTCACTACATCTTATCAATACAGTAAAACACTACTTATGAAATGGCCATGCCTTTCTTATAGGAAAAGACCAAAAAATTCCTGGAGGTCCAATATAGTCCCTCCTGCTTTCCTGCACTGGTAGCATGAAAGTGCCTTTGGTTCAGATTTTCCAGCTTAGAAAAGACAAAATCTTATTTTGCATTACTAAGATTATCAAAACCAAATAAGTGGATGTAAGTTAAAATATTCACCACAATGCCTTCCTAAAATTTTATAGTACACGACAACGGACAGTGGATAAATATTCAAATGATGTTCCATGACAATTAATTAGAGAAATTATTATTAATATTCGTTTTGGTTTTTTCCAAACTAAAGTATTTTGGGAAGCACCTGAGTTGGTTTGTGTCAGATTTAAAAAATATGTACAAGCTTAAGGGAAAGCAAAACCACGGTTGTTTAGCTAAAATGGGGAACATACGAAGCAGCGCTACTGTGCTGTTGTTTTTATTATTTGATTGCTTGTTTTAAACACTATGAAATTATGTTGATTTTACCACTTTGGAGAATTGGATATTTCATTTTATTTTGAATATGTTGACTCTATTTTAAGTGGATGTGATAGAATGACAAGTCTACTTAGCTCCTTATCAAAACGTGTTAATGATATTGTTTAATCAGATGGGAACTGGTTAGGGACTTTACTGTTAAAGACTTTATTTTTACAGCGATAGCACACCTAACTCTATCATTTTTTACGCTATATACCCAAGTTATTAGTTTAATCGGTCATTTCTAAAGACTATGTTAGTTTGACTGATCTCTGTGTTGTACTGCTTAACTGTAACTGTGTAACTGTGGCGTTTAGGATGCTTGACATGAAAACAACAGAGTGTTTCGGTTGCTTTGTGAGCTTCGTTTCCGCTTTGTTCTCGTTCATGTTTGCGCCAGTTGCGTATGGAGAATGTTTTTTTTTTTCCGTATTACCGTTCTAAGTGCACGCGATGGTTTTTTTTGTGATGACGTCAGTGTATTCGGAGCCTGGGCGTGCGGTGACGCTGTTATTGCCGCGCTGCTGGTCCCCTTTGACGTTACAGTTCCACCGTAAAACGACGCCAGGAGAATTCACCCTTTACTTCACTAGGGAACTGAACATCAATGCCTTTAATATGATGAATGTTAGAAGGACATTATTTTGATAGCAATGGACACTAAGCAGTTACTTTCTAACGGAATCATGACGTATGTCAGCAGTCTCGTTCTTTATTTGTATTTTATCTGTGTGTAGGTACTGGTACCTCCAATCAATATCATTTCAGAAGTTGGCTTTAAAGTGAACTATTCTCTAGTTCAAAATAGTATCATAAAAATATTGGGTTTGTGTGCAGAGATTTTTTTGTAAAAAGGTGCTTTGTATAAAATTATATATTCTGGCTTTTCTTGGTACAAAGGTGTGATATCTTTTAATATCCTTAACGATGGTAAAAGCGTTGGAGCGAAGGTGACGGGAGATAAGAAATCTGCTATGTGTATGTGTTCTTTACTGCATATGGTCTTGTCTTTGCTCTGTAACATTTTGAAGCCTTCTTGATAAAGTGGTAGATATTTTGTAGCTTTCTAGATACTTTGTATGTATACAATATTGAATAAAATAAATAAGTAAAAACAGTCGTTTGTTTGGAGTGTGAGCATTTTTACGATTATATCTTGGAGCCCTATAAATAATAGACGAGTAACAATGACTTTACTGGGAAAAGCTTAGGCATTTTTCTTTTATTTCCTGTTTTTATAATATAATGTTGAAAAAAACAAGGCAAAATTGGATGTCCTGTCGCCCCCTGTCGGCTTCTCCTTTAACAGCGTCTTCTCGGTTACATTGTACTGCCGTAAGAGTAAACACCGGAAATTAAGGAGTGTTCTTGTGTTACTCGCAAGTTGTAATTTTCAGGCCTAGTACAGTGTTAACTACAGAGTATTGTACAACTACAGAGTATTGTACTACTACAATGTATTGTACTACTACAGTGTATTGCACTGAAGGAGCGCTCAGGACAGTTTTAATTAGGTCAGTGTTAGTGTAGAGTTTTTATGTGTACAAACTTTCAAATATAGGCGTTATCCTCTATAGCAAAGCAACGTTATAGTAAACTGTCATGCGCACTAAAGATTAAAGAAGAACATACCGATAAGCGTGGTGACAACAATATGTTTATTTATTACTATTTTTAATTTTGCTTGATATCACGCATGTATCCTTTTCCCACTAGCGAGTCTGTGATTACAGAATAATGATGTTGCACACAAGGGGGCGGTATTGTTCCACTAATTCACAGTGAACGCGCCTCTCTGGGATCAAAGCCAGGGGCCAGTGATGATCTACAAATGATCTAGGATTACTACACTCTCTAAATCAAATCTATAGATATATTCTGGTCCCATTAATAGGCTACTCATGAATACATCTGTAATACAACCGTAGCTGTTAAAAACCTTCAGTGGGTCACTACTAGACTACTACAGTCTCTGATTTCTGTAGCTTCATTTTATTCTAAACTGGGAAGAAAACAGATCAGAGTATTACCACTGGAGTCTTGATGTACTGTATGTTAGCAGCCAACTTGTTTTAGTGTCAGGTTTTCGATGTCAAATGGCAACGGGAGATGTGTAGAGTGGTAGTGTTCATATTTAACCTCTGCTCTTACATTCCTCCATTGAAAGTATTGTTAACGGGGTCTTTTTTTCAAATAACACGATCTTCAAACAATTTGAGACATAAATTAGTCTCAAAACATGCTCTTAATGTTTAAGAGTTAGAATGAAATGGTATTACATATCTCCTTTAAAAAATAAATTATGTATAGGCCTACGGAAAAAACGCTGATTTCACTTGCTGAAACTTCCATTCCAAACTGACCACGGAACTGTATTTCATCTGGCTGTGCTTTGAATCTGAAGAGCATTGTAATCCGGAGGTCTGTCTTAACCACCACACTGTAATATGTCAACGTAAACAAGTTTTAAGTTTATCGCAGTGTTATCTATTATCTGTGATGGCACGGCAAACGTGCGATTGTGATCGTTGAACTTCAGTGCAGCCCATTTTAGAAAATCCAAAAGAATTTGCATTACAACGGTTATTTCTGTTTTGCATGTTCTTATGTTGCGTATGTTGGCGCATGCACCCCAAACCGCGTAGGTAGAAGTCTTAAAACAAAAATGGGCGGTATATTCCTACTTTCGTTGTCATGTGATCAGAAGAAGCGTAGAGAAACAAAGTGCGTCTTCTTAACTGCGCTACCTAGCGCGCGACCAAGCTGCGCGGTGTAGTAGTCCATGTATTCAGTGAGTGCAGCCAGCGCGTGTGTATCTCTACTCGGAACTTCGTGCGTTATAGAAGTTTTTAGTGATAATTTAAGGTGCGAACGGATGCGTTTTTCAAAATAAAGGTTTTGTTTCGTCAAGGAATATTTATATTCACTTTATATTTCCCTAGTCTTGGATCAATTCGCGGGATATAACAGATTTCCTACGGGTGCAAAAAACTTTTCAGACTCGCTCAATGAGCAGAAGTCTTGGAAGATGGAAGCTGAAGAAAGTAAAATCTCCGTGTGGGTTTGTCGAGAGGAGAAACTTGTATCGGGTTTGTCAAAACGCACCACTTGCGCTGACGTTATTAAGGTACTTCTGGAGGACCAGAACTTCCAACAATGTGTGGCCAGCGCGATGCTTTCAGGGTCCCCTCAGTCTTACTGCATTGTGGAGAAATGGAGAGGATTTGAAAGGATTTTACCAAACAAAACCAAGATCCTCCGACTGTGGAACGCATGGGGAGAAGAGCAAGAGAACGTCAGATTTGTCTTAGTGAAGAATGACGCGTCGTTACCCAACAACGGACCGCGGAGTGCAGAGGCGCGCGTGGTCCTCAGCAAGGAGAGTCCGTGTGTGTACAAGGGGACAGCAAGGGTAACAATGGCTTTCTCACAGGAGAAACAGAGGCGAATTGTCAGAAAAGCCTTTAGGAAGTTAGAAAAAATCAACAAAAAGCGAGCGGAGGCTATATCCAAGGACACGTCTTCGGTAGAGAAGATGGAGACTCTTGTGCATCTTGTCATTTCTCAAGATCACACCATCCGACAGCAAATCCAAAGGATAAAGGAGCTGGACGGGGAAATCGACAGGTATGAAGCGAAAGTTCATTTTGACAGGATGAAAATGCATGGCATAAATTATGTTCAGGAAACATATTTGGTCGACACGAATTCGGAAAAGGAATCGCTTCACGAGCGGGAAAAAACAGCTTCGGCAGAGGTCCTTGCGCACTTTGAGGAATATGCCAAAAAATGCGAAGAGGTGATTAAACTTCAAGAGGAACTGGCTGAGCGCGAGGCACTTATGGACAGTATTACCGCTCAGATTCAGGAGGAACTAAATCAGAGGTGGATGAAACGAAGGCAAGAAGAGCTTGCAAATAAGGATTCGGACCTCACTTTAGTTGACGACACAATTAGCCTTATAAGTCAAGCGCACGAAGCAGACTCGGGGCCTCTAAAGGACGACATTCCCGTCGAGAACGAGTTAGTTCTGGAGGAAGAGCAGATAAAAACTGAGCTAGACACGAGTTTATACATCGGCCTCAGGTTGAATACGGATTTAGAGGCCGTTAGGGACGATTTGGACTTGGCACGCGAGATTTGGGTGGCGAAGGAGAAAGAACTTAGGGATCTCCTTGAAAAAGTGGACTCGCTGGATTTAGATGAGCAAAGTGAAACTTCGGCTGGACTACAAGAGAGTGATGTGGCGGACACAGAGCCTGCTAGGGTCCCCCCTGTGAAAATACACAGTGGTTGGGTAGAGCAGGCCAGAGGGCTTGCGCAGTCATGTATCAGCAATGATGACGATTCAGATACGGGACTCAGTTCTATGCATAGCCAGGACTCGGATGTCGCACCTGTTTGCGAGTCTTTAGTATAACAATACAAACCCGAATAGCTCAGGGACAGAGCACAATACAATGTGTATATGACCAGTACTTGGATACCTTTGACATGTCTTTGTCAACAAAATCAACTCACAGATTATAACAACGCATATGCACTTAGTAACGATATTACTCAGTAGGATTAGGTTATGCTTCTTGATAAATTTTTGTACATTAACTTTATATTTAGCTTTATACTGTTGACTAAATCAGTATTATTTTTTAGATGGAACACCCTACATTTCACAGTGAAAATAGACCCTTATTCTTTGACATTTCCTCTAAAAGCTGAATTAAACATTTAGAATGCGATTTGTGCGTAATTGCAAAATGTCAAGATTAAAAAAGATTTGGTACCATATGGTAGCAAACATTTACAAAGCATATATCTTCAGTCAATAAATGCTATATTTCCATATATATTTGTCATTTAATTTACAATTTCATGCTATTCATCAACAAGGTTGTACACTGAACCCATAAATATTTGAGACTGTTTTTGCATGTTAGAGTTTAGAACATTAGCAGTACTCATAAAAGTGGCAATACAGGAAAGCGGTGGGAGAGCTGGATTGGTAGGTCTGCCTTTATGGTTTCAGCAATGCTCAATAAAAAGGTGTTTTTAAACAGATGAAAGACGTGAGCTTCAGTGGGAGGATCAGGACTAACCCTAACCCTATTTGGTTGAAGCTGTCAGTGGATGATAACCAAAGTAAAGTTGGGAGGTGATGCAAATTCAAGCCAAAGCTCATCACAGGCACATGGAATGAAACATATATGGGTTTATAAATTTAACACCAAGTAATTAGGCGGGGTAGGGATGAGGGAGGGGGCGTGATTGAAGCCATCCAAGGGGCGTGGTTAGAGGGTCATCGTCAAGGGGGCCGGAGCGCCATCCCTTACAGATGCTGGGCTCTGGTAGTCTGAAAGCAGAGGGTTTTCCACAAACCAGGCCGAGGGCCCTGTCTCGTATGCCTGCGCACCCCAGAGCACCGCGGTATCAATACAGCCAGCAAGCACAAGCGAATCGCTATTGGTAGTGGGGTCGTTCAGTCCAGCGTCCCTAAACCCTGGGGAAGACTTGCGGCTTGGCAGGGTCGTGCGGAGACGCTTGCTGTGGTGGTCCGTGGCCGTCACTAAGAGCCAGGCGCTGTGTCGTGCAGATACAGAGGGTGTGGCGTTACTGAGGTTTGCTCCCTGATGTTTGTCTGGTTTCTGGGGGTTTTTTCTTTATTCTCACATTCGAAGATAAATGATCAGAATTGGTTTTGCATGGAGGGCTCATCTAACCTGATGTTTTACAATGTATGTTTTAATTCTAGATTTTACATTTGATAGCAGATTAAATATAAAATGTCAGTAAAGTTATGAGAGTTGTGTAAGTGAATAATAATAAGCAGAAGTAGAAGATAAAATGTAATAGAATAAAATACAAAAGCAAGAAAAACAGTCCGGTAAAATTCAAAGGTTTAACTATCAGTGTGATTAGCATGGAACCTCTTCAGTGCAGCTCCATCCTCGAGGTGGAGTAAAGCCCCTGTGACCTTTAATGACAACACATCTCCTACATCAGCAGCATCTGGCCAGTGACGCGATCACACTCGTGATTCCTGTGAGTTTCAGCGAGTCCAAGGCCGCCTGACTTTCAGTTAAGGCCTGATAACAATGCTTACAAACCCACAGTCAAGATGTCTGCAGAACGCCATGACCAGCTGTGTTGAAGAGTGGGCGCTGTTTACGGGAACCTTCCCATTCACTGCAGTACATTAAAGTCACAATGCTGGGGAAACACTGCAGGGAGAAGGCAGTAAAAAAAAAACAAGAAAGTTCAGGAGCCTGAGAAGGAAGCCTGGCTCGCCCGGGAGTCCGTAACACGAGAGATGTACCTGGAGCACACGAAGCCTCCAGGTGTCCATGTAGTTACACTTATATGGGTAGGCAATTTGTCAGAATGTGAATCACATCAATGTGAACAAGTTCTTCACATCCTATTTTAGTGCATGGTGTTATAGTCATTTAGCGTGTGAAATCCCAAATAAGTGCCTCTGAAGTGTGTCTTCATTAAACCCACCTGGCGCCGTGTTCCATCGTCTAATGTTGATCAGAATTACCTGCCTTATTCTCAGCTAACTGTGCTCTGTTTGACAGAGAAAAATTATGAACAATAACTGTTATGAAAAATAACTTAAAATTATGAACAATAACTGTTATGAAAAATAACTTAAAATTATGAACAATAACTGTTATGAAAAATAAGTCAATTTATTTTTATTCTTTACCAGGTCTGATGATGAGTTTAGCAGTTTGTATATAAGACACTTTTAAACTACAGTCTTTAAACACCCCTCCATACCTACTTGCTCCAACACCCATGACGGTATGTGGTGAGACACACTCACACACTCACACACACTCACACACTCACACTCTCTCTCTCTCACCCACACACACACACACTCACACTCTCTCTCTCTCACCCACACACACACACATATACACACACTCACACTCTCTCTCTCACACACACACACACACACACAGATTAAATGGCCACATCAGAGCTTAAATGCATGCAGGTTCTCTGGCTCCCTGATCATGTATGTGAGACACAGGTGTCAGTCAAGTCATTAAGTGCTTTTGCCCTGCAGGAGATGATTGTTTGTTATGGAAAATCAGAGACACAAAATTAATTTAGTCAAAGCAGTTTTTCCAGCTCAACTAGCAAAGCTTTAATTGTTTTTTTAAAAAAAATAATTATATAATTGTTGCATTCCTGATTCAGTATCATGTGTAAAAAAAAGAAATTGTAAATATACACAGAGGAAACATCAAACACCAAATCATACAGTCCTTTACTTTTAGCTTTTTGTGAATAGGTTTTCAAATTATGCAATTAATGTAATAACTGTATACATGTGTGTAGTTCACCGATATGTTTGACATTTTCTTAAATTGTAGTAGAGTTTCTTGTCTTTATGGCAGAGACAAAACGTCCAGGTCCCTATAAGTGTTCAGTGAACAGTAATAACGAAGAACTGCCAAACACTGCATCTCCGAGGATGTGGAAGGGTTTTAGTGTGAAGGTTTAGTGTGAAGTTTTATTGTGGCCACCCAAGCTTGTTGTGTTCACGTGTAATGATGCAGAAAGGAATTTCACCTTCCTTAGACGGAGAGGAAGCGTGAGCCAGCTGATCAGGATCTGGTGTGTGCGTTAGACTCTGAAACACATAGACAAGTCTGAAAACCACACACATCCAAGCACATCGAAATTGCAATTCTGGATTCATTCAGAGTTTGTAGGCCCCCAAAACCTGTCCTGAAACTAGCAAATCAAACAATCAAAAAACAATAAAAGCATTACAAATTATACCAGAAGGTTGTAGCGTTGCCAGCATCTGAATCAACTGACAGACACAGGTAATGTATGTGGAATATGATAATGATCATTTGTTTCCATTAAATGAGTCTTTAACTAGTAAATGGCCTTTAAGTAGTTACTGTCCTTTAATAGAGCTGTAACAGTGGTACCATGGAGGGAGGGAGAGGTGAGTGAAAGGCACGAGAATCTTTGTTCTCCGTAACTTGGCTTGAGCGAAACAGTAAATAAAGGAAATAAAGGTGTTAAAAATAAACATCTCAAAGTATTTAGATGAACGCAGGAAACAAGGTGTTAAGCTCAGGTGCAGGATGATGGGTCTGGGACGATGGGTCCCCGTGCAGGATGATGAGTCTGGGCGCAGGACGACGGGTCCGGGTGGGGGACGATGGGTCCCCGTGCAGGATGATGAGTCTGGGCGCAGGACGACGGGTCCGGGTGCGGGACGATGGGTCCCCGTACAGGATGATGAGTCTGGGCGCAGGACGACGGGTCCGGGTGCGGGACGACTGCTGATGTGCAACACTGATGGCCTGGACCTGTGAAGACAAGAGAGGACAAACAAGGGGCTGTGAATGTATGTATATGTGTGTGTTTGTGTGTATTTGTGTACATGTAAAAGTTTCAGTGTGTGTTTGAATGAGGAGAAATGGAGTGAAAGAGGAAGGGAGAACCCAGCTGTGCCCCCACCAGAGGATGGGTAACACACACACACATACACACACATACACAGACACACACACACACATGATCACCTCAACACAAATAAAATCACGAGTCAGTACATACCACAGAAGCATGAGCAGTTATAATACTCTCTGCCTGTAATGTAAATGTACATTACAAAGCTGGATTAAAAACTTTCTGAGTCAAAACAAACTGATGTGTGACTACTTAACTAGCCATTCACATCCTAAGTGAACCACAAGTGAAGATAATCTAGTCTCTCAACCCCTCACACACTTCTAATTTCTGTGAGATGGACACCAACAAGGTTAAAATTCCTGTCTCATTAGACTTAATGGGCCCTGTTCTCATTTATTTCAGCGGCAGATGGCTTTGCTGGAAAAGCAGGAGTTTATATGGGTCTACATGTCATTTCATATCTTGCTGGTAACGAGTCACTGAGTGTGTGACTCATGTTTGTTGTTAGTATGCTGTATGTGGCTGGGGTGTTATGAAACATGTTATATAGGAAAGCATTACATGATGTGTGTGTGTGTGTGTGTGTGTGTCACTATACTCATGGATGCAGCGAAATTATCAGAAATGTTGGCTGTATTCTCAGGTTTAATGTCTAAAATCTGTGTTGTCATTTTGTTCAATCCATGTGATTTCTCTAATTAGTTCTACCTGCTGGATTGAGTTTTATTGGTAATTCGCATTGGATGGATCAAAATGCTGGAGTACACTTCAGCTTTCTGAAAAACTACCTCGGCAAACACTGGAGTTGCTTTCCTAACCAGAAACCTTATGCTGCACTGGGTAGATGTTGACCATTTTTGCTATCCATCTATGAAATCTGAAACTAAATGGCTGGGAGGCACAGCTTTTAAAGAGCACCCCAACTCCATGCTGGAGAATCAAGTCCTTCTCCAGCTAGATACAATGGAATGCACACAGTGTTGGAAACTGTCCATCACACAAAGCGCAAAAAACTCCAAGTACTGTGGCAAGGGGCAGGCCTGGCAAAAGTGCTGGGGGGGATTCTTTTCTAAAAAACACAGGATTCGGTTACAAACGAGTGGAGCTACTGTAGCAGCACACATGCCTACCCTTCACCCCCGCCCTTAGTGGTGGACTCAACAGCCCTTGAGTTGAAGACTTTGATCACTGAAACGCCACAAGCATTGCAAGTCATCATCCATGTCACCTAAACTCTACAGCAGATCCTGTTGATCACACACATTTAAACACACACACACACACACACACACACTCGCATCTCCACCTGTCTAATTCGATATTCGTCAGCCGTGCTGTTAGATGAAGCAACAGTATACTTGTAAACAGATTAACCCCCCCACCCCCCACCAACATCACCACTATCCGTATGGTCTGATGTCTGTGTGCTTGTAATTGTTCAGGCACTTCAGATAAAAGGAAATCATTTATCATTAGAAATTTGAAAATTGGATACAGACTCTTATTTTGTACAATTTGTATTTGGCCTTTGGCAGTGATATACTAAAGATGTACATTTGTAGGCTACAAATTTCAAGTTTGTTAAAACAAAGATGACTGTGTCCTTTCAAGGCCCTTGTAATGGAGCGCTGGAGTCCTGGAGCTGCTCTTCCTGTTGTAACTTTGTCTTGGTGCAGCACTGTGAGTCTTTGAACTGTGTGCTTCTGGTTACAGTGTCCTATAAAAGCCTAAAGAAAACACACCAGCCACAGTGCCTCTGTCCTTACCCACAAACCTTTGCCATTGTTCTCATCAACATTCACCAGCACAGGAACTCACAGTTTGGTTAGAAGCTTTGCACAATGCAATCTATGAAGTCTGTTTAATAGCAAATTCCCTTTAACCATGAGGTTTCTTACCACAATGTACACAATGTTTCTTACACTCCCAGCACTGTCTTTCCATGTAACTGTGTGCCCGTCAGGGGCCTCAGGGCCCTCAGATAACATTAACATATAGACAGGTTGCTTTGCACATGTTACTAATGCAAAACAAGACCCCCAAACATCAGACTGGGGGGTCAAGTGTTAAAGTCTGACATATGTAACAGGACACGGTCTATGGTCCATCACACCTTGATCCTTCAGTGGCCATAAATTAGCAGAAGCCTACAGAGTCAAGTAGCGCTTTCAGCTGGTTCCTTTCACTGCCCTGCCTGGTTTCTTTCTCTGGGAGAAATGTCAGAGTGTTTTGCTCATGGCCTCCGGGGAAGAGAGGCCACAATGCTGTCTCTGTGCCTGCATTTGTATGCTAGCACCTCAATGGCACAATGACAAAACAGCTGTTCCGTTTACCCAGAGAGCAGAGGAGGAAGGGGCAAATGCGTGGAGCTACTACATTCAGCACTCCACTTCTCTCTCTCTTGTGTCTGAACAATTATGGAAAATTCCGCAGGTTATCAACACTCTGAAGTAATAAGTCTGTCCTTTCCTTGAATCTACATCTTTTCTTTGCTTAAAAAGATTTTTCAAGGCTTTACTGTTACTTTATCTCCCATTATATTTTTTCTGCCTCTTTCATGAGGAAGTGAAGGCCGAGGGGCGGGTCTCTCCTGACCACCTCTCACTGCTCGCGACCTTTGCTGTTTGGCCAGGACTGCAAGGATGTACGGATGTAGCTGTAGGGATGTGCGGCTGTAGGGCTGTATGGCTGTAGGGCTGTACGACTGTAGGGCTGTATGGCTGTACGGCTGCAGGGCTGTACGGCTGTAGGGCTGTAGGGCTGTAGGGCTGTACGACTGTAGGGCTGCAGGGCTGTGTGGCTGTAGGGCTGTATGGCTGTAAGGCTATATGGCTGTATGGCTGCAGCGCTGCAGGGCTGTAGGAGTGGTACAATGCTGCCGTTCTTCTACTGCTGCGGCCCTCAGACACCCAGATAACATCAGGTCTCACACATTGTTTCCCTCCCCAAGGACATGCTTTTAAAATGTTGGCAGAGAAACAATCAAGGGGAAAAAGAAAGGAGGAGTTGTTCTCGGAGGGTTCCGTCGATTTTGTGAAGTGTGTTTAAGTAAATGCCTCAGCCAGGCAGTTTTGAGGGGAACCTCTGTCTAATTCCCTGAACCAAGTCCAAACTCATATGTGTCTCTTCTAGCATTCATAAACTTGCCTGCACTATAACCCCTAGCCCACACTCTAGTGGGATTGTAATCTGATGCGGTGGAATCTTGCTGAACTGACATTCCTGAGGTTGTCTTCACACTTATTGTTTAGTGTTATGATTTGCCAGTACCTACAGAGCACGTCAGTGTAAATGTTTTCTCAGCAGCAGGTCCTCCCCCTGCACCCACTACCACCAGCACTTTTGGTCATTGAACAGAAAGAACTGAATTCCCCACTATCACTGTGGCTTAATCTGTCTGGAGTATAGCACAGACACACACACACACACACACACACACACACACACACACACACACACACACAAAAACACTGTCTGGAAGTTGTGACTCATGTCTGTAGCACAAAAAAGAGACTCCTCTAAGGCTTGATACGAGCTCCAAGGCTAGGAGGTGTCAAGGCTGGTGGCATCAAGAACGTGTCGTAATCTTGCCTGCAGAAAGAGTCTCTGAGCTTCTTTTGGCGAGAAGGTCAGTCTGGTGTACCCATCCAAGTGTGTCTCTGCTCAAAGCAAGCCATAACTTAGCCAGCCTATTGTACATACGTCTGCCCTTAAGGCAAATCAAGCCATATTACACCAATGTATCAGCCGATTGTGCAGCACACAGACCCCGGTTTGATCACAGATAAGCTGTCCCAGAAGTGTATACACAGTTAAACACAGCCTGCGGTAGCTGAATCACGCTGACGGGAAGGGTGAAGGCTTGACTTTTTTTTATAATGCAATTTTCCTTTTTGTGGCACAATGATTCTGCCAAGCCTCAAACCTTTTCTGGCTGCGTCCAAGGTTATAGTCTTCAGCAGTCATAATCCTCTAGGAAAGTAAGAAGACACACTCAATATTTTAATAACCTCAGTTAAGCACCTTTCTGTAATTCAATAATCGCTTTGAACAGGCACAGGTTCCTTCAAGATATTCTCCCTTCACAAGGAGCCTTAATTCTGATGGATCAACTGAGAATCTGTCAACAAATGATTTGTTCTGCTGTGTACTTGGGATGCAATTGAATTTCACTCTGGCCCTCTGGCTGCATCATCTTCCATGACGGGATGAAAGGACACACATGTAAACCCTCACATATCCATGCAGAACATGCGTGTAATAGAGCTGCTGCTGTTCCTGTGTACTCATAATGACACCAGAGCCATTGGTTATGCAGTAAAGGCAAAAGTCATCACTGGTCCCAGACCTGTGTGCATGCATTAAAGCCTCTGAAATCTGTGTGTGGAATTAAGGGACCATGTGTGCTAGTGTGTATCAAGTGGATTTGCAGAGGACAAAAGGAATAACCACAGTCCTTCACTGGGGAAAGACAATCTAGTCCCCACAAAGCAAGTCCCCACAAAAGGCTTAAGGACTTAACCCACGCTTTCGTCTTCTGAGGAGACAAGGCTTTCTGATTTGACCTGCAGCTGGGTTGGGTGACCTTCACTGAGCCTGGAGGCCACTCTAATAGGCAAGTGCAGTCCTACAACAAAGACTGAGGTAACGTGGGTCAGTGAACTGCTGCAAACTGAGCACTAAATCCTGCTCCCAGAAACACTCAGATCCCCAAAACACTATACAGGATTTTTTGTGTTTAATAATAGATTTGATGTGGTGTGAAATGATCAAGGATAAAGGGTTGGTGAAATACAGGTAAGTAGAGTTGAGGTATAAGGATTACAACAGGTTAAAACAGATATAGTGAGTGTAGTGAGTGAAACAGACACTTTCCCTTTAAGAGTGCTTTTTACGTTCATCTGTTATAGACAGAATTCAATAAATTCAACTCGTGAATAAATTCAAATTCAAATGTTTATTTTTATGCATTCCTTTTTTGACCAGAAATGTATGAATAAAACAATAAAATGAATCATAAAATATTAATTAGTATTAACATTGTTAATAAAACAATGACATTTAATAATAACGTTTATACATAAAAAGTAGGAAAGTAATTCAACAATTAATATACTTAATTAATTAATTAGTTAATTATAATTAATATTAAAAATTCAATCAGTGACCCATACATTTACAAAGAACTTACTAATATAAACTCTGTAAAATATAATAGCTTAATTAGTTGGAAGACTAAAAAATTGTGAATTACATTCTATTTGTCTATGCACATATTTGTATATTGTCACGTCCCAGCGCACGCCCAGCTCGCAGGCCACGCCCACCACCCGTGGCCTGCCCCGTTCCCAATCACCAG
>JAOXYF010000001.1:2484803-2497422 GCA_028565775.1 Sternarchorhynchus goeldii | reverse complement strand
GGGGGGGGGGGGGGGGAGATGTAAAAGAACTAACACTGCATTGATTCAGCAGGCAAAAATAACTCTTCTGGTTATGTGCTGGAAAGGAGCCTGGTGGAACATTCTCAAACTGGTACTGAAGGAGAGCTTTCCACATGAAAACTGAATAAAACAATAAGAATATTAATTACACAGTGGCACCACCCAGCTCACATCCCAAACCTATCAAATAAGATACAATCTGATACAAACCATAGTAGAAGTAATAATATAATGGAAAAAGAAAATGAAAAATAGTTATAATAATAATAATAATAATAATAATAATAACAACAACAATAACAACAACAGGCCCAATTACAAAATAAGTGAGGTTTGCTAATTTAATTTCAAACATTTAACAAAAAAATAAATTTCCTTTGGTCAAGTAAAAAAAGAGGAGAGAAGAGCACTGCCCATGCCAGTATCCCAAAGTCTTATGGGTAATTTTTTTTTTTTTTTTTTTTTTAAACCATTTCTTTGTTGTCGGTTTAGTTCTTTTCTTCATTGTACAGTAGACTAGATAGTTGAGGCTCTAAGGCTGTGAAGAAGGTGCTGAAGGCAATCCGGTTATGGTGTCACTCTCGCGCCATGCTGCAGCATGCTGTGGAGGGTTGAGGCCGGGTGGGGCACGTCTGCATTCAGACCGTAGGAGAGGCAGCGTCTGGGTCGGGCTCGTTGTTGTAGTTGTTGCTGTAATGGTGGCCCGGGGCAGGGAGGATGGGCAGGATGTCCAGTTCGTCCACCTGAGGCCCAGGGTGCAGGACCACCAGCTGGTCCTGGGGGATGTCGGCAGCGGCGGCTGCCAGGTTGGTGATGGACTTGCTCTTCACGCACTGGAAGTCCACGTGGCGGCTCTTGCCCTCCTCTTTCTCCCACGACATGCGGATGAAGGGTCTTTGGACGTAGTTGTAGATGACCTCGGGCCGGCCGCCAGGCCGCTTCTTCACCTTCTCTTTGTAGGTGGGGTAGCCTACAAACACGTACAAAAGGCAAAAGGTATGTTTTTGTACAACAGAAAATGTGATGTGTTCATCTTCTGACAAATCTGTTATTAATATTATTCATTTTGTAACACCAGCATGTAGATTTCAGATAGTGAAAACTTCTAAACTCTAAGAGAAGTTGTTACAAAACCCTATAGAAGCCACTGTTTTTCTTCTATTTAACTGAAATCTATGTTAAGGAAGTACTTTAATATACAAACTGATTAAGACTTTTTTTTCCGTAATCAAGTACTGTATAAAATTCTAAACGATCAAAGCGCAAACATGTTCAGATAATGGGACACTTACCTTCAATGCCTAGTCTAATTTTCTTTAGTCCTCGTTCTTTTAAAACGGATTTAGCAACATCTCGGTTTTCAATGTACTTGAAGAAACGGTAGAGTTTTGTACTGTATATTACTGAAAAAAAGAAACGAGCAAAGTAGATAAGAATCTAAAAATAAACACACACCAGACCGTGTGTTCCTCACAAACAGCTCCTATGAATAAAAGTACCTACTTAGCTTTCAGAACTAGCCGATTTAATGTTTATATTGCTTATGTTGAATAAATGGGAGGGGTTACTGCTTGGTTACGTTGAATAAATGGGAGGGGTTACTGCTTGGTTACGTTGAATAAATGGGAGGGGTTACTGCTTGGTTATGTTGAATAAATGGGAGGGGTTAATGCTTGGTTAAGGCTTTCGTGAGTATCAAAGACTTTCAAGTGGACAAAATTATCCTTCTGTCAGGACATTTCAAATTAGGAAACTTCTTTGACTTTCAGGCAATGTCTACATTACATAAGTACATACGTTATGTCCAAGCTACATAATGACTTAAGAAATCATTTTAAAGAAATGAAACATTTAAAGGCCCCCTGATTAGCAGGTCAGAAGGTGCTCAGTGTAGCACGTGTAGTCACTCACTCTGTGAATATTCCTCTCCCATCTGGGGTGGGTACTCTTCATCCCAGTCCACCACGTCGTCGTCGGTCAGCACGACGATGTGGCACTCCCTCTCTCCGCTCTGCGCGCTCGCCACCATCAGTGGCAGCACCATCTCCTCCAGGTAGAACTCGAACTGACGCCGTGCACCATCGTTCGAAAGCTCGTGCATCAGGGCGCCTGTGGACAACAGCACCATCGAGAGAGAGAAAGAGAGAGAGAAAGAGAGAGAGAGCGCATTGACTTTACTATATCTATGGTACTAGTACCACAAGATCACACAGCAGTTTGCAAATACTCACTTAGGTCCCTGCATTTGATGGTGCTGTAGTCAAAGGAGATGCACAGATAGTCACACGCTTCCCTCAGCTCAGGAATGGAGATTCCATCAGGGCAACGGATTATTCCAGATTTATAATAATCCTGTCAGGGTGACAGACATTGTAAAAGCAACCCTTGTTGGGGCCACACAGGTTTCACAACATCAACCCCTAAAAGCAGAGCAGCTAGTGCCAAGGCTCTCGAAGCACAGATTCTGTTTTGAAGCTGGTGGACATAAAAAGACCAGACAGAACTCTTGAGTTAGGTGTTCATACTGGAATGTGGTTTAAAAAATAAATAAATTAAAAAAACCTTCTCACAAACACATTGCTTCAATTCTTCCTCCCTTTGTAGATCACAAGCCAGAAAAAAAAAGCTTTTCTACATCAACTGCAAACATACTTAAGTCGACACCCAATAGTCTTTATTACTAATTCTCTCCCTCCGTCACACAAGCATTCTGTTCGGTGTCCCAAGCCAACCTCTTTGTAGTTGTGTAAGAGACACCAGGGCAGGTTACAGCACCAGGGCAGGTTACAGCACCAGGGCAGGTTACAGCACCAGGGCAGGTTACAGCACCAGGGCAGGTTACAGCTTTAAGACGCAGGAGCCCACAGACCAAACACTGAGATGAGGACCTTTAGCACCATTACAGACAACTGGATATTCATTATTATGCAGTGCTAGACACACACAATATTACCCCAAACAATGCCAGAGGGAACTAGCAGCCCCCTCTATTTAGTACAGATGGCTATGACAAGGTAGGGTTGGGGTATTAATATCAAAAAAGAAATAACTTTGTTCAGCAGTTTTATAAACAACTGATAAATCTGCTGTCAAACCTAATGCCCAACACATCAAAAGTCTTATCATTACACCATCATTACAATTGGCTTTATAATCCTTCATGATGAGCCCAAATCCAGCACTGTATATTGGAACCATGCACACACATTCCAACAAGGAAGCAAGCATCAGGTTTAGTGACACACTTTACTCAGATTCCTGTAAAATGCCTAGTGATATGGCAAACTTACCAGAATGGCCCTAAACACAGTGGAACTGATGCCCTCCGCCACTTCATACTCGCCCTTCTCATTGGGGCGTGTGAAATTGTGTTCTCTGCCAGAACCAAACATTCTAGAACATGACAGACAAAAACAGAACTCAGTGTTTGATCAATATTTCTAAAAACAAAATCTATACTTCTAAAAGTGCATTTCTAGGAGACTGGAACATGTCTTGGATGGACAAAACGTTAAGGTAGGGAAGGTCTCGCCACACCTGCCCAGCATGGTGTTGGGCTGTGCGGTGAAGATGGAAGGGTCCACTACGAATCGCGTGTTGTCCACGATCAGCGTGACCCTCTCCGAGGTGCGGATGCTGCGGGCGCCCTCCTTGACGTTCTCGTAGACGAACACCATCTCGCCCACGCCCATGCTCTTGAAGGTGCCCTCCGAGCTGGACAGGCTGCTGTTCCTACTGCTCACCACCCCACTGCTGCTGCTGCTGGAGCCGCTAGGAGAGACCCTCTGGGGCCTAGGGCTTCCGGGCCGCGACGAGCCTCCGTCCCGCTCTGCGCAAACGGCACATGACCAGAAAGCCGTTTACAGGCATGAACTAGAATTAGGTTACGACTAGAGATTACCAAACACTCGACACCGGAAAGAACACAATTCGACTGCCTCTGGTGATGGTGACGCTTTCCAACCGGGAGCTAAATAACGTGGCTTTGAAGTACCAGCAGAGCCGTGGCTCTCTTGCTGTGAGCGACAGGGGAAGAGGGACTCTCACCACTAGTGTGCTGTCGTGTCGGTGAGGTGACGTTGCGGATGCAGGGTGTGAGCTGACCCTCGCCCCGTTCGTGAGAGGAGTCACGAGACCGATCACTGGAGCGACGGCGATCTCGCGACCGGTCGCAGCCTCCACTGGCACTGTGCAGGCTCATCTTTACCTGGTCAGCCTTGAATCCAGACTAGCGGGCTTACTGGCGAAAGGACAAAATAAGGATTAAGTATGCAAACAAAGGCATTTGGCGCAAAACAAACAAACAAAAAAATCCAGTACGTTAGTTGTATGTCGTACATGTTGCTTCCTGCTGTAATTCAGCATCTGTCAAGCAACACGGAAACATTCAAAGACACTGGCCTTTACACACAGTGAAACAAGCACAACGAGCAACACTAGTCTGAAAATAGACTATAAACGATCAGTGAAAGGGCAATCTTGAAATCTTAAGGAGGAGCTAAATCAGGCCTAAAGAGCTTGCAGAGAAGCCATAGTTTCTTCTCCCTCTGTATTAATACATCTGTACAATCTAAATTTGTGGCAAATGAACGCGATGCATATGATCTTCAGCCATGTTCGCAAAGCCAGACCATAAATATAGAAGAGTAGGGAAACCCTTCACTGCCACTATGAGCAAAACTAAACCAGTATCACCCTGACTGTGCAGCTGCAAACAGGCTGAGAAATTTTTTTTTTTGGTCGTTGTTGCAAAAACAACACTTCCATGTCCCAGTGCAACCAAAAAAGGTCCATCCAATCATCCTGAAACCTCGAGAAAAAAAGGAAATACCAAAGATAGTTTTGTATTTAGAAAAAAAAAAATCCCACCCCTTCAGTTCATTAGGCAATACAAAGACTGTGTAGAAAAAGTTGTTATATTTGCTCTTTACTAGAGACTGCAGGTTATGTGAGATCACTGTGCCCATTTCTCAGACAGTGATGTGGATGTTATTTTATCCGTCCAAGAAACTGGATTGTTAAATATTACAATAAATAGCTTTACATTTATATCTCGACACTGACAAACGTTTTAAATACGCTTCCTGGTTCCTATTTGCTAGATTAGGCAAAGAAAATAAAAATGGTCAAAAATATTTTCAGATTGAGAAAGTACCTTAGTGTGATCAATCTTTTCCCAGTGGAATCATATAATCAATGTTTAAAAACAACAACACTTAGTTAAAGAATAGGTTCTCAATCCAGTTTTTGAGGAACCCAGGCCAGTCCATATATTTGTTCTGTTCCAGCTCTCCAACGCCCTTGGCTTGAGGCAATCAGGTGTTTACCAGCACCTTGTTTACCTGGTTGAGGTTTGTCGCATCTGCAATATTTAAAAAAAAGTCTAGACTGGGTAGGGGTAGCCGAGGACTGAATTAAGAAACTCTTTAGTTAAAATGACCTTTGAATCCAGGATGTGGGTTATTTAAACCCAACGTCTCATACCATGACTATTTGGATAATTATTACGTGAAAACAATGGTTTAATGCATCTTCATACTTTGTACCTGTATAATTTGTTGGTATTTAGGCTAACTAATAATTTTAAAAAGCGCGAACACTTCCCCATCGTCAGCGTCACTGATGTTGCAAGACAACAAGTCGTATGACAGTGGACACATATACGCCCAGTACAAATACGCACAACAAACCATACTAAATTCTTCAGCACTATAATTTCTTTTTTGCAGTCAAGTGGTTAGACAGCCAGCTAGGTTAATCTATATAGTTAGAAAAAAATGTTGTACTTATCTAGCTAGCTATATATTCCTGAACTCAAACATATCATCAACAAAGTATATCGACGTTATGAACTCAAAACGAGAAAAACCCTTCGAACATTAACATGGCCAGTTAGCCATTATTCGAGCAGAAACTGACCTTAATTTTAAAATAAATAACTTTAGTTCCGACCGTTAAAATAGGTTTAATCGTAAAAGTCTATAACTTGGCTAGCTAGGGTAGCAAGCTGGCGTTACGAACAACGTTAACCCAGCTAACCTAACACTACCCTGCTAGCTAACGTTAGTTCGTCTTTTCGGATTTGGCTGACAAAACCTAATAAAAAAAGTCAACCAAGACAGACAAGACGTAATTTTCTAAAACTATAAGTTAGTGACACAACTCAACGTTAGCAAGATACTTGCAGTTAACGGTAGAGATCCGTCTTGCTAATATTACCGCTATGTTCTAGTTCTCGACGTATGTAGCTACTTCGCTTCTTAGCTTTTGCTAACTATGCACTGGCTAGTTAATATTATGTTTTAGGCTTGCTACCAACTCGCCAAACAATATTACTAGTTAACATCTTAACTAGACCGATAGTTAACATACTTAAAAAACATACTTCAGGCCTTACCACCCGTTAGTTAACTGACGTTAGCTAATGCTTTTCTGTCGCTTTATGAGCGACAAGCTAATGATAGCATTAGCATGCTAGCACAGATTTGAAAGGAATTCGAGTCGAATCAAACCAGAACCACAGCTAACCCTGAAAACAGCGAACTTTACATACAAAAGCGGTTTCTTACCTCCAATACTGTCATAAGCATTGACATTCGAAAGAACATTCAGCTAAGAGCCAGATCACTAAATAACAAAAATTATGAAAAATTCCAGAGATGTCTCCGCATTTTCCAAAACAGCAAAAATGATCCTGCCTTGCTGTTGCTGCTGGCAGGAAACAACCGTACGCTAGACGAGAACGACAGGCTGAAGTATCGCGAGAACAGCAGACAACGTGCAAGCAGTTCACTTAGTAGAGTTTTACTGTTTCTCTTTTAAAGTTATCTTCATCTTTGTGAAACTACGATGTTATTCATACGCCTCTTGCGTGCATCATGTAATAGGTCATGAAATAAAGGAGGACATATTTGTTTGGTATATTTAATGCCATTGTCATGTGTCAAATAAAAAAGAAAGATAGAAAATCGTTTTTGGGACACATTAAAAGAAAAAAAAGAAAGTTAAAATGCTACCAGAGATGGCAGACACAAAATAAAATTATTGTCCTTCAGATGCCCTAGAAATAATTTAAATAAATAAACTAACAGTCAAAAAAATAAGATAAAATAAATAAAACAAATAAAAAAATATAAAGTCAAATTTATGTCAAACAGTGGAACACAGAAATAAATTAACAAATGAAAATAAATAAAGAAATTGCATATTAGTGCACTTTACCAACAAAGATATATGCATAATGGCCACACAGAGACTCTGTGATGACAAACACTTTGAACAATAAACATATCTTGATGAAAAATAAGCTTTTTTTCCTTTTATGGAGTGTCATATTTGTAAGATCAAACATGAAGACTCAAGACCTTGTGTGGGCCTTGGGCAGTAAAATAACTGGGAAAGGAGTCCTGTTTTTCCCTTTTTGTCCTTTTTGAGAGTCATTGAGGGACGGTATGATAATAGTCTTTAGCTTCAGCTGGAGCCAGTCCTGTCTTTCCAGCACTTGCTTACGTTCTCCAACATTGTGCATCAGCTGCACTTCACTGATGGATCTCTTGCTGTGGGAGACATAGATTATTATTGGTCAGTCACAAAGCAATGCAAGCAGAAAGAAGCAAGCGCTGCTGTTAGAATATGGTGAAGCCATAAAAAATGTTTTGTTCTAGTTACAAATTCCCTTACCCAACTGGTAGTCCCTCCAAATGTAGTATTAGACTGCACAAGCTCCAAAGCAAAATCACTACAATGGTTTTGTCCATGGCACGTACTAAAAACATCGCATTAACTGAAACACAAAACAATATCTATAAGAATGGTGAACTTTCTTTTTTTTGCTATGAAATTTGATGCTAAATCGAACTTTAAGAAAGTGAACTTACAAAGCTGGGACCGGCTTGTAGCTTTACTTTACAGAGAAACTCCATGTGTCGGTGTAGTAATTGTGTCAGATGTGGCTGTTCCTCCCTTTTTATGTTCGAGACTCCTCCCCGCGGTCATTGATGAGCAATCCAGATTATTGATGGTAATGTCGCCCCGTGCTTTGATGAGGACTGGCATGGACATGACACCACCTCCACCAACCCCCACCTTCCCACACCATACCCCACCCTACCATCCGCCCTCTTCTGCTTTCAACACCTCAGCCAAGACCTCTTGTGATTAAACCGCTGCTGAACTTGGGTCATGTATGGATGGCTATGATGTTTGTCAGGCATTACGCCCTTCAGGCCAGTAATACACTATATCACTGTCTCACTTACTAGGAACCCAACACTGCGTTCTTATGTTCACTTATGTAATCTCTCATGTACCCAGAAAACAAAAGTTTTCTCGTGTTAGTAGTTCGAATAAAAGAGTGAGTAAAACATAAAAAGTGATAACTTCAGTTTTTATTACAGTTTTCTGAGTTTGAAACAGAGATTGTGGTAATGAACCGCTGAGAACCAGTAAAGAAACAAATACAAGCTTTCACCAGGGCAAAGGCACAAGGGTTGCACTGGTCTTGTAGATATTAAAAATCTTCCCTCACCATTTGTTTTCTCCCAGACAGTGTTGATTGTAAATCTACTGGCATTAAATCAGCCTTCAAAAAAAAAATCAATAAAAATCAACAGAAACCCTTATAATTCTGTGATTGTTTAGTATCCAATATGTAATAGAGTTGTACATTATTGCTCACTTGATCTTGATGTTATCTGGGTCAAACAGAAAAAAAGAGAAAACAACGGCTCTTCGCTCACTGTTGCAATGTAAAACAAAGCCTCCTGATGCTTGGATGATCTGCACTGATCTATGGGAAGTGAACAACCTTGTCATTGCCTCATGGGACACATTGGTTCACCATGAGAGACGTTGTCTAAGTTTGGCAGAGGAATGGTTATGTCATGACACAAGAAGTGAGAAAGGATCCAAAACAATGTGTGGCGCAACAAATCTTTCTTATAGTACCGAAAGTCTTCTATCGAGGGGTGAGTGGTGGCGGCAGCGTGTGGCATTTATAAGGATTCTCTTGTTTCAAAATGGTACATGTACCATTTGAACATCTTAACATTTACTGGGCTTATTCTAACCCTAGCAAAAGGGGAGCTTACATGGTGAGGTCGAGAGGACTCTACCCCCACGACTGCGTGGCGGAGCGAGTAGCCTGGAATTGTTCGGACAACACAACACGCAGGATCTTTTTCAAAGGGCAAAGGTTGATTTGTGTGATGTGAGTTATGCAGAAGCACTGGTGTAGGTCATTATAGGATTACTAATAATAGTAATATTAGGTCTATTTGATGCAGGTTCGATTTGATGTTACAGTGCTGTTTTGTAATTTTTGGGGGGTTCTTTAGTGTCACACATGGGACAGAGTGTCATATACACTTGAATGGTAACTGTGTTATGTTACAGAGCAAAGTGAGTGATTTCATTGCCAGGTAGTCAATCTAAATCAAATTTTCAGTATTACAATGAACAATTCATCAGTTCATTCATTCGTTTTTGATATGAGCGAGATGTATGCACCTTTTGACGGCTTTGCACTTCTGTGAAACTAAGTCCGCCTGATTTCACACTGAACACAAAACATTTAGGAGGAATTCACAGTTCATGTGTAAACACATTATGCTTGAAGCTGTCCTTGCCACCAGAGAGGTTCATTGCAAACGCAGTCAGCAATGCATACAGCCCAGCCAGGCTGTTCTCCTTACCTCAAGAGGCTGTAATGCTTGTCATCCCAGTAATGGTATGTTGTTGCAGCAGTGAACGCAGGAGCCCAGCAGGGATTAAGGTGAAGAATTGCTTACAAACCATTAACTGGGGTCACCCAGGCAATGCCATGATAAACCACGCAGAGTGAATCACGCTGGGTTCCCTCTATATATGGAACAAAGAGGTAGATATATAGAAAGGAATCTATTTATAAACTTTTGGTAAAGCTTGTGCTTGGTACGATTCTTTGTCAATAACAGAAGCAATATTTCTGGCTGTGAGAACTTTTAGTTACACTATGTGGCCCTTTTCACATTTTATTTATTTCTTGCCAAGAAATGAATAATGTAGGAATGGGAAAATCATATTGAAACAGTTCACACCAAGATGTATTTTCTTAATATATCCAATATATCACACTTGCAGATTTTTTTTCTTATTGATCTAATAAACAAGAATCAGTTTGTGTCCTACATGTGACACAAATATTAAATATAGATGTGTGGGTTAACAGGACAATCATACACAGTAAATAAAAAATACTTTCCCACAAAGATAAGGGGAAAAATCCTGGGACTGATATTTTGAAATCACAATGCCTTAGCTGAGCATGGTGAAAAAACCCCCAGCTAGATTTACAAAGATCATGTTAAAGCGCAGTATAGAGTATTCAACAGACTTTTGATACAACCAGCATCAAAATCAGTTAGTTCTTATTGGAGGAAAATAAGAAAGGGTAAAGTCTGAGATAAAAGAATGTCATCGCTAGGGAGTACAGTCATCATAATGAGTGCCATCATAATGGAGCACAGTTGTCATAGCGAGTACCATCATTATTGAGTATTGTCGTCATAGTGAGTGTCATCACTATGCAGTGCTTTCATCATGATGAGTGCCATCATTATGGAGTACTGTCGTCATAATGAGTACCATCGCTAAGGAGTGCCGTTATCAGTGTGTGTGTAATCACTATGAAGTGCTTGGGCCTAGCAGTTGAATAAAGTAATGCCTTCACATATCTATTCACATCACCTAAGCATAAATGGCCATGTAAGTACAAATTTGACATGTTTGCTCAATAAAGTAATAAGAATGGGCTGAAACTAATGTAACCCTTACCATAGTGTAACACTTACCACAGTGTAACCCTTACCATAGTGTAACATGTATCACAGTGTAACCCTTACCATAGTGTGACACTTACCACAGTGTAGCCTTTACCTAAGTGTATCCCTTACAATAGTGTAACACTTACCACAGTGTAACCCTTACCATAGTGTAACATGTATCACAGTGTAACCCTTACCATAGTGTAACACTTACCACAGTGTAGCACATACCATAATCCTTAGCATAGTGTAACACTTACCAGTGTAGCCCTTACCATAGTGTAACACTTAGCACAGTGTAACCATTACCACAGTGTACACATACCACAGTGTAACCCTTACCACGGTGTAACACTTACCACAGTGTAGCTCTTACCATTGTGCAACCCTTACCATAGTGTAACCCTTGCCATAGTGTAACAACTACCACAGTGTAACACCTACCACACTGTAACCTTTGCCTCACTCTCTGAAGTTTTTTTTTAGTGTCTCTACCCTGTACTGAACTCATCTCCTCAGGGTGTCCTTTCTTAAAATTTTGTGTGGTCTTTATATCCAAAGCGAACTAAATGGAAACCTTCTTACAAGATATATGGTAACGGTTTGTCCCCGAATTACCCTCCTCTTCAGCACTGCAGAGGACTGAACTGCCTCATTATTTATGTGGAAGCTGCTTCTAGAGTGTTCAGCTTTTAGAGTGTTCAGCTTTTAGAGTGTTCTGCTTTTAGAGTTCAGCTTTTATAGTGTTCAGCTTCTAGAGTGTTCTGCTTGCTCCAACAACCCAAAGCAGAATGCATATGAAACTATGAAACACGTGTGTCACGGTGCATATGAAACACGTGTGTCACGGTGCAGCCAGCCAGAGGGACATACCTACTGACACACACTTATAAACACACACACAGACACACACACACACACACACACACACACACACACACACACACACACACACACACACACACACACACACACACACACATACGGACACACACACCACATCTCCCACAGCACCTGAGTATTGATCACAAGCACCTGTGCCTTGTCTGTTCTGTTTCTTTCCTCCCCTGTTTAAACCCACAGGTGTCGACCTGGAGCCCCTGCACGCCACAGTAGGAGAACCCCTACTGCACTGCACCTGCTTTACTGCTGTGTTTGACTTTTTCCGTTCCATTTCGTTCTCTACTTGCCACTGTACCCTTTTGTTGTCTTCTTGTCTTTGTTGAAATGGAGAATAGAGACAATTCTTTGGTACTCCTGTCTCGCTCCCTACCTGTCACTACCGTGTGACAGCACCCTAGCACAGATATCAGTAAACCTCCATGTTCAACGTTTTTGCTCAGCAGTCTATTAACATGGGGTGTAAGTGATAAGGTAAAACCACTGTTACTTAGAATACGTCTTCAGTTAGAAAACATATTGAATATGTGTTGTAGTGCAGTCCATACGTATCTCACTGAAGATTGAAGGGACTTTGGTAATGTCTTTTCCCTTTACTGAATTTGTCTGTAATTTAAAACATTCTGCTTGTTCCTCACAAACTATGTCAGAAGAACACTTCCTTGGACCTGATAACTGGAAAATAGCATTGAACCTGAACTGAAACTACACACATCAGTAAAACGGAGACTGTAATTTTCATCCAGCTTCCAATGTATGTATACTGAGTACTCTGTTTTCTGAGATTTGATCCCAAGAGTTAACATACAAATACTAACAAGTACATACACACACACACACACACACACACACACACACACACACACACACACACACACACACACACACACACACAC
>JAOXYF010000001.1:2440874-2470656 GCA_028565775.1 Sternarchorhynchus goeldii | reverse complement strand
TATATTTCGACATATTGTCATGTCCCCAAAATGTACAGCTTGATTTTTAAAATAATCTCAAACTACAAACCTGAGACACTAGAAGAAAAGAAATACAGCAAGAATCATTGCCAAAGCTTTGCTACACAGTAGCTAATATGAGCCCAGTCCGTAAACACCGTTGCACTGGGCCCAAGTCAAACTTTCAAGTCAACACGTACCCAAGAATACCTTGAACAAACTAGAACAGTGTGAAACTTCATAATGCACAACGCAGTATCTGCCCAATGCAGTCGATTCTTTCGCACATGTACAGTAGCTAGAGAAAAAAAAAGGTTTAACATTCATCATATGACGTCAAGTTCAGATAGAAACATCCAGCTGCGTTTTTAGTGCACTCCGAAGATACCCTTGGAGGTGTCCAGTGTACTGAATTTGGCTTTTCTCCGCTCTGGAGAACCCATTATAAGGTACCGCCAGGCAGGACGTTGGTGATGGTCCATTTCTGTCCGGTGCATTTTTGGAGAATCAGCTGATACCCAAATTCATTGTCGCTGCTTTCCACAAGCTCAAGGCAGCGCTTCGACTTCCTGTTCTGGATGGAACCTCCCTGAAAAATGACAAAAAAAGAGAGAAGACAGACTGAGTACAGACGACATCACAAGCATTACATCTCACATTTCCCATGATCCCCAGGTGCCACTGGGCAGGAGGCAGTGATCACAAACCAGCGCCGACACTCGTGGGCAAAAAGTACCGGACGCACTTTCTGCACAAAACTTTCCTGGCGAGCAGCACGTCAAGCAAATCAAATTCGACGCTGGACCCTTCATCCGTCCGCCTCCCTCGCTACAGGGACACTTCCCGCTCGGAGGAGAGACGAGGATACTGGAGTTTGAAGCTCTGGCATCAAAGCCAAGGCTAAGGGCCTGAGGCAGGGACCCCGCTGTTCCCGGCCTTGTGGAGAAGGACTTGCACAATAAGGACAGAGACTGTCTGCCTCTCCCCTGGCAACACACTCAGCTCAGACAGCACAGACCCGAGGGGCCCTCAGTGCTAGCATCAGGGCTCTCGAGAACGCCGGATCGCGACCAGACACCGTGACCATGTCTGGAAGCCAGCAATGGAGTTCCATATCAGTGAAATGGGGCCTGCTCTCAGGTATCCAGCTCACCCACAATCCCCAACGCAACCTTTATTTCAAGCATCACAGCACACAAGGCATTTACAGGGCATTGAAGACAGCGTTACATTACAGAAACATACGACAAGAAGCTCCATTTAGCAGCCTGATTAACAGCTGTGCCCCGAAGTACTAGTTTATCTGTTCACTACAAGGACAGATAATTACATTTTTACCATAGATGAACAGTATAAGACTTTCTGGAGTATTTTGTGCAGTTTTAGTGCTGATCAGCCTGCTTCAATGCACCATCTGCAACAATGAAATATAAAGCTCATAATTTCTTTGCATAATTTGTTTTTAATCATAGAGTCACGTCATGTGAAGCACGGTGAATCAGTCAATGAGGTAGAAAATCAAAGCTTCATTCATTTGTAGTATTGGGATTTAGTTCAGACACAACATGCAGTATTTATCAAATCAGAACAAAAAGTACCAATAATTGTTCAAAACAACCCAAACAAAGACAACAACAATGGAAAAAATGGACAGCAACCACAAAAAGAACATTTTTCTAGAGGTCCCATATGAAAATGTTTGCTACGGTTCATTTCTAGAAACGTCCATGGAGCCTCTGTACTGTTAAGGATGTGTCTAGACTGAAATAACGACACAAACAAACCAGATGGAGATGTAATCGTGTTTGCTTTTGCTATCACACCTGTGTCAAAAATATTATCTGCTCACTGCACTCCCAAGCACATTTATTTCCCTTGGAAATAGTTCTTACTTCCGCCTAATTTCCCTCTGTCGCCACGCTGTGTGATATACTTCTCACCGTAAGCCAGACGGAAAGGACTCGAGGAAAAACCTTCCCACCTGCACACTCAGCAGGCGTGAACAAGGGCATAAGAGTTCCAACATCTGAACGTCTTGCTCTTACAACTTCTGCTAAGGCTCCAGCTGAGACTACAGAACATCATCATCACTGCTGGGTCCACACGTGGTATCAGAAGAGTGAACAGCCTAGCTGGAGGTTCTGCTCGAATGCCCGAACCCCAGCTAATAATGGTAAATGTTTCAAGACCACATGGGTATAAATAATCCTGTGATTAGTTTTAAAGTACATGTCTTCTGTATTCTCAGTGTGAGATTTCTTTAAATATTTGCTATTTGGCTTCAGTAAAACATCTTCAGCTTTAAGAAACTGCTGTGATTTTAAGAAACCGTATGTGTCTTGTTCTCACTGTGTAGAGAGATTAATTGAAGCAATTGTGTTTAGTGGAGGAAGGGTACCTGAGATGGCACTGGGCTTCTCCCATGATGGAGTGTGAGGGGGGAAATGGTTGACCAACACATTGATTTGTAATAAAGAATCTGCTGGTTGGTTGTTCTAATAACTTCTCTAGGTTCAACTTCAGGGGTAAAACTGTTAACTTGGGAGCACTCTATCATCACACTGATCCATTTATACGTGTGTGTGTGTGTGTGTGTGTTTGTGGATGGGTGCATAAGAGTAGGAGAGTGTGTGAACTGGATGTGTACAACAATAAGTTGAAATTTAATATAGTAACAGTTAAAATAGAAAATGTCAAAAAAGTTAAATCTAAAAGAAATGAGTAAAATCTCTACGTAAATGACAATAATGTATTTGTTTAGGAAAAAAAATTAAAACAAAATGCCATGCTGATGCTCTCTGAAATAACACAACCTTCATCAGGAGACACCAAATCCCTCAGCCTAATGCAAGTCAGATGGTACAATCAATGGTGTTAAGTCATTATTTTGCGTTAGCTCTATTTCTAGAATCTCCATTCTGTTTTTCTGCTTTGTAGTCAAGACCTCCCCAGACAGTTCAAAAAAGCTCATTGTTTGAAAAAACCTTTTAATTGCACCTGTGGTTGGCACCTTTACTTAATCAGCCTGTGTATGAGCCTGTCATGAACTTCTTCTTGCGGCAATGTTCCGGGGCCCAGGCACTTAATGCGGACAATGAGTGCCATGAAGCAGGATCACAGTTCACAGCTGAAAGGAAGTGAGGAGCATGTGAGAGTGTGTATGAGGTGTGATATCTGTCCCTGTCTGGCTGCTCGAACAAGAGGGCTGTATTATCAGAAGAAACAAATCCTCACAGCGCCTCTCCACTGACCACATGTCAACCCCAGCAACCCTTTTACTCTTTTCTCCTTCCCTGTAAGCCACTTTTTCATGACCCTTAACTGTTGGATGTGCCATGATAAGCTCTTTGGGGAGGGGAAACTTTATACAAATAGACCTAATACATAACATTACAAAGGATGTGTTTGCTGTCCAACTGGGTGCTATTTAGAGACACAAGTGGCTGGACAAAATACTGCAAAAAAATATAAATATATTTTTAATAGTTCAAACGGAAGTATTTATTAATGTCTACGGAACAATTATGTAAGTGTTCCCATAATTAAAAAAAAAAAGAAATTATAATTGAATTGCTGTGTATTAATGATTGTTGTCTTAATGATTTAGTTGAGTTAAAAAACATTTTTGTTTTTTGTTTTCTTTGGGGGAGAGCAAACCTTCTTCACTTCATGTCAACCTAATTTGAAATCCAATCGTGAAGAGACTGGTCTCACACCACTGCTTCACCACAGTTCTTTTCATGTCCCACGAGAGGCTCCTGTTACCTGAGTAAAAAGCCAGTGAAGCTTCATTCGCTTTGATGCCGCGTAGCTGCACTCGATCAGCCTGGGTCGGCTGTTCACGTCCACCAGGCACTTGTTGTCATCGTCGTCGATGGTTGGACTGAGGACACCCACGAAAACCTGCTCAGTCCTGCTGTAGTAGACGTTCTGAAAGACAGAGCGCACCAAGAGCTCAGCTTGGAACTGAGATACTCTAGATACTCAAAAATGTGCTCTTAGAAAGCTTGTAGACTGTATCTTCCATGGGCACATTGTGAAGAGAAACCTAAAAACACAGGCAGTGAAGGTATCGTTTGAGATGTGCTGCGAGTTATGTCAGACAGAACTAGGCCGATACTTCTCCCTCTAGCAAAGAAAAAAAATGTAAACAGGTGAACACATTTGGTGGCGGAGGAATGAAGTCGTTTGTGAACGTGGTGAAGAAACAGAGGCTAAATTCAAAGCATCAAAGTAAAATCCAGCGATCCACTCCACATCGACAACCCTCCGTGATCAGCCCCTACCACTTTAAAAACAGGACCCAACATTATCATACTCCATACGCGCGCTTCTAAAGCCAGGCTCGTCGCTACGGCGACGGCACAGCGGAATGTCTATCCGTCGATCAATTGCGCACTGCATTAAAATAAACACCAGAGTTCAAAGCTTCAGTAACAATTGCCAAAGTAAGTGCACAGACAGGCTTTTCAGGCGGAAAGTGCACACGTACTTTCTCACGCAGGTTAACTGGAGATGCCATGTCTCCGCTGTCCTAAACACACCGCCCCCAAAACTGGAGCAGTCAACTCTTTAAGCCAGTAACCATGACAACGTCCATCAGAAGAAAAAAACAAACAAACAAACAAAAAAAACCCCCGAACAATCGGCAGATGAAGCAGCCACAAACATGGCGCCCTCTCAAATCACCTCCATGCCTGACTGTAACACGCCCAGAAAGAAATACCAGGTTATACCTAATACAGATATTTAAAATAAGACACAAAAAGATTATTTACATTCTGACTTTTCCTAATTAGTAGGAACAGACGTGGCAGGATATTTGCTTTGATGGTCCGTGTGAGAATAACGAGAGCACCCAGTACACAAGGGCTTGCGTTTACAGCAGAATTAACCCTCGCAGATACTTCAGAGAGCCACCACACTGCACGAGCTGGATAAAGAGATCAGGGATGGAGTGTTTATGTGTGTGTGTGTGCGTGTGTGTGTGTGTAGGCGTGTGCATGTGGTTATTTGTGTGTCTGGTGCATGAGCACATGCATGCATGTGTGTGTGTGTGTGTGTGTGTGTGTATGCGTGCTTATGAGTGTGTTTTCTTTTCTCTATGTGTGTGAATATGTGTAAGTGTGCTTATGTGTGTGTGTGTGTGTGTGTGTGTGTGTGGTGCCCAGGGGCTGAGTAACATCTGGCAGACTTGTCCTTGGCTCTGCCTCAGGCACTGATGAAGTCATGAAGCCACGTGTGACACACTTCAAAAAGAAAATGAAGAAAATGTTACCAGAGGTGCACATCTTCAGACTTGGAAGGGCACAAAGTTTACATGGTGAATAATACTTAAATAAATAAATAATATTATTCTTCAAATAATCTCCAATGTCCAGTTATCAAAAACACTGCTCTCCACGCAAAGTATCATCTTTGGATGGCTGTTTGGAAGGAGAACAGTGCTCAGGCCTTTCACACTGGTCTTTCACTGAGCAAAATGTGACTCATTAGAATGGTAAGCAGTATTTAAAGAGTTTAATCTGAAAGGAGCTGGGTCACTGCAATGCCCTTGATCAATTCACAACCGCTGAAGCAGAGAATACCTGTTTTAAGTGAAAAGTACAGAATGGCGATAGAGACAAGACTAATCTGGATGAAAAAAAGCATACAGAGAAGCGATTTGCTGGGGACAGGAGACATTTTTGAAATTATTCTGTACGCAATTGGTCAGGCAAGAACACATGAGTTCAAAGTCAACACCCAAGTCAGAGCACATTTTGAAACTAACTAGATCCATATCTGATGTCCTATAATTTCTGAGCTTGAAAAACCATGAGAGAGACCCATAAACACTGCTTTGAGGTCACTTATAGGACCCTTTGCAAGATGATTTTGGATCAGAACCAGCACCAACACAAACCCACGTTGCGTTCTAGTTCATCTGAAATCTCAAACAACTGCTCTTCTGTCTCGTCCGCAACAGAAGCACCAAAGCAATGCTGGGGGGCGTGTATCTGCACAACGGCCAGACCTGATCCGAGGTGCTGTCGAGGAGGGCTCCCTGGCACAACCCACCGGAGAGCTGCACCCTAGCCTGTGCCAGCTTGCATCTGCCGGGAGCTGACTGTACATATCTACGCTGATCAGCCCCATCTATCTCACCTCCTCCGCAGAGCAACCAGCGAGCAGAGAGTGAGGGAAAGAGAAAAAGAGTGGGAATGTGAAAAAGAGAAAGCGAGAGACAGAGGGAGGGATTGAGAGAGAGAGAAAGAGAGAGAGAGAGAGAGAGAGAGAGAGAGAGAGAAAGAGAGAGAGAAGTCTGACCCAGTCTCTGCGGGAATAGACCTGTCTCCACTGTGTGTTCTCTGCACTGTGCTTTGAGACCCTTTCTGCAAAGAAGCTCCATGTTTTTTCAAGATGTTTTCAAGGTGCTTTTGTTTCCCTCCCTGCTGTTCAGATGCACAAATAGGGCCCTGGGTGTCTCACAGCAAGTAGAGTCAGCACCGAAGTGAGCTCTGGAAAAGCAGCTCAGATACGAACAAGTGTCCTTTGTGAGGGAGATGAGAGGCAGAGAAGATGGTTCAGCTCTCCATCTTTTTAATAACTCCACCAGCTCCACAAGGCATCAGGGAATGCACTTGACAATGAAGCTTCATGATTCAAGGTGTTTATGAGATGCGGAGGATATGGAAAGAGAAGTGGTTTCACTCAGAAGGCAAGGCTCCAAAACTCCAACCGGATTTTCTTCTCTGCCTAATTAAGGGCTAAACCATTGCAAATCAGCAAAGCCCCAGAATTGCTATCCTGTAAAACTTCAAAGAAATATCAGATGATCACTTTAATGATTATAGTAGATAAATACATGAAGAAAATCGCATCTGGCCACGTCATTCCTTTATTAACTGCAAAATGTCTCATTAGTCTCATTACAGGAAGGACAGCTTCCCTGCAGAGTCCTGATTACAAATTCCTTTGGGGCCCTTCGATAACAGATCCTACGTGCAGGTATTTAGGACAGTACTACAGAAACAGGACTGGGCTCCAGAGCGATGCACGATTTTGCTGGGACCTGATTTTAAATCCAGGTGATGGCAAGACATTAGTAGCCTAGAGTCCAAGACTGTTGGCCCAGTTGGCCCAGTGCTCTCTTGGTCTCTGAGAAGAGCAGCTTCTTAATCCCTCTCTCTGTATCTATGGCAGCCAGTCATGCATGTCCACGTGGTTCCAGACAAGAACTGGAAAGTTAGCATCTCCCACTGAGCGCATTCATCTGGTTTACCACATAACAACAAACACCATGAAATAATGGTGATGGCATGAATGTGTGATAGAGGAAGAATTAATTAGCCCTGACTCTCCCAGATTGTAAGATACCAGTCTGTAGGGGGCCAATGTGAGAACTGGTCAAAACAAACACGGGATACGTCAATCCGTAGACAGTCCTGGTTACCTGCATCCTTAGGTAGCCATGGATACACACATCCTTGGAAAACCCTTGAAACTTGCAGTGGCTTCAGTAGAGAAAACGGTCACAGATGCTGGAGTTGAGAATGGCAATGAGAATGGGGTTAGCAGGGCTGCCCACCTGAGGGGTCATTCCATGGCAGAGGTACAGGATGGGAACATTGTCCGTGTCTGGGCCCTGGTCCAAGCACAGCTCACTCCTCAGAGAGTTCTTCAGCTGCAGGAAAAACCAAAATAACAATATGGACATAGTGAATAGAGCCCTTTCAAATAAATATACACAGTAGTTCAATGGTTTTGAAGCAGCGCTAACAAATAATACATGTGATTTTTTTTGTTGTTGTTGAGATAATAGACAATAGATACAACAGAACAAAAAGATTTCAGTGAACAAGTCCTTAATTTGCGCTTGCTTAAATTCTACAGAAATATAAAGAATCTTCCTTTAAAATGCTGATTATGACAGTTCGACATAATCGAGGTGCCCTTTCAAGATGTTCCAGCATATGTAACAATTGAAATCAATTGTTAACTGACGTGCTTTTCTCACCAAGTAGTCATGTTAATCCCATTTAGGATTCCGACTGTTGAGAAGCAACGTGACTCTGGCGGCCAGACCGTGTTCAGTAGTACACCTTGCTTTACCTTTCCTGTCTAAGTTCTGAAAGATTGCCTTGGACTGTTACCCTTCCACACAGTAACAACCTCTTCTATACTCCTGGCCTGGAGTGTAAAACTTCAGATGTTCTTTAGCTATAGGAACATTGCAAAGATGTGTTAACAGCTCAGGCCTGTTTCTTTGTAAGCATCCACTGTTTTCCCTCGAGCTGCCAGGATTGTATGCTGCTTTACCTGAGGCTGCAGGTTTCGTGTCTTAACCTCTCAGAAGACACAACCTCTACATCTGAATGCCTTAAAGCTGCCATAAACCTGTGCTTTGTGACTCTCAACTCGTCATACGGGAAGTAGATGGGAAGTCTACTGATATATGATGCTTTTAAACATGGCCATAGCCCCTGCGGTGTTGACTGTGCTGATGATAAGCATCAAGAAAAATACAGTGATGAATTTAATCTGTGTATAAAGCCATGTTTAAACAAGAGGGAACATCAGTGGGAGTACAGTCTTCCCCGGCACTGAACTCTCACACGTTCTCCCCCACTGTCTTTCACAACTGGATTGTTTGGACTCGCATGCATTAGCATGACCAGATATTAGCATTTTGCATTTGACTCCTGAACTCTTAGCATGATTGACAAGTTGTGAAGTAATGAGGGCGAGAGTTATTTCTGAACTCTTAACTCCCAGATTTATTTTTAATAAGTCTGACCCATTTTCCACACCGTCTCCCCCCTTTTCATTTCTGTCGCAAAAACACCTCAGATGAAATCAGGCGTGAAACGAACAGGCCGTCTCCGCAGAGCAGAGCGTTTGCACTGCAACACTGACTCACACACCAAATTATAACTTTTGGCAGAGAAGGTTAAATACAGCAGATGATCGTTTTGTTTTTTGATATGAACAGCGAATGGGAAGTTTCTTCTGGTGGCGTCTAGCCCTCTACAGATTTTTTTTTTTTGGGGGGGGGGGGCAGCTTTGTGCTCCAGTGGTCCTAAAAACACCAGATGCCATTTGACAAGCAGCTCTGGGACTCCTATTGGTTCGCTTCTGCCAGAACAGGAAATGGATGTCACACCCGGCGGGTGCTGCTCATAGATTCTTCCTCCAGGGGGCAACACTGAGCACATGTGGCCAGAGGGGCAGCTTTTGCCACGAAAAAGAGCCCTTGCCTCTGATTTGCATTTTGGCTTTGGGATATTTGACATATCTCACAGGCACACATGCAGAGTCTCTCAAATGCATATAAAATCTGCAGAAGGCCAGTCTAGGCAAGCCAACACCTGCCTGCTCTCTGCAGCTTCGGGCCCTGTGTTCAGCCTGGCGATTCTTAAGGCCAAAGACTCTTTGTAGCAGCTGGTGGAATTTAAATCAGGCATAATATCTTTCTTCTTCACTCTGAGCAGATTCCGTGATCCATGGAGTCAAAAGCTAACATAGGAGCCTGCTTACCACTCCATAAGCAATGGTGTCCGTGTACATCCTCATCTCAGGGTAGATGTTCACCAGATACCAGCGGAAGGTCTTACACTGCAGCCTCTTCCTGAGGGCCTTCCTCTCCGAGATGTCTCCAATGTCTATGCCTGGGTCCTGTACACACGCCAGCACACACACAACAGGGTGAAGAAAGATTCGACTCTTTTGTGTTAATCCAGTTCCCTTAATTACAGTCCTCTAATAGGTGAAGCGGAGCAGAATCCAAATGAAAGTGTACGAGATGTTGGCCCTCAAGAATGAGAAGTGTAATGGAGTTGCTAATGAAGGTTGAGGAAAAGAGGCTTGCCCACGGGCCTGCCAGTCAGATCAAGTGGTTCTCCTTGCCAAACTTCTACTCTCATTACTTCACCCCCATTTCAAGATGTATCTGCTTCTCCACCACAGCACGCTGACCTTCGCCTTCACCAAGCATGCCGAGGAACATAACAGAGGTGTCGCACTCCCTCCGGTGACCGGAAGACCATTCATACACACCAGATTCAAAAGGATGGGAGAATACCTCAGTACTCTGTCCTGAACTCTGTCCAGGAGAAGGAATAAACTCCCACTAGCTGTCTGCATAATGAACCTTATTACTGCCTCCAAATGCAGACTGATGATACACTTCTGTAAAATGCACCTGAATAATCACAAAGACATTTATCACTAATCCTGCCCTTACTAATGTTAAAAAACCCACACATTACTGGTATTTTTCTTGTGCATTGCTGTATTTCATCGCTCACAGCTCTACCATGATGGTATCCTTGGGTTTTGTCATCGTGGATCACTATGACAAAACCCAAAAGATCACTAGTTCTGGACAAGAGCGTCCACTGGATGCTACATACGTACAATTTTTCCACTACTGGGCGATTTTCCCGAGCTCCACAGCTGAGCTCGCGAGCCTCCTTACGTCGACTGTCACCACTGCCTCCTACTCTGGTGAAGGACGTGGACCTTCACCCCACCTCAACTGAAATATGAGCTTGCCTCTGCTCATGTAATTTAAACGGCTCTCACATCTCTCCTCCCCTGATCCCTGTGCGAAGGTCCAGCCCTGTGAACCACAGAGACCTGATCGTGCTCCTCCCTCCTCCCACATCCATTTAATTGCTGTCTGCCTGACAGACACATGGCACTGACCAGAGCTCCTGGCTCCTGGCTGTAAATGAAGAAATGGCTGCTGAACTGACCGAAGTGACTTTTGACAAAATCACTGTTGCTACACGCACTTTTCTAAACAGATCAACTCCCGCTGTGCAGGATGAGGGCAAAAATTAAACAATTCCAGGATGGTTTGGGAAGAACATAATTATGACATGTCCCTGCACAGCACAAACAAGGATAAAAAAGTGATCCTTAAAGCTTACTGGAGGTAACATTTTCACCATCTGCAATATGTACATATATGCATGTTTCTATCGGTGTTCCCACCTCTTGTGGAATGTTCCAGGCCATGTACACGTGGGTTTTGAACTCGTCCATCCACACCTCGGCCATCCTGAGGGCGTTTCGGCGCACGTGTATGGTGAGGTCCTCGGTGTAGGGCTTATGGGCGCGTTCGATATGGGCAATTCGGGCACAGGGCAGCACCTCTACACTGCCACCACACTGCCATACCTGCAAGTGAACACACGTGTAAGGCACTCAGATGCTTTCGCTATGGCACTACCAGACATCACAATGCTGACTCTTATGTACAGCTTTCTTAAAGATAAGTGAGGCAGCACAGGTCTTTCAGAGTTATCATGTGGAGAGGAAAGTTAATAAAGTAGATGATGGATTTTTTTCCTGACACTGATAAAATGGCCTCCCGAGGAACATCAACTCTGTCTCTAAATGATATTCATAATGCACTATGTTCTGAAGGACACTGAGGAAAGGCTGACAGACAGTTCAAAAGTGGGGTTAGAAAACTATTTATAACCCAACGAGGATCCTTAATGAGAAACTCTCCTGAACACGGTGTCCTGAACACGCTGGCAGCAGGTCTGCCTCGCTCCGGCCTTCATGCACTGCTGCGGGACCTTTTTCTTAAATCTCTGCTGTCTGAACCAGGACCGCCTGGTGGGGATCTTTCCCCAGGGTGTGGGTGGGAGTGGGAAGTGCGTGTGGCTGAGTGAGACGGCTACACTGATGCGCTGTTCTGTCTGCTCCGTTACCAATTCCTCGGCAAATGGAAGCAAATCCAACAGCCCAAATTCCCGCCACCAGGAGCTCTGGAATGCTTCATCTCTCAGACAGCTGAGTTTCTTGGGAGGGTTTGGAAAAGCATGTTGGCTTCAGCAACTATGAACTACACACTCAATTTCCAGATAACTATGTCATTTGGACAGTGCAACAGAACCTGGGAAGGAGGGCACATGAGTCAGTCATGCTCCTCTTGCGATTCAAAACAGCAGAAATGGGATGAGGTGGAGTTTACTGATGTCATGGAGACCAGGACAAAGTGAAGCAACTTGCAATGACTGCTACTTGCTCCCAGCGTATACTCAGTGGATCAAAACCCTATACTAGCCTGGAGAGTTAAACCTAAGGTCACTTATTTTGTCACCATTACATGATAAACAGAAGAATTTCATCGTAAATAGAAGAAATTGAGTGTGATGTGAGTGCATAATATTGGACCAAATTGCATGAACTGGCAACCCTAACTTTTTTTTGCTTCCTTTATGTTCCTGCCTGGTCACCTGATTTACCGCGTCTCAACCCACAGCACATCATATTTCATTAGGCAGTGTGACAATGGAGTAAATCAAAGACACTGTTCCTCTGCGGTAAACACTGCAAAGTTTGTGCAGATATCAGAAGTATTGTGGATCACATCCACAAGGTTACCAGAGTGCAGTGTTGGCAAACATCACATTTTTAACCAACCTCCACTGATGCCAGTGGAACTGCCTCTAGCTGTGACTTCAAATGTCCTACAGAGGGGGCTATGAAAGTAACTCCACAGGTGCTGAACAAAGGTTACGTTGCAAGTGTTCAGTGCTGCAGGGCTGTTCAGAGATGGTGTGTATGCTGTGTTTGGAGTTGTGGCCTGGTGGAGTTGAGGGACTGTGTGTTTGTTTGGAGATGTGGGCCAGTGGAGTTGAGAGATTTTGTGTGTGTTTGGAGTTGTGGGCTGGTGGAGTTGAGAGACTGTGTGTGTGTTGTGTTTTCCTGCTAGTACTCAACTGGTACCCTGCGTTGCTCTGTCTGAACACAGCAGCTTACTGAAATGTGCCTCTTCGATCACAAAAAAAAATTCTCTCCTACAATGTTGACTCCCCTGTATTTGAGGTATGTGAGTTTATTCTACTGTGCTAATACAGATTCTGAACTGTTCAAATGAAGTGAACTGTCATTTATTCAATTTGTACATATTGCCTAAGTCCCATTCTAACCATTCCAGAACAGAATAGCTACTTCATTCCTCAGCAAAGAGAAATGTCTGGGCTCGTGGAAGAGGAAGACTGACAAATGCAACAATATCCCTCTGTCCTTATTCCCCCTAATCAGTCTGTCCAGAGTTGAGGAAGCCAGTTAGAAAGAATCCAGAGCAATATCTGATTGAGAAAGTTTGGCTGTTTGACAGACAAGGCAGCACACACACAATAAGCAGAACCATTTGAATCCAGATACAATTTCTGCATCACAAAACAGGTGACTGCATTTAATGGATTTTCTCGATGTTTACAAATGAACGGCGCATTGTGAGGGTTCTGTCTCTACAAATTCATTCTCCTCACATCTCCACAAAGCCTGCAGCTCTCATCCTACTCCTCCACGTGTCTCCAGCACTGTCAACACACCATGTCACCACCCCCACCCCCTCAAAGAGCCCCCAGGGTAAACTACAGTTGAAACAGCAACGTAGGAAGACCCTCATTAGTCAATATTGCCCCTGTGGCCTGGCCCTGTCCCGGGGGGGCGGCCTTGGGGGGATCTGTGTTGTGCGAAGCAGATGGAACAGTGCCACCTGTCTCTGATTGAAGAGGAGTTCTGAGTGCGCTCTACATCAACCTCCTACCATCACCTGCCGCACAGAGCTGCATCATCAGCAATCAGCCATGTAGAGAGAAAGACAGAGTCAGACAGACAGCTCGAAAAATTCAGATCCATCTCTGCTCCCGAACGAATCGGAGCTTCTCTCTTCTCTTCCACCTTTTCTGTCCAAGCTGGAGTTGGCCACTGGGCAACTTTGATCCAGCAGTAGGTGGTGATCAGTGGCTTCTCATTTTGTTAGTTACTGCAAAAACCTATGCATGCGCATTGTTTATTTATAGATGAAACTGACGCTTGCTATGTAAAAAAAGAAAAAAAAAAAAATCAAGTTTATGAAACAGTAAAGCAAGCCGGCAAGAACACTGCAAGGCCAGAGAGTTTGGAGACCCCAGGAGTCCTGCGACACCCCACCCAGGCTTGGCTTTTCGTGTGGATGTTCCATTCTTCATCACCTGACTTTCATGCCCTGTCTAAGGTACATTAAGTCTCCCATAGGTCCTGTGCAGGATCGTATTTTATAAAGTGCAGATCTGAGCATTTGCATAAATGGTTTATGAGCCATGCCACCGTGCACTCAGTGGAGTGTTCCTCACCTCGGAGACGCCGGACAGTCAGAGCCCATTCCCAATCAGGATTGATCAACGCACGTCCACCAACCAGAAGACAGACAGTAACAATTTTTCTAGTTCTGCGGGGACTGGGCAAAGTATGCTAGAATAGAAGGAGTTTGGATACCGAATGCTAGCACACCTGCAGGGTTGACTTTGGATAGAAAATGCTAGTACACCCGTGAGGGTTGAGTTTGGACAGCGAATGCCAGCATAGCAGTGGGGGTTGAGTTTGGATAGCGAATGCCAGCACACCCGTGGGTTTGAGTTTGGATAGATAATGCTAGCTTTGTGTGATGTGCAGAAGTCTCAATAAAATTAAAAGGGCATGTAGACAACTTTAAATCATCTAATGAAGGAGTCAACTTACTGCTGCCAGTGGAGGTCAATGCAACTAAACTCTCCTGCCTCCTGTGAAACTTCAGTAACTGCAGGAAGTGACATAGCGGGTGGTCCCCAGTAAAGCCCAATATGATGTCTGCAGCTGGGCTAAAAGGGCTAAAATGGAACTGCTGTTCTGGGGTCAGTGCCAAAGTCTCACAGGCCTTTAATCCTGTACTCCCTCCCAACCTTCACTGGGCCTCCAATCCTGCACACCCTTCCACACCCCAATCCCTTGCAATCTTGTCTCTCCAGCAGCCTTCACTATGCACGGATGCAATCAACCCTTGGGATAAAGGCCGTCTCCCACTGGAATAAAACCTCCACCCACTGCTGCTTTTAACCAAAGGTATTTGGGGTCTAAAAATGTGTAAGAATCCTTCGTGCTGGACCATTTGTCTGACTGCTAACGCAATCAGAATTATTCACTTTGTATTTATATACAGAAAATCACGTAATTCCACAGAAAAACAATCAACAGGTCATTATCAAGAAGTCTTGAAAGAATGTCATTCAGGGAAGGGAAATTTCCAGAGAGGGCTATTTCCTTCCTCTCCTCATCCTGCTCCCACTTGACTGATTGATGATGATGTCATTGTAGGTGGTACAAGGGAACCACATGTGAATGTTCTGGCTGGACAAGCCAAACATCTGGCTGTTATCAGAGAAGCTGACAGCAGCTGGGTTTGATGGTGCTACTGTTCGTAACACTTGTTGACTATCTATAAATAGCTGTACTTTGAAACCCTAACACCTCCTCTGGTCTATCTGATAGCATGTACAGTTTGTTCTAAGACTTCCAAGATGCCACAGAAAAAGAATGCCTCACCAGATCAACACAGCACAGACCACACAGAAATAAAATACTGAAATGGACCTAAAGCCAGAGAAACTTGTTCATTTCATCTTAAGCAAAGCAACACCGAAGGTCAGCTTTTATGACGTTCCAAGTGATATTCAATATTCTGTCAGCTCCATTTGATTTTCAGATGCCTTTTGAAGCACATGCAAACAAAAGCACACAGAAACATACACACAAGGCTGCATACACGTACACACGCCTGCCTGCTCACCAACTCGTCAACCCACACATGCAAAAGAACCACTTTAAACATCTATATTCTCTGTCCAAGAAAACAAAGAATGTAAATAATTTACACCAACATTTATACCATGTCTTATCTGAACATACATTATATAATGTCAGACACAGTTCATATATGTGAACCAATTACAGATAAAAAAACGTTCTCTTTAAAATTTAGAGTTACAATTTACGCAGATTCTAACTGGCCCATCTTGCCAAGATCCCAGCCAGGAACAAATGAGCACCTGCTCTGATGAGTGGGCCAGTGTTTCTATGAACCACTGCAAAAGCAGCATGAGACGTTACTGCTGTTAATCCTTCAGGTGGGAGTCCGCCGTCTTCGCACCATGACCTGCGGGAGCCCCCTCTTCACTCACCCTCACGCCCAACTCCACATTCTCCCCGCCGTAGATCTCCATGCCTTCGTCCAGCAGACCAATCTCCTCAAAATACTGCCTGTCCACCACGAAGCAGCCAATCAGAGCGGGACTCCTGCAGAGAGACAAATGTGGCAGCAGAGTGATTAAAATGACTATCTTAACATTAGCTGAGCCAGGGATATTAGCATTGTTGTTCTGAAATAGGAACAGCTGCTCATAAGAGCACAAGTAAGTTCTAGGCCTACTTCTGTCAACTTATCACTTTAGTTACCTATGACCTGTTTAGCTCCATGTTAGCTGACACTGCTCATAGAAAAGATCTGGCCAAGGATGGTGAGAATGTTTAATGCTTCCAGTGAGGAAACAACCTGTGAATGGAATACGGAATACAGATCTGCCGACCCGTTACCTGATCGGAGCGGTGTTGTTGTTCAAATTCCACCAGGACTTGGGTGGGTTCAGGTATCGGCACCACAGCTCCCAGTCGAAGCCCTGAGCGGAGAGCGGGTACTCCTCCACCTCGAAAGTGTCGTATTTGATGTTGTCGAAGGACGGTGAGATGATCCGCGTTCTGTCCTCCTGGATCCTCTGGAGAATCGGCTCGGCCCTGCGGCCAAAGGCAAAATGCAGTGCCTTGGTGCATAACGGCAAAACTCTTTAAATATCTGAAGCATCTTCAGAACGTGTTAGTTCGAAGACAAGGCAATTTGGGCCCGAGGCCGAAGTTTTGCATTCCAGTGAACTTGGGTTGGGAATCATGTGAACGCCAATTAAAGTCAGAAATATTCTGGATGCCGTTCAGACTGCTCTGACATATTTGGGTCAGGTTGTTAAGTGAGTAACGGCGGTAGTGTACACGAGCTTCTTTGTATGTGGAATGTGATTCAGATGGAGTGTAATAACAAGCATGGTTGGAGGAGGAGAGGTGAAGAGGTACTGAATTATGCTTTGTGTTCAAAGGAGAACACCTGGATTCCCAGGATCAAATGGATTGCTTTGCCTGTAAATGCCTGTGTGAATGTTTCACCTCTTCATCACTTCCGATACAACACACATGCAATCCAACACCGAATATCAGCATCAGTATGAATTATGAAGGGCACTCATTCAACATTAATGCAATATTTTATTCCGTGTTTTTTGCCGTTGGGTTTTTTTTCCGTTTTACGAGGCTGTGCGGCTCACCCACCAGCCCGTGTTGAACTCTACGTGGGCATCAAACAGGGCCACCACAGGGGCTGTGGCCACTCTCCATCCGCTCACACGTGAGCGTATCAGCCCCTCCTGCTTGCTGTGACGAACCACCTTGATAAAGGCTGGCCGCCCGGCGTTCGTCTCGTCCACAAACTCCTGCAGCTTCTCCTTCAGCTCCTCTAGAGAGCCAAAGAGGGGGAGAGTGGAAAAACGAAGGCAAGAGGTTGACAGAGAGAGAGAGAGAGAGAGAGAGAGAGAGAGAGAGAGAGAGAGAGAGAGGAAGCGAGAGGAGAGGGAGAGAAAGGAGGCTGAGGACAAGCATCAAGTCCCAGAGCTCAATTCCCTTAGCTCTGCCCTCATTATCTCTGGTTAAATGGAGAGGATGCTGTACACTCTGATTGTGTTAATTCTACCTTCCAGAACTATCACCAACCCTACTTTTAAAGCCACTCTTCACTGCACCAGAATGCACAGCCAGGGGGAGGAGCTCTTCCAGGTCACACTGTATGCCATAGTTCACCGCACACCCACGTCAAGTACACAACAGAACACACACTGCACATTTTGTGGGCAACTTCGCAGTCACACAAGGATTTCATGAAAAATAAATCAGATGTAAACGCATGTTTATCTGAAGGTTGCATAGCCAGGGGGGGAACTAATGTACTGGTAATTCCATATGTTTGCTTCAGTATGAGCTTTGCACATTAGTGTTTTTGTGGAGTGGATGTAATCCTGGAGGCTGCGGTGTGTGAAGGTTGTCGTGTTGCTGTCAGACACACAGTGGGAGGGTGGTGCAGGGCATTCATACAGACACACTCCACAAATACATGATGTGCATCTCATTGGCATGTTGTTTATTAAATCTTGTTAGCACTCATGTTTGTGTCTGTGCTCTAGCTGATTCCACTTTGCTTCTGTCTTGACTTTGCTGAGTAAGAGATGAATTAGTTCTGAGTGGCATCTCTAAAGAGGCAGAATGTAAAATATATAAATAATATCTGTGGGTGTTCACTCAACTCTACTTCTCTCTGAAGCTTTATTATATTATACCACTCCAGCATTAAATTCTTATGACAATAATCTACAGTCCACCCCATTAACTGTTGTCTTTAATCCAGAAAACATACAAGCATTGTTGATAAAAGCTTCAAATGATATTTAAATGTTTTATCTTTTACGAATAACATTTTGTATATCTGCATATATGCATGTGTGTGTGTGTGTGTGTGTGTGTGTTTGTGTGTGTGTGCAATCACTTCCAATTTCCATGCATGCCAAACAGTTTCTTATGATAACAAGCAGATGGTATGGCTAAGGGCCACACAGAAACCCAGTCCTACCGACACAATTATGCACATGCTGCTGTTAAGACAAATAAACGATCAGAGGCTTTACATATAAGATGCTATGGGACAAAACACAGTGGCTGGCGATGGCATCCAAGAACGGAAGCATCCGGAAAATCACGAGCTGAATAAAATAAGAAAACGCATCTTTCTGCTGCAGACAGACAGCCTTGGGTAGTCTGGTCCTTGGTCCCTCTTGTCTGGCTCCCTGCTGCTCCAATGCCCAGTGTCATCACATATTAATGCCGGCTAATGAATGCACCCGCTGCCGACGGGCCTCCCAGGACGAGACGGGAGCGAGGCGGGCGAGCAGACGCATGCCAGGCTGTTTGCGACCCCCTGCCGCCACGGTTACCGAGTCCCGCGCGTGCCCGCAGCTCGCACGGCGCACGGGCGAGAAACCTCAGCTCAGAGCAGCTGCCACAGGTGGGCCCTCGTCTGACATTAATGGAGATGGCACCAAGGTGGCGCTTTGGGGTAAATGTTGCTCCGAAGCACCCCTGCCATGCCACAACAAAGCAAATGGCCTTCCCCTCCAGCGTCTAGAGCAGTTCAGCTGAGCACACTGCTCTACTGTTTACCCTTGAGCAGGCGGATGGCCCTCATCGATCATCGCAAAGGAGGAATTGCACGTGGGAACGTGCAGAGAATGGTTGTGTGAGCCTTCTCTCTTTCATCTTTTTATTTATTTATTTATTTTTGGCAGGAAGTTTGATATGAGTTCCTTCTCTGCTCCTCAAATTGCGTTAATGTCCCCCCCCTCCTGTGACTGTGTCTCTGTATGGAACAGGAAAACACTAAATGAAATCTGCTCTCTGATTTTTCTGCTCAGTATCACGCAGAGGCAGAATAACACCTCCTTGTCTCCTACGCTGAAAGCGAAGCATTTCCTGTGTTTATGTCAGAGGAATCACTTTTCTTATATTGTACTCCCTCTAGATTAATAAATTACAAATTCAAATGAAAGAGAATTCATCAGAATGAAGAATAACAACCAAAAACGGTTTTGAAACACAATAAAATTTGGGGTATAACTGGTCCATCATCTCTGCACCTGACCACAATATCTATCCTTCATAAAACTCTACCTCAGTCACCCATTACATTTAGACCATCTAAAACTAGTACTGGTATCATTACTTCGCAAACCAAATCTATTCAGTTCTTTGTTAAGCCGTAGAATATGTTTTCAACGCCAGTCCCCAAAACAAACAAACAAACAAAATGAAATCCTGGTGCCCACCTCTGACATTTAAAACTCTCTCTATGGTCCTTACTGTTCAGTTTGGTGCTGCCTGTTAGAGAACAGGAACAGATAGGAGACATCTATCATCTGGGCAATGCTGAGAGGTAAAAGCCTCCCATCCTCATCAGGACAGAAACAGCATGTCAAGAGTGATCTGCTAATATATGACGACTGGTTCTCAAAGAGCAGCAGGAGGAAGGTCTCAGGCCATGCTGGCCCCCCTGAGCACGGTGAAAAGCACATGAGATCTTACACAGCAGAAATGAAGGTCGTGAGACAAAGGCAATGGATTAAGATAACAAATCCCCCTACATGTCCTGCAAACGTTCAGAGAAAAGCATGAAAACAGAAGGATTTCACTTTTTTGAAGGAGGCAGGAGATTACTATTACCACCTCTGCTTTTCTCTTTGCTTAATTTCTCAGTGCCCTTCAGCGTTTGGGTCTCAACAGTGTCGGGTCTTGTGGTTAAAGCCCCGCTGTTGGCTTCCTGTCAGCAGCTTAACTGGACGGCTCGCGCCTCGTGGTTTCGGCCGGGCCGAACATGGCGCACGTAACCTGCAGGTCCACAAAACCTACCAATTAGTGCAGATTCAGCGAGGCCCACCTTGCTCCGCCTCGCGCCGCGGCCCCCGCCGCCGCCAGCATGCTGATGAATGCCAGGGTGAACCGAGCAGTGGCTGAAGGTGAGAGGGGTCACAGAAAGAGCACAGCTGCCCCGCGGAAGGTGGCGCGAGTGACGGCAGTTAGCGGTGGTGACATTAGCGGCCATAACCGTCACGAAAGAACGTAATTCTGTCAGCAAGGCCATCTGACACGGCGCGCCAGCACGCATACACATGCTGCAGACAGTGTGATCGGACTTTGTAAAAACGGGTGAAATTGAGCTATTTCAATATCCTTGCGGCAGTAGGCTGCACCGAAACCAGTGCAATAGAGGCAACACACAGCTACCCGAGGAGAGACATGATCCTCGTTCCTTCTTCGGGTTTCAAAGACCCCGCGAGACAGGATGCGGCCCGGCGTGAGATTACGTGAACTGTAGATTTCTTGTTGCCGTTTGCAAATTACAGCATCTGATACCTGAGAAACTAGAATTGACTAGAACTAACTAGAAACAATGGCATCATATGTATACAGTGGCTTTATGTAACATCAGCACTAAACTCTCCCCAACGTAACGTTCCTCAGGCAAATATTTCGTAAATATTATTGCTAATTAATATTCTTACACCTATCTCCTTAATCCACTCCGCATAGAGTCTAATTATGCACATTAAAGGTTTAGGTTAAAGAAATGAAGTCATCAAGGCATACAGAGAGTAATTATTAAGGCGAAGAATCACACAGAGAAAAGTCAAACGGGCCTTCAGACGGCAAAGAGGAAGTACATTTCCTCCCTCGCTCTACTCCTCAAGAGAGGAGAAGTAAACAAACAAACAGCCTTGAGTGGCGTGTGGCCGAGACAGGAGCGTTCGTGTCTGAACGTGGACCTCACCGCTACTGCTGTTGTCATCAACCAGGATGATCTCTTTGAGGAGGTGCCCGGGGGTCTTCTGCATGGCGGAGTGGATGGATCGCAGCAGGACAGAGAGGGCCTCGTTTACGAAGATGAACACTATGCTGACCTGGGGGAGCCCGCTGGGGTAGGACATGTTCTTGCACCTGCGGGAGGAGCAGATGGGTGAGACCCCAGGGCAACGAGACCAGCATTCCTGAACATCCAGCAGCCAGGCGGAAAAATCTGGAGCATTTTTTCCAAATGTCATCTTGGCAATCTAGATGGAATTTTATGTTTTTCAGTGCTAGTTCAGTCAACATTTTTATGTAACTGACAAGACTACAGACTGGTGCTGGTTGAGTCAACGTTCCTGACAGTATTACTGAGTTGAGTGTATAAAAAAAACTGTGGAAAACTAGACCCATGTGGGAGTTTTCAGGTTTGTTCAAAGTGTCTGTGAGATCCGTGCAGAGACTGACTGTGACATCCGCCTGAATGTTACTCTCCTGAGAAAGAAATCAAACAAGAAAAAAAAAAATCCAAATACGAGTGAGTCTCTCGCGTCTCGACAAGAAAGACACAGTAATTACAGGTCATTGAACAGAGCATTTCTTTTCACAACTAGCGCTCAGTGCTTGTCAAAACCATGTGGGTCTATGTCAGGAGTTACATAGTCAACAGTTCAAATCGGCAATAAACACTTCCAGGAAAATCGGAACCAAAACAAGCTTCTCTTGTGCTGTTCCATAACGTCTTGTTTTATATTAGCACACTGTCACACCTTAATAACTCTAAATGTCAATTAAAAAAAGGCTTTTATAGTCGCAAACATGCCAAGACTCCAGAAACATTCAACACTTTAATTGCATCCCAAAATTGAATCCCAGGGACAATTAGTCTAAGTGCAATACAGCTCTAGAAGTCAAAGCAAAACCAGCTCCAGGTCCAGCAAAGTTTTAACAAAGCCACAAAAGGTTAAAAAAGAGCCGAAGGAGATGTCTCACCCTTCAGGTCGGTAGTCGGGGATGGATCTCTCCATGGGCAGGCGGTCGCTGAGGTAGCCGTTATATCCGTAGTACTGGAACATCTTGAGGGCCACCCGGCGGTTCTCTGGGCCCAGCTCCTGGCCCCAGTGACTGAACAGAGAGGAGTCGGAGAAAGAGTGGTCCACTTGCCCACCGTCACCCTTCAGCGGAGTCTCTGACAGAGCCAAGAAACAGACAAAGGGCATTGATGTGACGTTAGCCACGCGTTTATCACCCACTCCACGAGGACTCGCTGGAACGGAACTTATGAGGTACAAACTCTCCCCTACAAATATTCATGCCATTTCAGCTTGGAATTTTCATTCACATAAAGGTCAGACGCCTGTTTCATACACATCAATTCACACTGAATACTCTATAATACTCCACACCGGTCTCACAAATGAGCCAAGAAAACCGTATCAGCATTAAAATGAAAAACTTTCCTTCAGAAAATGAGGCCTAAAGCATGAGACTCATAAAGCACCCAGCACCTCAACACTGTGAACCGAGCTAGCAAACTCTAATGGACATAATAAAACAGCCAACAATGTGGCAAAGCTGGGGTCATTCCCCATGTGACTAAAGTGTTTGTCCCTTAAATCAGAGTGGATTTAAATATACTTCATTTTATGGCCAAATAAAGCCCTCCATTATAACTCCCATAAGTCTACATTATACCTCAAGGCTATTGTTTAATGGGCCCAATAGAATCGGACAATACGCTGTAATATTAAACTGATCTCCGATCAGACTGCTGCTTGTGGTGGCGTCTCCCATCCCATACACGAAGGGCCACGTTTCGGTATCAGCCGTGTCCGCTAAACAAAAACAGAACGAAAAGAGTATCTGTTTCTTCAACAAAATACAAACTATCTTTAGGGCAATGAGAAACTATAATTGTTTGTGTTACTGCGCCTAACCCAGCAACTCTTTTCATCTGTAACCACTGAACGTATCTTATGTTCTCTGACCTTTTTGATTGAATGTCTGTGGTGACCTTTCTTGCAGAGCCAGTTCCAGACTCTGGGTTTTGGAGCGAGGAGATACAGTACCATGTGTTCTATCTACTGGGTAACAGAAATCGCATTTTTCTGGTCCCTGTGGTCCTGATACTTTAGCATCAAACGCACCTGAGGTAAAGTATCCACCTACTGAGGTAAATGTGGGCACGGATAAGCTGGCATATCCATAAAGGGTATGTTCACCATCGCCCACATCACAAGAGCCGGCTAGGCATCTTATTACAGCACGGGTGCCTGTCCAGTAAGACTGCAGTCAGTTTTGTTGAAGGCTGTTCTTTCTTCAGGCAGGGCACTCGATACCTGGCATGTCTCAGGCCCAGGAAGACCATCGGAGGGCAGACATGCAGACGGCCGGTGCCGTGAACCCGGGCTGGTGGGAGAGGGTCAGCCGGGCGAACCGAGCAGTACCGGGCAACGCCAGGGTTGTTGTTGAGTCCAGGCTGCCAGCTTTCAGTGAACACCAGAGGCTTGTCCCCAAATGCAAAGCCTTGAGTACACAGTCTGGAGGATTTATGCAATCCGGTTGAAATGGGTTTTGCCAAGCTGAGCGTCTCTTTGGTCTGCAGACTGGATAAAATGTAATTTCACCATGTTAAGGGTCACATGCTCTCACGTGGGCTTCACATGGGCTTGTCCCTGGTGCGTGACCCTGCGTGTGATTTCAGTACTTTTCCCTCTGCTTCCTAAGGCTCCCTCACAGTAGCCAGACATTCCTCTGGGAGGTCCCATCAACAACAGCAAATACAGCTGCAGACAACTGGTGGCGGCAGCGGTTTAGCGCATCAAACAATCAGTTAAAAAGAAGGAAGAAGAAAGATGTAACAGTACGCCTTCAAGCATTTACAAGCGCTGTAGTTAAACCAGTCATTTTTATGTTGTGTATGACTGCTAACGGAGCCAATTTGTTAAACGCCTGAAAAAGTACAACCTTCCTTGCAAGAAGAATCGCGCTGAGTAATTAAACACGTAAATGTCGGCTAGTCGCTCTAAGTAAATTTATGCCCTTAGAGCTATTTACACATTTAATTTTCATATGGGATCTACCACCACAGTTACCATGTAGGTAATCAAACTAAACAAAAGATGAAAACAGACTGAGGGCAATTCGTTTGAGAAATCTCTTCCAACAAAGGCACTTTATAACATAACATGCTGTAAAGCAAAGCTGGACATTTTTTAATATCATTTAACATCATTTCTAACATCATAACAAAGCTTTCTTTTCAAGTCACTATGAACAGAGAAAGGTTCTCCCAATTATTTGTCCTAAGTGGTGTAAGAACACACTGCATGAAAATCTTCCCTTTACTCAGACTGCTAACAGAAGTAATTGGTCCTGCACTGTTACTGCAGAACTAAAACTTGCAGTCACTACGATGACTTGAACAGTTCTCCTTTTCTCTGCGCGCCCATCCACATTTTGAAGAGTTACCAACAAAGCCCGAGCATCACACGTCTCAGACGCTAAAGGTGATGTGGTCCATAGACACACCTTCTACCTTCTGCCATAGGCACTACTGCTTGCATTCATTCATCTTCATCAACACAATCTGAAGGGAGGTTCTAATTGAATTCAAATTCACTACTGATGTCAGATAATTAATTTGATGAATTATCACAGAATATAATAACAAATGAATCCACTGTGACCATAGTGACAGCTTTATGTTTGACATCACATTTGCATTGTAGAATGCATTGAAGGGAAATGTCACGCTACAGGTACTTTTCAATATCTTAAGAAAAAGCCTTTTTCCAGCGGGAGCGTTTTAATTATGACAGGAATGTAAGTCTAAAATCTGTGTAATCTCAGACTGAAAACTTCTTCAAGTGGCTGGTGGGGACTGTGATTAATTGGGCCGACTGAGACTGCGTTCTCATGAGAAGGTGGAATCTGAGTGGTGGTCAGGAGTGGGTTCTGTAGACCCGGGAACCTTGGCGACGTGAGATCGATGCTGCTCCACAGCTGTTTCCCCGGTCCAGGAATTCTGAACTTCCACGAGGTGGACTGGATCGGCGACCCGAAAGAGACACCGAAACCGTTACCATGCACCTGGCAGCGTTGCTATGGAGCGAGGCGTGTGTGTACAGACCGCACAAGTCCCGTCGGTGACAGCTCAGAAGGTCAGAAGATCGATCAGCTCATGCAGTTATGACTGTGCAGGACAAGAGTAGACATGTTCTCTAGACATGAGGACCTGCTGGTTCCATCCTTGTGTGTAGATGGACACCAACAGTCCATTTTAACAGCAAGATCAGCAGTCTGTTACTCTCCACTCACACAAGAAAAAGAAACAATGTACCACAACTTCCCGCAAACATGTTTCCATGACAACAGAAAACTAGCTTGTGAGGATGAGTTAGGTGTCAGTGCAATAAACTGCAACTGGCTCAACAATTGCACTGGGCTTCAAATAAAACTGTATAGTTTGAATATTTAAAGCACATTACAGGCCATAAAGTCCATATAAATACATATTGCACATGAATATGGAACAAATTATAAAGTTTCTGGAAAGACCTGTCTAAGAATGGCTAAAATTTCACACTTTCCTATATGCACACATACACATACACACACACACACACACACACACACATACACATGCATATTTTATTCTTTCTCAAAATATGCAAAGCAGAACTGACCCTGAAGCAAGGAAACTGTCATGCTGGAGAGCGAGAGAGACAGAGAGAGGAGATTACATTAAAACATATTATACATTAATATCATCACAACGAAAGAGCAGAGCACCCCTCTTAGCCTTTCATTATTCCCAGTGTACCTTCTGATCTGATAAATGTCTCTTCTACCAGGTAATTATGTCTCAGGACCACCTCCACTCACACACAGCAAACACAGGTGTAGTGCACCGCTAGCCTGCAACAGATCATTAGTAGACACTTTTTATAAATATTAAAAAATAAAATAAACCCAACACGTCCATGACAGCATGGGATATCTTGTGCCATCATGCAGTGTAGTGGCCCACATTACAGGTAAAAAGATACAGGTCAACAATCGTTTCTGTCCTTTGAAGTTTTTGCTGAGTACAATGTGGCAACCTATAATGAGATTTTTTTTTTTAACTCTTCTGCTATCCATGAGGCCTGCAGCCTTTAAACTGCTCAGTATATAGTCCATAACCCCAGAAATCAGAGGAGTTAGAGCAGTGTGTGCACAAGAATGTGGGGCATGTCCGTGTGTGTGTATACGTGTTGATACCTGCTTACAGACCTGATTCAGGAGTACAGAATTTAGTTCTCTCTGCTCCGACAAACCCATTTAAACTCATCGAGGGTCTCATTAGCCTGCTGACGAACCATGTGTGCTGGATGCAGGGCAAGCACTAGAGCACTCGGGGCTGGGGCGATCCAGGTGCGGCATGCTATCCTCAAAAAAAGTGCTTTTATTCTGAAGTTAGTGCCTCTAGTCTGAGAGAGCGTGCGGGATGGAGACGTCTCCAGGTGTTTCATCAGCACAGAGGACATCAGCACATTTCGAGCTGGCGGGGGCACGCCCGAGCAGGTACAGGTGTTCCATTCAGCATCGATACCTCCAGCTGACCAGAACACAGGCACAGCAGGAAGATGCTGGTGGGTACAAGTGCAGTGATAAAACACCACCTACGTGATTCTGTAAATATAGCACTATTTTTGGTTGTAGTTTCTGTGCAACTCACGGCACTACATGTACATGCATTTTTCAAAGGCTGTTGGCAAGTAAAGATCCGTTAATAGAACAGTAGAACGGCCTCTCCATCTCTCCAGTGTCTCCTTCTCCTCTTGTAGCATAAGTTCTCTGGACTTTGCTTAGGGTTAGCATTAAACACAAAGCAAAGTGGTTAACTGTTGCATGTGAGTTTGCATGGAAAACAGTAATAAGAGTTGTAGTTATCTCCTCACTCCTTGGGTCATTCTGCTGCAACTGGAGTCCATCAGTCAGGCAGCTGAAAACAGCTCTACAGAACCAGATGCACTGGATCATTAAACTCACACAATCACCCACCTACACACACACACACTAGTCCCAGGTTAATGAGAAGTGGGTACACCTATACAAACACACACAGACATACACACACACACACTGATCACTAACAACAGTAAAACCACTGACAGGCGAAGTGAATAACATTGATTATCCTGTTACAATGGCACCTGTCAAGAGGTAGGATATATTAGGCAGCAAGTGAACAGTCAGTTCTTGAAGCTGATATGTTGGAAGCAGGAAAAAAGCGACTTTGACAACGGCCAAATTGTGATGGCTAGACAACTGGAGCAGAGCATCTCCACAATGACAGGGACTTGTGCAGTGTCCCCACTGTGCAACAGTTGGTATCTTCCAAAAGTTGTCCAAGGGAAAACATCTGGTGAACGGGAACCAGGGCCACGGGTGTCCAGTCCTCACTGATGCATATAGAGAGCGAAGAGCAACCCATCTGGTCCAATCCTGCAGAAGATCTGCTGTAATCCTGGCTATAATAGAAAAGTGCTGAAACACCCAGTGCATTACAGCTTACTGCAAAGCCACAGACCAGTAAGAGTACTCAATCAGTACAGACATGCTTGTCTACAGTAAAAGTCTTGGGCCACTATTAGATTTGTGGTTTGAGTAATGGTTGTAATAAGCATATATAACTATATCTCAAGGAAATATGTACACAAAATTAAAAAAACCCCCACAAATTTCATAACAAAATGGCTTCTACAGGCAAAGCTCAGTATTTAATTCAATCTGCCTTGGCGCTAAGCACACCTTGAACTCTTCTGGGAAGACTGTCCTGAAGTATCTTCTGGTGTGTTATACCAAGATTTAAAGACTTTAAGAGAGCCTGGTTCCTACTATTGCTCAAGTATAAGGGGAGATCACACTAAATACTTGCCCCTGTAGCCTATAGAAGTTGTTTTTTTTAATACTGCATACAAATTTCTTGTATTTTCTGGTTGTATTCTATTAGAGAGACTGAGAAATAAGTCTATATCATCATTATACGATTGTTAAATCTATTGCTGGCACTGTATGTCCACTGTATGTCCACTGTATGCACAGCACTGTATGTCCACTGTCAAAAGTACCTACAATGGACACATGAGCTGGAGCACAGAACTGGACCACAGAACAATGGAAGGAGGTGATATGTTCTGATGGTTCTTTTACATGCTCTGATGTTTTGGGCAATGTTCTGCTGTGAAACCTGGGTGTCCGGCATGCCTGTGGATGTGACTTTGATGTGCACCATCTCATTTTACATTGTTGCTGACCAAGTAAACCCCTTCATGGAAACAGTGCCCCCTAGAGGGAATGTCTTCTTTCAGCAGGATAATATACCCTGCTACCCTGCAGAAAAAAAAACAAAAAAACACTGTCCAGGGTTGGTTTAACAAACATGACAAATAGTTCAAGGTGTTGAACTGGAGTCCATATTCCTCTGATCTCAATCCAATAATACCTATTTGGGATGTATCGGAAAAACAAATGTGATCCCTGGAGTCAAACTTAAACGACTTGGATCTGCTTATGCCTTGGCGCAAAGGCTCAGAGCAGGAGGGGGACATATATAATACTAGGCAAGTGGCTTTAATGTAACAGCTGATCAGTGGTGTGTGTGTGTGTGTGTGTAAGTGTGTTTCAGACAGAAGTGTTTTGTCATCCGTACATACCGAAGCGTTTGGATCTTGCTGATGAAAGACCTTCTGTCAAAAATGTCCTGTTTCTCTGAAAATCTTGTATACTACACTGACATTTTTACAACCTGGCTGTACCTTTAGTGAATCAACCAGACATCGTGATAGTAGATCAAATAAAGAAACCAGCAGCTGAGAATGTGGAGGTTTAACACCAAGGTTGTACCTATCAGGCACACAGGAAGTGTGGAGTGAAAATGTGTTTAATGGCTTAACAAGAAGTAGTTGGATGTGTTTTATTGTATCAGACATATTCTGAAATTGAGCTGCGTTGTCATCCCATGGAAATGTTTAGCCCTAAGGAATAATGTTTATAATTGTACTTTTTATGAAAAAAGTGAAGCAAAAATAAAATTACCTGAAATTACCAGAACTTATTTATTACACATGAAACTGTAGGTTTTGGCTTTACAAATACTACTTTTAAATTCCCCTCTCACTGGCAGTTCAAGTTAATTTATATATCGCTTGAATTTACAAACGTACAAATATATCGCAGGTTTACAAATGTATGGGTCTAGATGTTTAACGAGCAAACTAAGAACAACAGTGGTGTTCTGCTCTCTTCTGGATGGGGATTTCGCATGTTGTTCATGTTGTGCTCATGATCACTGCACTGTCAGGTACATGTTACCTGACTACAGTTTACTTTGAGTATTTTAGTCACTTATCGTGTCACTTAGCATTCAGCTGCTGGTTTATGCTCAGCACTAAACATAACACTATAACTTATCCCAGTCAGTACTGTACATTTGTAACATTGTTTA
>JAOXYF010000001.1:2403576-2429158 GCA_028565775.1 Sternarchorhynchus goeldii | reverse complement strand
GGGCTATGACATGAAGATCTATGCAAATTACGGTATAAGCAGATGCACTGTGAAAGATACTGTGCATAAAATATGACAGCATTGTTAGAATAAATAATTTTTAAACTTGTTCCTGTCAGAGTGCCTTTGGCCCACAAGCTTCAGAGTAATGAATTGTTTTCATCATCAGTCCTCCTGCACTTCATTTATGGTAATTAAATGCTCGTTTTGTCTCACTGAGACAGAAACCAACATGCTGGTGTCTTATTCAAACACACTCACTCTGCTGCTGCTACAGCAAGGGACTATCACTGGCATGATGGGGTTTTCCCCTCTGTTTGCATTATATGTGTTATAAATGTTTGGGAAATGGTGTTGCAGTAGCCATTCTCAGTGAAACATTTAAGTCTCCGAGAGAAAAGTTACAAAAGCACTGCATATACTTCAGCTCTCAATGAAGAAGCACATATCCAGCAGTATTAGGGAACAGCTAATCACAGTGTGCTTAATCATCAGTACCTGGGGAGGTGCGTGCCTCATGTTAGTAACTGAGCCCGTTTACAGAACAAACACAGCTAACATGCTTTGTGCAAAGCTCTAAAAATACACTGTGGTGTGTGCGGTGCTGTCTGAGCTTTTCTGATTAATAGCCTGTGTGTGTCTGGCTGAGGGACCTTGCAATGTCTTAGACTAACAGGACTCATTGAGATTATCATGAGATAACCTTCACACCTGAGCCATACATCAGGCTGGAACAGGGGGTCTTCACTCTGGCCAGAGGAGACACCTGATTAGCAGAGTCATTCATCAGTCACTGTGGCGCTTGGAACCAGCTTAAAAAATACCACAGTCTTCTGGAAGATACCGAACGCAGGGAGGCCTTCGCGTTTCCACGGCAATGCGACGCAGGTTTCTACAGTTTTCTCAAATCCCTGACCTGTTGCTTATTGCAGACAAAAGTGGGGGGAGGGGGGTTGCAGCCAGAAACCAGAGCTCTGAGTGAGTCCTCCCGTACAGGGAAGCTCACAGGGGAACTCTGTTCCACGCTTCACCCGCTCCACTGTTCTCACTGTCACCACACATCTCCTAGTGGATGAAGCACTAGAGGCGTTTCTAGTGGAAACTCTTCACCAGGACGGACACAGTCATAGAAAACAAACATTCAAACCTTTTACGTGGAAAGAAAAGAGAGACTGAGAAGAAAAGAGGCCAAAACTCTAATGCAGCCAAAGGATGAGAGTAGTTCATGTTAAAGTGACTTAAGTAAATTACAACTGAATATTTAGGCAAATAGATGTCTGATCTAATTTTCAGTAGCAAGTAGGAAAGCAAACACAACATTTTATAAACAGTTCAAACTGACATTATTATACATTATTGTATCTAATCCCCACACATACCAGTGGCAGCAGCAAGAGTAGAGAAGACACAAGATTACTTAAAATAAATTCTCAACTAAATCATAACAGGTTATTAATTATTCATAGTAATGATTAATTGCGAAAGTTAAACACGTTAAAACATGTCCTTTTCCGTTTGAGGTTTTTTAAAGAGCAGTTTTATTTTAGATTTCGAGTATTTTACGTACTATTGCTGGAATGCAACACTCTGAGATCTCATTAGAAATCAATGGGTTTTCTGGTTTGTTTAATGACTCAAATAGACAACGACTAAAAAATAAATTAACATCTTCCCTCTTTCCGAGAAATTGGAAACAATTTATCCTGGTTTATTCTATGGCTCTCTTCCTTCACTCTGCTCAGGAAAACTCACAAAAGGTGCACACACACACACACACACACACACACACCTCCCTGCAGATCCCTCATTCCACAAACAGTTAAAAGCAGACTGAGACTACATCGGTAGTCCTGTATTAGTTGTTAAAAATAATGATGAAAAGATTGAGAAAATCCCTATGGCCATGGAATAAGAACTAAATGCAGTACTGAAGCTGAAATAAAGTTGCTAAGATACTTTATTTTAACAACAACTGGGTGTAAGAACTAAGTCTTCCACACAGCAGCCAAATCAAGAAGCCGAAACAGAAGCCTTGCAATTGGATTCAACATGAGACCAGTTATATCCTCAGTCTGAAGCAGGAAGACCGTACTGTATTGTAATGAGGGGGAAATCCACACAAAGAACTGTAACCACATACGACTTCCTCAGTTAAGCCGACTCTGAGATCTGCATTCAGCCGTCTGATCTGTATCACTACCTCCAGTCGAGTCACAGCACACATTCAGCAATTGAAGCAAAGTCCATTCCAGAACATTCCGGCTGAAGATACGTGGAAAGCTTTTAAACAAAACACATTGATCCTTTTGTTAACTTTGGTACAGGGAAGACAACAAAAAAGGGAAAGGGAAATCGCATTTTAGAAGTGTCTGCTAACCTGTCAAGCCAAACTCCCCTCGTGCAACTATTCAACTGTAAAGTGCACAGGGTCAGGTGGGGTTCCACCATGTTGCTTCAGGTTTGAAAAGCTCTGCAGTCGTAAAGACTCAGTGAGGAGGAGCATCTCGCCTTTCTGCCATGACTGAGAGATCAGACAGATGCCCCTTCAGACTCCTGGTGAAGATACAGCTGGCATGCATCTCCAACATGTGAATCGTTCCTTCCATCAAGCGTTCACAGATGCCATAGAGAAAGAAAGAGAGAGAAAGAAAGAGCAAGAGAGAGAGAGAGAGAGAGAGAGAGAGAGAGAGAGAGAGATTGTTTATGAATATGGCACACCAAAATAAAGGACATCCTCAATCAGCCCTCATTTAATGGTAGGACACTAGAACCAATCAGTGCACTTACGTCATCCTTGACTGTTGAGTGGCTCTAAAAAAGAGGTCATTAGAAAGCTTTGGCAAAACACAAACATCAGCAATCAGTAAGAGCAAAGGTGTGTTTGGGATGGCATCCAAAAGTCAAGCTGTAAGTAGGTTGGAGAAATTGGGGTGGGGAGGGGAAGGGGGGGGGGTGTCGAGACTAGAGAAATCCACCTCAAATGCGTTCCGTTCGCATAAGCCCTTCTAGCAAGAGGACGCTTGGTCCACACAGCAGAATGTGTCTGTGGCTGTGCAGCAAGGAAATGTTTGCTTAAACAATCAGCCAAGCATGGCCGCTTCACAGATCAGTGACTTCACTGGACAGGGGGTGTCATCGTGTCTGGCTGAAACACCACACAGCCACAAAACATTCATCTGACCCCTCGCGCACACACACACGGGTCGATGTTCTGTGCATTAACAATGACTATTGGTAACCATGCTGGTAAAATGTACAACTGGCAACCGTGCTGGTAAAAGGTACAACTGGCAACCGTGCTGGTAAAAAGGTACAGCTGCACTATAGCTGGTGTACATGCTTAGACTTTGTTTATGGTGAAAGAGAAGACTGGCCATGTTGAAAAAAGTTTGCATTCGTTTCAGTTCTGCCCTCTGTATGCATCATTAGGAAATGAGGACAGATTCAGAAGCATCTAATGTGGCATGCAAAAGGTTTTTTGTCACAGTTTTAATGCCACGGTGAGGGATTTTGGAAGAACAAAGAGTCAGGCCCAGGACTGCCTTTCACAGTTTAACACAACAGAAAGGCTAGGACACACTTCCCGTCTGTTTCATAGAGAGAAGACTGAAAAGGACCAGCAGCCGGTAACATAAGAAACCAAGTTAAGCTCTAAATGACTCGTTTCATATTTCTTCTAAACAATATCTTTAATAACATGGAAAAGTTCAATTACCCAAAATGCAAAGTAAAATTAATAAACAGTATATATCCACTTAGCAAACATTTAAATAGACAAAAACCACTGAACTATTAAAATCCAAACGCTAGCCGTACTGACACAGTCGTTAGTAATGAGCAACGTTACAAAACCTTTTCATCGAGTTAAACACAGCCTCCTTGTGTTTGCATTGCCAATGAGTAGCAGAAACTTTATCGTTCATTTCTGAGTGCTGGCTGCATTTCACACTCTGCTGCTCTGTAAGAGTAGCTAACAGTTTTTGTTAGAAAAGAACATGGAATTTGGTACAAAGGACGAGTGATGTGGCGCTACACAGTAGTTCAAGCTCTGGCTTTAACAAACCTCTGGTCCTGAAACAGTGCCTTTATATATAAAGTTGGAACATGTTGGAATTTTTTAAAATGTCTTGGTATGCTGAAACATTAAGATATCCCTTGTCTGCAACCAAGGGACCTAGACCAACCCCTGAAAAACAACCCCAAAGCATTATCCTCCCACCAAACTTTACAGCTGGAACAATACTGTCAGGCAGGTAAACACAACTGCTAAACCCAGACGTGTCCATCAGACTGCCAGACAGAAAAATGTGATTCGTCACTCCACAAAACATGTTTCCACCTCCACAGCCCAGTGGCAGCATGCTTTACACCACTCTATCCAACACTTGGCACTGTGCTTGGTGATGTACCACTGGCATACTGCTGCTCTATCATGGAAACCCGTGCCATGAAGCGCAGTCTCTTCATGCCAGAGGAGGTTTGGAACTCTGCAGTTATTGAGTCAGCAGAGCACTGGTGACTTTTATGCACTGTACGCCTCAGCACTCAGTGACCTCACTCTGTAACTTTATGTGTCTGTTACTTTGTGATTGGTCCTAAACACTTTTCCACTTTTCATTTACACCAATCAAAGTCGACTGTGGAATATCTAGGAATATATAGAATATCTAGTATATCAAGAATATCTAGGAATATCTAGAATATCTAGGAATATCTAGTAATATCTAGAATATCTAGGAATCTAGAATATCTAGGAATGTCACAAACTGACTTGTAACAGTGGCATCCTATTACAGTACCACACTCAAACTCAGTGAACTCTTTATAATGACTTACTTTCACTGTACATTTTAAAGGAAGACTGCATGAATAGGCAATAATTTTATATACATGTGGCAATGAGACTGAATAAAACACCTGAACTCAATAATTAGCAGGTGTGTCCCAAATCATTTGTCCATATAATGTACATGTGGACATTTATAGCAATCAATATGTCTCTTACATACAAATCAGTCTTTATGAAGTATATTTGCTCTATTAACTGAAGTTCTCAAGTTCTGGAAATTGAGCACTGATTGAGCCCAACTACTTAACCATTTATAACCTTGCTCAACACGCTATGATAAGGGTCTTTACCATTTATAACCTTGCACAACATGCTATGATAAGGGTCTTTACCATTTATAACCTTGCACAACACGCTATGATAAGGGTCTTTACCATTTATAACCTTGCTCAACATGCTATGATAAGGGTCTTTAGCATTTATAACCTTGCACAACACACTACGATAAGGGACTTAACCATTTATAACCTTGCTCAACACGCTACGATAAGGGTCTTTACCATTTATAACCTTGCTCAACACGCTATGATAAGGGTCTTTACCATTTATAACCTTGCACAACACGCTATGATAAGGGACTTCCAGAGTGGCTCCATCATGGCAGAACCAGCATCAATCCAATATAACAACAATAAAGAAAGGAGGGAAAGAGGGGAATAAAACTAAACATGCATCTTGCATGCATTCACAAACAAGGCATAACTAAAGGTCATAAACTGGGATAATTTATCAAGACTAACATCAATCTTCATAGAATATTATTCTACCACTATGGTTTGAACCTGAAAAAAGAGCAATTCTTATGACTTCATTTACATATCCTTCCCATAACCATGTAATGGAACATCTGAGATTGGTGTAGATTTAAACACAGATTAACCTAAAGGAATAAAGCTGAATAAGACAAGAGGTACAGAGAGCATCCATAAACAGTCATTCAGTAGCAACATCATCCACAGAGCTCATTCAGGATTTCATAGGCAAAGTTTAAGGAGTGAGTTTGCATTCTCCGTTACACCTGTTATCTCATGTGTACAGGGGCACCAATTTAGTGTCGGTGTCAAATTTAAGTAGAAGATTTACATGGTCTAATATCATTACTGAAAATAACATGTTTGACTGTAGAACAAACATGAACCACCCAGATCTGCATCATATCGGCACTAAATATCCTATTATTAAATATATAATTTGATAAAGATGGAACAATGAGCCCTCAGCTAAACTCTTTGTATTCTTAGCCTACATTACAGCATGTCCTGAGCATCACGAAGACAAGCCTGAAAATGTATGTGTAAAGAATTGGACGATGAAGCTCCTTAGTAAAAAAAATTTAAAAAACTTTTCCTAACAAGTCTCTTCTGAAAGTGGCGGTCAGACTGCCATAACAGTCACTTTAATGTCCAGCTAAAATGCATTTTCGCGTCTGATTAGTCATGACATACGCACCCATTTCTATATAATCGAAGCACTTGATTGTAAGACTAACCAGAATTAATATTCAGACTACTGTATAATCATCAGAGCAACCGTGAAAAATAAACCTTGAATGTAGTTCAATTTGAAAGTTGCATATATCTATAAAATATCACTTTTGATTGTACCGCATTTTGTCATATTTCAACACGATTACTAGATATCTAACACCGTCAGAATGCAACATAACTCACGTGGCCTATACACTGCATTCATATGTTAGTCGGTATTGGCACGAGCCTAATCACCTAAACAACGGCCTACAAGGTCCCGTCTTAAATCTCAAATGTTCTGAACACCGAGCTGAATTGTATAACATGCGCAGTCGAATGTTATGACAGCTACGACGTGAGCGCTCTCTGGATGCATTCGGTAAATATTTAATTTTGCTTATTCAAACAGAATATAAGTTTTCTGAGTATTAAAAAAAAACACGGTTTACCCCCAAAGGAGTAGCGACAGGTTAAAATACACCCCAAAAAACCTTGCTAATAAAATGTTAGAATCGTTTTCTTTCGCGCTGCCATCTTCAAAATAAAGTATTGCACAGTTTTGCAACAAAAAACATACCTTGTATATGCTGATTAACAACATTCTCAAGCCGATCCAGCCGCTCTATAATCCGTAGAGTTTCTCCCTTTTTATCGCCTTCCAACTTTTTCGCTGGGACAGGCATCGGAACTTTGATGTACACATTGGCGATATAATTAGTTACCCATCCGACATACAGCAGACAGATAATGTTGGTCATGCCACTCAGGATCACACACGTAGACACCAAAGTTTTGGTTCTTCTGGTACAAGCCATTCCGACATCCCTGCACACAGCCTTCACAATCCCGTGCACAACGGACAAGTGCGGCTGCCGTGAAACTGAAGTCGCCCGTGTGAATTACGCGTCAGTTCTTTACGACCTAGTTCAATTCTTGCAGTGGTCCCACAACGCGTTATTCAAGGACAGCTCGCCTTCTGCCGCCACTAACGCGCAATTTAACACGCATAGTTTGCCTGACAGAATTTCTTTAGGTGACTCAAAATTACGGATACTGTCTTGCTCCAACACGTAACCTCGCGCCTTCCATCGCTAGCACTCGGCAACATATTATAGGAACGGGGAGGGGATGCGCGTAGGGTATGCGCTACATCCTTTTGGCCAATGAGAGGCGGCAACAGAGCCATAATCTTTGCTTTTAGTTGGACAGTGGTCCAATAACAGTGACGGAGGTGTGTTCTTCCACAGCACCGGAGCTCAGTTTCCAAACACATTTCATTAACAAATATGGCATTGTTAGTGTATCTTAAAATTATTTTTTCGTCCAACGGTAGCCACCAAACAGATTTGATGTCGAAACTCCCTCTTCGGGAGATAATGCTCTAATCAAGCTTCAAATTAGTTACTTTATAGTCTTTGATAGCTGGTGTAGAAGTCAAAGCGAGGGCTAATTTATTTATTAAAAAAAAATAAATAAATAAGAACAAAGCAAATAACGGGTTTTAAAAGTTACTCTTTATCACTTTAAAATAAGAAAATGTTGAATGCTACGCCCGTTTGAGTGGAGTTAACGTTGTTATGCTACGTCTTATCACCAATAGTACAGAATCGGACTCTTTGGCAGCATTCGCATGCGTGTTTGATGCGCGTGTCTACTATTACAGGGTTAAGCTGTGTAAAGATACTTGGATATATACCTGCACGAACCTCCTGAGTCACATTGCCGTAGAAGCATTTGCCTCGGGGTTGAACCCAGGTCGTCCACCCTCCAGTGGAGATACGGCAGTGTAGCACAATACCAGAGAGCAGTGGTTTAATCTCCTTTAGAAGCCCCCTCCATCTCTCAAATGCTTGATCAGCAGACTACCACGTCTGCTTCAAGGGCAAACTAGAAATGAGGAAAACCAACAAGGAAAAAAGAGCTTAACGATTGTGCTACTTCTTTAGATTCAAATGGTGTAGTCCCTCAAAGAGCGTAAACACAGCGAGCACCGGCATGGTCAATTAGGGTTTCAAGTAACAGCAAACTAATTAGTTATGCCAAGCGTTAAAGGTAAGTCAACCTCTCACTCGTATTACCTAATTATGCATATGAAGCAGAGAATATAAAGTATTTATTTGAAAAACATTCGCGAAACAGAGAGAGAGGGACAGACGTGAAGATAAAGACGCGCACACCATACTTCACTCAACTCTATTGCTTAATGCGCATTCTGTTGCTCCTCTAATACTTGTAATACTTTCCTGAACCACAAGATAGAGACAGAACAATTTAATATAATGATTATAAAATTCTCAAAGAGAGCAGAGTAATTTGCAGCACTTCAATAACACTTTAATAATAAATGAATGGAATCTTAAAGTCACATCAGTGTTAAGATGGACATTTTAATACCATATAATACTATGTAAGACCAAAATATTTTAATACTATATCATTACAATACATGTTGTAATGATAACCAGTGCTTAATAACCAATGAAGAAAATTGCTACTCAGCTACTGGAAACCGTTGATTAAAAACGGCTGGTAGATTCATAGAGAAATAGAATGTGGATCGTCATAGTTTTTCATCAGGGTAGAAACAGCATCTCCAAGTACTGGGCATCATCATATCTGCCTCTTGTTGGTCATCCTAGGTGTTATATTGTGGTAGGGACCTACCCTGTGACTTTTACAATAACACATGCACACCGGTTAGCTGCAAAACTACCCGTGCGATGCTTCTGAGCGGAAGTGACAGTGTTCTTGCTAACGGTTACATTTTGTCAATGTTCAGTAGCTCTGATGCTGCAGCCTGAGGGTGCCGTGGGCTCGCTCTGAATGACATCGATCCCAGCCCTCTTTGTGTCGGTGCTGACATGTGCTACTCTTCTGCGACTCGACTGCCTGTATGAGATTTCTCTCCACACCGGGGGAATAAACGGCTCTTGCAGCCTTTGCCGCGCTGCATAAAAGATTGATGCGGGTAATTGTGTCGCAAAGCTCGAGGAGCGTGTTGATGTGGAAGGGTGGCAGTAATAAGCGATAAAGAGAGCAAGAAGTACATCAGCTATGGCACTCAAATGTTTTTTTTTTTGTGTGTGGTTGTTTGTTTATGCTTCCTGTTGCATGTTTTGCAAACCAGAGAAATGCTAGTGCTGCAATCTTTTGTGTGTGTGTGTGTATGTGTGTGTGTGTGTGTGTGTGTGTGTGTGTGTGTGTGTGTGTGTGTGTGTGTGTGTGTGTGTTTGTATGTGTGTAGTTTTGGGCAAAGCAATAGATCTTTAGAACATGTGGAGTCAGCTCTATGAAGGGTGCCTATAAATCATTAGACAACCTGAACAACTGTCAAAACAACAGTATTGGTGTTATCAATAGATCTACAGATCAGGATGAGCTCTGGTGTACTTATCTCAGACGAAAATAACGCCATCTTCTGCTGCCACATTAAATTGAAGCTGCAACATTGTAGGTTTCTTGTTTGTGCCTTTGGAGATGTTTTGTATTATTCATTATCCTCCAAAAAAACTTCTCATTGAATTTTAATGACCTTAGTACTACATCACGTCATCTAATAATGATGTGTATAAGCTTCAGTTCGTTGAAAATGGGCAAAGATCTAATAACATAAGACCTTTCAATCATTGTTTGCATGTGTGTTCAGTGATATGATAAATTAAGTGATGATTCCAGTAAAGACTCTATCAAAGTCAGACTTGTTTTAACCTTAATGGGGATTAGTCTGAATCACAATTGGACTCCAGCTCCTCCTTCCTGTCTGTCTGTGCTTGTATAGAGGCTGTTTTTGCTTGTTTCTAAAGCAAATCAACCCACTAAGCTTGAGTTCGCCCAGGCAGGAAAACTCTGTTCATACTGCTCCTGTCGTGTTGGCCATGTGTTTAATCGAGCAGCGGACCTAATGTTGAATTGTCTGTTGAGACACAGTTCCCCTTTGTCAGACTCTTGTGCTAGAACGGAAATCCAAACCTACGTCCAGTACGCTTCTGAAGGTGTTCTCTGCAAAAGCCTGTCTATTCATTGTCCCTCACAATCTTCTGGGTCATAACTCTCAGACAAAGGTGACGGCCATGGGGTCAGACCAGTGATGAATGTCTCTGTGAAATGAATTAAGAAGAACAGAGAGGTGGAAACCGGACATCAGAGCTACAGAGCCCAGCCTAGGTTGGGTCTCATCTCTTTTCTGGATATAAAGATGTATAATTATGACAAACCTACACTTCTCAACAATGTGCTAAAGATGTACAGCCAAGAGTATTTATGGCACAGGAGGAAGGATGTCCTCTCACCCTCTCACTGTGTGGGGAGCACAATCCTCCAGCCAATCAAATGAAACCCTTTTGTTTTATGCCATCTACATCAGCAGCAAGCCAAAAAAAAAAATCAGAAAAGAATTTTTTGTCTTTTTCACAGTTGTAACCGAGCACACACCAGAGAGGATTACTGCCACTAGTGACACTCGTGAACTTGTGAACTCCATGGTCTCAGTGTACACTGCTCTCTGCTGTTTGAACAACACCAGCCACCTCTTACGTAACACCCCTCGCTTTTGCCGTGTAACTGTAGGCACGCTGTAACGTAACGTCCCGGGTTGTAAAGAAGAGGGCTTTTGTTTGCAGCCATTCAGCTGGGAGCTGTGCCATCTGCTCTTGGTTACCTTTGCCTCTGTGTTACACAGGTAACACACCTGAGGAAAACCCTCCTGATGTATCTTTTTGCACCAGCTATCCACACACCATATGCATGGATGGAGATCTCAGAAAAGAGTCCATCCTGATGTGTATCTCATGGTTGTGACATATTATGAGTTGCTTGATAAGATCCTGGAATAATAACAGGACTGGGATCAGTTCTAGTTCAGGCAATGATATACAATTTTTTAAAAAAAAGGTTGACAATAAGACTTCTTTAAGCCAAATTTTTTCATTTGAACTCATCAGCTTGTGGGAATGTCGTGAGTGTGGAGAGCTGGCCTGAAGGTGTAGTGGGGGTGGTACTGTTCTCTCGCATCACTGTTTCTGGGGACTGCTTTCTGTGAGACAAATGTGCGGAGGCTGTGTGGGCGGGTCCATCTGCCTTCCCGTGTGCACTGTGTAGAGGAGTGACTCAGCTAGGCAAGGTCGACGCCCACTCCTTCCCTGCGGAGGGACCCGCCCACTGCCCAAGCTTGCTGTGGGCTGGGGCTGCTGGTTGATCATGCCTTAGGAAAGGTTGGATTACAGGCTGCTGCAACATTTGAGAACATTATATTATTTCTTATTAATGACTGCTTTGTGCTATTAATGCATGTTTGTGCCATGTGTTATAGTGGGCGTACTGGCATCCTGGATTTACCTGTATATTCACCCATGTCAACCCAGGAAAACAAACCCAAACACTTGGCAAAGTTGAACGTGCCCAGCAGCGCCCCTCGGAGATGAAAAATGGAGCCTGATATCTAATGGTTTCCTCTTGCCTCCACACACTGCTGGTGCCAGATGGTCTGTAGGTGCCGATGTCTTGTGGAAGAGCGGGTGGCATGCTGAGCCGTTGCTTCCAGCTCCGGGAACATCCTGTCATTAGACAGGACAGAGACAAATGTTGCATGCTGCAGGGACTTCCCTCACTTAATTGGAAGGCCTCTTGTGTCTTTTCTCATCACCTCAGACCACACAACAGCTATGATGTCACTTCCCCTGGTGAGCAATACATAGGAACATTGACATGCCTTTGGTGCTCCTGTAAGGTGTTCTTACTGGCCAGTCATGGAGCACTAATTGACACTTACATCCGTGCTTCGCTTCATAGCTGTTCTACAGAGGTCATGGCTGCACTGGTAAGGCTCTCCTAGCACAGTTACATCTGTTTACATCCCAGCACAGTTACATCTGTTCACTTCCTAGCACAGTTACATCTGTTCACATCCTAGCACGGTTGCATCTGTTCACATCCCAGCACAGTTACATCTGTTCACATCCCAGCAGTTACATCTGTTCACTTCCTAGCACAGATACATCTGTTCACATCCTAGCACGGTTACATCTGTTCACATCCCAGCAGTTACATCTGTTCACTTCCTAGTACAGTTACATCTGTTCACATCCTAGCACGGTTACATCTGTTCACATCCCAGCACAGTTACATCTGTTCACTTCCTAGTACAGTTACATCTGTTCACATCCTAGCACGGTTACATCTGTTTACATCCCAGCACGGTTACATCTGTTCACATCCCAGCACGGTTACATCTGTTCACACAAAGGCAATGCTGAATTGGCCCTTTACAAGTTTATCTGAAAAAGTGTTGTGTCATGTGACAAGGTAGAAAATGCATGTATTTGTCAAAACATACATGAAGTATGATTTACAAAGGACATATTAAATAGGGTCATAAACATCATTCAATGTTTCACGTCCCAGCCTGTTTTTTTATTTAAAAAACTGAATATTAAATTGGTCACTTTCTCACTTTTGACTGAAATACAGTCTTTTGCTTTGTTATTCAATCAGTGAGTGAGTTTGTTTACCAAGTTCTTTGATGATCCGTCAGCAAAACTGATGTGCAGGGTTGAGCCTTGTCACAAATACTGGTGTCTTACATGAAACAGATTGTCTTCCGTTCTCCTCATTCCCTGTGATAGCCTGACACTTGGGAATGCAATGTGATTCTGAGAGAGAGAGAGAGAGAGAGAGGGAGAGAGAGAGAGAGAGGGAGAGAAAGAGAGAGAGACAGAGAGAGAGAGAGAGAGAGAGGGGGAGAGAGAGAGAGAGAGCTTAGCTTATCTTACTCATTTCATTTAGGCAGCTCTGCAGGTCATTCACTCAGTACCAGCAAAACATCAACAGGGTATCACCCAATACCAACAGTACATCACAGGTTCATCAGCTAACATGAGCAGTTCATCACAATTCAACATTCGGACATCACCAAGTATTTCACCAGTACATCAGTACATCACCAGTACATTACCAGTACATCAGTACATCACAATTACATCAGCAAATATCACAGGAACATCAGCAAACATCACCAGTACTTCACCAGTACATCAGCAGACATCATCAGTACATCACCAGTATGTCATCGGTAAATCACCAGTACATCATCGGTACATCAGCAAACATCACCAGTACATCGACAGACGGACCCAGCGGGCGCCCAGCTCTGCCACCTTGTGTGTAGCACGAGGAAGCCTGATCACTGAGGTCATCGTATCTCATTCCAACCACAGCAAAAGCTTCTTCTTTAAAGTTGCCCTCATGGTTCTGAGGATGCAGAACAGCACAAGACAGATGTTCTGGCTGCTGTGTCTTTGTGTGATGTGAGATTACAATGCAGGAATTAGGTAGACATTACTAGTTTAATGGATGTCCCTCCTAACTCCTTCAGGACCCAGGTATGAGAGGGACGCCGGAAGTGCTGAGCTGCTTCAGTGGCCTGATTTGTTCTGAGGACACAAAGAGAGAAACTGAGCTGCATTCTTGTTTGACCTGTGAGATGCTCTGTGAGTCTTTAAATTGGCCAGTGAACGTTACAAGATGAACGCTAGTTTGTCGCATTTTAATGCATACTTAAAACTGGAACCTTTCTGGTGACTAATGCAATTTTGCTAACGTTCTTCTAAAGAAATTCACCCTGTGAATTTTAACTTTAGTTTGCTATTTACTATTGCGCCCTGAGCAACACAGAAGAAAATTGAAAGAAATTTGAGCCCATTAGTTCCAAACTCCAGCTTCTATGACAAGACTCAGTAACTCTATAGCTGCTGAGCGTCTGGTGCTGCTGATCAAACCCAAAAGCTTCATTCAGCTTGCAGCTCCATTCACCTCATTTTCTCAGGACCCAACAAAAATGTCGTTGAGCTCCAATCTTTAAACTGAATTATGGTGGAGATGTTGTGATTTCTACATTTTCACTTATTAAGTTTAGCTTGTGAGGTAAATGATTTATGGCGTCACAGGAAAGTGGAGAAAAAAAAGGGTTAAGAAGATGCAGTATTATTGGTCTAAAGTTGGAAGAACTTACAATAACACCACTGAGAATAAGGGCGAGTAAAACTCCAGCAAGTAGGATCATTTAATTCAACATGGCCTTCCAGTGATAATTAGTTTATTCTCCTTTGCTAACATTCACTGCTGAGCATAATAAATAAATACTTGCCTCTTACACAAAGCTGTTAGAAAGATGAGGAAAGCTGATCACAAGTGGAGATCACTTTGCTTCTCGTTGCCTGTGGAATTCTCATCCTGCATGTGCAACTATGTGGAGCGAATGTCAGGAAATTGAATCTGCAGCCGAGTGTCTCCATATCGTTGGAGCAAAAACATACACGCGCGTGGCTGGTGCAGGAAATATAGCTGGCACTGTTAAAAAAACATGTTTGTGCATGAATGCGGTAGACCTGAGAGATGTTCGAGTATGTATGCATGATAGTGGCCTATTGAAATCAGTGCAGTAATAAATCAGTAACTATAGAGCAACATGGTTGGGTTCTGGTTTCTAATCAAAGCTCTTAGCTTATAAACTGTGTGCTGCCTGAAGCAACACTGAACTATGTTTCCAAACTTTGTGCATCTATAATCCTGTCTATTTTGACCCATTTCAGTGATTTCATAGATCATAGCGCTGATCTGTCTGCTAAAATATTTTATATCAAACACATTTTTTCTGGACTGTAATAATCAGGATAAATACTTGTTAGTTCAGTGGATCTACAGTACTGTGGGTTCTGACTGTATTACATTCACACTGGGTGTATGAAGAAAATCTTCACTCTAAATGCTAGATAAACAGATCACAAGGACCAGCATTCAAGACCTGCTGCTCACTCAAATGTGCCTGAACCATTTGTAGATGTTTCAGTTTGAATGCGTTGCTTCTCCAAATGGTAAATGATGGCAGCGAACGTGCCAGCATGGGTATTCAGGACAGAAGGTCGTGATCCTTCTGTCTGCAGTCCATGGCTTCCGACTTCCATTTCTCACTGTTGGTTACAAGACTGACATTCTCCACTGGTGTGGTGAACATTTACTCATGGTGGTACATGTCAATAGAGTTTCGTAAAAGGTGATAAAGGGAAGATATCATATCATATCACCTGAGCAGGGCAAGACCTTTTGCACTTGAGTCTCCATCTCAGACTTGAACGTTTGATGATGAAGTTGTAACTGATCAACCATTCCTTACAAACCAGCATTCATGTAATGTGCATCTCCTACAAAAAAAGAACAAAGACAGATAAATAAAGACAGATTCCTTTCTTGGTAACCTGAAGGAAAATCAAATAAAAGGTAAAGCCAATTAAATCATGACATGATTGTGCTTTTATATCAAATCAAATCAAATCAGATTTATTGTCACATCATCAGAGTACAGGGACACCGGTGAGTGGAAAACTTGAGTGCGAGTTCCACAAATTGCAGAGACAATATTTACAGTATAAGATATATGAATTATAAATAGGAAATAGGAAAACAATTTAACTAGCGTATATGCATATGGTAAAACTTACTCTGTAGACATGAAAATAGAGTATTGTAAAAATTTTAAATATTTTAAATATGTTAAATAGAAACATATGATATTGCACTGAGAATGTAAGGTGAGTGTAAAGCTAGCTATGGATATTCCAATGCTGTGTAGATGTGCCAAGTAATCACAGTAAGTGTAGAAGTTAGAAGATGGTACAGTAGTTGGAGATGATAGAGTATTTGTAGGTGCAGGGTACAGAATGAGTTAAATGTGGAACGCGGGGGGCAGAGTATTGTCTTGGATGGGTATGATAAATTCCAATAGTCCAACTGTGCAGGGTGCAGCGTGAAGTAAAGTGCGGGAGTACCGTGGTACTCGTACATATAATGGGGGGGGGGGGTATGGGCTGGCCAGAGCACAGATTACTGGCTGTTTAGTAGCCTGGTCGCATGGTGGAAGAAGCTGTCTCTGAGCCGACTGGTTCTGGCTTTAAAGCTTCTGAGCCTCCTACCACTCAGCAGCTGAGAGAACAGACAGTGGTTGGGATGGGAGGGATCCTTCATGATCCTTCTGGATATAGCCTAATAGCTTAATTCGCTATAGCTATAGCTTAATTCGTATATAGCTTAATTCGCAGAGCGAAATGCAACACTATGATGGTCTCAGATAACCCAATCAAGCCTGGGCTGTAACAGTACCCTAAAACAGCTTTAGTGAAAATGAGAATAAAATCGATGCCAAGCCGGCACCAGAGTTCTGACTTTCAGTAGTTTAATAATTCAGGCCTGCCATTCAGTGCAGCTGGAGATACTGAATGATTAACCATGTGTCACCCTCTTCTAGACTTTCACAGTCTTACACAAGGAAAAAAATGCTTCATACTTGGTTTGATTAATGTTATGATTTAATTCCTGTTTTATGCCACCAAGACACTCCCAATACTTGCTATCAGTGTACGTTGTTAGGCGAATGCTAAATTATGAACATGCTTAATGTTATAATGATTTAATTCACTGCATTCCAGTGTTCTCTGCATGGTACGCAAGAAAAGAAATTAGTGTGATCTGCATGTGTGAGCGAACACAGATTTCCTCGGAATGCCAAACTTATTTAGACATCCAGCAAGAATGTCCCCAAGGTACAAACGTGGAGAATGTTTGCATTGTTTATGCCATTTGAGGTCAGCAGACACTGTGGCTTAAGTTCAAGACGGAACCTTAGGGACTTTGTGAGAGAAGGGAGCGGGAACTCTAATGAAGACACCCTCGCCACTGATGGGGTTACAAAGATCAGATGGCAAAACGACACAGAGTGCAGACAGGTCAAAGCAGGCAGTAGTGAGGCATTATTTCAAAATTCAATAACCTGTACGTCCCACTCAAGAGGGTGCACAGAGGCAAACGCGACTGAACCTGCCAGCTGTGTACACGGGCCGTGATTTTTTTTTTTTTGCATGACTGAATGTCATTTTGGATGTGGAAGTGCTGTATCTCTAGAAACCACTGCAGATCTCACTGCATGGAGATCTGCTCGATATCGCTTCGACTGCTGGATGTGTGAGACATCTGCTGTAATATGCAGACAATCTTATGTCTTCAATCAGCAAGAGGCTTCACTCATTGCTGACCCATTTTTAGAGTGAGGAAAACTGAAGACGGGAGTTGAAGTCATTATTTCCATCCTATCGAAGGCATCACATTCTATTAAGTAGTACACATACTAATGTCTTCTGAATATGAGAAGACAAACCAAGATAATTGACTCCATTATCGCAGCCCTTATCCTAAAGAATCTATTTTTCCCTCAACACCTAATCACTGTATTCACACTCTTGCTAACCTTTTGTCCCATTGGCCACTGAATTAACGTGTCTGCATGGAGAAATATCTTTTCATTAATTAGGGTTTGTTTTATAAAATCTTTTTCACTCATTTTTTGTCTCTATTTTTAGTATCGAAAGAACAGAAGCACATCTGCTTTACTGCCGAGTAAAAACATTGTCCCATGCTGAAAGGCTGACATCTCCACTGTTTCAAAGCAAGTGAAAAGTTGCCCCTGATTTGTGAATCCACTGCTGTCAGGTTCATCATGGAGAATAAGAAATGCATTTTCTGTTATTCTGCTTTCGGATTAGTCAGTGTGGCCCTTGTCCAACGCATGTTGTTAAATATGCAGCATGACTTGACATCCACTAGGACCCCTCGTGCTTTTAAGGTCTTCGGTGCCCTGATCTGAGAGAAATTCTCTTTTCATATATCACTGAGATCTGATTTACACTTCAAAGCGGCAGGGAGTGAGTGAGAGAGAGAGAGAGAGAGAGAGAGAGAGAGAGAGAGAGAGAGGTCATAGATATGGAAACTCTGAAGGAAAGGGGAAATCATTTGGAATGAAAGCATTCTCTTATCATTGCTAGGAGCTATGGTGGTGGTGTTAGCTGTTTGGACTCTTGTGCTCCACTGATGTCGTTAAAGATCGGGGCTGCACTTTGATGAGCGTCTGCTCTTTTGGTCTGAGCACTTGTGGGTTTTTCCTGCTCTCTCAACTGGCAGTGAACATCAAACACTCCAGTTCAGCATCTGGTTCAAGATGGCTAACTTCTTTGCACACTGCAGAAAAAAAAATGATCAGGAGTTGTCTTTGGAGAGATTTTTTCAGACTGGTCGAATTCATTTTGTTCCCAAACAATACTTTCCCAAAGAAGTGTGTAGACCATTTGTATTTTGATATGAAAACCTTATCCGTACTCCATGATTAATCTCATTTCTACTCCATATACTGTATGTCTATATCAAGCATATCCATTTCCTTTAATATCAGTGTAGTGTCTGTGAGAAAACAAAAGCTTCTAAAATATCTAAAGCATCATAACTAATCATATCGTGTTTCTTCAAATCTTGTCATCAGACAGGTAGGTTTTGTTCACTTCCAATTAAGAGCATAATTGATGTTTTAATTGCTACCATTTATGGCAATAAAAGCGAAGCCCATTAACACTCGCTGATCTCTGTCCACTAAACTGACCATCTCTGCTCATTTATGCAAGAGCACTTCTGGAATGTTGCCAAGGTGACAGAATGATGAAACAGGAACCTTTCCAAACGTCCTTTATGAAGCATTTAGTGATTATTTGTCTAACTTCATATGAGCAGAAGGCTGGTTAGTTTACATCCCATATGCTAAACTCCTTTCCTTGAATAATTCCAGGGGCAGGTTGGCTGGAGAATCTAAATTGAACCTAAAGATGGCTAGTTTGTTCATTTGCTTTGTAGATATGAGGTCCAGAAAGAACCTCAGAGTTCAGGTAAGAGTTCAGGCCTCTAGATTGATAACCGGTTTACACCTGTGTGGGTCATCTGGCTGCTTGCTAGGTCAGTCTAAACTAGAGCATTTGAGCACATTTTTTACTTTTACAAAGGTTCTAATCTTAGGAGATAATTAATGTGAGACCTAAATTGTGGATTAAAAAGCTATGCTGTCCTGGTAATTTATCCCTTGTGATTAACTTGAAACAAGAAAATCAAACAAATACGCAAAACTTTATTTGGATGTTATTGTTAAATTGCTAACATCTAACTGAGGATGATAACTGCTTCCAAAAAATAGCTTTTTAGATAGTTTTACCACAGAATGCTAAACAAAATCATTGTCTTCTAGAACTGAAACAAGTAATGTATCATGGTTTCGAAAGAAAACACACCAAATGAATCAACAAACAGCCTCTCTCATTGGTAAGATGAGTCTTAAGCCCTCAACCAGGATGCAGGCTCCAGGCTCTCTTTCGTTTCCATTTTCTGGTGGCGTTTGCAGTGCTGGACACTCATTTAAAGCAGCATGTCTTTGCTCCCCTGAGACCAAACAGCCAGGCGTGAGGGAGAAACACCTAGAAAGTTTATTAATTGCCGGACCCACTCACAAGCGCTTGTCAGAATGCGTGCTGGTTCATGGTTGCACATATAACCAGAGAAATTTGCTTGTGTGGTTGTCATGCATGTAGTGTTTGGTTTGGTTCAGCTGTTGCTGGTCTAAACCCCATTTCACCTTGCAGATTTGACTTAAAACCTATTTATTCGCCTGCACGTGTGTCAGGACAGAGACACCAGTAGATCTGGCTCATAGGCCAGATCCTGATCCTGAACCACTGTGGGAAATTAAATGTCCTTCGTGCTGAGCTCAGAACATTCTTTCTCCTTTGCTTTTTCTTAGTTTTCTGCCACCTTCCTATCTAATCTATGCAGATAAATAGTTTGTTGACAAATTAAAAAGTTTATCCCTTTTGACCTAGTTTCTATACATTTGTGTTTTGTTAATTATGAATGCTGCATTCCCAGCTGAAAAGCTCTCTGAAATCAAAACTTCGTGTGTGTCAGAGGTAATCAGCTCTCCTAGGTTTTCGTTTTGGCAGCTTCCCAGAAGACAAAATGATAAACCAGCGTCTCATTTGTCTCCATTTTGAAAATAGCTAAAAGTGCAGGTCTGTTTATTATCTCTCACTATTACTCTGCTTTCATAATGGATCAGTTAGTGTGGCCTGAATCTTCTCTGCTGTAATTTGCTCTTTTACTGCTGAAATTGGGGTCAGGCGGTTGTGCTGTGTCTTATTTCATGGTTATTGGCATGTACTGTCTTCCTGTCCGCCAAACTCTCGGTGCTGGGTATGGCAGACGGTCGATGGTGGATTTAAACCCTAAGTAGAACGTCGCCGTGGCAATGAAATTTTACATGAGTAATTTGTTTATTTGAGCTCATAAAATGGAAAACAACAGTAGGTCCCAGTGGACATATTTGAGTTCAAAAGCATATCAACATGTGAAAGGTGGCTGTGGTTAGAAGAAAATGCAACAAATGACTAAAAACAAAATTGTGTGCGGGGGGGGGGGGTCTGTTCTTGCAACCACAAACAGATCAAAGCGAGTCCAAAGAAGAGGGAGTGAGGAACTGAGCTTCAGAGCCTCCTGAAGCCTTCCCAAGCAGGAGGCTTGGAAAGGGAGAAACACCGGCAGCTGGCTGGACTTGGAAATGCCGGCATGTGGAGGCTGTGGAACAGCGAAGGCGGGTCAGTAGGATCGGAGGCGAGGCAAGGGAGAGAGCAGGAGTCTCTGGCCACTGGAGGATCCCTAGCTGAGCAGCCCTCACACTTATCCCACGCTGGGTCTCAGCTCAGGCACCATGTGAGCTAAAGAAAAAGCCAGGGTCAATCTGGGGTCACAGATTTGCCACAGAGGATGGCGATAGGTAGCGTGGGGCATGGTAGTAGATTGGCATTTTGGGATATCAAATGAATTCTCTCCTCCCTGTGATATGAAATGCTTTGATGTGGAAAACATTTCTTCAAGTCTGCAAAAAGGGGACACAGTAAAGATAGTTTCTGTTCATTCATAGTATGTTATTAAGACCTGCAAATTTAAATGATTAAAGCTCACTATTTCAAAATCTCCCTTAAGATTATATATTGTATATATAACAATCACGAATATACATATTGTATATTAAGTATCTTAAGCAGGGTTTGTAAAATATTTTACCATAAAGGAAAAAGCCCCAGATAATCCCCATTAAAATAGCACACATTAATTAGATTACCCTTTAGCTAAATGAACACCTACTGTGTTTATGTAATATTGTTTGTGTTTATCTATACACAAATGAACACTATTTCATCCCACATTGTAGGTGCTAATTCAGCACTAGGGCCCTTGTTCTACCACATCGCATTATCTCAGTGTCTGTTCTGAAAGGTAACTGACACCAGCACGACATCACATGATCCACGACATCACATGATCCTGCGCTGTACGGCCGACAGGCGTTCAGAAGAACTGTCTTCATAATGACAGTGTGTGTCCTTGTAACACTGGGCCACCTGGGTAAGTTGTATGGGTACCTGGGTGAGCCGTATGGGTACCTGGGTGAGCTGTATGGACACCTGGGTGAGCCGTATGGGTACCTGGGTGAGCTGTACGGGCACCCACTGCTTTTCACATGGTTAAGACACATGCCAAAGTGATTTAACAACTGCAGAATCTCATCTCTGCTTTTATTATGCTCAAAGCAGACGTTCTGATAAGCTAACCAGGCCAGAGTTGGCAGCGTTTTGCAGTGCACTCTGATACATTTCCAAAACAACCTGCACACTGGTCGTCCTTCAATAGGATTCCTAGCTGTTGTGGATAATGAGGAATTTTTCCAGTCTAACCAGTAGGATGGCGCCTGTCCAGTTTGCGTCTGTCCATATGCCACTATGGTTCAATCCCCTAGTGCTGCTCCAACAGGTAAAACCAGTGCTGGTCTGTAGTGATTCAGGGCTGTAAATTGTCCATCCACTCCACATTCCCCCAAAAGATGCCTAAAAATAACAGCAGGAAAAGAGAAATGGGTCAACAGAAAATAGATTATTGATCGAACAGTGTCTGTTAGTGGTAAACAATGCAAAAAAATAAGTTCATTTTGACCCAAATGAAGCTTTAGGCATAGCATTAATCCTCAGGTGTTTCATGGACACACGATCCAAATCCAACTTCAAAGTCTCTTTGAATGGTCTACTAGGTTGAGACAATGCTATTGATCCCACATTAAATTGTAGTCATTACATTTTCTCACCCAAGGCAAGTCAATATTCCAAAGTGTTGGCTCATTATTCCAAGGGCTTTAGTTGGTGAAAAAAAACTAACCAACCAAAAAAACAAACACCTAACCAACCAAACATCTAAATCATTTGGATACGGCAACCGCAGAGGTATTCGTTTGCACTAAAAGCTAAATGATATTGTTCTCAAGGCACACATCCTATAGAAGTGAGATTAGATTGGCTTGCTCACACAGCAGCATCTTCTACTGCTTTTTGCAAACAGAGTTTAAAGGAACCAATTCAGTGAGTGCACACCTCAGCGTCCAGCCTGCAGCACGGACACAGACTCTCTGCAGCATTTGTCTGGCGAGGAAGGATTCTGAGGAACCACAGTCGTCCACTAAGGCCTGAATCCTGGAAGGCCTGAATCCTGGAAGGCCTGAATCCTGTAAGGCCTGTATGGTCTGTGTCACGCATCTGTTCTGCCTCTCTGTTTCTAACCACTTGCTGATGGTACTATTACATTTGATTACATTTGATTAACTAGAAGCCTTTTAAAGAGATTCAGAGATAAATGGAAAAGGAAAACCACAAAAGACATTTCCACAAACAGCACTGAGACTCCTGACAGTGAAACATTCACCTGTATGAACGTGTGCATGCAGTGTACTGTACATCCCAAAAGCATTATGATAAACTCTCCCAGTGTATAAATATGTAACATGCTGTTTGAAATTGAACTAATTCAATTCACAAGATCCTCATTTACATTTTACCAGGACTACCACAGTGACAAAAAAAATCATAGTTTTCTTCACTGAAACTCGTGACCAAATATTGCCAGCACAAATGTTGCATCTCAACCTAGTAATGTATTTCTCTGACAACCAAATTCCTCTACTGCAGGTTGTATAATAGCTCTTAGGGTATGATCATGGACCATCCATTTAGCTAAATGGGGCTTGCACTCTGTAGTTGGGGGGGGAGGGTGTCACTATTCTCTCCAAGGGCCATGGGTTTGCCAATTGCATTAGTCTGAGCTGCTGACAGCCTGTCAGTATGGTAATTTGTAAAGGGCCATGCTCCCAACTGCTAGGGTTGCAGGATGATAATAAAAGAAAGGTGAAGGTTTAAACGATAATTCTGTGTTTCTCCCTGACCATTCCCTGTAGTTCTACTTTTCAAAGTGGTCCCGTAATCCTGTAAGGTTTATTACAAAACCCTACAGGTTTATTACAAGAATTTATATACCTGGTATGACATCACCCAATCAATCACTCTGTTATTACCTCAGTACATGAGTGAAGTATCTTTTTTTTGTTTTTTTTGGTGTTATGCCAGTCTAACTCTCTTACATCATATGACAGGTACCAACCAGAAAGGCTTCAGGCAAGCATGGTCATCTTCATGCTCCCAATAATCATATATCATTACAAGCTGCTACTCATGTAGCAACACTGGTAAGCCAGAACACGCTCAGAGAAAAGTGCTAGCGGCCCTCATCAGCAGGTGTGAGCACGCAGACATCTACGATTGGCTAGTGCCACTTTGCTATTCCCAGCTGCATCCCATTTACTTTGTCTACACTTATTCAGGAATCAGGATTTGAGTTCTGCGCTCAACTAAAGGGCTGTCATAATCCGAATACTACTCATCAACAAAATATGTCTATAGAAATTAGAGCACACTTTAGGTTGTAAGACTCCGCAAAATGTTTGCAGGGTTCTGGAGTCTCCAGAGCTGGATGAGGATGGGCAATGCAAACTGCATCACGGCACACAGACTACAGACTCTACCTCTGTACCTTGAAGGCATTTCTAATAAATAGATATTTCTAATACATTCTGTGCTTGAAAAACACCGACTCCTGTGATGGGCCACACAACAAGAGAGAGGATAAGAACCATATAACTCATTCAGTCGAGCTATAGTGGAGTGATGGAGGATCACTGAAATGTGACCTGTTGCTCTGAAGCCATTTTCTGCTAATAAAATTCAGATTTAAAGAGCCTGTTTCCAGACAGACAAATTCTTCCTTAGAAAAGATTTCCACTGACAGTGTAATTTAGCATAAGACTAGTTCAGTCTGTGCCCAGAAAACTGACTCACAGAGCCTACTGAGAATCAGTGATATAGCCTTTCTCTTTAATACACCATCTAGCCCCAGGAATCATTCACAGACAGCCATGCATCATTGTTTATCAGTCCAGGGCAGGAAGCACTGCACAGTTGAAACTGTTTCAGCACACAGCTGTGATGTATTGGATTCAACAGTTACCATAAATTTCAGTTGAATGTAAACTTTTGAAGGGAGGGGGGAAAAAAAATCCCATTTCTTGATCAAAGCCTGTTTGTATCTTTGGGCTACGTTTCTTAGAATCAGCGTCTCATGTTTCCTAGATGTCCACACAGAAGTGTGCACAGGACATACGACTTCTCCATGCACTGAGCTGACAGAAAGATCCCGGTCTTTCTCTGCAGCAATTAACCCTGAGTTTGATTTGATGCACCCTGTGGTACTCGCCCCCCCCCCCCCCCAACTTCCTGTTTCCTGTCTGGTTCACTGGGTTTCTGCCCTCTCCTCATACCTGCAGAGCATCAAATCAGTATATACACTGAAAAGACCCTTCTTTATCACTTTTTTATATGGTCTTACAGGTACATGATCAGGTACATGATAACCCTAACCCCTAACCCTAACCCCTAACCCTAACCCCTAACCCTAAACCCTAAACCCTAACCCTAAACCCTAACCCCTAACCCTAAACCCTAAACCCTAACCCTAACCCTAAACCCTAACCCTAAACCCTAAACCCTAAACCCTAACCCTAACAGGACATCACTGAGAAGAACAGAAGCTTTAGCTTGTAACTACAGGAGCAGGAAACAAAAAAAAACACATAGAAGAGCAAAGGAACATCGTCTGCAAGAACTTAATCACAACACTTACCGCAGAACCCAAGGATCTGCTAAACCGTCACTAAACCTTCACTAAACCTTCACATGCTAAATGACTCGAACATCAAACATGTGGAGAAGAGATTTTTTGACATCATTTGATTTTTGTTTCTGTCAAATGAATAATAAAAATATCCCATGATACACTATATATGCATTTGCAAAACTTTGAGATTCATAATGCAAATCAAATTTAGGTTCATATTTATCCGTATGATGTTGTACAAAATATTTTGTTATATATATATATATATATATATATATATATGATATAAATATAATAAAAAAAA
>JAOXYF010000001.1:2367605-2386772 GCA_028565775.1 Sternarchorhynchus goeldii | reverse complement strand
GACCCTTGTTCTCACTCAGGAGTGAGAGAACTACAGAGGTAGACTGAACACAGTAATGTCACTCACCTGGACCCTTGACTGCGTTTGAGCTCCAGGGGTGTTGGTGTGTCACAACTCTTTTACTCCTCCTCTTTACTTTAGTGTCTGGAATGGTTTCCTCATTTCTCAATTAAGTAAAACAAATCTGATTCTCAGTGACATATGTAGCAGTAATGAGGTATCTGAAGTAGATTTATCAAGAGACTATAAATAAGATTTGTTTATATCTGTATAAATAAGATTTCTTTAGAATCTAATTCAGTTTTTTACTTTATTGTGTCCAAGTTCACACACACACACACACACACAACGCGTTGAGGTGAGATACCTACTATTTTATTACGCTCAGCAGATTTTTATAGACATGCTGTTGACAACATTCTGTGATTGAACAGGATTTGGGTTAGAGTTAGAGTCAGGATTAGGGCCAGGGTGAGCGCTGAGATTCTCTGCTGAGATCTTATTTATAATCTATGAAGGACTATTCAAAATAAAGGGTTACATAATTATGAAATCTGGTAAGTAGACAAATTATCCTTGGATTATAATTGTGTGCATGTCTGTGTTTATATAGATTTATAATAGACTCACACACACACACGAGATTATACATACACAGTGTGTGTGTGTGTGTGTGTGTACATGCAAATGAGTTGTGAGTTTGTGTCTGCAAATTAATTCAGGCGAATTAATGAACAAGAATTTGTGGCAATGCCAGAAAAAAGTTGGGGCTCCCCCCTGCTTTAAGGTGAAAGAGTCTGTAGGACATTATCATCCATACTGCCTGTTAAATATTCAGGAGACGAAGTACATAAAGATTATTATCTGCTGTGGCTGAGCGGCCCACAGGATCAGGCTGCAGATTTAGAGAATCTACAGATCACTGTGAGAGCTGCACCACACAAAGGCAAAAAAATCAATGACAGAGTAAATTGTGCTCTCAGTACAAAAATGCCGGTCTAAACGATTTTATACGTGGGGGAACGACAGTCTTTATAATATTCCCTGAATTTCATTCGAACTCTGTATAATTATGATAGCAAAAATGTAAATGAATAAAGCCATAAGTCTTCACCCTAACCCTAATCTTCACCCTAACCCTAGTCTTCACCCTAACCCTAATCTTCACCCTAACCCTAGTCTTCACCCTAACCCTAGTCTTCACCCTAACCCTAATCTTCACCCTAACCCTAACCCTAACCCTAATCTTCACCCTAACCCTAGTCTTCACCCTAACCCTAGTCTTCACCCTAACCCTATGTTTTAGGTACTCTCTTATTTTCAGTCTAAAAGATTTTGCTGTCTACCTCCAGGCCTTTATACCAAAAACGCACAAACCAATCAATCTAGGTAGAGCAGTCTGAGAGTACATACCACTACACTCACATTCAGTGTTTAACATTGACAGCACCATTCTGCAAGGAACCATGGGAAGGGATGGATATCAGACATAGAACTGAAGCTGGTGAACCACATCACAGTGACATCTCAAGAGGAGAAACTCATCAGACAATAGCATGTCTCGTAGGGGATGAGTAAGTTAAAATGTCATGCTTCAAGGCCTATGTGGTTTGAGATGCTAAAGTAAACAGAATGAAATAGAATACAAAGAAGATCGGCTAGGATCTCTCAAATATAAACTGAAAACAAAGAGTATTGACCCCGAACTTCCCAAATGGCTGAGGTATGTTTTCCAGTTGTGGTACATGAAACACTTCATGTGGAACATGAATAATTAGGTGGTTCACAGTGCTACTGCAGCACGCAAGGTTAGTGCCAGCAGAAGCCAGACCACCCAACCTCATTAATCCATGCTCAGACTAGTCCAGGAGAACTTCAGGATCTTTTGCCAATTTGCAGGATGGACAATGCTGCCGATTTATTGCCAGCATGCTTTCCTCCTTTCTTACATTTGATGTAAGACAAAAATAGTGAGGCAAGAATGTGAAAAATGTATGTTACAGGTACTGTAAAGTATTTAACCAGCACATTACAATAGGATTTCAAAACTTGAACATCTGGTTTGTAGTAACTGGTCGTGAAAACTATAGCACTGGTGCTCATCAATAATCCTGAAGATCTACTGCCCTGCTGAAGATCAACTGCCCTGCTGAGTTTCATTACAACTCCATTGGGTCTAATATTTAGATGCTACTGAGGACCTTTATTAACTGGGTCACATGTTAGAGTTGGACCCATTCTCTGCAATGCAGGATGGTAGTTTTTTTTTCTTTATGTAAATTCCTCTAGACGGTACAACAGGTGGACAATAGGACAGTACAATGGGTGGACAGAAATCGAAGAACACTGAAGTGGTTTTAAACTTAGATGATCCTTTGTGCTGATAGAACAAACAAATAAATGTGAGGTTTCTCATTGTCCCACCATTATGCTTCAGCAACATATGAAAAGCTTCAGCAACATATGAAAAGTTTCAACAACATGAAAAGGGCTTCACACACTGAATTTAAAGGAGAGAAAGAAGTCTTTCCTCAGGGAATTTCTCTCAAGAGTCACATTCTGCAGCTGGTGAGACTGTGTGGTTCAAGAGAAACCAAGAAGCATCCAAACTCCTGTGGAACCAGAACCACATGGTTATGTAAGCCATAAGTCTCCCACACTTCGTGTCTCTGAAGTGTCCTTGATGGAGTGTCACATTTATGGACTGAGCTGTGCTTTCAGTGGGCAATTCAAACTGCCAGTCACTTCTGGAGTGTTTGAGTGGCTCCAGACAACATATCTGGGATTTGTGTGAGAGGCAGGTAATGATTTCCATGTCCTTGAAATGGAAAACAACATCTTGGTTGATATTGCAAGAGACTTGGCATGTGCTGAGTTTACTCTTGACAGGTTTCTTTTGAGATAAGGACATGCTGATGTATTCACAGCCAAAGCATTTACTGTGGACTTTTTTAAGCCTATGTTGAAATTTAACATACAATGTGGGACACAAGTACCAATGAACATGCATAAGTATGTTTTATATACTGGATGCAGTTTCCAGTGCCAAAACTGGTACGCCACTGGGTGTTGCATAATATCTAGTGGTGCACAAACATTGCTCCCATGAGAGAGAGCTGGCCTAATACTGGCACTGAGCAATTCAATGGATGAGAATTACAAAAGGTTCATATAAAATGATGGAATAAAGAAATGGCATGCGGCCTTGGTACACAGATATATTTTGTTTTAATATACACCTTATTTATCCAAAATAAAATAAATTAAAGGACATTCCAGTGGGGAGAGGCAATGAATATGAAAAACCACACCTTAATTTTTCTGTAAGTTATTCAAAAAAACGCTGAAATAAATGTGTAGCGCTGATGCCTGTGGAATACAAAACTGCAGATGCTGACATTTGCTTCTAGACCAGGTGAAGCTCCCCTCGTCTGACCTTTCTCCACGACCCCTGGACCGCTGCTGGTCCGACCAACAGTTTGTCCGGTTGTCCGACATGCTGAGACAGGTCTGTGCACTGAACCCTATCCCTCCTTCCTCAGGCAGAGGTTTGATCCTCTTCTGTGTGACACATATCACACCTCATTCCCTGAAACTCATCTCTCTCTCTGTGCTCCTAAAGGTTAGGTTTAAACAAACCCAGATCAGTCAGAAACAGGAGCCATTTTTGTCAGCTTCCTGATAAATACTTGCCTCCAGGGTCAAGGAAACTGGCACTGGAGCACAAGGCTTATTTGGAGTTTGGGTGGTCGGAGAGTGAGGATGGTTTACGACAATAACAGAAAAATGCAAACGATTATCCATGCAGCTATAAGATTAGTCTTACTCCTGTCAAACCCAGAGCCACTGAATAATAGAAATTATTAAAAACATTATTCACAAGCAGCATATGGGATTTAACAATACTTATGTTGTTACGACTCTGTGTGGTCTAGGTTTGTGTGTGTGTGTGTGTGTGTGTTGGGGTGTTTCGCGTCTTTGTTTCAGGTTGGATCTCTATTCTAGATGTGGCTCTGTGTCCTCGCTTGTTCCTACGCTGTCGCTTCGTAATCGGATTGGTCGACTCGCTTTCCGTGGCTGACTTTAAAAGGACGTCTGGGCTTATGACGAAGAGAGAGAGAGAGAGAGAGAGAGAGAGAGAGAGAGAGAGAGAGAGAGAGAGAGAGAGAGAGAGAGAGAGAGAGAGAATTCCACGTCACTTTTGTACTTACTTTGTCCTCTGTTTATTTGGCATGGGAGTTTTATTGAAGAGCCGTATTTTTGATTTCCTTATTCTTTTCTTACCCTTTAGGAAAGGTAGTTACTCTGTTGGTTTTGGCGTCGTCAGTTCTCGAAGTTTTGCACATTCATACGGGTTTTATACATATATTACTACTACTGTATTATTCATACGAGTTTTATACATATATTAAATCTACTATATTATCATTCATACGGGGTTTATACATATATTAAATCTACTATATTACATCTTAAACATTGTTTTCTCCTTTCATTACCCCTGTTACATCTGGTGCCTAGACTAGTCCGTAACAACGTGCAGAAAAAATTCTCCTGATTTGCCCTTTTACTAAATGTATTTAAAACTAAAATAAGAAGTCAATGGGAAAGAGATTTTGGAGTTTGTCAGTTATATCATGTACATTTTTCAGGTGTATCACATAAATCAATCTGGCATGGAAAAAAGAACTCCCATCAAATCAAGGATACAAAGTACAGTCATAAATATCACACAGAATCACTACATCCGTCTCTGTACACTGAAAATCTTCCTGCTGAAATCCCTGACACTTCATTTAGGAAAAGACACAAAGGACCTCAGTAAAATTCCTCAAAACTTTTCCAGACACACACAGACACCTGCCAGCACATGGACTTTATCGAGAGTTGTTCTTATCGAAGGCTGGTGAAACTGCTGCAATTTTTTCCATTTTCATTTTTAAAATGGCTTTTCTTTCCTATACCGGTAGATCCTACCCAGTCTGGGTCTTTAACACATTCATGTTTGTAGCTTAGCTTCTTTAAACGCCAGGCATTCAAAGATCCGGCTTTTCAATTTCAGATTCCGACATTCCTGTGACTTTGTCTCAATGGGGACCAGTAGCGAGTGTTTTGGCTACAAGCCTGCAATTACAGCACACTGTGAAAATATTTCAGCCAGATCCCAGAATCATGACTGTGAACGTGAAAAACGCTAAACATGTGCTGTAATATTTATGTGTAGGATCTAAGAAAACAGAAGCAGTTTCTCACTTGACCCATGTGAAATTTATAGTCATGCATTCAAAATCGATTGTCACATATATTGAGGAGCCTGTGAAGAAGCTTTAAGATGTGGAGTCCTCTCACCATTGCCTATGAATGAGTCAGCAGCCTGTTCTTTGTATTCCTTCCACAGAGACAAGGGTTCCTGAATCAATAGCGGAGACTCTAGGGGGGGGGGCGGTCAGCTATAAAATGCAGTCTGTGACCAGTATCGATCAAATGCTGCGTGACAACCCAATATTGGGTGCTGGAGAAGAACTGATACATTTATCTATGATCTAGCTCACGTGATATGGCCTGATCCTTTGTAAGCAGTAAAATGAACAGAAATCTGATGGGTTTTTCTAACAGCATTTAGATGAAGAAGAACGTCAAAAACTGCCCTGGGGACCATATATACTTATGAAGGCACTGAAAAAAATGTAATAAAGACAGGAAATCTGTCCAAAAGCCTCTATATGCCCTATATCTATGAAATGTCTAATATTTTGCCAATATTACCCAATGGCATTCTTTTGCAAATGAAATTACCTATCTCTCATTCATCTTCCATCAAGATCGCACAACATGAAAAATTAGGAATCGTTAAGGTTAAGGGCTGGTGTTAGGTGTCAAGTTTGTATTTTTTTCCATATTGCTTGATTTCTTGGCATCTCTTCCACTTGTTTTAATTCCACACAAATAACCAGGCTGCACTAGATCTTCAGTAGGTTCTCTCCAGAATGTTCCACCACCGCTCACTCATTACAGTTCAAGTTCTAAGGCTGGTTATCTCGGTATTTGGTAAGGTGTTTTAGAAGTACTGCAGCTTTAAATCCTATGCAATGTTAGTACTGCATACACTGTCAAACCCCAAGCAATATTGCTCTGTTGGCAAAAGCAGTAATCTCATTTGAGAAGGAATTAATATGATGTGACAAAGTATAGGATTTACTACATCATCCATACAGCTGAAAATAAATTAGTTATATTAGTGAGCATTTGAAGCGAGTCTAATTCATGCTAACAGTTCTGCGTGTGCTTGATTGTCTTTGCACTGAGAAATAATAGGAAATTGAATGGATAACTTCGTCCACAGTTTCTCTACATAGACATCCAGCTGGATGTATAATCTTCTACCCTTTGCTCTGACACAAAACCAATAAGCATTCTTGCCCCTAATTGTATTTATAGGCCTGTAATAACCCCAACAAGCCAGACCAAGAGGGGGAGTTGCTTTGTAAGGCTCTTGACAGCTCATTACAGGTACAATAGATGCTCCTTCCCTGCTAATGATTGGCTCATACTTAAGGAAGTGTTGTCCATCAATCATTTGGGTTTCTTGGGTCCTTGGTAAGCACTGAAAATGATGCTCTCAAACCCAATACAGCAACAGTCTTTTCCCATCATCTGAAACAGTAGTCAGAGCAGGGCTCCCCTTAAAAGGCTGTGTCTCTGTTTGCTTCTGAAGGCTAGACAACTGTAAATATCTTGTATATGTATATCTATGTCTTCAAAATATCGTTGCACATTAATTATTGGGCACTCAATGGCATAATCGAATGTCCTCAGTAAGGCATGAAAACTCTGTTAATGGTAATTCAGTCGTATTTCACAGAAGGAACTAGACGCAAATTGTTCTGCATGTGTTTTACCGAAGGACAATTTGCCATAGGCTTCACGTTTTCATGCGTGTATCAAGTGTTAAAAGGGAGTAAAGAGACAGTATTTGTATTTCCAACCCCATCTGCTGGCTAATAACGATAGTGGAAAAGATATTAAGACTCATCAATTCTATGCTGAGTCAAAGCTATAAAAAGTGTGTACTAAAAATGGAACACTGATTCATTGCAGAATCTCTTGCAATTTGCAGCAATGGTATGTGTCCAAGCCTCAGTTCTGATATTGTCACTGGTGCTGCCGTAACAGGCGGCAGTCAATGCACTCATTTCACATTAGCATATGCATGTAGAATTTTAAATACGTTCTGTAAATGCAGGATTGCCACAAAGTAAAGAGAGACGACATTTGTTAGAGCTACATTCTGCTACACTATATTGCCAAAAGTATTCGCTCACCTTCCTTGACTCACATATGAGCGTAAGTGACATCCCATTCCTAATTCATAGGGTTCGATATGACGTTGGTCCACCCTTTGCAGCTAGAACAGCTTCAACTCTTCTGGGAAGGCTGTCCACAAGGTTTAGGAGTGTGTTTATTGGGATTTTTGACCATTCTTCCAGAAGCGCATTTGTGAGGTCACATGCTGATGTTGGACGAGAAGGCCTGGTTCTCAGTCTCCGCTCTAATTCATCCCAAAGGTGTTCTATCAGGTTGAGATCAGGACTCTGTGCAGGCCAGTCAAGTTCATCCAAACCAGACTCTGCCATGTATGTCTTTATGGACCTTGCTTTGTGCATTGGTGCACAGTCATTTGGATGGGTGAGCGAATACTTTTGGCAATATAGTGTATATTCACTGGAAACCTGCCTCCTGTCGTCCGTCCCAATGAGATCTACATGACCAGCCACGGTGTGGCTGTGTAGCACATGGGCTTTCAATCCATTGTCTAAAGGCATCATATCTGTAGGCAAAGAAAAACAGTATGTTACTTTTATCCACATTCACTTCACGTCCATGTGCCTTTCTGTCATAAGTGTTTGAGCTCCCTGTGGATCTCCAGGGTATAAACACACTGGCATCATCAGGTTGTTTAGCAGCAGGCTCTGGTTTTGTAAACTTTTTCCTGGAGTGTTGTATAAAATCGTAACTACTATGCACTGATGAAATTTAATATTACTGTTGAGCAACTGAAACTCTAGCATTTATTTTTTGGTATCATTTGTTATTGCACTTAACGATGTCTAATATAGAGCTTCTGTTTTTTTTCCCTCTCAGCAATGATTCCTGTACTTTAGCAGTGATCTTGTTCAAAGGAATCTTGAACTATAACCCCCTGTACTGGCTAGCATACATTCTGTGTGCAAATGACGTTTGTGAGTCGCTCTGGAATAAGAGCATCTGCTAAATGCCGAAAATGTAAATGTCAATTTGGGAAAGCAAAAACTTGGCTCAGAAGTGTTGTGATCAATCGTTAGCGTTAGCACACAGTTACCCTGCTACTCTGTCAATCACAGACAGCCTGGACAATATGTGAAGCCAGAGCTCCAGTTATTGTTAGTGTTACTCCCCAAACCAGCATTTCTCTAATTCACTGGGCATTGGTACTGTTTTCCACACACCACTGTGAGTGTAACCTTTTTCTTTAAAGAAAGAGACATTCGACTCATATGATTAAGCAAAAACTCAATACAGTGTAATCAAGAAAGATTTGAAATAGATGAATCTGACAGATCTCTGGTTGGACGTGGATGTTTACAGGGTTTCTGTGTGGAAAAGATCAGAGACTACCAGCCTAAAAGAAACGTCAGGGGAGCTAAAACACAAAATGACTTTATATGGTAATTAATCTGAATTATTCAGTAACAACCCTTGAAAAAGCACTACAAAAAGCTGAATATCTGTAAGAGAACACTCATTGCTCACACACACACATACACACACACATACACACACTCATACACGTAATACTCCATTATAGCCCAAACTGCAGATAAAAACATTTAGGGTTAATGGATTTAGTAATGGAATTAGTTAAGATGTCATAATTAAACATAATTACATTGTAGCAAAATAAATATGTTCACACAATCTACATTAACAAGGAATAACAGTAAAACAGTAAAACAAAATTATTTATTAATTAGTGAATTGCAAATCTAATCAATACTGGGCCAGTTTCACTGATGATATGGGCACTACTTACGTTGACTGAAGAAAACATTTCTGGGTTCTTATTAATGGGTACATCTGAACTAAATGTACATAAACAGTACCTAGAATGCAAAAGCTCAGCACAGCAGGTTCTTGGTGACGTCAGGCAAGGTCTATCAATCAGGAGTTAATTCATGGACAATCTCTGATTGACTTATTTCATCTACCCTGGGCTTCAGCGTCTACCATCAAGGTCGTCCCATCAGTACGGAGCATTTCAGCAGGTTCATATAAGGGCAATTTATTACCTGCTGTGATTGCCTTCAACAGATGCTGTTTTTAAGATATGTCATCAAGAACAAAACATAATTAACTGTGATTGAGGGGTGAGATACTCTCTTCTCTTATTTGTCAGGATATGTGGTAAGTACAACACTGAATACTAACATGGAATACAGTTGCAAAAATGTTTACAAAAATTAGTAAATGAATAAAAAAGGTAACAGATAATGACGGCATTTGATACACACACACAAAAGAAAGAACACAAGTAACTACCTTTCGAAATACAGCTCTAGTACAACCGTAAATACATTGCTGTGATTCTAAAGTCATAGTACATAGTACATAGTTCTGTACGTTGCTGCCATGTAAAAAATGCGAACCCTTGTTCAGGTAGCCTTTCACAATTTAAAACCGATCTCTTGGTGCCCTCTAGTGGTCATGATTTTCAATAGCATTTAATTCAGTGCGTGACATGCAATCTTTCATATCTCATGACCTGAACCAACAAATAACAGTTTTACTTAAGACATTTCATACGCTGCTATCTGCTTAAGCAGTCCCATGTAATATTTTTGAGATTTAAGAAAACACGGAGAACCAGATAATATTCAGAGACTTGTTTTCTTCTCCTAGTTCTTCTAGTTGAATTTTATTATAATGCCTTGCTGACTGCCAGAATATTTTTAAAGAACTGGAACTATGTGCATCATTAAATGCCGTTATTCTTTGCATATTACAAATATAAACTGAGGGGGAAGTCACCCATACGTTGTTACGCTGCCCATATGCCCATTAAAATCCTTTAATGGGCATAGCTAAACAGAAAAATTATAAAAGGCTCCTGCCAACCGGAAACCCAGCCCACCTGATCCGATGAGTCATAACATGATTATTGCGTAGAAGCCAGCAAGGTTGGTAGGTCCAGCGAATAAAATTGCGACTATCGCTGACGTCAGGTCACAGAGTGCGCGTTCATGTCCTTACCGGTGAAGTTGGGCTAGCGGAGCTCGAGGCGCACTGCTTTTCCAACACGATAATTAGCTAGCTAGCGTTTAACCCACACATCGGCTTTTTTATTTCTCTCTTTATTTTTCTCTCCTTTGGTAACCGAACTACAACAAAGCTGAAGGTCCTTTAGAAAAGGTAAGCATGTATCCTGCAATTATAACAAAAGAGGATAAATGTAGTAAGCTACATGGTTGGTGAACTAGCTAGCTTATTTAACGTTAGCTAGCGGACTGTTTTAAAATGGCTCCGGGTAGTAAGCCTACCCTTGGTTAGCTTGTTCCTGCTACTTGAGAGAACTCTGCTCTCCATCTAGTTATCAACAAGACAATTTCAAAATTACCATTTGGCGCCTGTCATTTACAAGGCAATCTAAGAGCCGAAGTCATTCGGTGTGGTCACTAACGTAAAACCAAATTTCTAGCCATCTTCTAGATTGTTCAAGAAGAAAATGGCGGCTAGCTTGGCTACTTAGTTAGTTACCTTTGGCCAACGATTCTAGATCAGCTGTTGACTCTGCGTAGCTGCCGGTGAGGGGGATATTTCCACATTGGCCAGGGAACATCATTATTACACAGTCCTTCACATGTTTCTTAATAGACTATGCTTATGGGGGGCTGATGAGAATCAGTTTGTCTGCTGTCAGTCAGTTGGGTTTTTTTTCTTCTCACAGATCTAGCTAGCTATCTGTTTCGAGAGGACAATAAGACGTTTGCTTGCTAGCGAGCTAAAATGTAGAAAACGCTAACTAGCTAGCCGGCTAGCTAGCTAATCAGAAAAGACTTTCGGGCGCTTTCGTATAATCTATTCAGTATAGCTGGATGGCTAGCCTGTTAAAGTCTTGACGGCCATAGACGTAATTTGCTGCATCAGAAACATCAGTTGACCGACGTTAATCAGTTTATTGGCTAGATGTTCTGCCATATCCTGTTTTTTCCTGCTAGCAACATGGCAGAAGCCTTTGTCCGACTCTCAGGGCAATAAAGACTCGCAGGGCTCGCAGTGGTCTGTCTTCATATGAGATTTCTACCCATCCATGAGATGAGAATCATAAACAACTAACTTCCTCAACCGCTAACACTGCAATATTGACCATATAAATAGCCCTGAGCCTGTTTCTTAAGACATAAAAGTACAAGTTTCTTCTCCTGCCTTTAGTACCTTAGTAAAGGCTAGGCCAATGTTCAGTTGTTTAATCAGTTAACCACTGCTTTTGTTTTTCTTAATAGGTCGTTTTTCCACCCCACCCTTTCGATATTATTCTTTTTGAATATCCTTCGTTGTCAAGCCGCCAAAGTGGAGAGTGTGATTGCAGAGGGGGGTGCTTCTCGTTTCAGGTGAGTTGTAAAATTGTACTTGATGCAACTGTGATCCAAGTCTGCGTGATTTACGCACGCTGGTTATGTTCTGTAGGCGTTAGTTGGTTAGATACCTGTGGTAAGCTTTTTGTCTGTGTGAGAGGACATGACGCACTAGGTACGTTTGTGGAGAGGATATGAACTACTTAAACTTGGCGTTATGAAATCACTTCCTGTGAATCCCATATGCCCTTGAGCCTAAAAGAAATTTTTTTTTTCTTCTCTCTACCTCTTGTTTGGATTGTACAGTGCTTCTTCGGGGGGAGGAGGTGGTAGGGGTGCACCTCAGCACTATCCCAAGACTGTCGGCAACAGGTATATACAACTTAAGATGGAAATTGTACGTGCATGTGGTTACCAGTGTTTAAAAAAAAAGGATTTTTTAAAAATTTATTTTTATTTTTTTTTTTTACTCCAGTGTTCAGTATAGCATTTACCAATGTCTGATGATGGACGTGTTGTGTTTTTCTAAAGCTATCTTGTTGTTGCTTTGGCAGCGAGTTCCTGGGGAAAACCCCAGGGCCTAGCGTTCAGAGATGGGTTCCTTCACGAAGCACTAGACGAGATGTCAGCTCCTCCAATGAAAAAGAACGACATGATGCAATCTTCAGAAAAGTGAGAGGGTAGGTTCCTCATCTACCTACAGGCACTGTCCAGTCCTTGTCTATTACAGCTATAGCAAATGGCTGATTTACCAAAGACACATTTGACACATGTCGCTGTACTTGTAAAAGAATTGAGCGAGGGGTGCATTGACTCAGAATGGACTCATAATGGAAGTCTCAGGGTAGTTGTTAACAAGGCCAACTCAACTACTGCCCTAAGATTTGTTATGAATTTGTCAGTGTTCCATTCTGTTCTAAGCACAGGGAATTGTCAGCATTAGTAATGGTAATTGACCATGCACTACAAATGCAGTAGGTTGTGAAAGGCCCGAGAGATTGCATGTTTAATTATTCATATATTGATTTTTATTCAAATGGCTTGTATTTACACATTTTGGTTTTTCTTTTAGCATACTTAATAAGCTGACCCCTGAGAAGTTTGACAAGCTATGCCTTGAGCTCCTGAATGTGGGCGTGGATTCAAAGCTTGTCCTCAAAGGAATCATCTTGCTGGTAAGTTAGATGTTGCCTCTAACTTATGACGGTGTGTGTTGCTTGATCATTTTGCTTTTGTCTAGAAAATGTTCGATTTTGTCTTTCTGAATAGATTGTAGACAAAGCCCTTGAAGAGCCCAAGTATAGCTCGCTGTATGCTCAGCTATGTCTGCGGTTGGCAGAGGATGCACCAAACTTCGACAACCAATCATCTGAGATCCAGTCATCACAAAAACAGAGCACTGTAAGAAAAAAGAAAATGATAAAGGGCACTGTGTGGAAGTATACTATGGAAGGGTTTTCTGATATGCTGCTGGGACAATCTGAAGCTTTTTTGTATTAATGTGTTTGTCTGCTCTCATCTTTCAGACATTCAGGAGACTTCTGATTTCAAAGCTTCAAGATGAATTTGAAAACCGTGCCAGAAATGTTGAAAGTATGTTTGTTTAAAAAGAAAAAACCAAAGCTTGGAAAATTTTTAAAATTTATTTTTATCATCCCTTGTTAATACTATTTATCTTTTCAGTCTATGACAAAACCGATGGTCCTCTTACCTCTGAAGAAGAGGAACAGCGTGCCATTGCCAAGATCAAGATGCTGGGCAACATCAAATTCATTGGGGAACTTGGCAAACTTGACCTCATCCATGAGTCTATCCTTCATAAATGCATCAAAACAGTAGGTTGAGTTGGATGGATGGATGGATATGAGCATGTGCTCAGGATTGGATGCTTCCATGGCATCATTTGCTGTGGTTACAGAACTGTTTTGTTTTTCAGCTTCTGGAAAAGAAGAAAAGAATCCAGCTTAAGGATATGGGGGAGGATCTGGAGTGCCTCTGTCAGATAATGAGAACTGTGGGTCCTAGACTTGATCATGAGAAAGCCAAGGTGAACATTTTCTCCGACTAACATGCTTCAGGAATCTTAAAATGCATCTCTATTTTTGGAACTGCATAAACTTTGGTGTGGGAAGAGACCGTGTAGCAGGGGCAACGGTGGAATTTCCCCCCAACCTTTATGTAGTAATTGAGGCAACGTATTAATAAACATTTGTTTAAATAAACGAAACGACCAAATGCTCTTCCAAGGCTCAGTAGCATGAGATGAGACGCTTTTACAGGAGAAGAGCAGTGTAACGGTCAGCTACCCAAATTAAACAGCGTGCCACGTCTCTGTAAACATTTAATTCAAATTGATTGTATATGGATAAAAGAACTAAATAAAAGGATTACATGTAGCTCCCACTGTACCCCGTCACGTCGGTCGGTCTCATGGCCCTGTTTTCTTTTGCAGTCTTTAATGGATCAGTACTTTGGCCGCATGCGATCCTTAATGAACAACAAGGACTTGCCTGCACGGATTCGCTTCCTGCTGCAGGACACTGTCGAGCTGCGGGACAACAACTGGGTTCCTCGGAAAGCTTTTATTGATAATGGACCCAAGACCATCAACCAGATCCGCCAGGATGCAGTGAAGGCCAGTTCCTTTAAGCATCTCTTGTGTTTATAGTCGAAAATGAAGAGGGGAATGAGTGTTTATTTATTTTTGTTTATTTTATTTTAGGATTTGGGTGTGTTTATACCAGCTATGACCTCAGGAATGAGGACTGACTTCTTTCAAGATAGCCCCTTCATGCCACCCAGGATGAACAGAGAGACTCTTGGAGGATTAGCTGACATGTTTGGACAAATGCCAGGTACCTTGTGACCTAACCTGCCATGTCCCTGGTCTTTTGCTGTCTAAACTGAAGTTGCAAGGCAACAGATACTTTCTTAAATTAAGCTTAATGCATTCTTTCATTGTCCTAGGTAGTGGCATTGGGACAGGGCCTGGGGTTATTCAGGACCGGTATTCCCCCACCATGGGCCGTCACCGCACAAATCCACTCTTCAACGGTCATGGTGGTCACATGGCTCCTGCTCCCCAGTCTCAGTTTGATAAGCCTTTTATGAAACCCAGTCAGGTAAGTGTGTGCATGTATGTGAGTGAGTGAGCGAGCTTGTGGATTTGGTATTTATGGGCCATCACTGTTTTCAAAGGGCCAGAACATGCTGTTCCAGAACCAGTCTCATCCATCTCAACAGCAAGCTCAGTCCAAGGACATGCCACCTCGTTTCACCAAGAAGGGACAGCTGAATGCTGACGAGGTACACGTGCTTCCTGTTCCTTCGCTTGAATGAGTAACTCCAGACTCCGCACAGTAGGTCGGAGGTATCGGGTCTTCGCTCTGGTTCCTGTAGCTGGGTGTGACCACAAATTGAATAACTGCTCGTTTTGCTGCTACCGCAAAACTCAAGACAAGACTTGAGTTTGAGGTCCAGGTTTGAGTCATGTGTAGTAGGTGTGGTGCAGTGTGGGTAATGGAAGGGTATGCGTGGATGACCACGTGGTGTGTTGTCATGTACATATTCTTTTTGTCTTCACCCGTACAGATAAGCCTGAGACCAGCTCAGTCGTTTCTTATGAACAAAGCCCAGGTGCCAAAGCTTCAGCCCCAGCTCCCCACCATGATTCCCCCCAGCGCTCAGCCTCCACGCACATCCACGCCTCCGCTTGGACAGGTACGGCCCTCTCCCTCCCACAACCGTCTGTACCAGACAGGATGCATTCCTTCCCAGGAAAATAAACAAACCTGTTTATTTTCCTTCCCCTTCACTGTTTAACTGCAGCCACCACAGCTTGGCCTGAAAACCAACCCACCTCCAATACAGGAGAAACCTCAGAAGACCAACAAAAAACCACCTCCTGCCAAAGAGGAGCTGCTCAAGATGACTGTACGTATCTGTCTCTCTAACCTCGGAAGAAACGCTACTGCAGTAAGGGAATAGACTCTGCTGAATCTTTGATGCTGCCTTTCAGGAGACGATCGTCAGGGACTATTTAAGCAGTAAGAACGTTGGAGAAGCTGTGGATGGTGTGAGGGAGATGAGGGCTCCTAAACACTTCCTGCCAGAGATGCTGAGTAAAATCATCACATGCTCGCTCGATAGCACAGACGAGGATAAAGAGCACGTTAGCCGTTTGATCCACGCCCTCCGTTCCGAGGCCCTCATCACCGGGGAGAACTTCATGCAGGTGTGACAGACGGAGAAAGCTTGTAACGATCCTTTTGTTTGGTGCGTGTAATTACGATTTGGTGACGCTCTTGGTTTTTCCTCCACAGGCTTTTCTTAATATTCTGGATCAATGTCCAAAGCTGGAAGGAGACATTCCCCTGGTCAAGTCCTACCTCGCTCAGTTTGCTGCCCGGGCAATCATTGCTGAGCTCATGAGCGTTGGGGAACTGGCTCATCCCCTGGAGAACGGCACCCACTTCCCCCTCTTCTTGCTCTGCCTTCAGCAAACAGCCAAGCTGAAGGATCGGGAGTGGCTGACTGACCTCTTCCAGCAGAGTAAAGTCAACATGCAGAAGATGCTGCCAGGTTCTCAACCTTGTCCGCCTTTCTTATGCATGGAAGAATTAGAATCGATCATCAGTTAAGGAGTCTGTTCCTGCAGCTTTCTGCCATCTGTTGCGATGTAGGTCTAAGGTTCTTGCAGTTGATTTTTTGTGTGTGTGTGTGTGTGTGTGTGCGCGCAGAGATAGACCAGAACAAAGATCGCATGTTGGAAATTTTGGAGGGAAAGGGCCTGAGCTTCTTGTTCCCACTAATGAAACTGGAGAAGGAGCTGCTGAAGCAGATCAAAGCAGACCCAGCTCCCCAGTCCATCTACAAGTGGATCAAGGATAATATTTCACCCAAGCTTCACACCGATAAGGGTTTCGTCAACATCTTGATGACCAGGTTTGAATATATAACTTTAATGGCTGGGGGTGTGCACATTCGTTGGTGCAGTATAAAACGTTTCCTTCTTTCCCCCGGTTTAGCTTTCTGCAGTATATTTTCCACGAGATGTATTCCACCGACAGCGACGAACAGTTATCGGCACCTTCGAAAGAACGGCTCGACCAGGAAAAGCAGCTGCTGCTTGCCTTTAAACCGGTGATGCAAAAATTCCTGCATGATCACGTGGACCTGCAAGTCAGTGCTCTGTATGCACTGCAAGTGCACTGCAACGCTAAGGCTTTTCCCAAAGGTATGTGGCCGAAGGCGAGGTGTTGGCGAGATCCGAGGGACGTTTTCTGGGTGGGACCGTGTATCTTGGCAACGGTGGATAACCGACAGTGTCTCTGTCTCCCAGGAATGTTACTACGCTACTTTGTTAACTTTTATGATATGGAGATAATTGAAGAAGAAGCCTTCCTTGCATGGAAAGAAGACATTACCCAAGAGTTTCCTGGTAAAGGAAAAGCTTTGTTCCAGGTACTCGTTCTGTGCATGATGCAACTTTTAATACAAATTTTGCTGTTTATTAAATGGGTTGCACGTCTGTTCTCGTGACCTCATCCTTTGCCCATCCTTCTCGCCCGTTCAGGTGAACCAGTGGCTTACCTGGCTGGAGACGGCTGAGGAGGAGGAGTCTGAAGAGGATGCTGACTAAGAAACCAGCCAAAGCCTTACCGTGCAAAGATGTAATTGTTGTATTACTCCAACCCCCCCCCCCCCTCCTCTCAGCCTATGGTGTTGCCCTGTTTTCCCCCAGTACCATTCTTTTTGTAGTATAACCCTTTACTTCAAATTACATGCGTTGTTTTTCATTCTGCCATACTACGTTTTCTTCTCCCCTCCCCACGATGTTCAGTTAAAGCATGTGATGGTTTACTGTCTGTTCCAAAAACTCCTAAGGAATAGTATTAGCAGCTCAAAACTGCTCGTTTTGGTTTTGGTTTTTATTTTTTTGTATTTGCAAGAACCCTTTCCTGCTGCTGTTCACTATAACACAACTGTAGAAACGCACTTTGTGCTCAGTGTCATGAGTTGTTGCAATATGCTCCCATGATTGTTACAGAGAAATTCTCGACTGTAATCATTGGAAACCATACATTTGTAGTCAGTTTGTTTCTACCTCTTTTTAGTACGGGGTTTAGTACGCTGGGTTGAGTTCAGTCCCTCCACGGAGGGAGAAGAGGGGAATGCAAATGACTCTCCAAACCTGTGCGGTGCTTTAAGTTTTTGTGATGATAAACATGGTTTACTTTCTTGCTCTGATTGGACGGTGAGGCTTTTGTGTGCGCACACGCGTGTTCGGTTAACAGAAAGTCATGGGCAAAGAAACGCTTTTTCAGCTTGTTTGTTTGTATTTTTCCCCCCCCCCCATCATCCCTTGTTTTGTCCCCTCCATTTCTTGTCGAACTTTGATACTTGAATATTTTTTTTTTTTTTTTTTTCCCCTCTTTACAGCATGTTCAGGGATTACCAAACATGGCCTGTTCAGATGCAACATTTGATTGGAACAGCAATGTTTAAACATGAATTTTTAAACTAAAACAGTACTTTTAATTGGTAAAATAAAGTTAGAAATGAAATTGGTAATGATGTCCACTTTGCGAACCACTGCTTATGAACCTAAAAGTCTGTTTGCCATAATATCTAATAGATATTTATTGAACTTTATCATGAAAAAACAATTGATGCTTTATCGTTAGGTAGAACAATAACAATTGATGCAATTGTGGCATACATCTGTACAATGAGCTACTTGCTATTGAGTTTACTGTAAGATGTAAGAGCTCAGAATGTTCTGTGTACCACTTGCTTAACTTTCAATAAAGTTACACACCAGGTTTGAGTGTTTGTTTTGATATGTGAATGTGGTTCTTATATTATCTCTGCTAAACCATTAGCTGATGTTTTGTTTTTTTCAGTTGCCTGATGTCTTATTTGGAGGTTGTGGATTCTTTGTTGGCATCTTTACAGCAAAATCCTGACTCCCAAACTGTCTTGCATGTTCTTCAGTATGGTGAGGGAGTCGGAAAGACTTTAGGTGTTACTAAATTCATAGTTTACCTGCCAGGTGAGCTTAAGTATCAAAGTGCACAGGTGCTTATTATCTCCAAAACCACCTTTTGAAAGGACCAGACTTCCAGGAACTGGTGATACAGTTCTTTATGGTTTTCTTGGAGCTAGAAGAGGTTTTTTTTTGTTTTTTTTATCCCTCTATCCCTTTATCCCTCTCTTGAGGTTCTGTCCTTAATTTCTCTGAAGCTGGCATCATTCTTGTTGCTAGGCTGCTGTTTAGCTGGTTCTTAGCTGTGTGGTCATTAACAAGCTTTCAGTTCCTAGAAGCACCTTTTCAGCCAGTTATGTTTCTACATCAAGATGATTCTTGTACATTGCTATTAGCAAATGACCTTTTCAACAAAGCCGTAACAATTTCATGTGTGTATATACATGTACTATAGCTACTTTAATTACTGGCTCTGGATTATTCAAGATTTGTACATTGAATCATTTAGGTGTACATTAGATTACACTGATTTGAATCATTGAATCATTAAGGTGTACATTAGATTACACT
>JAOXYF010000001.1:2333081-2358793 GCA_028565775.1 Sternarchorhynchus goeldii | reverse complement strand
TAGATAGATAGATAGATAGATAGATAGATAGATAGATAGATAGATAGATAGATAGATAGATAGATAGATAGATATAATAATAATAATAATAATACAAAAAGCTTCTACAATCCATTAATTTCTTGAGAACATAGAAGGGAGGGTGAATGGGAGTCATGATTAGTGTCTGGCTTCGGCCTTGCTGAACCATTTGATATGGAAAACGATAGAATGTTAATTAAAACAGTCCATTATGACATTGTGTCCTGTTATGAGTACAGAGGCAGTGAAGTAAGTGGCCTGGGGTGGGGGTTGGTCATGTCAGCTGGATTTGATGTGTGTACTAAGATGAATAGGAGCAGAAGCCTCTCTCTCAAGATCAGTTTGGGGGGGTGTCTATTTTAACAGCACCCTTACTCCTAGCTACAGGCAACTGGATGAAACTCACAACTGTGCAGATCTCAGTACGAACAGCCCATGCACTATTTTGATATTTGGGGACAGGGCATAACACATTTGAATAGCTGGAATGGAGGTTACTAAAGGATAATAGCCACTTTAGAGGTATGTTTCTATAGATTTTTCTTCTGCCACTGATTTAAAAAGAAGCTTGAATACCTTATAGCATGTCATGTGTTTACAGCGTATCTCCTCTACAGTTTCTAAATGTGAGACCTTTATGGATTTCTATGTTCAGTGTTTTGCTTTGTTCATCTGGTTGGAGTTTTATGGGCTCAGGGAGGTGCTCAGTTACTTGCCTTAAACACAGCAGCCTTGCAGCTTTGTTCTGAGTATTTTACACCTTTTTATACAGTCAAAGAGGCTTAAGACTTTGAAACTGAACTCATCTGCATTTTAGTTAAAACTATTATATGAAAATACAATTTATTACTCCATTGATATCAATATCATGGCAATTTAGGAGAGCAGATTTGGCATAATGATCTAGATGAATCATGCTTTTATAGTAGTGGCACATTTTACTTCCTCTGGCTATAGCCTTATCTTGAATTATATGTCAGAGTCTTTCAGAAAATTTGCCCAATCAGAAAATGGAGGACATTGAATCCTCTCCATCCCATCAGCCCAAGGCACAAAACAGTACCCATCATGGATACAGTGCCCCAAGTCTGTCTGTCGACTCTGGAACCTACTCAGCTGAGGCCGGGCATGTGGTTGACAGCAGTGAAAGTAAGGCACTGTAGCACATTTTGATGGGAAGTGCCTTTATGTGTGTACATATTCAATCATTTTAAAGACTTAGAGTCTCGATGTATTTCTACTTCCTCAGCCTTTCATCACGGTGAGGAGTTTTGTGACCAAATCAACATGAACGGCTTTTCGGAAGAAGAGCTTCTGAACATTACTTTTGAGGCATGTGACACTGCAAGGAGAGGTAGAGTGGTTTGTTTCCTTTCTCAGAGGAATGTGCCGTTATCTGTCTAGGCCAAACCTCAGGGTTGTCTCTCTCCAACAGGACAGGTTCTGGTCTCCACTGTGATGCAGTATCTAAGTGCCATGACTGGCCACAGTCCTGGACAGGACAGACTGACTATCCTGCGGTATATGCTGGATCCAGAGGACCAGGATCCCCACATCAACAGAGACACTTTCCATACCACTATGACAAAATGGATTGTCCAGTGTAGCCAAGACAAGTGAGTACAAGTGTAGTACATGACTGAGGTTTAGGCTAATATAAGTTTATCATTGCTGATGTTGGAATATATATTTAAACAAACTTTATTGACTTGTAGATTATGTGACAACATCTGGCAAACACCAGGATTAGACTCAAGCAAAGCAGCTGGGAATGGTACATTTGATAGCAGACAGTCTTAACCCTGTTCATGCGTCTTTGCATTTGAATGAATGTATGTGAGTTCATATGTATGTTTATGAGGATTTGCTTGTATTTATATTCATGTTTTTGCTCTCGCATTCTCAGTGATTGTTTATTCTCCTTCGGTAAATGAAACCACTTTCACAGACCGAGCTGAATGTCACTGGTTAGTGGAGTTGTTCAATCTCTTTGTTTTTCCATTTCACGTGTTCAGCTAAACATTACTGGATTACTCATTTCCCACTAAGGCTGTCATTCTTGTTTGGCTCCAGTGAATCGAATGATTTGTTCACCTTGGTGGCAGACCTGAAGCAAGCTCAGCACAGCCTGAGTGGCCAGAACAGCGTTCTCTTAAAGACTGTATCCCAGTGTGAGGAAGCAAACCTGCAGCTGGCTCTGGAGGTGTCAGAGCTACGCAGTAAACTAGACAGGTATCATTGTATTTCTGGTATATTTGATGGTAATTATTCATAACAGGGTGGCTCAACGTGTGTCTCCCTAGAAATAATGAAATGAAGAGTAATATATATCCAAATGTCTGTTTTGCATGTGTTTGTTTAACATCACCAGTGTCCAGCAGTGTGTAGTGAGAGCACAGTCCCAGACTGAGGAGCTGGATGAAACCAAGGAAGCCCTGAGAGAGAGCCAGGACAGAGTCACCAGATCTCAGGCCCACAACCGCGCACTGGTCCGCCACATTCTTAAAGAGCACTTAAACCATTACCAATCAGGCTCTGAGCCTCTGGGAGCAACCATTTAAAAACACAAGAAGACTTAATGACTGTCATAATGGTTCTTTAGAGGTTATTGCGACCAGAACAAAATGGCGATAGTAGAAATAATATTTGGGGAATTTTAGAAACATTGGGTGAAACTTCGGCAGTGCTGTGGCACTATGATAACTCACGAGGATAGCAGCCTCACATATTCAACATCCCTTTAAAGAAATAGCATTTAAAGACCTGTAGATCAGCAGGCTGTCGCCGCACTCTTGGGTGTCTTGCTGCAGTAAGATAATCGGATGTGATTAAAGCCCCCACTTCTGTCTTAGTGTTTAAGTGGCAAGACGGAATGTCCTTTTGTACCGTTTTACCAAGTTTCTGTGAAACGGTTTTATTTGACCTCAAAAACATGCAGGGACGAGCTGACCTCGAAGTTAGTTTTATTTTAAAAGTACAGCTGTCTAGATGTATTAATTATAGCTCCTGTAACACACCATGTAATTTCCGAGTGGTTTTGATGTGATTTATTTGAAGGGCTTCTACTACTGTGATCACTATATCACAGTATGCTTTTCGTTTTTTAGAAGAAGGAGAGTGAACATTTGAAGGCCCATATAAAAGTCATTGAAGAGAAGGTATAACTTTTATATATATATATTTATATCTCCAAATATTTGAAATATCATCGTATAGCAGATGGTGTGGCACCCCCCCAAAATCTTCATCACTTTCCTGCAGAATGTAAGACTAACACTTGAGAGTAACTGTGCTGAAGACCAGCTGAACAAACATCAGAGAGCCAACAGAAAGCTCAGGGTGAGAGAACCTCCTGGATGAACATGCTGTAGGTAGTCAGTGGAGTTCATTTTTTCTTAATTCCCTTATCTTGTTCTTAACCAACTGTAGGAAGAACTGGAGGAAACTCGTATCTTACTGGCAATGAAAGAAAGGGAAATTGCCAGGGTGAGTAAACGCATATTTAAAGCACACAACAGCTATTCATACAGTGGTCAAAGTTTTTATACCCAGCATCCATTAGGCAGGATAAGAATGGACAAGAATGTTAAACAAACAGTAATGGGGTTTGGTTGTTTTTCTGTTCTAATAAATATCAATTAATTATGGCTACTCTGAAACTAATGACATATTGTACTTTTATACTCAGTGATACTAAGTAATGCTGCCTGTTTATGAGTGTTTTTTTGCAGAAAAACATTACATTGCAGAAGTTGAAAGACACATATCTTGAACACTACAAAATTATTGAGGTACTGCATTTCCTGCATTCTCTCAATGTGAATCCTCTGGGGGGGAAATGTACATGTATATATTATAATACGTTAACTGTACAGAATTCAAAATGATCCTAATTATTTAAAATAATGCAATAATAAAAACCACAGTGTATTTAATGTACTTGTTGTGTACATATCTAACATGTAGCATTTAGAGAGTTAAGAGAGTCATAAATAAACATTTTTTGCTTCTGCTACTGAAGAGTTTGCAGTCTGAACTGGTGAGATTACAAGAACACTCACATCAAGCACTCCTGAGGTGATTTCCAGCAACTCATTTCTTTTCCTGATCCATTTCGTATAAATGTCGCTTTCATCATTATATTCAGCGGTGATCTGAAGCCCCGCCTCTTTATTAATCCGTAAGTTCAGACATTTTGCTTTCTTTTATGGTAGGTTTGATAAATGTTCTTTGAGACCCTCAAGTCTGAAGGGAGGTGGTGTGCCCAACCTCTACTCACTACACCATGAGATACTGGAGGCTCAGCCGGTAAAACGCCCATCATTTGCATTCTCTAGTTTTATTGGCTTAACCTGATTGATTTGCACTGGTACTTTTTGGGTGCATATTTTGGTCTGGAACCAGGACAGTCAGAAAATGCCAAACACACAAGGGTCAGGTGGCATAATTGATGGCATTTTCTTGGGTAGCAGAGTAGTGGCACAGTGTCGGAAACCCTGTTTCATAGGGCAGACATCCACAACACTGTAGATATTAAACATTGCTTAACTCCACGTGCTGATGTCTGAGAAAGTGGGAGGAGACAGAACCTGAAAAAAAAGCTGCATGTATTCGCAAATCATGTAATCAAATATATTTCTCTTCACAGTAAGTGTACTGATATCGTTAACATTCTGTGTTTGTAAATTCTTGCATGGTAAATTCTTGCTTTCTAGCAAGTGTTTTTTATTTGTTTTTCAGGATGCTGTCTGCAATTATACAGGCGAAATGTCGAAGAGAGCATTCCAGGACCAGCAAATGCAAGCAAGCTCCAAACAGCAGTTTATGACAGTGTAAGGAACTTACTTCACCATCTCCATGCAGTCCAATCTGAAGACATGCCTTTTTATTTAAGTCAGAGGGATTTCATGTCACAGGATCATACATTAGCAGTACATGTGTGTTACTGGGACTGTGGTTGCAGGCTGAGAGATGCTCTGTGGGAGGAGCAGGAGCAGAAGCTGGCAGAAGCCAACCGGCAGAGCCGGGAGGCCCGAAGAGCTGCCGCCGTCACCTGGTGGAGAGCCCTGCGGCTGGGGGCTGAGAGGAGCCACGTGGCCCAAGAGGCCCAGGAGGCCGCCAGGGCCATTCAGGAACAGATGAGGGTCCTGGAGTCTAATCTGAAGGCAGCCCAGCAGGAGGTGGATGAGAGCAGGCAGAGGACGGCAGCGATGGAGCAGGAGCTGACTGAGCTTAGAGAAGCCCAAAATCAGGCTGAGGGGACCTCGGTGACTCGAAGGAAGGATGTGGCTGTTGTGACAGAGCTGATGGGGGACGTTAGTGGAAGGAACACAGACAGGCAGCACACGGTGGCACAGGGCGTGATGGAGTCTCTCAGGCAGGTGGAGGTCACAGTAGGCAGGACGCTGCAGGCCACCCAGCGTCTCACCCATATGGAGAACAGGCTAAGGGAGAGGGTGGAGGCCATCAGCCACAGGATGGAGGAGGCGCTTACATGGGCTGCAGATACTGCGAGCCAGCTCAGTGCCCTGGAGAGACGCATCTCCACCAACACAAAGGTTTGTTCTCATAGTCATTTGGGCAATGTTACCTAAATGTAATGATTTGATCATTACATCTATGCTTAACACTTCCATTTTCAGTAACTCATGTTGTTGTTAATATAAGCATTATTACATTATTATCAAAATGACTACCAGACAAACAGGTTTGTGTTACGATGCAGCATCCAGACAAAATATTTGTATTTTGCAAAAATTTGTCTTCAATTGTGTCATTGGTAAAAACAAAACAAACAAAAAAAAGTTAAAATCAGTAAATTAGTAAAGTGAGTAAATGTAGTTTTGAAGTTTTGAAAACTTTGACTGTAGCTTTCTAAATCAATGACCTTCATTGTACATTTTCTGCTTTACAAATTTATTTTCAAGTCTTCAGTTATTTCTGCACACCCTGATGTGAGGTCAGTGGATGCCAGCCACACAGTCGTTTGCAACAGAGGGTCCGCATCTCACACAGAACTGGAGTCAGTCTCTCGCCCATGCAGCCCAAACCCCACCTTACAGACAAACGGTAGTGACTAATTTCTTCTGCCATATTGAAAAAAATTGCTTTGCTTGTCCCTCCACGAAATGTTCTTAATGCTATTTTTTCTTCCTTGCCTCTGTGTGGGAAGTGAAACTGAGTCTCGGTGTTTTCTTCCTGTTGGATCCTCATGGGGCTTTATGGTTCAAACCCAAAGCTCTTGAAAGACACTGGGTAAAGAAGTCCACTCATCTGGCGTGGTTTACTCTCACTTATGAGAAGCATAAACATCATTGATTGCTGTGATTATTTCGTAAATATCATCTAAACTATAGTTTAACATAAGCACAGGTTATTCTGCTTATTTTAACAGGAGACAGAGCTGGACATATTTATCCACGTGTGCATGCAAGTGTGTTCACGTGTGATGTAGAAATGCAACAAAAAAACCCAACACATGACCTTTAGTCCAGTGTCACCACTCATCCTGGTGCCTCCTCTGACTCTTGTCTTCTCTGCTCCTCTATGAAGTGAACAGTCAGCGGTGTTGCATTTGAATAGCAAATAAGCAGGTAAATCAAGAGTTATATGGAAATCCTGTAGTGTGGTAACTAAATGCACTGAAGGCAGTTTCACATGGCATGTTTATGTTGGCTTTCTGGGGGAGTTCATTCAGAAACTTCAAGGTTTCTGAAATATAGAAATAGTTTTTAGAATTTCAGCTACTCTGGGAGTTTTACAATGTTAATTGAAATGGAATAAGGTCTCATAATCATTTGAGAATATGACATTGACTGTGACTGTATCTCTGTGCCTGTATCTCTGTGCCTGTATCTCTGTGCCTGTATCTCTCCTAGTTATTTATGTCACCCGTTAAGAAGCTCATTATTTAATCTTTACATTATTTAGTCATAATGTAAAAAATATATTTTAAATGACAATCTGACTTTCAGATTAAATTTAAGCATATTGACAGTAATTGCCAGTGAAACTGATCCTAAAAATAATGGAGTAAAAAAAGTAGGTTAGAAACATCTTAATCTGCCAGGATTCATTAATCTGCCAGGATTCATTAAAGTCCTTAAGGGCAAAATGCAGATTTGATCATTTTCTTTGACACCACAAATCCCATGATAACATTTAAGGTGCAGCCACTGAAGTTAATAATCAGATCAAATACAAAATGAGGATGATACATCTGTCATTACGTAAAGACTTGAACTATCATGAAGACGGATAAGGAGCAGGTGTCTCATAAACTTCTTGACCTTGTATATGCAGTACTGTGCAAAAGTCTTAAGTTTCCGTAAGATTAGGTTTCGCTATGGTCTCTTTATTAAGGTACAAAAAGAAAAAACTTCTAGTGGCAAAAGACGCTTTTCCTGTATTTGTCTAAACAAAGTACTGTTTTACAAATTTGCTGCGTTTTCTGGTTGTATTTTAATTAATAATTATATGCCTATATGGTCATTATATGCCTGCTAAAACAACAAATTTAATAATCCTACGACTGTGGCCTAAGATTTTTACATAGTACTGGATATATTAGAAACTGGCCTTATTTAGAAGAATCATGCAGGTGTGCAGTTAAAGCAGTTAAATTTCCTAGTTTTGCTGTGGTCAGAAAATGACATGGGATGAATGTAGCAGAGGATGGATGATCATTTGTACATGCCAACTAGCTACAGTCTGATGAGCTACAGTCTGATGAGCTACAGTCTGATTCTACACTTCTAAAACTGGAGTGTGTCCCTAATGAAGTAGTAAGTGGGTGACCAAGTGGGTGATCAGTGTACATACATGTGCATAGAGATGTACCTGAGAGCAGCCAGGTGAGAGAGTAAACACTTCGACATGCCTGACATCGTTAGCTGGGAGAATACAATATATTTATTCTAATCAGTTTCTGCCTCAGTGTGATGCAGCATCTTAAGAAACATCCAGGAATGCATCACCATTCTTGAACTGCAGGTGTACTACACTGAGTATACTGGCCATAAAGAGATATAATACTGTCTGTTCAGCTTTTCCAGTGCATTTTCTTTTAGAAATACAGGCTGTAGCCTGAATATCAGTGGCTAGCAATTCATCACACTGAAGAGCTCCCCTTAGCGCATTTCACACAAACAATGCATCTCGTACTGGACTTCTGCAGTGTGTTTGTATCTTCTGAAGCACAAAAGCATGCTCCTTTCTGATCTCACTGATAAACCACTTTGAGCTAGGCATGAATTATGGAGCTCCTTTATAATCTGATCTTGGATCCTGTCCTGGTTTGGCAGGGGGGGGGGGTATATCTAAATATCAGCGATGTCTTTGTGAAATATCAGCATGCAAAAGAACCGTGAGTGTGCAACTGGGGCGCACACTCTTAGCCAGTGCCTCATGTAAATGGTTGCCAGGTAATTGTTGCCCATGGATATGGAGACAGGGAGAGAGGGGAACCGAGGGAGCAAAGAACCTGAAAAAATATGAAAAACCCAGCTGCCATTCAGCTGTCCGAATCTGCTTTAGTGAGTCACAGTGTTGGGTAGGATGGATATTTTAGTGCTATTTAAAACTTGGTTATTTGCATGACAGACCTGTGAGATGCAAATGAACCAGTGTGTCTCTTTGTAACTGCTTCTCTTCAAACAGGTGGCTTACTGCACACAGGAGCCAAGGATAATAACCACAAGGTAAGAGTTCTTCTTACGGTGGATTTTTCCACAGTTATTCTGACCAGCAGTGTGCAGACTTTCACTTTTAACTGTGTTGCTGTAAAAATCAATTGCTAAGTTTGCATGCATGAAATCTACTTGATATGTATTATGTTAAAACTATGCCTAGGTGTTAGTTATGAAAACATGATATGAAACTGAGGGAGCATTCAAGCAGCCTGGTTATTTAAATCCAGGAGTTGATTGTAATAGATCAATTGTGTGTGTGTGTGTGTGTGTGTGTGTGTGTGTGTGTGTGAGGGGGGGGCGATCACTGGAATTCTTCCCACGAGCATTTCTATATCTTAATAATTCCATCTGAACACTAAGTCCTCTGAAACAATGTTAAGAATTATCCTCCTGTTCTGCAGTGACCTGTCAGAACAGAGTAAATCACTGGTTTAGATATTTACAGCAGTGCATTGCATTTTTCTAAGCCAGCTCATTAAACAGGTATTTAGAAAAAGCTTGTTCTTTGCCACCCGACGCCTATTTATATATGCCATTGATTGTGTGCACACAAAATATTATGGTGAAATATTCACCTCACCTCACATGATCTCAGTTCCAGCTCCTAAGCTGTAAAATAGTTTGTGCTTTGCATGGGTAGTCGGGCATGACATTTATTGAAGTCCTTCTTCACTTCCTTTGCAGTGAGATGTTTTGGTGAGATGTTAAGGAGGTTAGCGGCTGAGAAATGACTGAATTTCACTCCTCAGTGTTTCGAGTGCACGTGGAGTAAAGCCTCATGTCTTCACCCAGCAGCAGGACAGAGAGGAGAGTTGGAAGGAGGCAGGCTGGGTAGACGTTGCCGCGGGAGCCACGGACGCAGGCATTCTTGAGCTGCAGCTTCTCTGAAGCGCCAGGCAAGAGAGCACACGGCAGCAGCTGCCCGGAGAGGCCCAAGAAGGCTTCTCCTTAAATGGTCAAAGCTCCCAGGAGTTCAAGAGACTGGTGCAGGGGAGAGAGGGTGAGAGAGGGAGAGGGAGAGGGAGAGAGAGAGAGAGAGAGAGAGAGGGAGGGAGAAAAAGAAACATCAAGGAAAGGGAAGGGGGAGCACCAAAAGTAACAGAGCTTCACAGGAGACGAAAACAAGAGCTTGGATGAGACGAGAGTTGTGAGGCAGTAGAGTCTGGTGGAGGAGCATCTGTGGATGTTCAGGTACTGTTTTTATGTGGAATTACTGCATGAGCATGAGTTAATAAACATGTAGCCTTGCACATGTGAGGTCGTTTTTTTGTCTTCTGGGTTTGCATATATAGACGCAGAACTTGAGATTGAAAAAAGGCAGCTTGTGAAAGTGTTTAGGGATTACAGAAGTGAATTTACGTGGTTGCATTTAGACACCAGGCAGCTTGCATTTTGAATGTGGGAAGCTTTGAGAAAGTTCTTGTTATTCAGTGACAGAAGATGAGGTGCTCATGGCTCCAGACCACAGCGCATGTAAATGTGCTTTATGTTAGGATGGAATGGTGCCTGCTCTCTCTGGTCTCTGAGCAGAAGTGCATCGTTGTTATTTATCCAGGGCTTCTTCAGGATTTGGTGGCACTGTCCTTGTTGTTGTGGCGTTTAGGTTCAGTTCCTGTCTTTCTCACACATCCTTGTGTTTTCTGTTCTACCTACTTATTGGGCTCTAAATGGGCTGTTTTATAGTTTTTTCAACCGGTTTTAAACAGCTGGGGGTCATAGTCACTCGCGTTCTCATGAAACTGAGCAAACGCTTCTCTGAGACCCCCAGGGGACTCAGGGGACCCGGCAGCCAGATGAACCTCCATGTTTTCTCCAAATTTATTTTCTTCTGAGAGCTGACCTCTTCTGGCCATGGATAGGAAGAAGCCTGCTAAAAATAGCTCTGGTCAATGAAAAGAGAGAGAGAGAGAGAGAGAGAGAGAGAGAGAGAGAGAGAGAGAGAATGATTTGCAAGCATAGATGTATTCCCACCAGGAAGTAATCAGAACGATTCGATTACACTGCAGTATTCATCTTTGTACCATGCAAAGCAGGCGAGAACGCTGCAGGAGTCCTGCTGATCTCTATGTTGGTTTCTAAGCTGCTGGTCTCTAAGATGCTGGTCTCCAATTTGTTGGTCTCTGTGATGTCGGTCTCTGTGCTGTCAGCTTTTGTGCTGTCAGTCTCTCTGCTGCTGATCTATGTACTGTTGGTCTCCAAGCTGCCTAAACCACTGAGACATTCATTTGAGTCTCGGGCTTCAAAACATCTTCACACAAGGAAAGGCACAGTTCTGGGTAACGTAAAATATGTAACTGCTGTTTTGGTTTCAATGGTTCAAGTACTACGAATAAATTAAGATATTTATATCTAATCAATCTGCACAAGATCTGATTAGACAGAGCCAAACTTAGATCTTAATGTGCTGGGTGATGAATCAAAAGGAACACAGATAAGTTAATAAATACAGTGTAACAAACATTGCAAAAAGATTCTTTCAGTGATCTTGTGTTTGACTGGATCACCTCTGGTTATGTGACTGGATTATGTGCCAGAACAACAGAAAAGTTCAAAAGAGACTAAAGAAACCTTTCTCCTATTCTCATCATATGCATTACTTTACAATCACCATATTGTTTGTTCGTGTCATTGAATTTATATACCAACATTGAAAGTTTAATATTTTAAGGAAGAATTATTTCTCTTAAGTTTATCTTAATGCTATTAATAATAAAAGATGCAGAAAGTACCACAGGTGTTATATCTGACAGATTTTATTATTACTATTTTTAAATTGTAAAGCAGAAATACGAACTTTTCATGATGCTGTTTTTCAAGGACACTTTTTTTTTCCATCTTCTTCTCCACATCTCAATGAATTATATCAGGAAAATGCAGGAAGCCAGATGGTATCACATGACCTTTTGAATGTCAAAGGAGATTTGCTCCAGCACCAGATTAGCAGCTCCTTTAGCAACAGCCAAAGGGAGAAGTGAAGCAGTGCTTTCTGAACTTGGCTGTTTTGAAGGTCTCCATGGTGATACTGCATCTATGTTTCAGGGCTACGCAAACCACAAAGTATCCCAGGACACGAATGACCCAACACAGGCTCTGCATGTTAACCCATCTGACCCGTGGGTGAACAGCACCAGTGCCATTATCTCAGAGGCTTCTGCTCCAGGTACTGAACATTAGGACTGTTTCATTTATCTGTTAGTGCACCTGGTTCAGGGTTTTATCCCCTCATGTTGGTGTCCACCAATAAAACCTCATATCTAATCCAGTGTGGCTCACCTTCTTAACACTGTTGGTTCCCCTCTGTCAGACCCTCTTCCTGTGGAACTGGTTAACAACCCGAGCCCACCAGCACAGAATACCTGCAAAAGCAGCTCTGCAGTGACTCACAGCCCTTTTCCGGAAACTTCCCCCAGACCGGCCTGCGAGGAGCTCCCATGTCTTCACGCTCCAGAGAGTGCAGCCGGGTCAGTGTTTACATTCCTCCAGGTCTTACAGGACGAGTCGCGTGTGTGTTTATGTAAAAATCTCGGCCGAAGACGGCCCATGCTAGGTGAGACTGTGCAGAAGCTGGAGAGTTTACACTGTCACCCACCAAAGCTTCAGTTAATTATTGTTGCTCTATACTAGTTCCTGCAAAAATCCAGAGTGCTTTTAGCTTGGAATGAGAGGAACATCTGTCACATTGAACAAGGGTACATTTTTCTTAGATAATGTAAGGGGATATGGCTCAGTTGAATGTTTATTGATTATGTACAATGATGAATTGATTGCACTAAAGTCTATTTAATTATATTGGCCATTGCTTTCCAAATGCATCACATTTGGAAGTAACTTCTCCCTGATCTGCTTCAGGCCCAAGGGACCAGGCTGTGGCGATAGCTCTCTGACAGAGAGAGAAGAAAGGGAGTGCAGTGAAGTTTCAGTAGAGGAGGTTGTTAGTGGCAAAACCTCCAAGACAAAAGCCAACAAATGTCCCACACGTAAAAGTGAAGACAGTGGAAGGAGCGAAGAAGCATCAACCAAGTCTGGAAGCTCCAAGCCAGAACTTAGCGAACTGAGTCAAGTCTTTGATCTTGTGGACAAGGAGAGACCTTTATATCCAGAGTGCTCTGGGAATCACCAAGCTTTCAATACTCCTAGCCCAAGTGAAGGTCTATCAGAGTGCAGTGGGAGGAGCAAAGAAGAATCGGAAGCCAGTGGGAGGAGCCAGGAGGAGACGAGGGCCAAGGGATTCTTAAAAAAATTAACGACTTGCTGTACACATCACGTGTCTGAGTTAGAATCTGGGAAGGAGGAACATTTTGATACATCACAAAGTGGGAGTGTCCAAGGAACTCAGTTTCATCTTACAGACTCTGCTGCAGCAGGAAATGTGAGTATTTGGCTTCTTTAATAACTGTTTTTATCATTTTTTATAAACGAATCGCAAAGTAAATGCCATGAATGTTTGGTGTGCATGTGCTTTCTGATAAAAAAATCAGTTGTTTGTTTCAGACATGTCTATCTTCGTGTAAGAATTATCACAGTAATTATCACAGCTTCATGTTTGTAAACATGTTGGATGCGAATGTTTAAGAAGGATCGAATTTAGATTCTATTGAACAATCAAAAGGTTTCAGTAACTTCAGATCAGTCTTCAGCAAACACGTTGTTTATTTAGCTTGTCATTTGCCTGAAGATTGTGTACAGCAGGTGATTTCAACTACACTTTCATGAGAAAGCTCAGCAGAAACCAGACAAATTACTAGACGTCAACTTAAAACCAGTGGTAATTATTCAGATCTTTGGTTGGAAGGAGATACACTGGTATGATTCCTTAAGTTGAATAGAGGCCTATATGAGATTCAGTACAACATATAAGTTTCAGTAGGGTCCTTTCAGTAGGGTGGAAGAAAATGCAGGTTGTGGACCAGTGTTACCTCTAATAGTGAGTTAGTCATAGTGACATTAGCAATCAAGCGAGTTCATAGAAAGAAATAATCTTTTCAGGGTTTTAACACGTTCAAAATAACTGTTATTTTTGTCTGAGGCACAGCTGTGGTGCTATTCTTGTTAATTCAGTTTAAATATATGTGCATTATTTGATATTATTTCATTTCTCAGCAATTTATGTGTACATTTTGGTGGAGTGAGTAATTGTTGGTCTTAGTTTCTACTGACAGTGTTTTCTTTTGTACAGTCTACTGAACTCTAAGATGGTCTATAAAAATATGATCTGTTGTTATATAAACCCTCTGCTTTTTGCTTATAAGAAATTTGTTTACATGATGTCTCTCGCTCTCTCTTCCTCTCTGTTCCTTTCTGTCTATTTCTATCTATTTTTAACTCTAAGAAACACACTCTTTCCCATTTTGTTTGGGTTAACAGGAAGCCAAGGATATTTTTTTAGCCCTCAGATGAAGTGAAAATAGATTGACAGGAATTAGGAGCACATTCCTCTGGGAAGTTGATGACTTTCTTAAAGCTCTCTTCTCCAAGGAAGTTGTGTTTTTGCAAACCGCTCATAGACGTGCAGATTTAACAAGCTGAAATTACCATGTTTTCTGAAATGGTATGTTGTAGACAATGTATGAATAAAAAATACATTTGATCTGCAGGTTTAATAATAATTAACTTCTAAAGACTGTTTTCCATAGGCTATGAGTTCTTGCTAATGTATTTCTTTATCTTGCTTAGGATTCACAGTCCCATATTGATTACTTTCAGTCATTTTACCACGGCATTTTGTTTGAAAGGTCTTCTATAGTTACTAGGCCTGCAGGCTCTTTTGTATGGTATGTATGGTAACTGACTTTGATGGATGTCAGTTTTACAGAAAGGACATGAGAAACCATTTGCTAGTTTTCTGGCAGAGAGTTTTTTGACAGATGGAGGGAGGTGGATGTACAAAGGTTCATGCAACAGATTCATTGTGCCCTTAGCAACAAGTTACCACCTCTAGGAGAATATTACACCACGTCTCCATGTCACCGCTCCTCCATGTCTAGTGATTTCCCTGCATATCATCTGCCTGGGTGCGTTTGGGTTCTGTTGCAGCACGGCAAGGATCTCTCTGCTGTGTGTGGAGAGTCAGGGCCACGGGTTAGTCAAGCTTCTCCAAGGCCTCTGCACTGGGCGGTAACACAGACAAACAGCCCGTTCATCTTCCCGCACACCCGCTCTCGGCCCCCAAACACCCCTGCCATGCCCACCTTGCCCGAAGAGGAGGAAGATTCAACCGAGGAGGTCGACAGCTCCTCCAGCTCCCCCTCCACCGTGAGTGACCTTCACTCTCAGGACCACACGCAGGCCTTTTACGTAACATAGCACTAATATCCCCTGCTGCTTGGTATATGGCAAAAATAGCATGTGAATAATCATTCAAGCTTTATTTGAAGTTGTTTTTCCTGTGAGTCATATTCACTGGCTCTGTGCGTGTTGCTATGGTAAAAGGGTTGTTTTTTATGCTAATTTACAAATTGATTGTCTTTACACAGTGCTCACTCATTGTGACAAGCTTTGACTACAATGGTACAACAAGTACAAATATTGCAATGATGGGTTTTTTAAGCAGTTTAGCTGTTTTAGTCTGGGGCCTGAAGGACATTTTATGAGCCATATAACGTGTCAGTTCCTACTTGTGTGCATTCCACTGCCACATTCTCTCAGTGACTAAAACCATATCTTAACAGACCCAGGAAAGGATTGTCTCTATTTTGGAAGCCGCAAATTGTTCGGACATCAAAGTCTCTTACAGTCTGCTGTTCCATTAAGGCAATTGCGGTACTCTTGAGAGAGCAGAGACATCCCACACAACACAAAGTTCAGCGCTCAGATAGGATTTCACTCGACAACCACATTAAACTCTAGAAATCTAATCCCAGGCTTCAGGCCTAACAAATAAAAGCCCCTTTCCTTGATGAACGAAAGCAAGATTAACATTTGTATTTGTAAATTATTGTGTATGTACTGCGTTGGACGCCTGCCACTGCTCTTCACATCACTGAGAACTGACAACGTAGCAAAACTCTTAGAATGAAGAAGAGAATAAAAGAGTATATCATCAGGGAATAGGATCTCAAAGAAACGAAAGGCAAACAAATATGGACTGTCAGAAAGACTAATCTGTGGAAGGAGGCAGGATGTGATTACAACAGGCTGGTTTTCCCATGGGGCAAGCCTGGGTGTGTGTGTTCTGAGCCAGCTCTCAGTGGACTGGTTTTGGGCTTTCTGAGGACATTCTGGAAACGTTGGAACGTAAATACAAATGGAAAATCTGTCCAGCTGTTCCTTGACCACCTGCTAATCCAGTCGTTTTCAAATGCTTCCATACATAAAAATAAAAAAATGCTATTTTTCTATATACATTACATTTTGGCCTCTGGATTTTTTTTTTTCAGTTTTTGGTGTTACAGCAATGCAGAATTTTTGGGATTGAAAGTTTTTGACAAAAATGTCATGATTCCCCATTTAGGCATGAACAAACCAGTTTTACCATTGATGTGCTAATATGCCCATCTCCCAATCAAGACAGATACATGGGGTGCACACCATTCTCACCACAGCAGGAATACAATGCTGGGATGGACAGTAACACTGTGGTCATCAAAAGTTTCAAATTACACTGAAATATTTTGGTCTCTGATAAATTAAACCTTTTATTTTTAAAACGCTTTGAGTCAGTGTGAGCGGTGTCCTTAAAGTTAAAACTGTCTTTGTGTTTTTTAGTACATGCCGGCTGAAACCAAGGCAGTGAAAGTGACTATTGCTCCCCCTACGATTGTCCTTCCAAGACAAGACTCCAAGCAGGATTCACGGCCCTTGGACAAACCTAGGTTTGTTTGTCTTAAATACTTCAGCCCTGCTTTACAAACGTGTATCATTACAACCAGTACAGCTTTGGTTCTAATCAATGACTTGATGTAAACAGAAGACACGGAAGCCATTTCATGGTTCAGCTATGCATTGCTCTAATGGTTACGTTTGCCATCATAGACCACTCAGCCCCAGACCACGGTTATCAAGAACCACCAGTGCCTCAGGGCCTCTCACTACAGTAGGTAAGTAACTCAAGCTTAAGGCCTGAGTTTGTCATGTGATGACACATGAAATATATGTAGTTTAATGTACTGTAATTGTTAACAGTTTAGTCTGACTTTAGCAAGTGGGAACCTGACTCCCTGATTTTCTCCTGGACAACAGCACACACTGATTTCCAATGGAGCTCTTGGAATTGTCTAAATTTGGTCAAACGTGGTTGAGGCTATTTTGAAGTAGCTAATTCAAGGGGCCAAGACAATTTTGCTTTAATTAGAATTAGTTTTGGCCAGATGCCCTACGTTGAGCTAAGAAAGAGGGACATGAACGACGTGTGTATGTGTTAGCATGCCTTCCTTTGCACATGCACGTGTGTGATTGCTGCAGACAATGATGGCCACGTGATAGACCTGGTGAAGGGCGAGCTCCCCGAGCTGCAGCTGTCGGACGAGGACCGGCAGAAGAACCTGGAGCTGCTGGAGGAAGCGAAGAAAGTGAGCGACCGTTTCCTGACCCGCAGAGGGCGCCGTTCCACCTGCAGCCTCACAGAGTCACCCACAGGTGACCACAACACTCACCCCTCGACCTACGAGCTTCCATACAGCTAAATAAATAAATAAAATGTGCTGATTAACACCTACTGTCCTAAATTAACTAATCTGTTTTTGTGTTTATTTGGGTGTAATTCAACGATTTGAATTACAGCAGGCTAAATAATTTGAGTCGTCGTTACGGCTGTTTCCTTGTCATTAGGAACAGAAGTTATACTGTTTAGATGTGAAAATGGCCTGGTGTGTTTATTTGAATTACATTCTGATTTCTTTTATTTCTTTTCTTATCAGACCTTATCACTGTTTAAAATGTGCGTTCGCATGCCCTTGGGTGTCTTTGAGAGCCACGTGATAGGAAGCCATAATTCTTATTACTCACACAAACCCAGCAGTGCTGCACAGTGGGGTCATGTCTGAAACAGAGTCATGGCTGATAAAGGGTTGTGTCTGATACAGGGTCATGTCTGATAAAGGGTTGTGTCTGATACAGGGTCGGGTCTGATACAGGGTCATGTCTAATAAAGGGTCATGTCTGATACAGGGTCAGGTCTGATACAGGGTCATGTCTAATAAAGGGTCATGTCTGATACACGGTCGTGTCTGATACACGGTCATGTCTAATAAAGGGTCATGTCTGATACAGGGTTGTGTCTGATACAGGGTCATGTCTGATTCAGGGTCATGGATGGTACAGGGTCGTGTCTGATACAGGGTCATGGATGGTACAGGGTCATGTCTGATTCAGGGTCATGGATGGTACAGGGTCATGTCTGATACAGGGTCATATCTGATACAGGGTCGTGTCTGATACAGGGTCATGGATGGTACCAGGTCATGTCTGATATAGGGTCCACGCAAACCTCTGCCTGGTCACTGTGAGCTGTTTCCATTTCAGGTCCATCTCCCATCGCAACTCCAAGTTCATCTCCCGCACCCTCACGGAGCAGTTCCCTCTCGGCGCCCCCACAGACAGGTAAACATTCTACTGAGAATCAGTTAATACTGAGAGTTTATTACTGGAATGGTTTAGGATCCATAGAATATTTATTCTCCTTTTCTGCTATGTGTTTTTTCACGCAGCTTCAGTTACAGATGCCACAATAACCCTGTTTACAAGCTCACCCACGGTGGGTAGTATGTGATTAATAATGTGGTTTTATACAGCGTATCTTGCTTCAATGATAAGTAATGACTGTGCCCTGCAAGAATGCTCAAAAAAACTGCATCACTGTTTTGTCATAACATTGGTTTTCTGTTGCCATGTGTCTGGGCAGCGGTTGGAGGTGCCAGCTGGGTGTGACCATGGGGAGACAGACCATGAGGTAAGTCCAACTGCTCATCACACGTATCTCTCATAATCTTTCTCTTCACTGTTTATGGTGTTTCTTGATTACATTACACCGCTTTTGATTTCTGCTCCTGTATAGAGCTTGAGGAAGCTGGTGAATTGGAAGCCCCCCGAGAAGCGAAAGGTTTCCTCTGGCACCCTGACTCCACGCCACACCACCACGGGGGCTGCCAGACATCCAGCTGTGGCCCACACAGAGAGTCCGGAGAGCTCGAAACCGGAGGGCCCATCCCCGGCAACGGGAGTCGCCAAGCCTGTCCCGCGGCCGACCACCCAGCAAGCGCCGTGCACGGCCGAAATCAAGACGATCGGAGCCTTCCCTCCCCTCATGAGGGCAGTGTCCTGGGACACAGTGAGCTCGGTGGGTGGGAGGAATGGGGCCCCCAAGAGCGATGAGGACCTCGCCTTCTCCGATAAGCTGAAGTCTTCTGGATACAAGGACTTCCCATTGGCCCCTGCAAATGTCCATAAATTGTCCAAACTGCGAGAGGTAAAATGTTGGACCTTTGTAGTTTCAGGTTACATGTTTTGATTCATGTAGGAACTTTTGGTTCGTTTAGGGTATGGAGACAAAAGAGTATATTACTGTGATATTTATGGTATGACTTGATTGGTCGTTCCAAGTTTCTAACTCACACACCTGTTTGTCCTCAGGAGCATAAGCTGATGAGAAACCAGAGTATCTCAGGACCAAAGCTGCCAGATCTGAGTGAAACAGCTGAACAAGAACGAGGTTGTAGCTCATGTGTGCCCTCATGTGTGCCCTCATGTGTGTCCTCATGTGTGCTATTTGTAGCACTTCCTGTTGATTCAGACCATATGTACACAACATGAAGTATTGGGGTTACTTTAATCTAAACATTGCTGCCTCTACATCAAACCAACGATGCTTTCATCCTACAGAAATCACGTTACAATATGAGCATGCCCCGCAAAGCGGCATGGCATGCGTCCTAAAAGCTATTAAAAGCTATTCATTCTCCTGTCTCCCAGGTCCCTGCTCCACGGCAACCGTCTCCTCGGCAGACGGGGAGGCAAAGGACAAAGCAGACACCATGCCCAACATATCCGACCTCATGCTGCGCAAGTTGAAGTTGCACAGAGGCAGTGCAGGGGCCTGGTAAAAGCACTCGGCATTCCCACCCACAGTGATCCCGAAGTCCGTCTCGTCTTTACATTTATTTACCGTTTTTGGCACAAGTTCTTACCCAGATCGATGTGATATAGACTGAAATGTAACTACAGTGTATACTGGTCTCTGGACTTTGTGTATTTAAAAGCACGGGTCACCATCAGAGCAGTGATTTGAAACGTGTGTGTTCTTTGTTTCAGTGCACCACCGCTCACCGAGAAGGAAGTGGAGGTGGGTGCCTTATTGCCTTCCTCCATATACACCCCCCCCGACCACCCTGTGAGGCCTCAAACTCTGCCTCGCTCGCTGTGTGTCAGGACTGGGCCCTCTGGAGCAGAGTTTGTTAAACAAGCCTGTATATGGGAGGGATTATGGCCCGATTAGGGGGGGATGTTCTTTTCCTTAATCAGTGATGAGTCAGTGATGAGTCAGAGTACCTGTAGACACCACAGTGCCTCACTGCTGGCAGCTTCCATGGCTGGACGGAACACCGTGTCCTTTTGCCCGTGTCTGTTTTTAAAGTGCTAATACACGGAAAGTCCATGACCCACTCTGTCCGCGTTCCCGAGCCCAGGCTTAGTTTGCTGGGCCTTGGAGGTTTCCTGCCATGGAGGAGGAAGAACAAATACGCCTCCTCTGTGGATTGGATTGGCTCCCAGGATGACGCCAGTGAGCTGGATGGGGTCAGAGGTCAGGCTTCTGCACACTGTGCCTTCCCCTCCAACATTTCAGGCCCAGCGCTTTGATCAGCTCACCACAGCACCAAGGGCTCGGAGGTCACTTCTGCATTCTTCTCCATCTCCAGTCCCACTTTGAACTCTTGCCTAATGGGCTGTCCAACCGGACAGGCGTTCGTTGTAAACTTGGATGTTTTTCGGGGTTAATTATCGGACATAAAAAATTTTTTTTTCTTGGCAACCATGTTACGTTACTTCCATGGCTGTGGTCCATACCTTGCTTATGATGGTATGTTGGTTTCCAGTAGGACCATCTTAAGGACTGCTTGTTTTTAATGTGTGAGTTCACTTCTCTCTGCTGGTCTGAGCAGTGACACAGGGTCTCTCCACCTCCCCCACCCCTCCCCTCACACACAGAACGCCTTTGTGCAGTTGTCCCTTGCCTTCCGCAATGACAACTACACGCTGGAGACACGGCTGAAGCTGGCAGAGCACGAGCGTAACCTCACCGAGGAGAACACAGAGAAGGAGCTGGAAGAGTTCAAAAACTCACTGAAGGTCAGTCATGAGAAGGAGGAGGAGGAACCCGAGGCGGGGCATGGGGCCCAACTCTCCCGGGGGTGGGGTCCAACTCTCCTGGGGGTGGGGCCTGACTCTCCCGGGGGTGGGGTCCGACTCTCCTGGGGGTGGGGCCCGACTCTCCTGGGGGGGCCTGACTCTCCTTGGGGTGGGGCCTGACTCTCCCGGGGGACCTTGGCCCGCCTGTCAAGTTGAGAGGATTTTTTCCCCTTGTTTTCTTTTTCCTTTTTGCCTTTCAGAGCACGGCGCCGATGTGGCAGAACATCGAGCAGAGGGAGTCCTACCAGAGGCTCATGGAGACGGTGGCCGTGCTGCACCGGCTGGCCAACCGCCTCTCCAGCCGGGCAGAAATGGTGGGAGCTGTGCGGCAGGTGAGGAACAGGCAGGCAACCCCTGGGTGGTGTGGTCCAGTTGCTGGTCACCCCTCTTCCCCTGACCCAAACTTTGGCCCAGAAAGTCATGTCATCCACATGTGTTCCTCCTCTTGTTTTCCTGAGAACACTGTGCCTTCTTTGAGGAGCTTAAGGAGCGCTGGAGTGTGTCTTTTTCCAGAAGATAAGATTATGTTTGTAAAGGATTTAGCTCAGTGTTATGCTTGCCCTTAGGTTAATGTGCAAGCCAAAGTAAACCATGTGAATGGAGAAGTACTTTGTGGTATGTCAGTTGCCAGGGGCAACAGTATTAATGTTAGACTCTGCATGCCTGAGAGGTTGTGACTGTATTTACAGCCCTTAACTCTAATTCACATGTTTCTCATGTGTACGATTGATGACCTTTTCAACGGCAACTGTGAATCACTGTGAATACACCACAATGGCTAATTCTGAAAGAAATCAGAAAATTCATACTTTTCCTTAAAGTGTTTACGGCGTGGACTGTTCTCCAGTAAGGATCCATTAGTCAGAACACATTCCTGAAAGTTACATCATGGTTACAAGGACATTACTGTACATTACTGTAATGTTACAATATTGCATAGGTAACCATTTGTGACAGCAATTCCTAAGTATCACAGTGAGCTGTTTGTATGACTGTGTGCTTATATGTAACACTTCTATCTGGGAGTTTTAAGGGAGTGTGGGGTGAATAGTGTGCAAACATTCCATAGACAGGAAATGTAAAAAAGTTCTAATGCATTCTAAACCTTATAATACCAGTTACCATGGCTTCTGTTGCTCTGTTCATACATGAAGAGAAATTCAGTATGCAGCATCTTTGTAGTATTATAGTTAATCAAGCTGCACATTTAGTGTGATGCTTCAAGCAGGATGAAAGAAAATTCTCCACTTTGTGAATGGTGTTACTGACCCCATTGCTTTGTGTATGACAGGAAAAACGTCTGAACAAGGCCACAGAGGTGATGCTGCACTATGTGGAGAACCTCAAAAGGACTTATGAGAAGGACCATGCCGAGCTGATGGAGTTTAAAAAACTAGCCAACCAGAACTCCAACCGTTACTGTGGCTCCATGGAAACCGGAGGTGATTATGTGCACACCAAAAATAGTCTGTAAAAGTGACCATCACACTTGCATATCTATGGTACGCTTGAGTGTTTGGATTCTGAATGGGTTAATGTATTTATGCTTTTCTTCTCCAGAGGATGGTATTGCACGTCAGTCGAGATCCATGTCTCTGACACTAGGGAAGGTACTGTGCCGGTGCTACTCCATTTAAGTATATAAAAGGACACACTGGCTACTTGGCATGATGCCAGCACAACAAACAACCATATTTGAAACCGTGTGTGTCTCATCCTTCAAGGCTTTACCTAGAAGGAGAGTCAGCGTGGCTGTGGTTCCCAAATTTAATCTCCTGAACATCCCGGGTCAGAGCCCAGCCACGGTGGGCGCCGGCCCAGGCCCCGCCCCTGGCGCCGCCCAAGGCCCCAGCCCAGGACCCGCCCCCACAGCTTCTGCCTCTGGCACCGTGGCACTCCCTGTACCGGTGAGCTCCGTTTCGGTCGCCTCTTCCTGCGTGTCACGACAGTGACCTCCAGGTTTCATGTGCTGTGCTAACTGATGATGTTTTGTCCAAAGCCACTGGCTTGGCTTGCATGGACCTTGTGGTTCAGATGTATGTTACTACACTTGGGGTCGGTTCGCATCTTGTAGAGCCTTTCTGATTTTGTGATCTCACTGTTTAGTGTGAGGCAAACAGCATGAAGAGTCCCAACCCCATGGACCCACCACAGGAAGGTGCAAGAGAAAAGTGAGTATATACAGTTACTTCGGATATATTTATATACATCAACATGAACAGTGGGTTTCACGTTTGTGCTCTTCATGACCAACGTCAGGTCATTCAGTTACAGTTCTTGCACTGTTGTAGTCTAGTTTTTGAACATGCGTGACCCTTGGGGAGCCCATATCATTTGATCACATAGGAGGCAAGGCTTTGCAGAACTGGACCATAATTTATGCCACCCCCCGGGGGAAAAAAAATGGAACATTCCACACAATTCCACACAAGCTGCAGCTGGTTTTTCCTGCTATTCTGAGATTTAATCCAAACATTTTGACTAGAGTCTCTGATAGAGCCCAGGAGCTGGGCTTCAGTTCTGACTCTGGTTAATAAGGTGAGAATAAAAGGCTCCTCATGCCACATTCCCTCCATCCTCCAGGATGGAGACATTTGTAATACTTTCTGCATGCAGTGTGGGACTTCAGCATAGTTGTAAGGACATTTTGTTCCATGATTGTGTCCTGCTATTTCTAGTGGGTTTAGTCGGCAGAACAGGTCCAGCGCGGCACCCTGCGTTTTTCCATGTAATGGCATGGGTGTCCAGCTCCAGCATAACTCCCCTTTTCTAATAACTCCCCTTTTCTATCCGAAAAACAATTCAGTGGAAAAGCCATGGTGGAACAGGATGGCGATGCAGCCATGGTAACTAAAGCCCCCTGCAGTCCAGAAGAGATCAGAGCCCAGATTAAGGCCAAGATTGAGGAAGAGGCCTACAATAAAGGGTAAACCCCTCCAAAATGTGCAATTATTCACAAGCACTTTCACAAGCACGTTCACAATCTACTTTCTTGGAGTATTACAGCTGAAATCTGACTGGTTGGTTCATACTGGCAAACTTACACTAATGTAGAATAAAGAATTTATTGCATTAAAACTATGTTATGATTTTTTTTTTATTATTTAGCATTGCACAGTTCAAAATATTAAGGTCTGGTCTTTATACACTATATTTAAAAAGCACTGAGAACAGTTACAGCTTCCACTGACCCCTGCATATAGAGGTGATTCTATCTACTTTGATGTCACACATTCTAGAACACATCACACACAACATCACACGTAACAGAATTCATGTCTAGTATGCACATTACACCTGCAGGTATCAGGAAGGACTGAAAAGAATGAAAGAACTACAGGATGTCAAAGAAGAGGAAGAGTCAGCAGAAGAAAAGCAGCTGATGCCAGACCAGATCACTGGAGAAGAGCCGGAAAGAGAAAATAAGACAAACAGGTAATTAGCCAATAAGCTTCTTACAGGCAACATAACTGGTGAATGCATGTGATGATGAGCTACTCTGCCTAATCTCAGCACTGTGCCTTCCTGTTACAGCAGGTATGAGGAAGCGCTGGAAGCCATTGACCGGTTATGTCCAAAGATCTTCAAACGAAGCTGGACGCTTTGGATAGTCCTAACCTTGTTCGTAGGTTTGTTCTTTTTGGTGAACCTCATAAACATCTTTAGGAACTACTATAGTGAACATGGAGACACGTCAGCAGGGAGGTCTGCTGTTCCTGCCAAGAAGACGTTTTTCGGACCTCATGTAAGCTCGAAGAGCAGTCCCACCCCAGAGTAGCACCCAGCCTACTCACGTCTACCTTCAAAGATTCAAACAAGGAGCTGGCTTGGACTTAGGAACACATTTCAGTGCTCATGGGAAAATCTGAAACACTAGTAACTACACTAGTAAAGCTGTTTTAGAGTTTTTAAACTACGATTGGCAAAATCATAAATTCCTCTGTTGTTCTTTAAGGACCAAGTGCTAGTAAGTGAACCACGATTTCAGATTTATTTAGGTGTATTAAAGTATAGCACCTAGAGATGGAATAATGTGGTTTTATCATTGGCAACCAGCTGATGTTACAGATACATTTTCTTATCGATCCAACATTACAATTCTACTTCTCAGGTTTATGGGATGAATCGTCTTTGAGAAATTCAGTATACTATTTAATTGATCTTTAATCTTTTTGTATGTTTTTTTTATTCTTTTCTAATGTCTATATTGTTTGATCTTACATTCCAAGGTAGCTCCTGAAGTGCAATACTTTGCAACACATAACTGAACTTTTTATTTGATGTGTTGGATTGTGTCCTTAGAGCACAATGGTGTGAGCAATTTCTCAAACAATTTAGCGTGCACTTTCAACTAGCATGAGAGATTTCTTTCATCTTTCTAGATATTTGCACATGTGTGTTGACGGTTGTGCCACTCAACTTTTTAATAAAGGTGCCTTAAAAACAGGCTCAGTAATTTCACCTGGCAGTAACTGAAGAAAGTATGCTTAATTGAAGAGAGTTTGCTTAACTGAAGAGAGTATGCTTAACTGAAGAGAGTATGCTTAACTGAAAAGAGTATGCTTAAATGAAGAGTATACCTAATTGAAGAGAGTATGCTTAACTGAAGAGAGTATACCTAACTGAAGAGAGTATGCTTAAATGAAGAGAGTATACCTAACT
>JAOXYF010000001.1:2316626-2332981 GCA_028565775.1 Sternarchorhynchus goeldii | reverse complement strand
TTAACTGAAAAGAGTATGCTTAAATGAAGAGTATACCTAACTGAAGAGAGTATGCTTAACTGAAGAGAGTATACCTAACTGAAGAGAGTATGCTTAAATGAAGAGAGTATGCTTAAATGAAGAGTATACCTAACTGAAGAGAGTATTCTTAACTGAAGAGAGTATACCTAACTGAAGAGAGTATGCTTAAATGAAGAGAGTATACCTAACTGAAGAGAGTACGCTTAACTGAAGAGAGTATGCTTAACTGAAAAGAGTATGCTTAAATGAAGAGTATACCTAACTGAAGAGAGTATGCTTAACTGAAGAGAGTATACCTAACTGAAGAGAGTATGCTTAAATGAAGAGAGTATGCTTAAATGAAGAGTATACCTAACTGAAGAGAGTATTCTTAACTGAAGAGAGTATACCTAACTGAAGAGAGTATGCTTAAATGAAGAGAGTATACCTAACTGAAGAGAGTACGCTTAACTGAAGAGAGTATGCTTAACTGAAGAGAGTATGCTTAACTTGAAGAGTATGTCTAACTGAAGAGAGTTATGTCTAACGTTGATTTCTGAATGCTTTTTATAGCTGTGTATTTAAATGTTAATAGACTAAAATAAGAAATTCATGTCAGAGGCCTGGCCTTGATATGTTTTACCTATATGTGTCACTGTGCCAGACTGTAGTTCCCACTGACTACTGTATCCTTACAGTTACAGCAGGACATATGGCATCTAAAATTGGAATTTTCACAATGTAGACCATGTGCTCCATTTCAAACACTGCCAAATGTGGAATGATCAGTCAGCTGTTCTGCACTGGGGCTCCACCCTCTCCAATGGACAGCTGTTCTGCACTGGGGCTCCACCCTCTCTCCAGTGGACAGCTGCTCTGCACTGGGGCTCCACCCTCTCCAGTGGACAGCTATTCTGCACTGGGGCTCACCCTCTCCAGTGGACAGCTGTTCTGTACTGGGGCTCCACCCTCTCAAGTGGCCAGCTGTTCTGCACTGGGGGGTTCTACCCTCTCAGACAGCTGTTCTGTACTGGGGGGTTCTATAACCTCAGTCAGCTGTTCTGCACTGGAGGGCTCCACCCTCTCCAGCAGACAGCTGTTCTACACCTGGGGCTTCTACCCTCTTAGACAGCTATTCTGCACTGGGGTTCCACCTTCTCTAGCCAACAGCTGTTCTGCACTGAGGTTCCACCCTCTTGGACAGATGTTCATGGTGCACATGTGAGTTAATGCAAACATCAGCAGTGAGCAAACCTGCCAAATTCGTTGAGATGCTCATTGAACAGCATCTGACTCACTGATAATGGTAAAGGAATGACAGTGCCATTACAGTATGTGTGTGTGTGTGGAGTAGAGATGTTTTCCTGGAAGTGGAACATTGCACTGTGTCAGTGAAAGATCATAGCAAACTAAAGGAACATTTGCTTTATAATGACAGAGCAACACAGAACAGGAAATAATAGTTCAATACTGGTGACCAGGCAGATAGCAGTGTGACTGTAGTGAGATAGTCTGTGCACATCCCTTTCTCAACAGTCTTCAACAGCTCTGGGAACTGACTTTAAAAATGTTTGTTTACCATCCTAAAGAGCTACATCTAATGGCCCTTTATCTCCACCTCTTCCTCTCGGGTGCCCCGTTGCACTTTAGTGATATAACTCAAAATCGAGGATCTTAGATTTGAAATGTAAAACTCCTACAGTGCAAAAGTAACAATTATAACATTACAAGCTCCCACCAGCAACCGTTTTGTTCATATAATTGTTTTCGTAGAGCGTAATTTATCAACAGGTCCCATTGTCATTAGCGTGTGTTATCAGTGAATGATCCGTCTTTAGCCTGGGATGGGCTCCTGACCAGCTGTTCCCTGCTGACCTCATCAGTGTTGCCACCGCCCCTCCTGTTTCCTCTTCCCCCGGCACTGCGACCTCACCATGCCACTTCATAAGAGACATTTATGAACACCCCCCCTTTCCTGCACCCCTGGGGAGAATAGCCTCGCTATAACCCCTCTCCTGACACTCAGAGCTATGTTTCACTGTGGAGCATTTGGAGTGAGAAGACTCTTCTAACATGGCAAGAATCACACTGCTCTTCCTTCTCCTGACTAACACTATCATACCTGCTTTGTTTATAGATGTTGACAAGATCACAGGTAAGACACCTGTACCTGGAAACTCTCTCACTAATCCAGTATCAGCTCAGATTTAGTTCTCCTGATTTGCCTTTTGTAAAAAGCTTGGAGTTTGATTAGTTAATAACTTTTACTAAGGTTCCAGTTTCGGTTGGATTACTGGAGTATCTATCTAAAGTATCTATCTAAATATGTTTGGGTGGTCTCTTAATTAAGACAACCCAAGTTGTTTTTTTCACATTATGAAATTCCTCCATCCTGTTTTGTCATTTTAAATGTTTAGGGTTTATGATAATTTCTTGGTCTGTTATCAGTCTTTTCCTCTTTGGTGAACAGTTTACCCCAAACACAGCAGCTTCTTTGGTGTATTTCACGCATCTCTCCGGGGGCCGTACGCATTCAACGCGTCTGCAGCCAGAGCAGTGTGCCAGCAGCTCGGGGTGACCATAGCAGACATGGCCCAGATGGTCGAGGCTCAGGGGCGGGGCCTGGAGACGTGCAGGTACAGACCCGAGAGGTTCACTGCTGTCTGCATTCAGGACCCGGTGTGTTGTTCACACCCAACTCCTGTTCTCTGCCTGCCAGGTTCGGTTGGATAGACGAACAGGTAGCAGTTATTCCCCGAATGAAGAATAAATCAGCCTGTGGTCAAGGAAAAGTTGGAGTCATAGTCTGGCGTGCTGATCTCGCAACTACGTTTGATGCTTTCTGTTTCAATTTAACAGGTAGGCTAAGAAAATACAGTTTTCCAGTATGCAGCTACACGTTATACCAGTTTGTGTGTCTATAGCGCACAGGTATTTGACAGCTTGCATTTTTGTTCCACCTATTCACTTTGCTAGACTTGTCAAACTTGTCCCTGTTGGCAATAGGGTGTAGGGTGTAGTGGTGATGGAGGAAATGGGAAACTATGAGTATGAACTTGTTCCAAACCGATTTCCTGCGAGGTGCTCGAGCATAATGGCACGGAAGGGAATGCAGTGGGAAGGGAAAACTGTGGTGCCCAGCCAACGTCACTGAGTTCAGATGGCGTGGGCTGTGCATCCGTTTACTCAGCTTCACCTACAGATTTTGAAGCGCAAGCTCGGTTGACCACTGCACACGTGCAACAGACCACGACACTTGCTGGTGCTGGTGGAGGTCATCCGGAAACTGCTCCTCCTGCCTCAGGAACTCCTCACCGGAGCGCTGTCCCCTGTCCCTCCTGCTCTGGGACCTCCACGCAGGGCTTGGAGGAAGACTCTAGTAACCCAGGCCTCTCCATTGGCGGTTGGTGTCTCACAACAAGTGCATTCGTTTGGAAAGCGGTGAAAGCAAGTTCACTGGGCTCTGTTCAGCAAGAGTCCCTCACTTCCTGTCTCTCTCGCACCCACAGCAGTCATGCCAACTGCATTGCTCGTTGTAGCTGTCTTCACACTTGTCTTGGCCGCTGCAGCTGCCGTTTGGTGCTCCAGAACGTAAGTGTTAATCCCGTCCTAATCGGATTCATTTGAAAAAGTGTTTACAGTAAAGCGTGTAGCTAAATTTATGTTTTATTCATGAGCGCTGATGTTATGTGGCACCCGATTCTTGATGGTCAATGAAACAGTGGTTAGCGGCACAGACAGACGTGTGCTTGGGCCTTTGTGTTTGTGTGTATTGTGGCAGCAGTGGCTTTCGGAGCAGGATGAAGGAGGAGTGTATAGAGGCTCGGGTTCACGACAGCTGCAGCGAGAGAGACGCAAAGGAGCCCGACACTGAGGCGCAAAGCCACAGCGTGGAGAACCTGACTCACGTCGGTGGGACCCTGGACCAGAGCAGGAAAGACTCTTAACCAGTCAACGTGATTCATCACACCAGGCTGAACTGCTGTTTCAAAAGCTATTATGGAACAGCATAATGAGAATGTATTTATTTTTCTAGACTTTCCATAAAAAGGATCATCTTTTATGACTGTTTAGGGTTTTCTTTTACATAGACCGGGTTCATTTCATACCGGGTCTGGCTTCAAGTGGTGGTATCTAGGGATGAGCTATGATGAACCGATACCTCATACAGTACAAAGAGAATTCAGCTAATATCCCTACTGTTAATCTCAACCAAACATTGTGGTCTCAGACTGCACTCAGTATCCATACCCAACAGCCATACCACAGATGATCGTGTAAGAACACAGAAGACCTTTGACATGCATTTAATGCAAACGTTTTCGTTTCACAAAGGGTTCGGTTTGTAAAGGACTTCTCTTTTTTTATGATTCTTGAACAATTTATTAATTTTCACTGCAACAATATAAAGAAAAACTTGTGGTTTTGGACTTGCTATTCATGTACAGTGTGATGGAAGGGTATATACTCGTTACATCATTTTATATACAGTATGTGCACTAAATAACAGACACAGCTGACAAGCTTTTAGAGTGTTGAATAAATATATCTCCTGTACATTGTGGAGGGTTTCTATCAACATATGAAGCATATTATTTGGGTCTTTCAGATTTCCTCAGCTCATAGTATCTTAGGCATTTCTCAACTGAAGTTGTGGAGTCTATCCTCTTGTGCTTGTGCCTCCCTGGTTCTTTGCAGGACCATGTGTGAGAAAGAGGATTCCATCGACCACTGCATCCGAAAGTCTCATTCAAGTAGCTGTTCGCTTTATGGTTTAGTGAAAATACCATACATATGATCAAAGGCCACAACAGTACAACAGTATATTCCACAGTCTAAAGGCCACACAAGAACAACAGTATATTCCAAATACATTACCAAAATAACCTCACCTCTCAGACTGAAAAACTCACTGCCTAAACAAAAGTTCACATTTCTCCACATCTCCACAAGGGGGCACTACTCCCCCACAATGCATATTACCACTTCAGTTCCTGACTTGCTCTCAACATCCCACACAGGGCAGTCTTGCTCAGTGCATAGACAATGGTACACAGACGCCCACCTTCATTGACATGGAAGACCTTGATGGGTACAGCACAGGTTTTTAGGTTTTTAAGTTGCACCCCCCCCGACCCCAACCCTCATCCACACCTCCACCCTCCAACCCTGACCCTCATCCACACCTCCACCCCCCAACCCTGACCCTCATCCACACCTCCACCCCCCAACCCGAGCAACCTGAGCAACAATGTCAAGTACAGTTGTATCCCCAACAGTACAGTCGCATCCCCAATGCAAGTGATGTCATATAAAAGGCAACATGCATAAATGTTTGCCTGGGTGTGCAGGCAGGAGGCTGGCGGGAGCATGCAGGGCGCGGTCAGTCACTGCGACCGGGCGCCCAGGGTCTCGGACTCCACCGCATCCACCAGGAAGCTGAGCTCGTTACACAGCGTCTCGTGCCGGTATGCCATGCGGATCTGAGCCACGTTGGTCCGCCGGATGTCGTTGCCGTCTGGCCCGTCCTTGAGATAGCTGGCTCCCAGGAAGCACTTTTTCTCCTGCAGGACATTGGGGGGGGGGGGGGGGTGTGACAAAGGGAACTTCAGCGCACACATGCTGGGCCTTTTTTTTGGGTGGAGGCGATTAGGGATGGAGGGGTGTTACCTGATGGGACAGGCCGCTCTGCAGGACGCTGTTCCTGGCGATCTCGCACAAATCACACGTGCTCAGTTTCCACAGCTGGGCTGCAATGGCATACTCTTCCATCAGAGCTTCCTATACAACACAACACATGTGTGCCACACAGCTCAGCCACGCTTCAGTCACGTGTGCCAGAATGCTTGGCCAGGCTTCATACACGCTTCAGACACATGTGGTGCTGCTTCATTATAAAACTTGTACCTACAATCACTGGCTACTTTATTAGTGACACCAATCTCAAGTGAATTTATAAACATCTTGTGGCTTGAACAAACTGTTCCTTCATCACTAGACAGTACTGAAGCAGTGATAGAGCCACTGTTGACGGGATTTGTTCTGGGAGGCTGACTGGTCTCAAAATAGCAGGGTAGGGAATGTCGAGTTCATCGTTACATTGTCAGTTCTCATGCTGGGCTGACAGTTGCTCGCCACCCAAAACGATCCACCCTGCAGCAGTGCCGCGTTTAAATCCACCCACTGATGACGGACTAGGGGGGATGGCCGACACAAAATATGCATGGCGACAGAGGCTTTTAAAATACACATCAGCGTGTAGGAAGCAGGCGTTTCTGAAGAATAGGCTGGTGATTGTGTGGGATCTCGGTACAGACTTGCCCAACCTTGGTGTAGTGGAACTGCATGGGGTCATCGGTGGAGAGGGACACACACAGGCCTTTGTGCAGAAACTCTCGCAGCGGGTTCTTGGAGTACTCCAGGAACAGGCTATTGTTGCTGAGAGGTGACATGGCAATAGGTACCTGGGCTAGGTAATACAGGTACTGTAGCACAGGACTCTGAGAACATAGACACACACACACACAGACAGTTTTCTACAGTATAATAGTATGTTTATTCCAGTTACCTCTTCCCAGTGGGTCATTTTTAGCATCAGGCATTAGGATGTGCATTATCACCCAGGCAGCACAGCCCAGATCCATTCAGCCCTTTAAACCGGCACCAGTTAGCACGCTAGGCTAACAGGGAGGCAAGAGGGAGCTGGGGCCAGGCTGGGGTGCAGGGCTGCAGGCAGGACTGATCCCCCATCTGTACCTTCTTCAGGTTCAGTCCGTGGGAGATGTTGTCCGCAGTGAGGAAGGCTGAGACCAGGTGGGTGATGGAGCCTGCCTCACCACAGTGGGGGCGGAACTGGAAAGTGTTCAGGCCCCGCTCCCTGTGAACGAACAGAGACACACACACACACACACACACACAATTACACACACCTCTACTTCTTTTTGTTTTCAAGAACTTCAACTGTAACCCAACACACATGTGCTACTGATATGAGGGTATTTATAGAAGGCCTGATGCACCGTAGGTCTCTCAAATCCATGTAACTGGAAACCCATTCGCCTTGTGTGCCCTCCAGAGATTATTCAAAGTACTTCTAAGCCCTGCAGCACATCAGCTTCTCTTTACTGGAACAATTAACGCAAACCCTATAAACTCACCATTAGTGGAGAGAGCGTTATAGTCCGTTCCCTCTTTTGACAGGTGATGCAGAATCTCCTCTGCCTAATGGAAATGTCCACTCTGGACATGTTCTAGGACTGAAGAGCTGAGAGCAACACTTACTTTCTCAGGTTGTTGAGCACCATGATGTTGGCGTACATGTGGAAGAGGTAGTAGCTGTAGGGGGGGTTCTCATCAGAGGTCCACTCCTCAGGCTTGGGGCTCTTGTAGGAGAACATGTGATCGCTGTGTTTGGACTCGTCGTCCACGCTGTCAAAGCCAGTCACCTGCGGGAGTGTTGAGGCAGTGAAACAGAGGAGCCATGTGTTGAATTTGCAAGCACATGGATGCGCTCACGTTCAGGAAATCACGGCCACATGCCGGGGACCGGACTCACATATTTGAGAAACACATGAAGCTCTTTGTGCTTCTGTGGATTCACTGTGGCCTCAAACAGGGGGAGGAAGATGTTCTCCAGCATCTTGGCAAAGTTAGGAACCAGCTTCCGTGATTTAAAAATGTCACTACAAAATAAGAACAGGTGCAGATCTTGACTTCTCAAGTCCCATGCGATTAAACCAAACACGCAAATCTCTGAGTGTGAAGCACTTACTATATTCTGGGCACCTGGATGACCCAGCGCAGGTTGGGGGAGTGCACTTTATGCTGAATGAACCAATGGCAAAGGCTATCCCACTCCTCGGGGGAGCGGCCATAGATGGAGAGGCGGGGTTCAGCATGTTGATATTTACTCTCCTCCAGGTCATGAGCCACTTCCTGTCAATACAAGGAAAAGTAAATGAATAAAAAATGAAACCTTCTGGTAAAGTGAAGAATAAGATAAGAATAAGATCTTATATTTCAATGTGATAAGGGCTTCTTATACCTTGATCAATCTGGCAAAATACTCTCCCTTGATGTGGTTGTCAGTTTTCAGGTAGATTTCTCGTAACTCACTTGCACCCACAGGATTGTATTTGGAGTTGAACTTGTCAAAACGGTGAAACGTTTGCCTGCCCTATGAGTGTTTAAAGTCAACACATAAGGAGGAGAACAGAGTAAAATTCATGCTATTCAAATGCAATACATCCAGAGCCATGAGAAGGTACTCACAGCATGGACGTCCAGCGAATCCACAGTGAGGTGGTAGGGGTCCATGTTCAGGTTACTGAAGACCTGTCTGAGGGTGAGCCTCTGTCCAGCCTTCTCCAGGACCACACGCTCTGCGTCTGTCTTATAGGTGCTCTGAATAAAGGTGAGCAGATGTTTCTGGTTCATGCAAGCCGCAGCATGGATGTGAGTGTCCACCTGTAGACAGACAATGACAGAACACCTCTCTGTAACAACAGAACCTAGTTCTGTTTAAGCAGGACTGAATCGGTTGATGACCAAAGCCCAAGTCCCACCTTCCTGACATTGTAGAAGTCTCGATGTGGAACACCCTTGAGTTCTTTAAGCTCAGCCATTTCATTGAGCATCTCATGCAGGTAGAACTTTGACCCGAGGAATTTAAGCCGCCTGTGGCAGTACGTCTTTCTGCACACAGAGTGATGCATTAGGCCTAAAAACAAACCGTTTTTGTTCGTTTGTTTAGACCATGTTTACAAATGGATTCATTCTTGTCCTTCTTATACTCACGTAGGACCATCTGCAATCATGGCCAACACGTGACTCAAATCGATGGCGAATGTCTCCAGGTCTGGGTAAGGGAGGCAGTGCGGTTGGTTCATACGGAAGGCCTCACTGTTGTCGTACACGTATATAATCCCATCCCTCATTTTCAGCTCATAGTTTAGGTTCTCAGGGATATTCTCCATGCTGTAGGGGTCTTCCCCCTCTTGTGGACATGGGCAGATATCTGCACATGATTGGATGGTAGATGGTTGAGTCAACAGGATGTAAAACCAAAAGGAAAAAAAGAACAACTTAAAAAAAAAACCCCAAAGAAAAGGCTTCCAGATATATTGAATATTATGAATGAGGAAAAAAGTAGAACTTTTTGTGAGAAACTTTGGCATAATGTAAAGCGGACATACCTGGCAGGACTTCGTCCTCCTCTCTCCACTTCATGTTCTCCGCACTGCGTAGGAACTTGGCCGTGGTCCGGGGAAAGCGATGATAGGCCAGCTTGGAGTATTTTTCCCGAATAAATAAAGCTTTCAGCAGACTTTTAGCTGCTTGCTCATAGTCTTCAACTGTGATCTGAACCCAGTAAGACAGTTCAGTCCACAGACACTCATCACCACAAATACTCATCACCTGGCAAGAGGCTTTCCACCATGCAAATCTCTGAACACCAATCGTACAACGAAGTAAAACCCAACACTCCCGGGTTCGATGGAACCAAAGTTAGAGAGCTCACCCCTGCACAGTAGTCTCCACTGATGGTGACTCTCTGGTACTCGGGAAAGTTGTCCGGGATGGTGGGAACAGTGGATGGGGGTGGAAGAAGGGGTGCGAGTATCGGCCGGGCCCAGTCCACGCCCACAGAGATTTGCAGGGACATGGACTGGGACCGAATCATCTTAAAACTCTTCTTCCTGCATGTTCAAGGGTGATTAAACTGCAACATCATAACACGTTTAACTGAAACAACTAATTAGGACTGACCTCAAGATAAAATATTTTCCATGCGCAAATATTTCATGATTTGGTGATCATATACACTTGGCCTGGGAAATCTACTGGAAATACCAAATAACAGGAATATTTTACATTCCTTTTTTTGGAAAAGGAATCCATAAACATTTTAAACATGCAAGTTCTTCTTACCCGTAACTCACCTGTTCAGTCATCAGATTCATCTGGATTACAAATGGCTTTGTATTATTTTGTACATTGTTAAATATTTTTATTATTATTTGATGCGACATATGTTTGTCAGAAAATATTCTGTGAAATTACTAAGCAAAAATGCAGTTTATACATGTATTTAAGCCCCATGCAGTAGAAGCTTCTAACTCTGGAGTTCTGGAGTTCACAAGAGCCAGTAAAGTTGCTAAAACTGAACTCCAGATAACGGCAGACAAACATCCAAATATTACAGATGCCCCCATCTCAGCAGTGAAGTATAAGGGTGGAAGAAGCATGTTGTGAGGTTCTACAAGAGAGTTTGAAGAAGAAATTTCTTTAACAACAGTTGGTGAATGAGGAAAAGTGATCCCAAGCACAAGGGCAAATCAACACAGAAGTGTTTGAACAAACAGGTAAAAATGTTCTACACTGGACAGGTTAAATTCCAGAAATCAACCCAGCTGAGGAGAACTTGTGATTTTTAAAATTTGCATATTTCTAAAATAATAAAAATTGTAATATTACAATTTTTATATTATAGAAAAGTATTCCCCAGGTATTTGGCATTTCCAGTAGATTGTCTAGTGTGTCTGGTTGCTAACACTAAATATTTGTTTTTCAGCTCAAACTCAGTCCTACCAAGACATTCCAGTTCAACACAATTAGACTTATGTAAGCAACATTTTTAATGTGCTGTTAAATAATTAATTTTGACTTTAAAATTTTAAGCGTATATTGGTTTGCAATAAAAAATACTGGTTGGAACATGGGGTGTGAATACTTTTACAAGGCACTGTATAAAGCTCATCATATATATCTGTATAAACTTTTCACCTACACATCATTCCACACTATTCCTAGACTCATGAGTATAGAAGGGGTGTGAGGAACGCGTGTCCTGGCTGTAGCATACAGTGCGGACCTCTTGGAGCTCTCCTCTGACTGCTGCTCCGCCAGCTCCCGCAGAAGCTCCCTCTCCTTGGCCTGCCGCAGGCCGATGGGGCAGTCCTCAGGCACCGTGTACATGGAGAGCGCATCCTTGTTCTCAGCGTCCTTCAGCGCGGACGCGTACACCCTCTCGGCCAGCAGGCGGACCTCCTCATCCGCGTCACTGAGGGTGATCCTGGGGAACCGCCGAGGCATGTCTGCAGAAAGACACCGGGCGCCGACGGTGACGTTGTTATGACAACAGGATAGTGTTTCAGTTCAGCTTCTTACAGTCCAAGCGTCTTAAGAAAGAGTCCTTAACATAACCATTTCCAACCACTTTGCCCTTAAATTTGACCAGAATATTTGCTAATTAACCTTTGGCTTCATTAATGACGGCGTAGCTCTATTCATGAAGGCATCCATCACAGCTTCCTCCAACAAGCATTTCACGGTTTTAAAACGCATTACTGTGAAACAAGACAACTGCAAACACTACTGCAAGCTCTCTCTACAGCCACTGTCAAGCTCGTAACCACCCCTGCCGCTTGGATCAACATAGCTATATATTTCAAGTTTCCTATCAAAGTGTTGGCTGGAAATAGCTTTACAGTGCCACGTACACTTTCAAGCCAGAAGCACACACGGAGAGTTCGCAGAACTGGTCCTCGGGCCAACATACAGCACGCTGTGAACAGGCTGCTTCACAAGAACCCACACGTCTCGGTGAGGACCGATCCGGAACCGCGGGCGGTGCTGTCCGTAAGCCGGACCAGCTCGGGTAGCAGACAACAGGCTGAGCTGTGTGTGCAGGGTGCCAGTGGAGGGTGTCCTCTACGAGGCCCAAATGTCAAGTTTCCCATTCCTCCGAGCTCTTTTAAGAAGCCTGCATTCCAGCCAGGCTTCTCTAGCTGAGCACCTCGCTGCCTCCATGTCACCAGACAGCTGCCCGCCTTTCACACAGCACACAACAGATGGGAGGCAGGACAACATAGACCGCCCGCAGACCACCAAAGGCAAAAGACCGCCCGCAGACCACGGAAACCAAGACGGCTGCGCTGGGCTCTGAAAAGTAGTTCGCCACTGCCCGTTCCAAACAGACGCCAACAAAAAACGAACCTGCTCACGCCGATACATATGGAATCCACAGCTCAGTCAAGTACATGCAGATGGACTGCGGTTGCTATGTAAACTACTTTATTGCAGCACAGTGCAGTAAGTCTCTGCCCCAAAGACCTTCCCATCCACAGCTTAAGTATCAACTCTTCCATGCTGCCACTTTGGAAAAAGCCAAATGGCGAAACCCTTCTAGTTAAACATAAAATCTCAAAGAAACTCAGTTTCACTGATAATGGCATTAATTAATCCTGAATCAAAATCACTCCCCTGCCCAAAGCATCCGTACCGTCAGTCTCTGCAGCTGGGACCTCCTCTCCTCTCCACTCCTCGCTCGGAGCGAGGGCGGGCATGTGTGCACTGTTGCTGGGATTCATTTCCACTCTGAGACACAGCTTAGGGGAAGCGGTGCTTTTGTTTTCTTGAGTGAACCCCAACTGCCTCTATTTTAAGAGGCTAACAGCATTGCGGTCGGCAGAGCCCACTAATCCTGCGAGCATGTCACAGCCGCCTGTCAACAGACAGGAAGCCCACCGCATGCAGGCAGCCTCTCCACTAAGCCCAGCGTTTTACCACCCTCTCTGACACACACACACACACACGCGCGCGCACACACACACGCATGCACAAAAGCTATCTGCTTTTCTTTGTTGGATAACCAGTGCTCTGTGCTGAGCTCCAGGCCCTGTCTGCTCCAGCCCTGCTCTAGACTCCCATCACCACCCCCCTGCTGGCACTAATCCCCACTCTGACCTTGCACCAGGCAACACACTGCTGCGGCGTGACACAAGTAATCCCGGCAGCCGATGGCGGGACTCTGCCCGGACCCGTCGTCGTGGAAGCAGGTAATGACTCTGCATTCAAGTGAAGGCGATGACGCAGATCCCCAGTCGCTTCCTGCTGCTCATCAGGCCACTTTGAAACTGAAGATGACACGTGCCAGAGAGCCATTTAGGGCAGAGAGGAGATGGTCTCTCGTAGGCTTTCCTGATCTGTCTGCTGTTGTCCGACCTCCCTCAGCGCTTTGTCCCAACCTCTGCCTTTCATTACCGACGTGCACTGAAACACCACCCTGCAGGATCAACTGCCTCATCTCCATGACCTCACCAGGGCTCCGAACCAACTCTCCGTTCATCCCAAGCCTTGACCTTCACCTACAGTCAGGTTATCAGAGAGGATCTAGCATGCTGGCCATGTGACTTAATACCTGCTTCCTGAGAAACTCAACAGATATCACATAGCATAATAATAATTCTCTTCATAAGTTGTAATAGAAACAATTAAAAGAGTGTCTTCATATTCATTGACCATCCCTCCCTCCCTCTCCATTCTGTCTTTGCCCCCTCATTGATCTTATTAAGTGGAAGTTGCAGATCAGATGGTTGGTTGAGGGACTGGAGCTTTATGGGAGATTGACGTGATGCTGGTCGGCTCTTAATGCTCTCACCCGAGAGCTGCTGTGCTGATGGGAGAATAAAAGAGCTGAGAGCACCACTTTAGACCGGCAGGAGGACTCAGTCTGTTAATGCCAGAGTGTACATGAACTGCCCTTTATAATGACTGGGATAAATAATGCATATTTTGACTTTGTCTATATATTTGCACGTCTTGGTATGTTACTCGAGTATTCACAATGTAATAAACAAACATCTCTCTCTGTCTGAATCTCACAGCTTTCTCCACAAGAAAGGTTATCTCAAAATCTGCATAAGAAAACAGCGCTTCAGAACCTGACCTACAACTGAACGCTGAAAGGACTCCATCAGTGTTTGTCAGTGCTGTCCAACCTCCTGCTACTAAAAGGACAAGATGAAGTCCACAATCTTCCTGGTTGCAGCTTCATAAAACAGCTCGACTGCCAATTTGTTTTTAATGTTCTGCTTAGGGAGCAGTTGAGATTCCTGGAAAACAGTTTACATGTACGAAGTCTCTTCCCCTATTTTAAGAAGCAAACCAATGCATGACAAACCAGAGGCAGCATATATTATCTGCTGTTTTCCCTACAAAGCTGAATCGTTGTGAATGTATAGGCTACCCAAATTCATGGCTCAGCATCAGTCGGGTCAGTTTATCCTCACAAAGACAGAAGGGAGGCTGTAGAAGCTTACCATTGACTAAACAGGGACTAGACAGCTGCTTCACCAAGGGGGTGTCTCCTCTGCTCATTCTGCTCTGGTCTGTCAAGCCTGAGAAAGACAGAGATGCACCGTCACGCAATATATGACTGAAAGGAATAGTTGGCTGCAGTCTGATCATCATCATACCGCGAGTAAGTGCCCTCAAGCTTTCAGAAAAGCAGGAGCATAACAGAGTTTTCACACGAACGCGTTTCCACGCGCATGTGTGCTTACTGCGGCAAAGGACTGAGAGAAATTTACAAATGACGTACTTTGGATATCAATAGAGTAACCGAATCAGTTGAGCTGAACGCCATGCGCAACAAGCAAAAGGATGAGAGCACCTACCTTTCGTATCGTCAGCGCTCCGCCTGCATCATCTTCCATGCAGCCGTACCGGGAAAAAATGCTCAAGTTCTCTCAAAGAAAAAAAAAAGAGCGAGAGGCAAAACCCGCTCAATTCCGCCCCAGTGTGGTTTGTGATGCGGCAGCCTTCACAGACCAAGACGCTGCTGTTTAGAAATTGAAAAACAGCAAGTAAATGTAAACCTCCTTACACATGATGACCAGTTATCATTAGCGATTAAACGCAGCATTTTCAGAGAACCGTCAGAGATTTCAGAGAAGCGCGTGAATTGAAAGCTATAGCTATGATCAAAACACTCGTTTTCAAAATGCACCCTAACCCCAGGCCACCATTAAAATAAATCAATCGAAATACGCAGATTAATTAACCTTCCAAACGACTTGTAGACACTTTCCTCTATTAATCTCTTTCTTTGTTTGCAGGAGTTAAATGAAGCGCGACCATTTTCGAACTTTGCGCATAGAAAATGAGCTTACTTAGAAAAATAATTTCAATCACCAATTTCCTTCAGTTTTCTGATCATATCTAGCGTGTGTTCTGGCTCAGGCGTCAGGCCGCAGTTTAAAAATGTAGTCGTTTCGCTTATCTGCAAATCATAATTAGGTTCATTTCCCAAACCTAATCGTTTGAGGAATAGCGCCTCTGCACTCGTTTGTGAATTAAGTTATTCGAACACACAGCAACATTTAAAGTGTACGGCGCTCCCCTGTGGAAATGGTCTTCATAGACAGGTTTTATGGCGTTTTTTGGTTTGGCTTTTGCCATAAAAATAAATGTGGAATACACAGCGACCGATGCACAAGAATCTACAAGGTTACAACATGACTTAATACATGGCTCCAAAAGTAATTATAGGGTTGAGTTACACGTGTCTTACCGACAAAGACACCGGTTATTGGAACCTTTTTGAGCATTTCATTGATGTCGGTGGAGATACTTCTATCTAGCAAAAGTCCTTTGCTATAGGCAGTGCTGACTGGATAAGAACTTCAAGTGCTCTTCTCTGTCCTGGAGAGTCAAGAGGTGTTGACGTCTGTGATAGGCCAGTTTGCAGTGCTTGCCGTCCCTGGTGCTGAGGTCACTTGGGCATCTTTGGAGCTGGCAAGAGAAGAGAAGACTCGGAGCTTATTGACCCGTTGCTAGGACACTGTTCCTCAGTGACGGCACAATCAAAGATAGCAGTGCGAAACAAGCACACACTTCTCATTACAGCTCTCAAACGCTCACTGATGCAGCCTGGGACAGATACACACATATACATATGGAGCAGGGTGCTGTACCTGGGCTAGGGTTAGGGTTAGGGCTACAACAAACAACATGAATCTGCTCACATCTTTAGGTACCTTCACATATAGATGCTTTATTGTGATCATATACTTTCCAGAGATGTATTCATATTGTGCAGGTTCTGTTTTCCAACATCAGTAAACACTGAGTAACACTGAGTAATCCTGAGTAAGACTGGTGGGCCCATGCATCTTGGATGAGATACTCTGACAATGTAGAGTATAGTAGGATAGTTTTTCCTCACTGCACCCTGTCTTAGTCTGACTTAGTGATTTAAGCAGAGGACCTAAAAAGTTCAACTATCCAAGGCCCAAGATCCCTGTAATCTGTTTATCAAAGTGAATGTTTAACTGCATTATAAATAGCAGATCATAAAGTAAAAGAATGAAAATGAAACTTTAGTTTCACCTAAAGACCTCACTCTTCCTTTCCATATGCGAAAACTGTCAGAGCCTTGCAGGATGTGTTCAGTATGAAACATGAGCCTTGACGAACGTGTTCGGTATGAAACGTGAGCCTTGCAGGATGTGTTCAGTATGAAACATGAGCCTTGACGAACGTGTTCGGTATGAAACGTGAGCCTTGCAGGA
>JAOXYF010000001.1:2301680-2312202 GCA_028565775.1 Sternarchorhynchus goeldii | reverse complement strand
CCCCCACCCCCCCTCCACACACACACACACACACACACAGCCTGTATTTCCTCTGTGCTGCGGCACCAAACATCAGTGAGATCATGAAAGCACACTTTTTTTTTGCTCCTCCTTTTCATCTAAAGCAAATAATATTCCAGTTGTTCTATTAAAAAATCATATGGTGGGAAGGTATTAGGCGCCAGTTTGTACATGTCCTTGATTCAAAACTCAAACAAAAACTGAACAAATAAATAAATCCTCTGAGACACTGGTATCATTGCTCATGCCTCAAATATTTGGGTGGGTAAAACAAGTGAACGAACACGAGCGCTCTCTAAAATAAGGACAGAACAAGAAATCTGGATTTAATTTTAAAATAATTAACAACATCTTCAGGCTATTTTAGGATCGTAACCACAATGTATTTTTTGAGGTAATTATACATGTTACAAAAATAGAAATGAATCAGAAGATTCGTTTTATAATTTTTGTACCAATTTTTTTTTGTTTTTGTTTTTCTAAATACTTCAACATCCCTACATTTGCTAGCATAAGCTAACTTTAACAGTACTCTGTCATAGTTCCTGTCAGTATGTATCCTAGAATCTTTTTAAACCTAGTAGACATTAGGAGAAGGAGTCAGTGCTCTTATCTTGCTTTTACGGATATGCTGTGCACATTAACTCAGATAAAACTGTCCTTTGTGGCTCTATTAAACTGCAGTAAAACATAGATCTCAAAGCTGTCATTAAAAGTATTCCATATTGTTCATGTTAAAGAGGAAATTGCCTTATTACGAGAAAAGACATTTTACTATACATTGAAAAAATAATAATGTGAGACATATGAGTTATACAATGTCCACAGCAGGTCATCAAGCAGATGTTGATTACAAGACCCAGGGGAGAACATGGTTTTTTAAAAATGCCTTCAGAATGAGTTGCTCCTATCGCTCTGGTTCATCAAAACATTTAAATAACAGATGAGCTGAGACCAGTGAGGTTATGTAGTGAGACGTTTTTGCTCATGTTTTGTAGAGACATTGACCTTCACGTGTTGGTCAGCATAGTTTAACAATCTGTAAAGAACTCTTTGAAAGTACTGCATGTACCTGTCAAAACTGACAACTATAAGCGAACATTAGATCTGAATATGTGTAACAGATATGACATACGTTCATTTAAGCTGGTCAAATCAAATTGAGTTATAACTCCTATCAAATGCAACTACATAGCTTGCGACTTTCAGTTCCGATCAATTGACTACGACCACTGTGTTCATCACTCATTAAGAAGCACTGGAATTTCCTGCAATTGTTTGATCTATTCCCTGACTGACAAACATGGGGCTGCATTAAAGAATGTGGCGCTCGTGACTGCGTAGTAACGCTAATTAGCACCAGACAAAAAAGCCATCGCTATGCACGTCACTGGTTTATCCTTGTTTGGAACCGATTTCACAACAGGCTAACAACCCCAGTGGGGGTTATTTGTGAATCGGTCCATGTATGGTTATTTTTTTGTTGACTCAGTACAGTTCAAGTATAAAAAAATAAGTGGAATACATTTTTGAGGCACGTGACCGACTGAGCGGCTCCTGACAAAGTGAACTGCAAGGTGTGCTACTGTGATGGTATCTCTGGAAACTGAAATCAAGTCATGGGACTTTTAACTTCCCGTCACCCAGTGCCACTGAAGATTCCTGGTATATCTGCACTTGTGGGTACAACGAAAGCTGCGTCAACCGTAAAAGGACGGAACTCAGGAATCACAGCAATCATATCCATCACGTGCTTTTGACGGCGAAATCAGCCCTTCCATGTGACACTGTAAATGAATCATTGTGCGATATTCTAACTAAATGGATGTTGACTGAAAGTTCTCGTTGCTTCCTTAACACTGATCAGTTATTTCTGAATAATTTCTATTGCGGTTTGTTATTTCCGATATTAAGAAATATTTGAACACTCTTTCCAAATTTAGTTCCTGGAAATCGTGCATTACAAGTTTGCACATTTCCGAACATCAGCACACGAAAAGTGAGCGATATGTCTGTAGTCAGGATTTTCCGTTTTCCGCTTGGTGAAAGTTTACTTTTTTATCAATAACCTTAATTTGCCAGCACCTTCAGCATACCAACAAAAGTAAATGAGAGCAATTCTGAGAAAATACTGCACATGTTACACGGAGTCAACTCCCAAGATGGAGAAAAAAATCACTGTCTAGCCTAATTTGCGTGGAAACATTCCCATACCATTGGGGAATACGTTTTAGGGGGACGCAACAACCTCGCATATATCTTGTATGTACTGTTTATAGCGGCTACCAACAAGCGGTAGGCTAGGGGGATATCCACGGTATTCCCAATAAACGGTGGCCGAAGATAGTCTGTTTGTAAACTGCACGGCCCACGCCCATGTAGAAGCGCTGGGAATTACGCGCATGCGCACTGGCGTCGTTTGTGTCAAACATGGCTGTGCTTTTGAAGAAAGAAAAATGTTGAATTGTGTTGGAAGAATTCGAAAAAAAAGGCAAACATGGCTAGATTAGCAGATTATTTTATTATCGTTGGATACAATCAAGCAAAAACTGGTAAGTTTTTTTTACCCGTATTTCCCATACCAGGAACAGTAGAGGTGATAATTCACGTTGAGGTTTATTCAGGCCGTCTGCGCTAGCTTGATACCCTTAGCAGTTGCTATCTGAGATTTGTTCCCTTAGCTACCGTACATACACACTTGGTTTTCCCTTAAGAATTAAAAATGCCAGCTGACTACAGTCACTCCTTTGTGTATCGTATGTGAAATGCTGATATGTTGTATGTTAAATCCTTCATGGCAGTACGAATGAGCAGTCTGTAACGTCCTGTAAACGTCCTGTAACGTCCTGCTGGGTTTGTGTGTATCCCGGTCAGTTTATGACGTGTTTGGATCAGTGGAGGGCTTCGGGAAAATGAACGGCTGCACTAATGGTTTAACTTTCAGTTTGATACACAGTTAAATATATATATTTTAAAAATATTTCAGTGAGCAAACAAACTATATGTGCTTTTGTTTAGACCCCCCAACTTATTTATGAACAACAAAATATCTGCCCAAATATGACTGGTTTAAATATGATGGCTAGCAGAGCTAGCTACCTAGCTAGCAGGTTATTCTAGCTAGAGTTACTGCTTTAGTTGTCACATACGTTGGTAAATTGAATGGCCGTCCTGTTTATTTAAGAAACGGTGCATGCAAACATTCTACAAGTGTGTTAAATTTCACGTAAACAGTAACTTTTAACTTAATAATACGGGTCTATCTGTGTCTCATTGATTTTTTTCTGTCTGTGTTCATTGCGGAGTCCCTGTTCGTGTCAGTCAGTCGATTAGATCAAGCAGATCCACACCGCCGTTTCAGCACTATCTGCCCTGTTGCATGGGTAGGGCAGGCTGCAAAACTAGTGCGAGAGTGCTTCCTTTGTTGTGGAAAGCGGATGCAACAGTCCCAATCAAGAGGAAACCGGAGTGATTACAACTGCTGGAGCGCCGCGAAGCAGCGCTCAGCTCACAGGTGTTGCCAGAGGAACTCTGTGTTTTGAGTTTTATGAGCTGTAGTATTCTGTTATGAAACCCGAGTGTGTGCATGTGTGTTTTTGAAAGTTGTAATCTGCTGCTCACATCTCAATCACGTGGTAAATACTTTTTTCCACAACAACAAAATATTCAGGAAATGCTGAAAACGGCCATAGTGGCTAAACACAATTTTACTAAATGTTATTTTAGACAAAACTCTCAAACTGGATTTTTGCAGAAATGCCTTGCCCCTCCCCCGTCGTCTGTTATGCAAGCCATGTCATACAGTATTTATGACTGCCTGTTATTCCAGACTTCACATTCCTGTTGATGTGCAGCAGTTTGCTATCACTTCATGGAAAACTGTGTGTCATTAGGGCTGTTGGAACAGTTCCTGCACATTTTCCTTTCAGACTTGTTTTCTCAAGGTCCTTTCATACACAGTGACTGAATAAAGTGCCAGCATCCCCTTTCAGCTTTCACAGTGACGCATGGAGAATCAGCCTTCTTGGTCACTTCTTCTTGGGTGCTTGGAGAAGCACGTTTCTGGCCAACTGTGGATGTGCCTTCCCTCAGAGACTTCAGTGGGCCTGGAGCCATGGCCTCTGTCCAGGATTCTGACTTAAAGAAATGCTGTGCAGCTGAGACCCTGGTATCACTTGTAGCGATGTCAAAGGACGAACGACTTTTGTACAGGAGGAACGACACGTCTCTGGCGTCTGTGAGGTTTACTGTGGTTTCAGATGTCTTGTTTGTATATTGGGCTTGATAAACATTAAGGAAATATAAGAGCTGGATGGGACTTTGCCCAAATAGTGCCTATTTCTCTCAGTTTCCAGACATACACTGGAATAGAGGCAGCCCCCTTGTTATCATCAGAGTGCTGTTGTTTATTTTCCTGCTTCATCTCCTCTGCTGCTGGTTGCAGCTGTTTGAACTTTGACCGTTTAATATGGTTTCCACATCTGCAGGTAGCAGCTTGGAAGTCTGACTATATATAATTTTCCTAGGAACCTGTAATGAAGGAAAGACTCTGCTAGCTGTTTTAGGTAGATTTCCTGTATGATGACGGGTGTGTTACTGTTAGCTTAAAGAACACTGCTGATTATGTCGCGATTGAGACAGATGCAATGAGTGATGGTTTTAGTACAGGTACATTTCAGTACAGTGTATCCTGCGTACTGAATTCTAACTTGAACCAATTCAGTGAACATTGAGAACATCAGAACAGAATTTAAATGCACCCTCATTTAGTTTAAGTACTTCCCAAGGCCTTGACCTTGTTTTGAAAGGTCACTATCCCTCAGTAACATCATCAATATGGTTTTTTGAATGAGCAGGAAAAGTCACACCATCTGAGAAGTGTTCGAAAAGAATGGCAGATAGTCATATTTAATGTAGATTATGGATTTGCTAGGAAAGAAAGATAAAATAGTAATGTATTTTTTGTGTTATAAACTTGCTTTTTCCACATACGCCTATAACCAGTTGACCCAGGCTTCCAGTTATTAAAAGAATGCCAGCCATATATGTTATCCTGCAGGACCACGTTTGCGTTGATCTATAAAGTTTTAAATGTATTGGAATTTGGAGGGTATATGGAAGTTTATTGTTGTTTTCTTTTGAATTTAAGCTTATTGGATATTTTTCCTTTACTGAGGTGGAATGTTATGACTTTATTGGCTGTAAATTTGCTCTCTGGCACGTGTTGCTCAGTAATTTGGAAACAGAGTAATCTGATCTACCACGTACATCCCAGTTCATTTGACAAAGATGAAATGAAAAGGCCTGCAGTGCAATTTTCAGTGCATCATTATTTGACAGCTGTGAGCTCTTGGTAATGAAGCAGAGCATTACCAGTGTAACTATGGCATTTTCAGCTCATGTTATAGACTCTTGTCTTGCAGATTTTCTCTGTGTGCTAATCCTAACAGGTGTCAGGATGTTGTTAGCTTTAAAAAAAAAAAGGGTAGGCTATATTACGAAAACATGTGGAAAATTTTAAAGAGTAATACGCTTTCAAGAACACTTTTGCTCAGTTGTTTTATAGGAAAAAAAGAGAAAACATTGAGTTATTGTTGTACGGTATTATTTTGTAACTTGGCACCTTTTCACTTGGCAGAATCACTGCTCTTATCATGATTGAAATTGGTTGTGCCAGAATGTTTGGGCTGCGCAGGAACAGCCTTTACTGTGACTCCGTTGACTCTGAGTCCTGGCTGTCTGTCTCTAAAGTTTTCTTGCAGAGGAGCGTTTAGCAGGCAGGATGATTATGGTAATGATTACCTCCGTGTGCCAATGTCAGGGTGCCCAGTGCACATGTCACAAGTCTTTTTTGTTGCCTGGAATTCAACTGGATTTTTTCAGAAGAAAAAATACAGAAATTAAAAGAATTACGAAGGAAAAACTACCAGGAGAGAAAAGATGATTGGGAATATTGCAGTGTTTGCTCTGCCAGAGACCTCCCCCCTGCCAAGATGTGCAGTGGTTTGTGCAGTTTGGTAAAGCCGTGCATGGGTGTCGCCTCCTGTCTAGTCTCACATGCTTGTGGAAAGACAGTTGAGTTGTAACACTAGTGTTCTGCGGTGCAAATAACTAATATGAGAGTTTCTGTGAAGCACCTTTTAAACTGGTCACATTGTTCAGTGATGAATAGATGTGATTTGCTCTTAGCTTCCTCATGTCTTCAGTATCCAGACTATGGCGATAAACACACGTTCTGACAATTGTATCAGACTGACCTGAAGCAAAAAGACAGTGGTTTAAAAAAATCAGGCAGGAAACTCTGTGGGCAGATGGTGGAAAGCCGCAGACAAATGGCGGAAGATAAACTGTAATGCCACACTTTGACATGCACAAGTGTCCTACTTCAGAGTCGCTTCTAAACACTAGCATGCTACGGTAAACCCATAACACACAGCTGTAGGCATTTAACGGCCTGCGACCCTGTTTTTCCTTTAATGTGGGTTCTGGAGAGCCCTTCAGGTGTTTCCAGATTGGATGTTTGCAAAGTTGGCGAGCATGGCGTGGAAACGTTTGAGCCCCATTGTCCCTTAAAAATCATTTATTAAATGTAGTGTCAAAGCAGAAAATCAACTCATCAGGGCACATCAAAGCACTTTTTATTTCTGTTGTGTTTTTACACATGGAAGGATGGGACATCCTGGGACACATGTGTATCATGTGTGCAGGTGAGAGCAGCATCACTTCTGCAGAACTTTGCATTGGCATAGAATAACATTTTTGTCCAGGTTCACCTTGTAGTTGTGTTCAGCAAACTGTTAAAATCTCAGCGGATCAGAAAATGGCTTTAATTGAAATGGTAACATTTAGGTCCTTCTCATCCGTTCTCACTGTCAGCACTGCTTTTGAATTGGAATGACTGCTGACGGTTTTATGATGCCTAGTAAAAAACAAATGGCTCACGTTTACTCTGGTATGCAGCGTATCTGATAAAGATTAGAGGTCATTTTCAACAGCCATCTGAGCACCAGTTTTAGCCTGATGCTAGTGAAACTAGCTGTGTAGTTTCTGTCATGATATTCATCTGATCGATGCCACCATCATGCCGTTTCTGGACTATTCTGCTCCCAGGACCCAAGGTGAAGATTACATTGATTCTGAGTGGTTTGCCCTTTATATACCTGCTGTCATGGTAATATCTGAGTGGTTTACGTGTAAATTTGATGTAAAAAATACGATAGGTTGATACGTGTAAAAAATGAACTCTACACTACCGCGCCATGATTTTAAGGTTTATTTTTGTGTTTATTTCAATGCTCTGAATGACTACATAATTAATTTTTAAAATAATCAATAAAGGAAAGCATAAAATGGAAAAATCTGTATCAAACAAGCCTGAGTGACAGAAGTGGAGTCTGTGTAACCCTGCCTGTATATTTGCAGTGTCCTGTGAAATGGGTGCAAATGTGCAGTGGCTGGTCTGAAGTTTTTACTGGCAGGGCTGAAAATATGTGAGACATGCTGCTTTTTGCTTAGATACAGAGTTGACTTTATCAAGAAAACAAAATCCATGCCTCATTTCACCTCGTGGTGATCCGATTTCTTTTCCTTTTGGTTTTCTGAGCTTTTAATTGGTCTCCTGTAGCACATAAATGATCATTAAACTGCATTATTCTACACTGGCTGTTGTTGGACAGTTCATTTAATATTTTTTTCTTGCTGGGTGAAACCTGGCAGTCATCTGTACTTGTGAAAAATGGATTTGCTGGCAGTTTTTTTTAAAACGAACATGTATTTCTCTATTGACAACATGCAAGTGTTGGGTGTTTCAGATTTTGAACACATGGTCACATGCCATTATGCATCAGGTACATGGAGACCTTTCAGAACGCTTATCTCTAGTTTCAGGTTGTTTGGTTTAATGGATGACCAGATACAGGCAAAGTAATTTGCTCTCGTATGCTGATGTTGACCTATAAGTCTGGTGGAACAATCTTGGAGATCTGCATCTTTCTGTGATTATTTTTCCAGTTGAGTGTCTGTTCCTGCTGATTGGACTGCTTCCTGGCACTTGGGTCTCCTGACATCACAGATTTGGTTATGTCTGATGCACTTTGTCATGCAAACAAGGGCATCTTCCTTTGCATGTATATATCATTTTCAGAACATGGCGTACCCTTGGGATTGGACGGGTGGCTGTGGAAGCTCACCGGCTGCTACGTCAGGCTGTGGGTGGTTTCCTGTTGTATAAGAATGATATAGTGCGGCTCTCAAACTGGAAACTGAAATATAGATATGTCAAGTGAAAGTTTTTCCAAAAGCTTACTTTCAGTGAAGGGTTATATAGGAGGGATGGAGAAGAAGTTTCCAACTTTCCTCCAGAATCGCACCTGCCCGTGTGCTGAGCCAGGTCATGGCAGGTGTTAACGTGGCACTGACGTAAGAAGATGCTGAATTCCTCTTCAGGCATTCATCAAGATCCACGTTCAGCCCTCCCTCCTCTGATTTACTAGGATATGCTGAAGCTGAGACAGCTGGCAGAAGGGGGAAAGAAACTTTCCACTAGAAAGACTAATGAGCAGCCCATGCTTTTTGAAAAGCCCGTCAGTGTGGTGTTTCATGTCCTGTTCTTCTCTGTACGTGTGTTCCAGGATAAATGCGTAGCCGACCTATCAAATGTCTGCCGTAGGAGAATGAGTGTAAGATAACTGAATATATTGATCTTTTTAATAAAAGCTGATTTTTGTTTGCTTGGTCCTTGTGGGCAGAGCCACCCCTTCTGTCAGCTTTCGCAGATGTTCTGCTAGAACACACGTTCCTATCCAGAGGGAGACTGAAGATACGAAAAGCAAATAAGACAAAAGTAAAGAGAGATTACTTCCCTTTTCCACTTTATTTCACGCAACAGTCTAAACATGTTGCTTAAGTTTTTGAAACCCATCCAACTTGTCTGTTTTTTTGGGATAAAAATGTTCATCTCGCGTGAATATTAAATGACCTCATTAAATGATCTCAGGCGCGTCGAGCATCGGGCGGCGCTGTCGTAAATTGCGTCAGTGTTGCGTCCTGTATGCCGGCTTTCGTTTATGAAGAGTTTTGTGCTGTAAATGCAGAGTAGGGAAATACCACTTTCGGATTCTTTTATTTGGAAGTGTGTTATTGTAAGATGATCCTTGACTGTATACGTTGTTTGTGTGTGTCGGGAAGTTCAGAATCAGGGCGTCCTGTTCTGCATGCTGTGATGCAGTTCTTTTAGTTTGGACATTTTTGGAATGCTGTTACTTCTTCTGCCTACATGTGCCTTTGGGAAGAACTAAAACACTTCAGAATTTCAAACATATGATTTTAGTTAACGTGGGTTAGAGACACCTGATCTGGTGCACTGCTTAATCCCAGACCCCTGTCCCTGGTGACTGCAGCGAACAGCCTTGGAGATTAATCACTCCCGAGAATCTCAAAAGGTTCTTCAGAGGTGAAATCTTGCAGGAGCTGTTGACAGCTGGTCACACCTGTGTGCATGTGGGACCGAAGGCCATGCATGCTGTGTGTGTAATGATTCAGCTGCCCCTGTTCTTCTCTTGATTTAGAGCACCACTACCAGTTCATACTCTGTGTTCTCTTAATTTCATGATTTAAAAAAAACCCAAAACATGATGGATGGTTTTCTATTCTCTGATGAAGCTAGATGAACTTGAGAAGGAAGAAGGCTGGAGTCTTTTAACAGAGTGCATGATTAGATGTCCAGGCCTGGGTAAACGTTATCACTGTAGACTGACACAGAGAGATGGTTGTTCTCTTCAGGTGGGTCTGCGGCGCATGATGGGGGTTCGAATGTCGTGTAACTTTTTCTCGGATGTAGACGTGGTTCTTGGTGTGTGTGTGGGTGTGTGTGTGTGGTGGAGCAGCACTGTTCTGTGTTCACTCAGGGTTAGGGTTAAGGTTATTTCTCCTTTCTAACAGCAGAGTCTGTCTTTGCTCTGTAAGTGTGGACTTTTTCCTTACTGTATGGTCAGTTCCCTCCACTTCAGCCTGTTCCCCATGGATTTTCCTCTTGTTAGTGTTATTTTAGACTAAAAAGATATTTATAGGAGCAAAAGAGAATTTTAAGTTCATAGGTTATAATTTTGTAGACCAATGTAGTGATTTCCGATATTGCCTGTAGCCAGTAGTTTCCTGTTCAAAAGCCTTTTGCTGGTGTATATTAAATTCTGAAATTAAATTGTCAGCATTGGCTCTCTCCTCACTGTCAACATGTTTACAGGATGCAGAATCCACATCTAAATCCGTTTGAAAAATGAAAGTGGAAACAGGTCAGTGATGGTGAGGGGGAAAAAAAGCAGTTTGTTCTTGCATCATTGGAGCTTTAGTGCGTTGTTTGTCCTGACGTAGTTTTGCTGGTTGGCTCGTCGGTTTGTCCTGACGTAGTTTTGCTGGTTGGCTCGTCGGTTTGTCCTGACGTAGTTTTGCTGGTTGGCTCGTCGGTTTGTCCTGACGTAGTTTTGCTGGTTGGCTCGTCGGTTTG
>JAOXYF010000001.1:2229422-2281216 GCA_028565775.1 Sternarchorhynchus goeldii | reverse complement strand
GTGTGTGTGTGTGTGTGTGTGTGTGTGTGTGTGTGTGTGTGTGTGTGTGTGTGTGTGTGTGTGTGTGTGTGGCTGCAGTGTCATTGATGACAGCTTCTGGTTCTGCCGCTCAGTAGTAAAAGAGCAGCTTCAAGCCGAATCGATGAGGCTGGTGAAGTCGGACCGCGTTTCCCATACAACACTAAACTGAATGATGGCGACACTTTGAAGGACCCTAAACCTGTGCAGTATGTGGGCAGTATTCCAACAAACTTAGAAACAAGCAGTACTGGATACTCACACTGGCTGGTGTGATGCACCACAGTAAAATCGATCTAATCTAAACCCATCTTGTTTTCTTGAAATTCACAGTGTAACGGAATGCTATCGAATTTGAAGCAGTAGGGTAAATATCCCTTTTATCTGATTGGAAGAAGCAGTTATGGCTTGTATTTTTCTCCCATAATTGAACCAAATCCTCCCGATATTGCTGAAATGTGTTCCTCATCTGTGTGGGTATTTTAATCCTGCACCCCCCACAGATGAGTTGCTGTGGCTCTCCTTAGCATGTTTTCATTGTCTGAGCAAACCAAGTGAAGTTCAACAAAGAGGTTAATTCAGCAGGGTTGGAATGGTGGGCACTATGGAACTGCTACGGAGGTCCAAACGGGGCACCATTAAACCATAGTGAGTACATCAGAGTTCAGGAGCTGAACACTGTGTGTCTTTCATTTTTGTTTTTTGTGTTTTTTTTTTTTTCCCTTTCAGTTGGAAAGAAAAAAAAAAAACCACAAGTCACTGAGATTAAATCTATTTTCAGGCCTTAATAATCCACATTTGTAACTGGATATTTCATTCCAGTTCCCCCATGGACCAGATCAAAATTCCAAGTGTGCACAATTTATTTTCTGCAATTTAGCACATTAAATAATATTTCCTTGGCCATATGAATTTCAGACTGTGGGGAGACTGCATGTTGTGGTTACAGATGACGTTTCAAGTATTTTTACTCAGATTTCATCACAGATTTTATCTTTTCACACAATTTTGTAGGAAATTCGATTTCTTTCCAAATACACGGTGAGCCTAATTTGAATTGATCTTGATTAGATTTCCAATCTTCATGGTCTGTGCCTCGAGTTGTCATAGGTTAGAATAACATCCCCCAGGCACCCAGGAGACGACTCTCCAATAAAACTTTCAATAGTTATACAATTTCTAGGAGTGAAGTCTGTTTATAGGCCACCACCTGAGTTCCAATTTCTCTTGGATCGAAGTGGAGTGCAATCCACTTCACATTTGGGCGATGTTAACTTTGTCAGCATGCACATTTGCTCTTGCCCAAGTGGTATGCTGACCCCACTAATCCGATTTACTCTCGTTATCACCCTCACTTTCTTTCTGAAAACAGAAGAGACGTCCTTTTGAGCACAAACGCGGTCCATTAGTTTTGGACCATGTCAAGGTCCAAGCAGTGTCTCATATAATTTAGTACTGTTTTTGTAGTTTTAGCATTAGATTTCTCTGGGGGGAGCTGTCGAGAGTTTTGTCTGTAGGTCGAGTCAGTCACGTTGGCCACGTGAGTATTACACATAGATTTAAAGAGAGATTACATACATATAACGCACATATTAGAAATAATCACATTTCTCAGAGCTGTCACTGCTTCTCAAACGTAATGAACATCTACTTTGATTGAAGAAGAATGAACAGAAAGGTGCACTTGGGCCCCAGTGGTGTTCTGTCTCTTCTACCATGGAAGCAGAGGGTTTAAGCTCAGGTTCAGGGACTGAATCCCTCAATCCGAAAACCCTTCACCTTAGAGAAGCAGCAGAATCTGTTTTTCTTTCTCTCCATAGTCTGTTGGTTCTTAGCTGTGTGCTTCGATAACGCCTATGGTTCACGCACAAGGCATCAAGGTTCATTCAAGGTCAATGTTGGGCTTTCTTCTTTTAAAAGCTAATGTTTCGTGGCGGTAGACAGCCCACAAATCATGTCCTGCAGCCATTTTGTTGTCATTTACAGTCCTATTCAGCTACTAAAGGACTCGATCAGCATATTTTAAAACATATTAAGATATATTTTAACTCTTCACTTTGCATATTCTCTTTTAGGGCACAAAGACACTGGAGGGTGATGAAGATGAGGAAGAAGATGGTCTGATCCAACCAGCTCAAGTGTTTGCACCTAAAAGCCTGATCCTGGTCTCCAGGCTAGATTTTCCAGAAATATTTAGGGTAATGCATACATGTTGATGCTGATCATTGTAAATTGTAGTGTGTGTGGTAAATTTCTACAGGAGGTCTAAGTCTTTTGCTACCTCAGTCTGGGGTACTTCACCCTAGCTGTAGGTCTTTGCTACCTCAGTCTGGGGTACTTCACCCTAGCTGTAGGTCTTTTGCTACCTCAGTCTGGGCTACTTCACCCGAGCTGTAGGTCTTTGTTCACATTCTGCTGTGTGTGGTTAACTACATTCAGAAGATGATACAGTAGTGTTTTTGCTTGGAAGTTTTGTTGGTAGCAGTGTGTGTGTAGATGTAGCAGTTGTTTGTGGGGTGTGTGTGTGGGGAGTTTGTGTGTGGGTGGGTGTGTTTACTATCCTTACCCAATGACATACTGTCATATCACCAGGTCATATGCAGAGGTTGATCTGAAACTCGCAAGCAAACATTCTTGTAATTCTTTTTTTTTTTTTTTTTTAAACTCATATTGCTCTTTGGTCTCTCTTTGATCTCTCTTTGATCTTTCTTTGATCTCTCTTTCCCATCTGTAGTTTAGCCCTTTAGTGTAATGAAAGGACAGTGTCATGCTGTTACATAAAAGCCCATACTAGCTCAGGCCAGCCGGCTACCAACTAGTTTAGCTGGTATAGTCTGTAACAGCCAAAACACTATTTTACTTCTTGTTACCACGGAGCTTAGATTGGATTTGGGCTCATTAAAACCATCAGTGGGCCAAGCGAGATCACTGCAGGCCTGCGGTGGTTTAAATGATGGAACGAGCAGGGACTGTAGACTCTCTCTATCCACCACTAGATCCTCCCAGCAGTGCAGGGTCAGGAAACTCACTCCACAGCTCTGTCCTCGGAGACTGCAGGTCGCTTTAAAACATTTTCTTTGCCTTTTTAATTTAGCAGCAAAGGACATGATCCATTGTAGAAGATGTGCTATTGCCCAATAGTATTCATCAGAGTCGAACTCTTTACAACCACATACTGGAATGATGAGTGTAGTGATCTAGTAATTGCTAGTAATTTGCCCTTAAAGTAGTATTCTTAAACTAGTATTCTTAAAGTAGTATTCTTAAAGTAGCATTCTTAAAGTAGCATTCTTAAACTAGCATTCTTAAACTAGCATTCTTAAACTAGCATTCTTAAAGTAGCATTCTTAAAGTAGCATTCTTAAAGTAGCATTCTTAAAGTAGCATTCTTAAACTAGTATTAAACTAGCATTCTTAAAGTAGCATTCTTAAACTAGCATTCTTAAAGTAGCATTCTTAAACTAGCATTCTTAAAGTAGTATTCTTAAAGTAGTATTCTTAAACTAGCATTCTTAAACTAGTATTCTTAAAGTAGTATTCTTAAACTAGTATTCTTAAACTAGTATTCTTAAATTAGTATTCTTAAATTAGCCCCAGTGCTGGTGTTTCCTGTTGGTAATATTATGCATTTTAGATGTTTGAAATGCAGTGGGTTTAAAATAGACATTTTGTATTTTTATTGCACAAGTGTGCACATGCGTGTGTATTGAATCTGACTCTGTGTGTGTGTGCGTGTTTTGACTGACAGCATTCTTTCCCTGTGTCTCTCAGGGCTGTTTGGGTCTTATCTACACAGTTTACATTGACAGCCTGACCTTCCCTCTGGAGGGCCTGGTGGCCAACCTTCTCACGTGCACTGTTCCTGTGGCAGGAGGCTCCCAGGTGAGGCATTACTTCTCTAAACAATTCCTGAAATGCCTCTACCCCGACCCACTGCTGCTGTCTGCCCCCAGGGAGCTGCAATGGGGTGCTGGTCCTATGGAAGGTCACCCGGGGTTAATTTGCATGCTTGGCTTGGCACCTTAAGTGTGGCTGTGCTGGAGAGGAGGTGTCTAGCCTCTCTTGGTATTTTTACTGGAGAGTGGAGGGAACGTGGAGGGGGGAGGGGCTGGTACAGTTTCCTTGTTTTGTTAACCAATGAGACGGCCCTTCACCAAGGTCGATGGAAAGTTGTAAGCATTTCCCATAGATTTTTTTTTCTTCCTTGAATTGCTCTTTGTGGTACCATGTATATATGTAATCTTAATTATCTATTCATTAATTTAGTCATCATTTAAAGGTTTCTTAAAAGCTTATCACATCTCAGGGCCACATGGGAAATATTTTGCACACAAATGGAGGTGAAACAGACTTTCAACATTTTGATTCCAGAAACGGCCAAAAGAACACAACCTGAAAAGATCTGGAGCAGGATGTCGTGTTGAACCTTAAGCCAAGCGTTTGGTGTAATCCACTAATACATTTCACAACTCTAGCAGCACCCACTCCTCCCCCCAGCACATACAGGGAAATTAAACAGTTGGAAACCTCAGGAGCGAAAACAAACCCATCCTTCAATGCGACCCCAATCTGTAACCTCTGGGAACGTGGAGAACCGTTGACCTCGCCTGGTCTTCACTCAACCTCTGTGCTTCTCTCATCATGGTCAGATGGGTCACAGATCACTCGTGTTTGCCTCATGTTTGAGTGCTAAGCCGCAGACAGGGGAAGACCGAGTTCCGCTCACCCCGTTTTAGCCAGTTTTATTTTGGTAAACCTGTTATTTAGGGTTTGCTGTGTGCCGTCTCTGCACTGGCTAAAAATTGATTTGGTCACGCAGCAGTGATACTGGGAGGCAGCGAAGGAGGTGGGGTGTGGTGAGGTCTTCTTAAGCCACAGAGTCCTTATGTAATCTAAGAGCACTATGAATCGTAACCCAGCCTGTATCATAACAACAGGAACGAAGCACCTGACCGTCCAGCCTCCAGCCAGGGTGGGGTTCACCATACATCTTTCCTAATCTGTGACTTTTATTCAGAAAGCAGAAAGCAGCATAAAGTGCTGTTATATAAAGCTGGCAGAAATGGTCCAATAGCGCTTCATGTATTTGCATACTGGGCTGGGCCTCACGCTGTTTTGTGTCCATGTTTGCAGAAGCTTTTCTCTCTGGGGGCTGGCGACCGGCAGCTCGTTCAGACTCCCCTCAACGACGTCCTGCCTGTGACCAACAGAAGCGTGGCTCTTCTCTTCCAGCAGCTAGGTGGGTGTTTTTAACCTGATCCAGGACCTGTTCTGGACTCTGGTAATCACCATTATTCCCACTCATACAATCATTACTCCTCACCATATTCATGCACGGCAAATATGCTTGCATGTGAATATAAATAAAATATTTGTTAAAAAAAGTGGGCTTCCTCTCTGAATTACAAATGGAATCTTAAAAGGAACAGACTAGGAAATGAAATAATATGTATTTATAAGTCCAGACAAAGACAAAATGTGTTGGATCAACAACACACACGTGTGTTACCATTCCACACGGTACATGCTTTGTTGAAGGCAGTGCCTGCTTTGTTTGCCCCGGCCAATTCATGTCACCCCGTCAGTGCCCTGCTTGGGGACTGAGTAACTTGGCCCTGATCTGTCTTCACAGAAGGCACTAGGAGAAGAAAATCAAGGTGGAGAGGATCCTTGGAAATACGTAAAACCTTCCGCTGTAGATAGGATTTAAAACACAAAGATAACGATGGCTGAAGATGTCCTGAAATTCATCTCTCTGACACTTCTCCAAACAAGTTTGTTAGACTGAAAAGAAGTTAAAGATGCGGACCAAAGATGATTTGACTAATGTTTATTCCTCAGCCTTTTGAAGACTATAATTCTTTGATCAGTTTGCACTTATTGTGCAATACATCTAGGGGTCACGTTACAGGGTCTGAGTTAACAAATGGTTGTGAAACTATACACTGTTTCTTCAAGTGGACTTTGTACATTTTGTTGCGCACAAGGCAAAAATCAAATATAATGTGTTCCAAGTGGTGGAAATAATTCTCTCATCTCAAGGAATGAAAATAATTTGTTTATTGTTGAAAGAACAGTGTTGCATGAAAAGTAATAGGTAATGACCTCTCGAGGAATGTGATAATAGCTAAGGGTCCGTCCCCCCGTCCCCCCCACACACACGGCATTTTGGAAGCAGAGCGGTGTGCACGCACTCTTGTGCACGCACTCTCGCTGATGCACTTATGTGACGCGCGTTAGAACCGGGTAGAGCGTCTGCGGACAGACCGCCTGCACCTCCACTCTCTCCCGAGACGTGGCTCGCGTCAGCCGTCAGGGAGCGCAGCTCGGCGAGCGATCGAAGCACGTGGAGAGCAGACGGCGGCCCGTTAACGTGAACGCCCGAGCCGCTGACGCGAATCCCGAATGCCTTCCGCGTTTCCTGCCGTGCGCCGTTGGCCTTTGGCTCGGATGCGGGAACATGACTACGTGCGCTGCGTTCGAGAAATGAGAGGAGCGGTGAGGACAGCATGGGCAGGTGAAGGGGGTGATGGAGCAAACAGCTGCACACAGCAGGTGGGGTTGTAGGCTGGGTGGGGATGATGGAGGTACCAAAGCTGCACCAGCATGGCCGCAGCAGGTTTTAATGAACCACTACTGTAGTTTATAGGAGGTCAGTGAGTTCTGCTGGGTCACAGTTAATACTGGTGCTGATTAACTCCAACTGCTCAGTTTCAAGGCTCTTTAATTACTGTGTGGTTTAGCCCTTTTTTGTCTAGTTTTTTTTATGTTGTATAAACATAACATAATATCTCCAACACGTGATTGATCATCTTGGCAGCCCAAGTCCATTTTCACTTCTGTTCCACGTCACATGGCCTGTGCTGTCTGGACCATGCAGTTTGCTCTCATTATCCATCTGATAAATCGCTGTAAGAATGGACTGTTCTCCCATAACCATCACGGTACTTGAGAATTTCTTAAAGAACTGATTTGTGATTGTCTGACGCGAAAAGGAGTGATGAAACAAATCACAGACTGTGGACAAGCTCGGTCTGGAAAGTCTGCTTCGCTCTGATGTGCTTCGTGCATCTGAGGATTTGGCAGATCTGAGAATACGATAAGCACTCTAACATCCAGAGAAGATTCTTCAGGCCTGGGTTTACCCATAGCCGTCACTGATGCCCTTGTGTTCTCATCCTCCCTTCCCGATTTACGTAAGCGCGAAGTGTGTGTTCACGGGTCAGTGTGTGAATTGCGCAGTGTGTACATGAGTGTGTGTTAGGTGTCCAAGCAGATATGGGCCTCACTTTAGCCCATGTAAAAGTCTGAATTACGCTCTTACACAATTTATGCTCTCTCCCCACCGAACGCATACCCAAACACACACACACACACACACACACACATTGTTCTCTCTCTGTAAATCGACGCGAGGTTCATGGTATGTGAGTCCAGGCCGTATTTCTCCTAGCGTGTTTCGTAACCAGTCTGAGCTTCGGCATCAGGTGCTAAGGGAGGCGTGTCGGCCCTTTCGTGCTCCGCCCCCCTCACGGCAGAGTCGACAACAGAAGCCTCGTTCCATCCCTCTCCACAGGAAGTGGAGGCGTGATGGAACAGGAAGCAGGTTCCCAACACCGTGTCCTCGATTTGTTGTCTGTAGTCCTTTGCCTGCAATTAGTGTACGCTGCTGTTGGCAGCTGATGAATTAAGGTCAGAGTGTGTGTGTGTGTGTGTGTGTGTGTGTGTGTGTGTGTGTGTGTGTGTGTGTGTGTTGCTACATATCTCTTAGATTATGAAACCTGTAGTCTTTTGTTTAGCTGATGCAATCAAGCGTTTATTCTGAGAGAGTTCATGGACACCAGATGGGGACGTAAACACTGACGAGCTCAGAAGAGCCGTAGACCTCCACTACATTCCTCCACTGTCAAATGAATTAATTATTTTATTAGGATTTATTTATGGAGACAAACTCCATTTACAGCACATGTGCAATAAATCCCCAGTACATTCTGGAGTTCTTTTCATTAAGAAAGGAGTGCAAGTGCGAGACAGTGACTCCACAAGTTCATCACTTCAGATTCAGGTCTTCGGGCAACGGCCACTGTTCACTTTCATATCTTCTTCCTGTTTGTTGGTGGCGCTCGCAGCCTGCCACAGGCCTAGCTGAACCGCTGACCCCAGACCAGTGTACGGATGCCTGTTTGTTGGTGGCGCTCGCAGCCTGACACAGGCCTAGCTGAACCGCTGACCCCAGGCCAGTGTACGGATGCCTCTGGCTCTCTCTATCTCTCTCAAACCTGTGATTAATGGTCTCTTTGGTATGTTGATAGCAAACAATAACAGGAACTGTAAACCATTTTCCCCCTGGGCTGCCAATTTGGTATGTCATTTGATTTATATTGTTTAAAAGGATGTGAGATCTGCTATCCAGGGAACATATTTTATTTCCTCTGTTTGATATAGAATGATGTGTTATGTGGAATGTGCCCGCTGCTTTGATTGTTATCGATATGGCATGAAATTGTTCGGCGGTGAAGAGGTCTGTGTTTTAACGGTTCGAGCTGTCTGGTTCACATTACGCCGGACATTTGGTCTTGGTTTCGATCTTGCTTGTGACTGTTTCATGGTCTTAGAGTGAAATTTCAGCCATCACCATTTTAACTAGACTAGCAAAGTGCTGCTTGTGACTCTTACAAAAACTATTTTATTTTTTATCATCCCACAAACATTTAGTTAATTTTAACAATGTGTGTTTGATTATTGATTTGGTTTGTTTTTTGGGTTTTTTTTTTTTAAATAATAAGTTGTTGCTCAATATGTTAACACTGTTTTTTTGTGTTTGTTTCATTTTTCAGGGATCCAGAATGTTCTGAGTCTGTTTTGTGCAGTTCTCACAGAACACAAGGTTTTGTTTCACTCGACAAGCTACCAGAGACTAGGGGAAGCATGTCGTGCTTTAGAGGCTCTGATGTTTCCTCTGAAATACAGGTGTGTGTGTGTGTGTGTGTGTGTGTGTGTGTGTGTGTGTGTGTGTGTGTGTGTGTGTAAATGAGAAAGAAAAAGACAACAAACGTGCATGTCATCAACATGCAGAGAGTTTCAGAACATAAACAGACTGCACATCAAGCGGGTCATTACAGTGAAATCTCAGGAGCTTATTTTCAAATAGAAGCCTTCAGAATCCCTGTGTTTGGATTTTCCTGGCTCAGATGCTCTGTTTCAGATCATGACCCACCTGAACCCATCAAGAACACCAAATTCCTGGCTTGTGCTGAGATTAAGAGTGACTGTTGGGGGGTGGGGGGGTGGGGGTTCCTGAAGCACTGGGCTGGAGATACCAACAGCCTCAGTTCTCAGTTCATAGTCGCCTTTAAACATGTCAAGGGTTGAAGCGTGAAGCTAGGAGCCACAGATTCAGACATGTCTCCTCCCTAGCAGTAGTTGTATGAGCTTTTATTTTTGTAAACTATTTTTAAGGTACTTGTGCAAGACTTGTGATCTGCAATCAGGTGTTGACGGCTGGTGGTGGTTTTGTGTGTGTGTGTGTGTGTATGTTAATCTGTAGCTACCCCTACATTCCCATTCTCCCGTCTGGGCTGTTGGAGGTGCTCAGCTCACCCACGCCCTTCATCATTGGAGTACACTCCATGTTCCAGGGCGAGACTCAGGACCTGGTGAGTCACAGCGCTTCACAGGAAGGCCCATGCCTGCCTTGGGCGTTCAGCTCCCGGCCGCGTGGCCTGCAGCTAGCGCTTGCAGCTAACGGGGGCTTGTGTTCGCAGCTCGACGTGATCATCGCTGACCTGGATGGAGGGACGATAAAAATCCCGGAGTGCATCCACTTATCTCAGCTCCCTGAGCCCCTCTTCCAAAACACCCAGACCGCACTCTCTTTGGTAATTACCACTGTAACTTTCTGTATTCCTGAGAAATTGTTTAAGGATATATACACACACACACACTCACTCACTCACTCACACACACACGTTTGCAAAGTATAGCAGCTTGGGGATAATGATTCATCTTCTGTGGAAGCAGGGCCTTTCCTCAAGCATCCTTGTATAGCAATCAAACAGGGTATTTCTTGATTGTAAGCTTGATTGTTTTTTTTCTTCCAGGTTTTGAACCCAGATCTGGAAATAGCAGATAATGCCTTTCCTCCCCCACGTTCTGCCTCATCCAACCTCAAAATGCTGGTAAGAGCCTCACTAATGACCCACACCCGTCCAGCTGCTCTTTACCGTAAGCCTCTCGCAGGGCAGTAGGAGCAGATGCTCTGGTGGCGGCATGAGGGAGGCAGCTCTTATCTCCTGCTCCCCTGCGAGGCTGAAAAATGTGCTGGGTGAGTGAGGAGTCTCACCTCCCTTACATATTTTTTGATTTCAGAACACATATTGTTCTCTCTCTCTCTCTCTCTCTCTCTCTCTCTCTCTCTCTCTCTCTCTCTCTCTCTGACTCACGCCAACTTGACGAGCCTATCTGACACTGTCCGTCTTTCGCTCCGGCGCTGATGATCCATGTTCCTGTCGGTCTCTCTCCCTGTCTGTCTCTCCCTCCCTCTACCCCCACCAGGACAAGGAGGTGAGAGCGGTCTTCCTGCGCTTGTTTGCACAACTGTTCCAGGGCTATAGGTCCTGCCTGCAGCTCATTCGCATCCATTCCGAACCCGTGATTCACTTTCACAAGGTGGGTGACGGCATGCAGTGCTGCGGAGCCCCACTGCCTGTGGGGTCAGAGGTCAGGGCCAGGGTTATTCCCCCCAGTGAATGATTACTGTAAGCATCTCTATCCTCTTCAAACCGGTCTGGACCTGCGCTCGCTGGCATGGAACACTTTTCACATTCACGTTCTTATGCTAACAGAAGAGAGGACCTTTTTAGACGATACTGATGTGCTTAGCCAGTTTCTGTAGGCTGCAGGAAGTGTATGGACCAACTCAAACTCTGCAAAATGGCCAGAGACCAACAAAAGAGTTTTGTTGGCGCAGTCCGTCATTACGACAAACACCAGCCTCGTCGTGAGAGGCCGCGCTGCGAGGAGGGATGATCTTGTCGATCTGAGATATAAGCAGAGAACCAGCCATGCTCCAGTGCAGGAGCTGCTGAAGTGCTGGAAAGGGCCTGCACCATTCCCATCTTCCCCAGTTAGCTTCAAACTCCTCCGTTCACATGCCCTGCTGTGAGCCAAACACCGAGAATCAAAATCGTGTGTTGTTATTTGGTACCCCCCATTGTTTTTGTTTGTGTGGACGTCCGTTTCCACGGCGACCTCTCCTCACATCCTTCCTAGAGCACCCCACATGGGTCGTATTATGGCTGAGGAATGCGACGCGTCTCCCCTCACAGCGTCTCCGTGCGCCAGGCCGGGTTCAGATGTCCGGCTCTTCCCCCGTTAGTTTCACCCCCCCCATGACACTCGCCTCTCTGCTATTCATCCTCTTATAGTAGACGGACGTCTAATCGTTTTTATCCGTGTAAACAGCGTCTCTTAGAAATGACGCCAGCTTCATTGTTTGTTTGGTGATTGTCTAGTTTCGATAAGTCATTCTGTATCACACGAGTCACATGGGATTCCTGGTCTTCATGGACAGGGTCTGTGCTCGTGTGGATTGTAGTGGCGACTGTGAGCTGTGACTCATCGATTAAGCCGGTCGTGCACTTTGACGTCTTTGTTTGCCTTGCAGGCTGCCTTTCTCGGTCAGCGAGGCCTGATCGACAGCGACTTCTTGCCCAAGGTGCTGGACGGCATGGCGTTCGCTGGCTTCGTGTCCGAGAGGGGGCCCCCTTACAGAGCCTGCGATCTGTTTGACGAGGTACAGCAACCCTATGGTTTGATTCTACCCCCCTTTAATGTTGAACTCAACATTCAACTAACACCGTTCCACTTCATCAGAACTGTGCTCGGTCATTGTGAGGCGGGAAGCCTTGCCTGAATTTAGCTCGTAAAATCCCGCAACGTTTGTCTTGTCTTGTCTTGAGCTAAATCAGCCCCAGAGGATTATGGTGCATTAACGCAGGAGATGGTGCTTCTGTCGGATGTCTGAGTTTGGCCCTGTGTGGATGGAGACTCTTGTGACTGTGTGGATGGAGGTTTGCGTGGCTGTTTGCATGGAGGGTCACGTTACTGTGTGGATGGGTGCTCACGTGACGGTGTGGATGGGCGCTCACGTGACGGTGTGGATGGGCGCTCACGTGACGGTGTGGATGGGCGCTCACGTGATTGTGCGCTTGTTTCTCTAGCTGGTGGCCTTTGATGTGGAGCGCATGAAGGAGGAAGAAGAGAACCAGGCCAAGCTGCAGAAGCACATGAGGGAACTGTCTGAACAGCTTTACCGAAACGTGAGCCCGTTACCCTCAGCCCCTGAACAACCCTTCAGTGTTTCTCTTCCTCTCCATTCTCCTCTCTCTCTCTCTCTCTCTTTCTCTCTCTCTCTCTTTCTCTCTCTCTTTCTCTCTCTCTCTCTCTCTCTCTCTCTATGCTTCACTTCCATGATCCTCCTCTCCTCGGTCCATCTGGCTGATCTTTCGAACACATCTCCCTTTAAACTGTTTCTCTCTTCCGTGCTCTCTCCATAGTGTGTTGATTGAGCTTCGTGCCTGTGCCAAATATTTGACCATGGACGCTCAGGCCCTGAATGCTTTAGTTAGGACAAAGAGCTTGTTTACTAAGCTTTTAAGCATCTGTAGACAAGCACAGACCGAGAACCCGTTAATACAGTCTGTGATTGTTAAAAGCATTTTTCATTCCTCGTTGAACCGCTGACAGCTCATGCAGCAGGGAAGGCTTAGGTGAGCTTAAGTGCCTCTCTTCCTCCTCCGGCTCCGCAGGAGAACCCCAACCCTCACATGGCTTTCCAGAAAGTTCCTCGGCCTAGCGAGGGCTCTCACCTGCGGGTACACGTGGTGCCCTTCCCCCTGCTGGACGAGGACAGGGTGGATGAGCTGGTGCAGGAGGGCATGGCCAAGCACAACCACGTCACCCTTGGCAACCGGCCCGAGAGGAAGTGCGTGGTGCCCGCCGGCCCGCCCGTAGGTGAGTGAACGGGTAACGTCGGTCCCAGGAGCGGCCGTCTCCCGTTGCCTTTGGGAGCTTGGCTTTGATGCAGAGCGTGTTGTCTCCATTAGCGTCCATCGCAGGGAAGGGCTGTGTCGTGTTCAACAGCGCCCGGCGCCTGGAGGTGGTGCGCAGGTGCATCGGCCTGATCTTTGAAAACAAGACGCTGGAGACCGAGAAGGTTTGTGGTTTTACAATTACGGCAATCTTCTCCAGAGCGACTTTCCGATATTTATCAGCTTAATAATTTATACACCTCAGTCTCCTGACCACGGTGTTACTAGTATCATTCACTATCTGCTCTACCAGATTAGCTGTAGAAGCCCTCAGAAGGAGACGCTGAACCCGCTGAGCACACAGCAGTCCGGTTTTAACAGTCCTTGTGCTGAAATCACACACGTTTTTGCAGACACACAAAGCAGAAAAACAGGCATGAACATACACACACGCGCACACACATCTGGAGCAGCCTAGAGATTAGTACTGTTGATGGCATTCTTCGTGTGGATATCACCATTAGGGTCCAGCTGGGAGCTGTACACAGGCGAGGAGGGAAAGGGTGAACAAACACTTACACATACTCCACTTATCTTCCTCCCCTTATCGCAAACAGACATATTATTCTAACATTAACTAGCGCCCTTGTTTGCCTAAGCCTTGTGCATTTTCTAAAGCTAAATAATCGAATATTTGACCTATATAAGAGGCCAGCTGAAGCAGGGCGTTTATAGCGCCTCCTCTGCCCGGTCTGGGCCGAGGAACCCTTCCTCCGTGCTCCTGCTGGATCTAAGCGTCCTGATGGTTGGAGAAGCAGAGAAAACCTTCAGGACAGTGTGGATCCCACTACACCATTGACCCTTTGTCTGTAGCTCCTGTAATTTTAAGGGGGTTTTAAGAGATAAGAATTAAGTACCACTTTTATATAACTTTTAAATACCTGTGAAATAAATATGTAATTTGTATATGTATAACGATCAGTGTAAAGTGGAGGACTAAGGTCAAGTTGAAAAAGTACGTTTTAATTAGGAAATTCCAAAATCCCAAACTAAATTAGGTGGAACTAAATTAGGTGTTCAGACATACAAACTCAATCTGATGTTAAGACAGTGGAAGTGGAGCAAGAGGCCCAGCAAAGCCAAGATTCGGAGCTGTATGGATTAGGGAGGCGGAGCCCGTTTCCTTAGGAACGAGGACACGGTAGCCGGTTGGTGGGTCAGCGCGGTCATGAGTTCTCCACGTGACGTGTGCCTTTGTTGGCTGTGTGCAGGCGCTGCCTGCAGCCCTGCGGGCCCTGAAGGGCCGGGCAGCCCGCCAGTGCCTGACCGAGGAGCTGAGTGTGCGGGTGCAGCAGAACCGAGCCATCCTCGACCACCAGCAGTTCGACCACGTAGTGAGACTGATGAACTGTGCTCTCCAGGTACAACACACACACACACACGTGCGCGCGCACGCCTGCTCCTTAAACAACTGCAGTGTCTCACAAATTGCTGGTATCAGGTTTATAGCTGCTAGTCCTCCTGAATGTGTCCTAAAACCCAGGGAGCCTGTCTGTCTGTCCCAGGGGGAAACTGCCACGATCCAAACAGACGAAGCCGTGTCTCTCTTCCGTTTCTTTTCTCTTTGCTAACCGAACCTCCTGCTGCTCTTTGGTGGGCTGAGGAAGGCTGGATTTGAGAGGAGAGGCTGCGGTGCACAGCGAATGTGTTCACTTACCAGGTCTGCACACGTCTGCGGGTATAGACGGTCCTACCCTCCAGTACTACACCCTCTATGCCTTTTCCCTCAGTAGGGTTTAGCCAGTGCTTCGGAAACTACCACAGCGACTTGGATCTCTGCAGTGTTGTGACTCATCTCAAACATGTGACTGCACTGAGAGGAGCAATTTTGGGTTTATTTACGGCGCTCCAGTGTAATTTCGGTTCCTTTTTTTGGGGGTTTTTTCTAATTCAGAAGAAACACTCACCATTGGTCAGCAAAGCTCCTCTCAGAAGCCTCCTGTGATTGGTGTGGGGCTTTTTTTGGTGTGGAGGTGTGGTGGATGGGGCGGGGCTTGGAGGGAGGGAGGAGGGGGGGGTGTTATTGAACGTTTCTCTGTTGCATGTGTCCATAAATTGTTATGGCACCATCAATCGCAGAGCATAACAAGGTCCTGCTGGAAGTCCCTTGTATTTTATAGCTTCTCACCACGGGGTCGAGGGATTTTAACAGCGCTGCACTGTTTTCCCAGTCAGCGGGTTTTATGGAGTCATCCTGAGTTCCTGGCATTTTGCTTCTTTGCCAAGACTATTAGTCCCGTTAGACCTGTATCGGTCCCGTTAGACCTGTATTAGTCCCGTTAGACCTGGCATCTGCAGACACGGGCTGCGCGAGCGGCGTGCCGCCATTCGCAGGACGTGGGAGCAATAAAAGTGGGTGGGACATCTCAAACCGGGCGCCTGCCGCCAAACCGGGCGCCTGCCACGTGAGGTAAAGTATGTGAGCCCCGCCTCCTTGTGTTTTTGCCCTTGGTGAAGTATTAGGAGGGAAGGTATGGGTATGCTGCCTCGTTAGACTTCAGACCCTCTACCCCCACCTCTTCCACCTCCCAAAAACACACCTAGTTCTCTAGTGCCCAGGGGAGACATGCCTGCATGTCAGTGAAAATGTCTAACAGTACAGCTGACATCATCTTGAGGGTAAAAGTTATATTTAGACATGTGCAATTCATTTTGGCGCACTTAATGAACTTTTATGCCTTTAATATAATCTTTGAGGTAGCGCACTGTTCTCTTAGGATAGTGTGTACCGGCTGAACCAAATACACAGGATGAAAATGATGTTTAAATAATACAAGAGAATGCAGCTTTAGAAATACTGTATTCTTCTAACAATCTTCTACAGCGATGTGCACCAAAGATGCGCCTTTCTTGTAATCAGAAATAACCACAGGTGAAATACAGTGCAGTGACGACATGCCCTGCTGGAGAGACTGAGTGACTATGCTGAGATTTACACAGACTTTCTCTACAGATTGAGTGCAAAGGGCATTTGGCACTAAAAGCTGCAATATAACGTGGAATGTGTTTGGGAACGAGGCTGAAGACAACATACTGTTAAGCATGCAGGTCCCCCCCATCAGCTCTGCACCATGCACGGGCTCATCTGGAGTAGCCAAGTGCTCTGTCTTAGGTCAGAAGCAGCTTTTCGGAGCTGAGAGACATGTGGAGACGTTCTGATCAGATTCAGCTGACTGACATCCCCCTACGCACCCAGCCGGCGTCGGGCGCTCCAGCGGTCAAAGCTCACGGGCACGAGGCCAGCAGGTTCCCCGAGTCTCTGCGATCTCACGGCGAGGCGAGCCCCCTGTGGAACGCTCGGCCGCGGGCTTCGCCCCTGCTTCCGGAAAACACGGCCATCGCAGACGGGGGACTCCCGTGCTGAAGAGAGGGGAAGCGCGGCTTCAGGGTCCGGCGCTTGGGGTCCGTGTGCCTGCTCCGGCTCAGCACTCTGCCGGAGGCAGTGGCCTGGACTCAGGAATGCGTGCCTCGATGGACGCAGTAGAGAACGCTTTGTCTGACTGGCGCTGTTTGTCTAAAATATTGTCATTCTTTGGAAGACATGAATCTCGCCGTCAGATGCATTTAATAGGCACATGTGACTAGTATTGGTAGAACCCTTCCATATTTGTGCTAAAAGGCAGGCATCTGTATTATTAAATTGGCTCCTAGCAACATTATGACACAAGGGGGAAAGGGAGGTCAAAGTGTGTTTTAGAGCCAACACATTTTTCACCTAGGTAAGTATGCTGTATTTTCAAAAAATAATGGCACTGTTTTATGCAACAGTAAATAATATACTCAAATGTGCAGCCTAAATATCTGACTGGCTGGCCAGAAGGCAAACCATCGCAAGAATGTTTTAATTATTTCATGTCATGCTAGGTAATATTGTACTGTTGTTTTTTGCCATCATAATTTACTAAGGCCACAGCTGTTGTAAAAGATTCTCTCATTTTCCAGATACTTGGTCATGATTTTTGGCTGTGGCGAGGAGCCTGAGGTCGATGGATTTGTCTCCAATGAGCTGTAAAAGAAACATTTATTAGTATATAGCCTGTCCTTCCCTCTAATTACTTTCATACCTAACTCTTGGGGCTCTCGCTGTCCCTGATTGAGGAAATCCAGTGCAGAAAGCAGTGAGATGTCACTTGGTGGGTGGCAGACCTGTCTCCTATATGAGCTTATAGCAAAAAGACCTGCCTCCTCTGTGGGCCTACAGCAAAAAAAGACCTGTCTCCTCTGTGGGCCTACAGCAAAAAGACCTGCCTTCTCTATGGGCTTACAGGAGAAAGACCTGCCCCATGTCCAGGCTCACACAAAAGAGACCAAAATGCACCATGCAGTCAAGCTTCCAGTAAAGGGCAACATGTTCCAGAGTCCATGTGTCTTTATTGTGACGGTCTTTATCGTTACTCCCACATGGCATGTGCTTCTCTCCTAAAACAGCAAGACCTTTAATGTTACAGTCTGTACATTAGAGCAAAGGTGGAGTGTCATTCTCCACATGTTATGGAGAGGAAATGTTTGCTTTGTTCTGTCTGGTCCAGTGTGAAGTGTGCGACCACGCTTGCGTGGGTACGAGCTGTACTCAGCCGACTGAGTGTTGAAATGTATGCATATGTGAAGGGCGTATGGGAGCCTGTATACCATGGTCTTCACTGGAAGATCTCCAGCGCTTGTTTCCAGACCATTAAGTGCAAACAGACTAGGTGTGAGGACTCGAGGCTATAGAGATTTGATGAAAAGCCTTTTATAAGGGAATAATCCTTCATAGTCAAAGTGCACCGTGTGTTGTCTGATGAAATGTTTTCGGGGTGGCGTGGGAGGGCGTTCTTCGAGGCACGTGGCTCTGAGGTGACCATCTGTCCGAGGTTTTTCTGGGATGTGCTGGATTTATCTAGATGTAAGCTGTACCCGCTGATGTGCTGTGTGCTCCTTGGGGGCCGTTGCATTTTTCCTGCATTAATGGCCACATCCTTTTCGAAATCCGTCCGTGCATTCCCAAACTGACACGGAGCACCTGTTTACAGCCCGTGCTCCGTTCCTGGTTTGGAGAGGTCTGTTTGTTTTGAATGTTCATAGAATTGTTATCCAAACACATGATGTGACTTGATGTGATTCACATGTTTGACGTCCGCCAGTATTTGTACGAGGCGGTGCCCGTCTCACCCCCGTGCCTGTCTGCTGAAGGCAGCCCGATGGCTGCCCTTCTCTCCTGAGCCCTGTTTTCTGCTTCTGGGAAAAGCTGTTAATTTTGTTGTACATTCCTGCAGTGTGTTGTTGTCAGAAACGGCTGCTAGCAAGCAACTCCTGGTTTTGTTCTTGTTAAATTAGCATGAAGACAGTGCCAGGGTTAATGCCCTTTAAACTGTATCTCTCCAGGCCCCGCAGGGAAGGTCTTATTAATCACAGGCTTCGGCCCCACGCCGAAACGCGTTAATGAGCCTAATTGGAGTGTTTGCAGAAAGTTGTTTGGTGCTGGTCTGGCGTGTGGGCGCTAGCTGCAGCTGTATCATACTCTGGGGTCTGGACGTTGTGTAAGGCAAGCAGATTCCTGCTGGGCTACGGAGTTCAACCACATCCTGGTATCCTGGCCATTTCCTGCACAGCGGGACTGCTGGGCTGTGTTCTGCTGCGTCGCCAGGGGCCTCGGGACAGTGGCTTCGTCTGTTTGTTCCACATGTGGGCTTGTAGTCCAGAACATACCAGTGTTTGGGGTGGGTGGGGGTGTCTCCAGGGCCATACCATTCACTCTTACAGGAGACTTTGGTCGACTTAGACGCTGTAAAAGGTCCGGTAGCTTTGTGGCGTCATTAGAAGTGAACTCTGTGATGGACAGTGGAGCAGAAAGTGTGAGACGCTCTCTAAACACCTCCCCAAAGCTTCACGTACAAGACAGGAGGCATAGCATGGACTACCAGTTGGATCTACTCAGCCGGAAATGTGTGTGTGTGTGTGTCTGTGCGCGCGCGTGTGTGCGCGTGCGTGTGCGCGTGCGTGTGTGTGTGGCCTCCAGTAAGATGAGCTTATATAACACACTCTGAAAGTGCTGGGAAACAGTAATGGACATCAGTCCCATCTAGAGCTCAGGATGTCAACCAACAGGGACAGGTAAACACCATCAGTCTACCAGGGGAGCAGGCATCTCCATCAGTCCTGGCCTTTCACACGCTCAGGCTGACTGAATAAACCCATGTGACTGGGTCACTGGTTTCACCGGTGCACAGAGCAAATATTGGACATGTCACCGAAAGAGCTCCCCACTCGTGCCGAAGGCTTTTTAGAGTTTATTTCAGTTATTAATGTCCATCACAGCAAATATTTTCTGCATGTAACGATTCCACGCTGCTGTTCGCTGAGACGGTATCTTGAAAGAGTGAAGACTCGCAGGAAGCTGATCCGTCTTCATTTCCCGCCTCTTGGGAAAACAGGGGAGATTAAACATATCAGAAAGAAAACTTAGAGTCTGAGTCACGCAAGCTCACACATTCTGTCTCTCTCTCTCTCTCTCTCTCTCCCCCACACACACACACACACACACACAAACTTGCGCACACACTCTTACACTCCCATGTAGGAGCACATGTGTAACAGCTTGAGTCATAGGCACATGGTATCATGACTCGTTTCGATGCATCTGTCCTGCTGCTCTGGCAGACTGAGTCCCTGATATATTCCACTCTTCGACTCTTCAGGCTGTACCCGTTCAGACCTGCTCTCTCCGTGATGCTGTTAACCACTACAAAATAACACGGGCATCTGAGTGCTAGACTTGTGTATATTTCTTGCTCATAAACTCAGCCATGTGCTCTTGACAGAATATGGTCTGCTATCTTTAAGTTACATGTAAATTCTGCACTGTGTTAACATGTGCATGAGTTTACAGAACGTGCACTTTCACCACTGTTTTTTGTCCATGAACCAGTTCTCTCTCTCTCTCTCTCTCTCTCTCTCTCTCTCTCTCTCTCTCTCTCTCTCTCTGCTGTGTACATACAAACTGTTAGTCCTCTCTTGGATGCTGTTAAACAAAGCAGCATTGTAGAACAGACGCTGCCACTACGCTGGAGGCCTGGAAGAGAGAGACGCTGTTCTGTAAGGTCTGGGAGGGCCAGGCTTTCATGTTCTCCACAGGAAGTTCTGTTTTGCATTTGCTCCTCTTCATACATTCCAAATACATTCCGGTGTTTTTTTTTTAAGGAGGCGGAGAAGTCTTACTCTTGCACACACACTCGCGCGCTCGCACACACTCGCAGCGTGTCGCAGCACACGCAAACGCAGCACACGCAAACATACATGCACACACATGTGCACACAGAGAGAACATTTCTTTGGGACCCTGTGTACTACTCTGAAATGTTTACTACCAGCGTGTGTGTGTGTGTGTGTGTGTTAAACTAAACAACAACAAAAAAGCATTTTTGTGGCCCAAAAGACCATCCTTTATGCAGTCATAACGAACAGTTTCCTGTGTGAGGCTCATTATGTAAATGGTTGTAAATCCAGCTGTTTGTGACTAGTCCCACATGGCTTTTACCCCACATGTATTCACCATCCAGTCATCCTGACTGTTGCTATTTGTGCAAAAAAAAATCTCCTGTCATCTACAGTAATCTCTAAATCTGCTGCTTCTTACCTTTCTAAGTTGAGGGGTTACATTCGTGGCTGTATGCTATTGACTGTTTGAGAGTACAGTGTTCTAATAAACTGGCATGTTTACCAAAGCGGTTTAGTTTTATGTAACATGCCACAAACAGTTTTGATGAGTTTTCAAGGTTGAATCCAGAAGTTCCAGAAGTCTTTCGAATTCAAATCATTAAATAATTTGAAAATTGAAAAGTTCTGCCAGTTGAGTCAAGGAAAGGTTTATGTAAGTGTATTGGGAAAATATGGAAAGAGAGCTAAAGATGACGTAATGCTGAGCATTGTTGCCGACACTGATTAGTAACACAGCCATAAAAAGACCAATCATCACTTAAAAGAGCAGAGATGGCTTTAGAATTCAGCAGTGGTTCATTATACAGGATGAGATTAGATGGTATTATGACCACCGTACCCCAGTTGTAGTCGTTCTCTCTGATTGGTCAGATCTTACCCATTACCTGCAGGCCTTGTTGGTGTTCTCATCCCATCTCTCTCCTGTCTTTCCGCAGGACTGCTCCAACTCGGAGGAGTACACAGTGGCTGCAGCCTTACTGCCCCTCACAACGGCCTTTTATCGGGTGAGTGCGTGGGTGGAGATGGGTGTGGGTATAGGTGAAGGGGTGTTTGTGGGTATGGGTCATTGTGAGCCCAAGCTCCATCTATAATGGTTCGTTCTTTCTTTCTTTCATTTTCTTTCCCTCTTTTTTTTTTTAAATGTCAAATTGTCCAATGTTGATGCCAATGTTGCCATGTTGATGCCAATGTTGCCATGTTGATGCCAATGTTGCCATGTTGATGCCACGATTGCTCTGTCTTCTATGATATTGTGTGTATGAACATACACACACACACACATGCATGCACGCACACACACACACACACACACACACATGCACACACACACATATATATAATAACAGCATGGATGCCTACAAACATTAATATAAGTTATTAGAACTTGCAGATACACTTGGACATGTCTGATTAAGTACAATGCCCAGCTATGTCACCATTTTTCCCCTTAAAGTAGGTCAGTTTGTGATGTTGAAAGCTCCAATCTCCATCTTCCACTGTTTAAAGTCGGCCCACGCTGAGGAGACAGCAGACAGTCGGACAGACATGAGGAAATAATAAGGATTTTTGATGAACCCCAAAGACCTGTTGGGAATTGCGGTCCCATTTCTGTGGCTTACAACACATTTGGCACAAATGCATGCAATGTTGTTGTCATAGGGACAGACACAACGTATCTATGTTGCTTTTTTCCTGTGAACGTGTGAACGCTGGCTGCCCTGGAGTGTATTCACATATTGAATCACTGTGTTCCTATGGGACGTCTGACATAACCATCACATCCAAGAGTTGGTGATCCTTCTTCTTCATCATTACAACAGCACCTGTTCCATCCCACCCTTAAACCCCCAAATGTAAACACATTTGAAACGCATCTGTCCTGGACCAGTGCAGCCCACACTCACATGGAACTCAAGTTGTTTTGTATCAGTTTGTTTTTAGGAATATTTAAGACCCCTTTTTGAGTTCAGTTTCAGGGAAAAGATCTCCATTTATTATTTTTGTAAATAACTTAGTGGTGATCTTGCCACTTCTATTTAGTGTAGAAGCCCCACACAAGATGGGCATGCCAGTTTTTATTTTCCAGGTAGATTTCCACAGAGCCGCATAGTTGCCAATCAGACTGATGGAAGGTATTGCTCTGGAAAAATACTCCGAACGGCATGTGGAACATCTTGAGATCCAAACCTAAATCCAAAAAAATGAGAAGTTTTTCTTGTTAGGTATACACATCCTGACTCTAAAACTCTAAAAACTCTAAAACTGTAATTTTTCTGTAGGACAGCTAATGGTTTAGGGTTGACACGAGGGTAGAACACAATTTTCATGGATGGAGCTCAAGCACCTGCTATTCAGAATGTTTTGCAGAGCCAAGGAACAGTTCCCTGAGCAGCTGTAGAGTCTTCCTGTGGTTTACACTTATTTAGACATCTGAAAGCCATTGCTCAAGTGTATTGAGTTTCGTGTTATTCCTCTTCCGATTTACGTAACTATAAAACCACATTAAAGCATTATGTAAAAAGGCAGGACAGCCAGGTCTGCAGAAAAAGAGGTGTGGGACTAATATTGACTATTAATGCATCTGGCGCGAGAGAGTAATGAGAATTGGAGCTTCGTCCAGCTCCAAAAAGCTGATCTTTCCCAGCTTTGCGAAAGAACGGTGTACGTGTAGAGCTTCCACACCCAGATGGCAAGTCGAGGTCATGGAGATATCACTCCTACTGCGTGCTGGTAGGTGCTCAGATCGTCCCCTGACACTGAGGCAAAGCCGTTTGTGAGAACCTCTGTACAGCGCTGTCTCTGTTTAGACCATCCTTGGAAGACCCTCTGCCAGTTATCCTCGGTCCATATTTCTCCAGCTGCAAACATGTTTTCCACCTGCTCTTTCATCTTGGTCATCTCATGCTTATTAATGCTCTTTTTTTATTTGCCAGAAGATAAAGGCACGATTGGGACTTTGTTTATACTTGTCGTTACCCTTGGATTTGGCATGGTCAGATTTTCCTCAGCGTAGTGGAAGAGCTGGGGGTCGAAGACTGATCAGACAAGGCTCATCACAGTGTTGGCCACGCAACATGCTCTGCTGACAAGCCATCCTATGAGCACCTGCATGTTGAACACTGTGTTCCTCAAATTACTGACCTCTACTTATAAATTCTTGCAGGCTTCCTCTGTGGTCTCTCAGGTTGTTGTCATTTCATTGTAATCTTGTGGCCGGTCACAGAGACGACGGCCGGAAAAAATGGCCTGGGCGGCGAGTGCAGGAGCTCAGAAGTGTCATCTGTATTCTTTTATTTTTTTGATAGAGCACCTTGGACTAAGACGTTTTGGATGTGCAAGTTATTCGGTGTAAACGTGTAAAAAAAAAAAAAAAGCCTGACTGAAGCTTCAGAGCGTGAGAAGCTTTCTGCTGATGCCTTTTATCCCCTGGAGTTGCTCCAGGACACTTTATCTGGGGTATTTACTCGGGGGGAGAAGGTCATAACCTCAATGACAGTTTCATTATACAATGGACTTCAGCTTCAGCTCGTTGGGTGTTTCAGATGGTTGGACTGAAAATACGTGCAGTATCACCTGAGCGCAGGTGTGACTGCGTACCGTGGGAGAGAGATGATCGGGGATTTGTCTTGTGGTGTCGACTTGCGAGTCTCCTATTGACGAGGCGCTCGCCCAGAGATTTTCTCAGCGTCGCGGATCCTGGCCTGTGATTGGTTGAAGCCTCTCTGAGACGCCGCGCACACAGACCGTGTTTATGTGCGCGTGTGTGTTTGCAGTCGAAGGATGTTTCTGAGGCTCAGCTGTGGTACAAAGTAGCTCATCATTTCATAATTCTGCATCCGTTATGACCAGATTGTGGGTCCCTCCACATCTCATCAAAAAACCTTTGTTCAAATTTCGTACTGTTTGTTGCTCAGCATTTGGCTGTTCTGTTCTATTCTGTCAATCAGTCTGTCTGCTTGTTTGTTTGATTATCTATCTAGTTATTTGTTTGTTTGTTTGGTTGGTTCATTCAAATTAAACAATGGTTTCAATCTTGTGACCTAAGGCAGCTGCTCTGTGTAATTTACTGTAGACATTCTTAAAATCAGTCTGCAGGTCATTTAAATCCATGAATTGCTTGTGGATTTCTTGGCCTTGAAAACTAACTCCTACCCCGCGGGTCTCCTGCTGTAGTGGTACCTCACGCAGGCCGTGCCCAGACTGCTTCGATATGGAGCTATGAAGCAGAGAATAACACCCCACGTTACACCTGGGTGCTGCCCTCTGCTGTCTTCTATAACACACATTTTTAGTGCAAAGTGTGTTTCTCCCTGTTTTTATCCTTTGTTTGTTCCCTTTCTTTTCCCCTCCCTCTCGCTCGTAATCTCTCTTGCTCTCTCTCTCCGTCTCTGCCTGGATTGTGTAAGAGTGCTGAGTATTTACTGCAGCACTGACTCACACCTGTGTCCTCTTTAACACCGCATCACCTTTCACAGACATTCCTTGGTGAATTTCTCTGCTCTTAGAGAAGCGCTGATGGTTTAGCACTCGGAGCCCTGCCTTCAGAGAGCACAGACGAGAAAGGTGCAGGAGTCTTGTGGGAAGGGTCTTCAGGCATGCGGAACCCGGTTCCGCTGTTCTCCCGCCGCACTTCAGCCAATGCCGTGCGACTGTTGCCATTCTTTTAGTCACAGTTTGTACAACGGGGGATTTGAAGGATCTCTCGGACGAGCTGTTATATTTCTTGAAGCAGACATGTGGTGATGTGTTAGAATGCTCCCTGCATGCTTCAGGCTGCCCAGATCCTGACCCCCACATGTTTATCTTGTGTCGTTCTATGTCTGAGCTACAATTACGGCATATCCCGCGCTCGTCCTGCAGGGCCTGTTTGGCCTAATGCTTAACATATTGTCCCGCTGTTCTTTTGCGCTATTTTGTTTGACAAACGGCGTAGCCATAAATGCGATGTTTGATTCAAGATGGCTTTTAGTGCTTCTAGACACAAACATTTCCCAGCACAACACATTTAATGATGTAAAGCAGCATCTTACCAGGCCCCCTGTTGATGGACTAAACTGGTTAGTTCAGGTTGTTCGGACCTCTTTTAACTCCCTCCTGGGGTCTGTAATTATTAAGCAGGGAGGGAAGGCTGGTTATTTGTTCCAGAATGCTCGTAAGTCATGGCGTTACCTTCAGACAGGTGTTACGAGACACGGAGACCTCTCCTCTCTACTGCTCAGCTATGCTCGGATCAGACGCTCTCTCTCTCTGGGCTTCAGTTCAGCCTGGGCGCCGCATGGCTCACTATGGTTCTCTTGCACGCCCTCGAAGAGCCGAGCCGAAGTGGAGACGTGGAGACGCTGTGTTTTTCATCCCTTTATGCTGCACTTTTAGAGGATGGTTTTATCCCCGGATTCTCCCAGCTTCCCAACCAAATAACATGGCTCTCTGACTGCAGACAGTACGCTTGGCTCCATTATAATTGTAGCAAGTCATCAGACCACACACACACACACACACACACACACACACACACACACTTCCATGGCAGAATGATGAAGGTGGATATTACAGAGTTGTCACAGACAATCTGATGTGGCTCCTACAAAAACACCTCCCCTGTCTCTGTCCTCCATACATGCCCTCACTGAATCTTTATATGCCGACCTTTGGAAGCAAACCATAGACACCATAATCCGTTTTGATCGTCTGAGTCCATTAACCCGCACATGGCCAGCTGGACTTCTCTTTCTAAAAAGAGTTACAGCCTGACTGGGTTTTTCTCTGCCTGCAGTTTGGGCTCCTTGGATGGAATATCCCTTGTGTGTGATTAAGCTTAAAGTCTTGCTTGGTGCTAATAGCCTAATATATGTTATGGTTTCCAGACCATGTAAGGGAAGATTAAACTGTCTAAACAGGCTTCCATTGGCCTCTTGAAGTCCAACCACCCCCCCCCCCCCCCCATGATGGAGAGAAACTTCACTGCCAAACTCTGCATCACCTCTGTGCTCTAGCAAAGGGCATGGTGGTTGGATTAATCGCAGGACAGGAGATGCTTGCCCAAGCCCAGCTGACATTCTCCTGCCCTCTAATGGGAGAGAAGGTCCTGGAGAGGTCCAACACGAAAGACCTTGAGGACACTGTTCCAAGGTCACTTAAACGTGCCACTTTTTTCTCAAACGTCCGTCCTCCCCCTCGGTGGTGTTGCCCCCCCCCCCTTTCCCTCCCTTTCTCTCACTCGAAGCTGTTGAGTTTCTTTTTCTGACTATAATTTCGATTGTGGCTGTTGTTTGGGGGGGTGGGGGGCAGTAGAGAGAATCTCCTGCATAGTGCTGAGTGAGGCTTCAGGAAGTACAAATCAGAGTTGTATGCTAAAGCAAGACATGTGGCAGAACAGAAGTGATGGGGAAGAGGGAGTTTAATATGTATGTGTTCTAGACTTTAGGCCCTCTTGGTGGTGATTTAGGTTCTGTTTTTGTCTGTTAGTGTGTGTAAGCTATGCTGTGTGCACATCAGCGTGTGTGTGTTCAAAATGCACTGAAAATAACGTATATTTAGTGAAGGTCTCCTCTGTTCCTTCAGAGTTTCAGGCAATCAACAAATACTGTGATTTACACTACAAAGTACAGAGAGGCACTGGAGTTGTGCTTTTAAAACCCAGTCTGGTTTAGCCTGGCCTGTTGCTTTATGTGTTGAGAATTATGGCTACTGATTGATTGCTCTGAAAACCTTTGACAGCTGTACATTGTTTTCCTATTCTCTCAATGCTTTTTAACAGACTCCTTTACGACAGTGCAGTCTGCAGCCCAGTTGCATTCATGAGCTGACGGGCTCTGAGCTGAGGCCCAAATCAGTTTGTTACAAGCAGGAATCAAGTAGTTGAGTTGATCGGAGCAGCATACCCAGTCTTCAGTCAGCGATGATCATGAATCTGTCTTTCTGCTTACAGAAACTCGCTCCTGGGGTAAACCAGTTTGCATACACCTGCGTGCAGGAACATCCCATTTGGACCAGTCAGCAGTTCTGGGAGGCAACATTCTACTCTGAGGTGCAGACCCAGATCCGAGCTCTGTACCTCAACACTCCTGAGGACAAACACCTCGGCATGGCCAAGCTCAAGGTCTGGGGGCACAGATTTATGATTTATGAACTCTCGTGTTATTACTAGTTATTAATCAACTCTAGAGACATTGTATTTAAACAGGATACAAGTCAAAATGGCTTCCTGTATTAAAACACAATGTGTTTCTCGTGGTGTATTTTATATTTATTTAATTGTTTACTTGATCTCTGCCAAACAAAGTGATCCTAATGTCAACAGAACAATAACTAGATGTTATTGACTATGTTTAAATTTGAATGAGGTGTGAGAGTTTATTTGGCGCAAGAATAAAACAGTCAGCACATAGATTCAAGCGCGGAGGACGTAATGCCAGCCATGAATACCTACTGTGACCTCCCCCCCCCCCCCAAATCCCATGATGCAACATGTTCCAGCAGGAGCAGGGTCCCAGCGAATCAGAGCGCACTGCCATGGATCTGGCCGCTGAACAGCTGCGTGTCTGGCCCTCCCTGTGCAAGGAGAAACGGCAGGAGCTCGTGAAGAGCGAGGAGAGCACCGTGTTCAGCCAGGCCATCCACTACGCCAGCCTAATGGTCTACCTGCTCGTGCCCCTGGACGCCAGCAAGAACAAGCTTCTGCGCAACACGCCCGCCACGGACTGGGAGAGTGGCAGCAACAGCGTGGTCACCAACAGGCAAGGCACCGCCCCTCTCCACTCGCCTCCACCTCCTCCATGCCCCCGCTGACGGCTAGCGCCTGGAACGTTGGTACTTCAGTGCAGGATCTCTGCATCGAGCTGGCACGTTCTTCCTGACGTTGGTCAGTCGCGTCTAAGGTTGGGCAGACAAGCCTGTGGACTGTAAACCGCTGATGCATGTCAATTATAATGGCAGCCAATACTCCCCCTACCTTAGCAGGCTGTTGTACAAAATGAAGCTGGTTCAGTTCTGGCACAAAATATTAGCCTAGAGAAAGAGCATAGTTTCCATAGGAGAGGCACTTTCAGGGGGGAAGGTGCTGACAGCTCCTGGGGTCGTCTGCTAAGGACATGGAAAACCTCCCCAGGAGAGAGATCCAGTTCCACACCATATCCTCCCCACCTTGTCCAGCTGGCGCTGCTAGCAGGTCTCTGCCTCAGCTGAGCGGGGAAATGTGCTGGCATATCAGAGAGGGCGCTCAACCGTAACCAGCAGCGGCCCTGGGGTGGTGGAGGGGGGTGGTTGTAAAGATAACGCGCTGGCTTGGAGAAACACTGCGGACCAAGTGGATGGTGCTGGGCCAGACTGATATCTCCAGAGCCTCGCTTCTTAGATTTCTGTGGGGGTTTTTTTTCCCTTCTTTTGAGAATCCACGGTAGCTCAAAGAGCACATTAGTGGAGTCCAGGCTTAGTGGTAACAGCAGTGTTAGTGCAGCTCGTGGCCGAGCTCACGTGTACCTGCTTGCTTAAATGTTTACTGAAGCGTTTCAGTTCTGTTAGGTGACGCATGGTCTTTTTGATTATGGAAAACCCGCAGCCGGTGTTGTCATTGTATTGCTCTTGAGGTTTTTGGGGGTGGCGGTTGAAGGTCTTGCTGCAGACGTGTCTTGAATTTTTTTTTTTTTCCATTCAAGTCTGGAACTTGTCCGTTTGTAAACAGGGAATAAAGTTGCATCACTTCAAATGCTTGATATCTGTTAAACCCAGGAAAGCCTGGTAGCAGTTTCCTATTTGTTCATGATGTTGTAGTCAAAACAAAATACAGTTTGTCCCAGCCTAAGTTGTATTTATGTGAAAGTAAATGAATGTTGGTAGCTAAAGCAATGGGAGGGTTATTTTGGGGTATGATTTTAATGTGAAGTGCCCAAAGCATCAGCCATCAGTGATTCAGAATGGCTGTCAACCAGTTCAAGTGCACCCTCAACACAATACAGTTCAACAGAGCCTCAACACAATACAGTTCAACAGAGCCTCAACACAATACAGTTCAACAGAGCCTCAACACAATACAGTTCCACATGTACAAGCTTTTGTTTTCGAAAAATTTTGATGCAACATGTAAACAAAGTTATGCCCAAAAAAAAAATAGTTTCACACACTTGACCTGACTGATCCCATCAGCTACCGATGCCTTTGTGAGACTGGAGTGTGTGAGAGCAGGGAGAGCTGTGAAGTGTGCAGCTCACGTCTCGCCATTGTCTCGTCTTCAGCATCGCAGGCAGCGTGGCCGAAAGCTTCGACACCGAGAGCGGATTCGAAGACTCGGAGAACAGCGACGTGGCCAACTCGGTGGTAAAGTTCATCGCTCGGTTTATTGACAAGGTCTGCACGGAGAGTGCCGTGACGCAGGACCACATCAAGAACCTGCACTGCATGATTCCAGGTACACTGGACTTCTCTCCACCGAGGGGAAGGAAGCAGTCATATCCGTCAGTGAGAACACACAGCGGAATGCCAGTAAAATGCTGTAGTGTGGTTCATTTGGTTAACTGAAATCTCTCTGTGTAATGTTCAGGTATTGTGGCCATACAGATGGAGACTCTGGAGGCTGTTCACAGAGAGAGTAGGAGACTCCCACCCATTCAGAAGGTAAGGGTGTTCTTCAGCCGTGCAAATGTATCACACTTCCTTAGGTTTCAAAGAAACTACCAGTTGTGATCTTGCACACGTCACCATCATGGGTGTGTTACTAATCTCAGATCTGTGCAGACTTTAGGGATCACTGTGCGTGAATGTCACTCCCAGAACTTTGTCTTAGATTGCTGGGTTCATGAGGCCATGACTCTGATGTTCAGAGCGGAGATCATGGGGCAAGACTCCTGCCAGCAACACGTCTTAGTGCTGTGGAGCCAGTAAACAACTAAAGTCATCAGACTGGCGATTTATGTTCAGTGATGCTCAACTGTTTTGGCATGAAGCAGTATTCATGCTATTCTGGCTGGTGGATGTGAAGTGTCTTGGGTGCCCTAAACTGAATTACAGATGGTACAGATGCCTGAATAAAAATAAACTACATTACTCTGTATAAAGGTGATTCCCCCCTCCGGAGGTTAGTATGAGTAAGAGTCTTCTGACTGTTCTCTTGTTTGTGTGTGTGGCTTCCACAAATGTGAGTGTGAGTGTGTGTGTGTGTCTTTAAACAACTTCTCAGGAATAAAGAAAGATTTCTACACTGGCTTAAAGCGGTACTGTTTGTGGTTGTTGCTATAAGAGGAATTGTAGCTACAGTGAGGCTGAGGGAACATCTTCACACAGACCTGGCTTGACCCCTCTGTGCCCTCTGTTGTGTGGGAGCAGTCAGAGGTTTCTCAAGGGATCCAGGCTTCATAGTAAACATCTCTACCCTGGAGGGACTGGTCTGACCCGGCCATGCAAGAACCTGGAGCCTGTGGACTCACAAGCATGGGTCCTTCTTTCTGATAACCCTGAAATTCTTACAAAGGACGAGAACCTAATTTTCCAGAATTGGCCAATTCCTGTTTTGCTGTTCTTGCATCCCCTTAATGAGTTGAATAAGACGGTAGCACAGTGAGAGTCGCAAGCGGCCAACTGACCACTTCTGTGTCTTGCTAATATAAACAAAATAGTTCAAGCGAGCATGTTTACTGTGACCAAAAAGCCTAATTGTTTGAAGCCTTCAAATATCTGTCATCTGGGCGGCATCATCACAACTTGACACTGTTTACATAAAGTTGCACCATAAAGATTAACGTTGTGTTTACACATTGTCTACATCACTTGCAGTTTTTCATAAATCATCAGTGCGGACTGGAAGGATTCCTGGGAGACGTGACCTTTGGTCCTTGGTGTTTTCCGATAAGAACATGCTGTACGATTTGAGCAGAGCTGCAGTATCTCTGCGGTGATACCAGTACCAGCGCCAGACTGCAGTCTCTCTGCGGTGATACCAGTACCAGCACCAGACTGCAGTCTCTCTGCGGTGATACCAGTACCAGCGCCAGACTCGGTCTGGCGTAAGCGCTGGCTTTCGACGGTGCGATCGGCGAGCCTGGGATCGGAACTTCTGACTGTGCTCCTGTTCTCCACAGCCAAAGATCCTGCGTCCCGCCCTGCTCCCCGGAGAGGAGCTTGTGACCGAGGGCCTGCGGGTGGTCCTGGACCCTGACGGGCGAGAAGAGGCCACGGGAGGGTTGCTGGGAGGTCCGCACATCCTACCAGCCGAGGGGGCGCTGTTCCTCACCAGCTACCGCGTCGTCTTTAAAGGGACCCCCCACGATCCCTTAGGTAGGAGCTAAGGCCCACTCCAGGCCTCTCAACGAGTTGCTTCACGAGTCTCAAAATGATTAATGATTTTTCTCTCTCTCTCTCTCTCGCTAATTCATTGTATCTCACTGTGTAACACTGGTTTTAATATGTACTGCTGATTGTGGAACGCACGGAAGTACTGGCTCTTGCTAATCCTCTCTGGGGCTCATCGTACTTTTGCTGGACTTTTTGTTATTGGTGCTTTCACTGCAGTCGGCGAGCAGCCAGTGATCAGAAGTTTCCCGGTGTCGACGCTGACAAAGGACAAAAAGATCACCATTCAGAATCAGCTTCAACAGAACATGCAAGAGGGACTGCAGCTTAGGTCCGCCTCCTTCCAGGTACAGTAGCCACTGACGAGAGGGACTGCAGCTTAGGTCCGCCTCCTTCCAGGTACAGTAGCCACTGACGAGAGGGACTGCATCTTAGGTCCGCCTCCTTCCAGGTACAGTAGCCACTGACGAGAGGGACTGCAGCTTAGGTCCGCCTCCTTCCACCGTTGGGCAGGTGTTTTCTGCTCATCTTTGGCTCATCATATGTTTGGTGAAAATAAATTAAAAAAAGCTGCATCTACTAGATGTGATCAGTGTTGAGAAAAGGTCGTACTTATGTAATGCTCAAACATTTATTTTTGGATACACAAACAAACGTTTTGGCTTATCATATATTTGCTCACAGTCTACTTGCATTATGATGAAGCAGTAACAGTCACAACACTTCTTTAAATTGGTACAGCACACATTCCTGTAAAAGCAACATCAGTATTTTGATGTATCCTGTTCAAGACGTACGTCTTTACGTCCTTTCCCATGAAGGACAGTGCAACCTTGTGCAATGTTCTGGTGCATAACATTGCAGAACAACAGACCCACATGTTGTGGTCTTCACATACTGTAAAACCATAAAGGTTTCATGGCTCATTCCATTCCCTTAACTTATGTGTGCTACACAACTACCTCCCGTATGGAAATGTTTGTCGTTTAGGCCTTTCTGCCCCCATGTAGCTGTGCGGTGGTGTCTGGAATGTATCGTTAGATGTTCGTTAAGCACGGCGGAGCAGCGGAGGTCTTGCTGTCAGAGCAGTGAAGCAGCATCAACCTTCAAAACAACAGGCAGAAGAACATGCAGGAAATGGGATACGAAGTCATAGAGACCAGCATTTGATCCAGAACATTCCTTTGACAAAAGCAAAGAATGAGCCAAAACAGCCATCAGTGCAGCTCGGAGCAGTTCGGCAGGTCCTGCTGCCGACCTCCAAAAATTTCAGTGATTGTTTACAGATTTAGTTTTGTTACGTGACGCGTTTGTTACGCAAGCTGCTGAATCTCGCTAATGTAGCAGTTGATCACTAAACACGAGGAAGGCCAATCGTATGCTGCGGTGTGTCTCAGCTCATTAAGGTGGCGTTTGACGAAGAGGTGACCTCCGAGATGGTGGAGATCTTCAGAAAGCACCTGCAGAGGATCCGCTACCCACAGTCCATCTTCAGCACCTTTGCTTTTGCCGCCGGACAGATGGCCCCTCAGCTCCTCCTCCCCAAACAGAAGGAGAGGAACACGGGCTTCCGGTACGTTTGAGACACAGAGGGAAATATTGGTCACCGCGTTGTTGAAAACAAGCTAATAACATTAGTAAAAATGAGACGAAATCAAATGGAGTGGGTCGAATTGGTGAGATGCTTCGTGTTTCCTCGCCAGCACACTATCCAAGACGATAGTGAAAGGGGCAAAGAGGGCAGGTATAATTACCATGGGGCGGCAGTCCACCCTGCAGAAGAAACATGAGAAAGGTAACCGTATGACCTGGTACGAGGACGATGATATCTCAGGTGAGCTGGGTTATTACCTGCACATAATGTATTGGGGGGGGGAGTGTTCTTAGTCGGAGGAGGTTAGGTTCTGACCCAAGTCTGGTTGGGTTCGTTGCAGTGTCAGACGATGGTGAGCCGCCCACCAGCAGCACTCTGAAGGCCTCGGAGAAGTCCACCATGGAGCAGCTGGTTGAGCGCGCCTGTTTCCGTGACTACCAGAGGCTTGGCCTGGGCACCATCACAGCCAGCTCGTCACGCTCGAAAAGCGGAGAGCAGTTTCGCGTGACTGCCGTAAACAGGCTGTACTCGCTGTGTCGCAGGTCACAACCTTTCTGTGTTCACCATTCAAAAAAGGAAGGAGCCGTCAGCCTTGCTCCTGTTTAGTCAGTCAGGTTCTAAACATTCACAAGAAAAACATTGACTTTTGTTTAGCAGTCAAACTTTAAATGAAGGTTGCGTAACTCGTTCCTGCCATCGCTGTCTTCTGCACAAGGATATTTCACAAACTCCGTTCTTTGCTGTGAAACACTGACCGTCCTGAGGGTTTTTCTGTGCGTATTCTCCAGTTACCCAGGTCTCCTGGTGGTGCCTCAGTCGGTGCAGGACAGCAGCCTGCAGAAGGTGGCGCGCTGCTACAGACACAACCGGCTGCCTGTGGTCTGCTGGAAGCACCCCGGCACCAAAGCTGTGCTGATCCGCGCCGGCGGTTTCCACGGCAAAAGCGTTGTGGGGCTGTTCAAGTCCCAAAACGCCTCCACAGCAGGTGTGTGGAGGAGCCGCATCAGGGCTAACGGCTCCACGACAGATCCGTGTGCTTCTGCTGGTTGTAGAACGTTCTGGATCATCGAAACGGCATGCATGTACTCATGCACACTTGCTTGTCCTCCAACCCTCTCTTTCCCCTCTCCCTCTACCCCCCTCCCTCCATCTCTCTCCTCCAGCTCCTACCTCTTCATCAGAGTCATCCAGCAGTCTGGAGCAGGAGAAGTACCTGCAGGCCATCCTCAGCTCAATCCCCGTGTACTACAAACCCAACGGAAGCAGCAGCACTCTGTCTGGCCGCTCGCTCGTGGGCCTCTCACCAGGTGCGCTCCCACCACAGCTGTCCTTTCCTTTCACCTCCTCTGTGTTTTGTCCCGTGTTTGTTTTTGCTTTTCTTGTCCCCATTTCGTCCCAGTTTTCTATCGCGGGGCTTTATCTCTCCTTGGCTTCCTCCAATTGCCCAAACTGTTATTTATATTTGGAGGTCTGGGCTCCAGAGGAACTCAAGCACAATGTATGTGATTACATAAGCGAAACAGGACACAAAGAGGTCACCTTGAATCCATCTCTCTTCATTACCCGCTGTTCCCCGCTGCCCCAGTCCGCCAGGGTGGCTTGAAACTGCCCCATCAGCAAAGTGTCTCCCCCATGTCTCCTTTTGTCTCTGCTAACTGGGCCGAGGGAGACGGCCCCCCCGTATGAGTGTGCTGCAAGCCATCCATCCTAACCACAATGGCAGGACATAATGGATTTAAACTCTTAGATTAGGCTCAGGTATGGAGATCTGAACTAGGTTACAGACCGTCACAGTCTTGACGCTCAGATAATCATAAGCATGTCCCCTTTGAAATGCATCTTATGGAACACTACATTTAAACGTTTACTAACTATGTAAGTCATTGTCTACTTACCCGAACAGGGTCTAGACTGATCTTCCAGGCCCATTAAAAGCTGTAAAAGAGCGTTGTAAAGAGTATGTGATTGGAGAAAGATGTAATTAAGGATTATTAAAGGCCTCATTTCATCAAGTATTTGGTACAAGCCAGACTATGTTCCTGGAATACACAGAGTCAGCAGACATGTCACAGAATGGCAGAACTGAAAATGTGGTGTAGGTTTTGGAAGGCGAGGACCTCAAAGGTCCTTCGTTACACAGCTGTCATTCATTCAGGTACATGTATGACTGTGGAGACGGAGACCGTCTGACAGGGTTTTTTAAAGACGTGTTCTGCTTTGTTGTCATTTACATTAAGCATTTTACTTTGTCGGAGATCCAAAATTAGACAGTGTTTGATTTTATATCAAATGTGTATTTTATAGCAAATGAAAGGAGATCAACAAGAATCCCAAAGATCCCTGTTCACTTGGATATTTCTTTCTCCAACAACTTTGCCAGAGGAGGTAAGCACACTGTTATTAGTTACTTTCATTAACTCTAAGGAGTAGTAATATCTTCTAAAGACATTCATTTTTATGTCGTTTGGTAGCTGGTATCTTAATATTACTTTCTCCATGTTCATTCAGACCACAATTCTACCTCACACGCACACACAGGCACACACACAACCTCTTAGCTACGCTGTAGTGTTGGCTTGTCCTGCTCTGAAATCTCCAGTGCTAGTTCTCCAGAACTTTGTAGATGTTTGTTTCTACAGTTCACTGGAGCGCCAAAAGTGTTTCATAAAGTGTGTAAGAGCAGACACGCACAAACCTTCCGGCAGGAAGACAGGACTTTCGTATTGGTGAAGCACCACTGGGTTTAGGACCTGGTGATCACCTGCCTTCAGACCTTGGTAGACACCTGAAGATTTTTGTTTTGTAGGCTGCAGTCTTTTTGGCTGTATGATGCATCTAATGTTGAGAGCGAGAGAGAGCGAGTATTTTGCTGGCATTCCACTCACTGATGATCCTATTCTTGCATAAGTCCCACCCTTCAGTTGAAGCATTGATTATGTACAGGAGTGAAAGGGAAGGGGTGCTGCTCTGGAGCCAGAGATGTTGTAATGTGGGTTAAAAGCAGCATATGTGAATAGTGACTCAGTGCAGCAGAATTAGAAAGGGTGGTGTCTGTCCTGAAGGAGGTGCACCACAGTTCCATCAGCATGTACATCTGTGCTGAGGACAATCGAGCCACAGAGAGACGTTTCCAAACACTCAGCCTCTTCAGACATTTGGAACTGAGCCAATTTTGTTGTCACTCTTCTGAATTTATTAACTTGCACTGGCTAGGGTAGAGATGTGTCATATATCATTTAAAGCAGAAGGAAACGCTGAACTTGTTTTGGAATGAGAATAGCATGTCCTGAACCTTCTTAATTTCAACAATTGCATTCTTTCAAAAATATCTACATAAGTACAAAAGAATCCATCCTGTTTATGAGGAGCATAGACCTTTTCTAAACTTTGCATTAGAATACATTTTTTTTAAATGTGGGTAAAGTACAATTTTAATTGGATATTTCTGTGAAGTACTTGAGTAAAATGTTCAGAGATTCAGAACTGTTGAAGTAATGCATGTTAACCTGCTTTCCCATTCATTACTATTTTAATCAGCACTTTTTAACTCCTTTCATAATCTTTTGGGTCATTTGATTACTGATCACTGGGTTTGGAGTCTTTTTGGAGTCATCTAACGTGATTTCTCTGTGCTTCTCTCCCCCCCGCATCCTAAATCTGTCAGTGCTTGGGTACAGGGACAAACTGTTCACTCACACAAACCAAAAATCTTCAACTAAGGGGAGACTTCATAATCAAGGTACAGCCCCTGTTAATCACTCTGTCTAATCTGACATTTGCTTTCCATAAATCTTGCTAACAGGCCTCGCTCTGCCTTTGACGTGATCTGCTAACATAACCCCACCTCACCACACACCTCCGTTACTCCACACCTCCACCTCCACAAGGGCGTAGCGCATTCTGTGCTGTGGAGTGTGGCGCACCCCTGCAGGTCCACGCCTCACCTCCGCTGTTCCACACCTCAACTGTGTTTTGTGGTGTTCTGGCATGTTTAATCAGTGTTTTGGCTCAACTTGAGCGTTTGCTCCTAATCCTGTCAGCGGAGGGTCATTCCTCACCCAGCTGAGGTCGAAACGCAGTTGATTTCTGGCAGGATCACTTGAGAAAAGTAGTAAAATGGGTCGTTAGCTTGTATTAGCCATGCTGATGTGCTGTACTGTATTCAGACTTTTACAACCTGTTCTCAAGGTTCTCGAGGTGCATCTTCCTGTCTCCTGCAGCCTCCATCCATTATACAATGTTCTCTGTCCCTGACTGCAGCAGTCCTTACGGTTGTCTGTCTCACCCTTGAATTGAATTAAAGGAGTGTGGGCAAGCCTGCGGTCTAGCAGCAGGTCCAGCCAACATCCATCTATGGCAGATGTCGGGGCGCGGTTAGCTGGCAAGGATCTGGCGCCCCCTGCAGGCAGCGAGAGTCTGCAGTCGCAGCTCCTCAAGAAGCAAGCAGCCCTGTATATCTTTGGAGAGAAGTCTCACCTCAGGGTATGGACTCTGTTTACATGACATCAGTTTTCAGTGGCACTAATGCAGTCGTGGAAGGGAGATCATACAAGTTCAGTCGTGTCTTTTCAGAAGTGCTGGATACGTACTGCTTCTTCAGAATGGGAGTCTAGTGGGAGGATAACGTCAGTTTTCAGTGTAAATCAAAGGAGCGTTCTGTGATTACCATGGAAGCATCGGCTATAGTATGGCAGGCTGTTGGATCATTGTAGTCTTAGACCTGGACCACAAGTTTTCCACATGGAGATAAATCTGCTAACTGATAAAAAGCTCCTAATAACTGTTTGTAAAAGTCATGATTTATTGATACAATTTTCCCATTTTGGATAAAAATTGTATTACATTTGGACCACTGAGAAAGTTTTGGGCCTCTTTTATGATATGTCTGTTTTTATGATATCTCTGTTGCATTTGTCTGTGGATTGATATTATATTTTTTGGCTTGCTAAGATTCTAATAAATCACTATTTGGGTCACCAGTTATGCAAACGTTTCAGAATTTTTTATGTCGTCTCTAAAAAGAAAAAAAATATAGATTTTGTCCTGCATTAATCTTCACTTGATTCACTGTGTATCTAATGAGTTCTGGAGTGAAGAGTTTAAGTTGGTATGATTCTGGCCAGGGCTCTGGGGGTGTGTCTTTTCACGCAGTCCCTCTGGGAAGCGTCCCGTTTCAGCTGAGCCTGATCTCCCTTATCCTGTTGGTGTCTCAGGGCTTCAGGTTGGACTCCATGCTGAACTGTGAGCTGGTCCCCGTGGAGTTTGCAGACATCAGGCAGGCGAAGGCTTCCTTCAAGAAGCTGCTGCGTGCATGCGTTCCGAGCGCCATGCCGACGGTCGCCGAGGACTCCTTCCTCAAGGCGCTGGAGGAGAGCGAGTGGATCCTGCAGGTGGGCTCTCGCACTTCTCCACCACGCAGTTCGCCAAGCACTGATGTGACATTATTAAAGACTGGCTTGCATTATTGTGACCAAGATTATTTATGTTTGCCAGGGTCATGTAGATGCTGTGATTCATTAAAGAAAAAATGGAGACTTAATGGTGCATTTTTATTTATTTATTTATTTATTTTACTTCATATCGATATCGCAAATATCTGTATCGCGATGATAATTTACAAGCGATATATCATACAGCCATGTTTAGCTGTGCGTAACATGCCTTCAGTTCTGCTGTGTCTCGAAGCACTTCCCCTTTACTCCGTCCCTGCAGTGTGGTTCCTCGCACTGCACTTTCTGGGGAGGCTGTGAGAGCGAGCAGGATTTGACCCTCTCCTTTCAGAGTTCTTCCTCCGGCGCTTCCCCTGGGAAATGATCCGGCACAAAGATGGGAACGCAGTCGAGTTGCTTACCACGCTAATAACTGTGCCCCCAGGAGTCCCTTTGCCCCTAGAACCCCCTGCCTTTCATACACCAGAACAATATTATCTAGGAGGCTCTGTGCCAAGGTTGCTAAGAGCTCCTCGTCAGCAGTGACCTGTGCCGTTACCCAGCCGAGCATCACAATAAATGCAACAGGAACATCTAAACTTGCATTCATAGATTAAAGTTGGTGTTTTGCTTTCTATTTGTGTGTGTGTGTGTGTGTTTGTGTGTGTGACAGCTTAACAAGCTGCTACAGCTGGCTATGATCCTAGTGGAGCTTCTGGACAGTGGATCTTCAGTGATGCTCAGTCTGGAAGATGGCTGGGACATCACCACACAGGTGAAGCTTCCATCGCTCACGCCGCACATCCGACGTTGATTCCTTTTCTTTTGCTTTGTTTGTTTTTGTCTGTGCGCTCCTTTGCGTGTAGGCCTTCGTTTCCACAACACCATCTGCCCCTCATTACATTCTCTCCATAATGAGGATTACTCCAGTTCTTTTGCTTGTAGCTGTAGCTCGAGCAGGGTTTGTCGCATTCCTGTGAAATGAACTCAGATGTTCCACGTCCTCCACGTCCCCTGGTTATTAATGAGGGCATCGAGTGTCTTCATTGCTGAACAGATAGGGGAAGACCTCCGGTGAGCCAGGCATGTGTTGGAACCAGAAAGCAACCCCTTCTCTCTCTCTCTCTCTCTCTCGCTCACACACTTTCTCTCCATCTCTCTCTCTCTCTCTCTCTCTCTCTCTGTCTCCTCTCTATTCCCTTCTCTCTCTCTCTCTCAAGGCATGATCTTCGGCCTTGATCTGACTAAATAAACTCCACATGTGCTGCTGGCTCTCTGGGGTTGTTAGCATGCGGCGGTGGGGTGGGGGTCAGAGCCGGGTACCGTCAGACTGCATGTCGGCCCTCCAGTACATCTGACTAAGCGCTGAAGCTAAAGGTGGAATAGCAGAGAGGTCCATGTACGCAGTTCCTTTTGACAGGTTGCTATTCCCTTTCTGGGACATGTTTTTCAAGCATGAAGGTTTAAGTAAGAGTTGTGGTCCTGGGTAGCTCTGTGCTTCGTGCAGCTCCCTTCTCTGGAAGCTCTTACTGGGAGCTGAGCCTCAGCCCGTTGCTCTTTTATCTGTTGTAGGTGGTGTCGTTGGTGCAGTTGCTAAGCGACCCGTTCTACCGCACGCTGGAGGGCTTCCAGGTCCTGGTGGAGAAGGAGTGGCTGTCCTTCGGACACAAGTTCAGCCAGCGTGCCAACCTGACCCCCGGTAGCCAGGGAAGCGGCTTCACGCCCATCTTCCTGCAGTTCCTGGACTGCGTGCACCAGGCAAGAGCGTGCACTTCCCTCCAGCTTCTACACACACACACACACACACACACACAGACCCTCGGACACACGTCCCTTGTTCCTCCCGTGCCTTACCCATGAGCTCACTACATTCCTGCAGTGAGGAGGCAGCAGGGAGAGACTGATGGTGAGAGTGAGAGAGATAATGAAGGAGAGAGACTCAGCTGTCAGTATGCATCCACTAGTTTTCCTTTTGCAATCCCCACACCACATAAGTCATGTAGACAGATCCACTCGCTGGGGAGGCCTCTTTTTTTTGTCTTTCTGTGTTTTTTTTCATCCTGGGAAAAAATAATACCGCAATCCAGATGGCCTTTCGACCTGCAGGCAGTGCTCTCGGTGCTGGCCCGAAATGGGGTTCAAACCTCTCTCCAGTGTTTGAAAAGCCAGGCGACGAGGGGTCTGCAGTGTGGAAGGAACTGCTCCAAGAACGTGGCGTCTCCTCTCGGCGTCTCCGCCGGGAACCCGGAGCCGCTCCAAATTCAGCTTCCCGGCGAGGGCGACGAAACCGAGGCGTGGACGGCCGGGCCGACCCAGGCGCTGTCGTCCACGTGAGAGATACAGCAGCAAGTGTCTGAAAATAGAAGTGCCTCATTTCTCAAGCAGCTGCTGTTTTTGCCAGCAAGCACAGGTGTCCCTGTTTGAGGGAACTGGAGAGGAGAAAAACCCTGGATGACGATGGACAACATCCCTCATTATTGTCTTCTGATGTTTGTTTGTTTGTTTGTTTGTTTGTTTGTTTATGAATTCCTTCCTCTACCTCTCTGTTTCCTGGACTCTGTTTCTCTGTATCCTGTCTGTAGAGACGAGTTGCTTGTATGCTGTGTACACCACAGCTGTCAGGTGAAGTGTGGCTCCAGCACAGCTGCCTGATTGGCTACCCTCTCGTTTCAGGTCCATAACCAATACCCCCTGGAGTTCGAGTTTAATCAACACTATCTCAAGTTCCTGGCCTACCACTACGTTTCCAACCGCTTCAAAAACTTCCTCCTGGACTCGGACTACGAACGCCTGGAGCATGGTACGTGGACCTCTGCTTGCGCAGAGAAACCATTTAAGCCTCCATCTGAAGTTCACGCTTAGATACCAGCTACAACCTAACAGGGCTACGACGTGTCCCCAAAAAAAAGAATCCTAGTGGAACAAAGAAAATACGAGTTATGTGAACATGTGGTGCCAAGCACGACCCACGAATTCACTGACCTCTTAAACCGTCTGCAGACAGTTTGCTGTGCTGGTAAGAGCGTGTGTGTGTGTGTGTGTGTGTGTGTGTGTGTGCATGCCAGAGCACCTCTCGTCTGAGTGAGGCACACGCACTCCACACACTTGCGCTCTCGACTCTGGTTTCACGCCTGATTGTGTTATTCTTTGCAGCTTGTGTAACAGCCAGCCCTTTGTTTTTCGGTCTGTAAAGGCACGTTGTTTGAGGATAAAGGAGACAAGCGGGTCAGGAGAGGGATGTGTGTGTGGGAGTGTATCAACAGAGTCCATCGCAGGACTCCCATGTTCTTCAACTACCTTTACAGTCCTACAGAGGCAGAGGTAAAAAAAAAATGTGTGTGTGTGTGTGTGTGTGTGTGTGTGTGTGTGTGTGTGTGTGTGTGTGTGTGTTTACATGTCTTTATGCATGTGTATATTCATGCTCATGCAAACCCCATAGTTTCCATCTTTCATGTTGAGGTTGTGCTGACCATCATTTTCAAACCCTTTAACCTGCCACCCTGGATTTCATCCATAATAAATAGTTTGGAACTACATATGAAACATTCCTGGTTTAGCACCTTCAGGCTTGTCCGGTTGTGTGCCTGGTTAGGATATGATTTGTGTTTTATGAAGTAGTTTCTTATGATCTGACTAACTCTGAAGACATAGTTCAGTTAGTCCAGACAGAAGCTCACTCATTTTCTTGCATGCTGGTTGCAATTACATCACCTACAGCATGAATAAATCAGCATGTAAAGATCGAAAGATCCTGAAAACCGGACTAGGTGTGTGTTCACCAGTGCCACTATTGTGATAACATTGTGATAACATCTGAACAAGATCTCACTCAACAAGATTATTATACTACACACACACACACACACACACACACACACACACACACACACACACACATATATATATATAAAAAAGTATGATTATACTTAATCCAGCAAAGTTAAATACTTTAATACTTGATTATCTTAGAACTACTTCCCCCACCAACTCCTTCATCTTCCTGTCTCCTGTTTAGCACGTGCTGAAACCATCCATTTCCATTCCAAACCTGAGAAAATGGGAATTCTACACGGCCGAGACCCTGTCCACTGGACCTTCGTATGACTGGAGGATGCTGGCAGTGCCCTCGGACAACCCAGAGGAGCAGGACACTATCGCCACCAGCAAGAGGAGGACCATCTGGCCCTGCTACAGCAGCGTTTCCCGGGCCCAGCCTGACGCCATCACAAAACTACTGGCTGTGAGTCTGGCCTGCTCTGCTTCCCACTTTTCTGAAGCACTTGGCATGCTGGGAAATGTAGTGCTAGATGAACGAGCGCTGTGTAAGCTGCTGTGTAAGCCGCTGTGTAATGTCTGACTGCAGGATATAGAGAGACTGGAAGGAGAGCTGGGCCAGGTACCTGAGCGATGGCACGTCACTCTGGAGAAAGTAAAAGTCAGTGTGCAGGAAGACCTCAAACAGGAAGGCAATGTAAGCAGGGCTCCTGCTCCACATGCTGGAATACACTCTAATACTCTTTCTCAGTTTTCTGGTTTATTCACACACACTTTTTCTTTTCCCGCCACTCCAGCTCCGGAAGCAGTCGATCTCCATTTCGGGTCTGATCCCCACCTCCAGCCTTCAACCCTACCAGCGTCGCTCCATGCTACACCTGCCCGACAGCGGCCTGGGTGAAGACAGCAGCCCCGCCGCGTCCAACGGGGTCAGCCGGAGAGCCGCCACACTCTACAATCAGTTCACTTCTCGCAACGACGAGAACAGGTGGGTTAAAGCACTCGACTGATAATCTGAAGGTCGCCGGTTCGAGCTCCACCTCTGCCGCGTTTCCTCTTTTTTGGTCCCCTGAGCAAGAACCTTAACATTCAGTTGCAGTTTTAAGTTGCTTTGGATCAACGTGCTGATGTGCTGTGATTCGTTCACTACACCGTCTTCTTCTCGCAGGTCGTTTGAAGGGGTCCTGTACAAGAGAGGGGCACTGTTGAAAGCCTGGAAGCGTAGATGGTTTGTTCTGGACATAACGAAGCATCAAGTGAGTAAAGCTGGAACTTTCTGTAGAAGAGTGGCTGGTTGCTGGACGTTTTTTTGTGGGGGTTTTGTTTTGGGGTTTTTTTTGGTTGTGACCATAGTGTTGCTGTAATTCCCCCTCCCTCTTAGCTGAGGTATTACGACACGGACGAAGACACGAGCTCCAGGGGCCACATAGAACTGGCTGAGGTGGAGTCGATCGTGATGGCAGCGCCAACCATAGGAGCCCCCAAAAACATCAGTGAGAAGGCGTTCTTTGACGTGAGTAGCATCCCTACCCTGCGTGTTCAGTATCTTAGACGCGAGTGGCTATGCTAACCCTGCGTATACACACACCCACATGGTTCTGTTCACATGTCCGTCAGTCTATCCATCTGTCCATCTATGCGTGATTATTGATTTTCATCCACATACCTTAGAGTTCCTTGCGTATGATGTAGTTGCAAGCTTTCTCAAACCTGCGATCTCCTTCCAGCTGAAGACCATTAAACGAGTGTACAACTTCTGCGCAGAGAACGCTCAAAGCGCCCAGGTGTGGATGGATAAGATCCAGAGCTGCATCTCGGACGCATGAGGGCAGCCTCCTCGAGGCGAGGTTCCTCTCCCCTCACCCCCTCCCCCTCTCACTGTGCATTAGCTGGACCATAGCAAACTCCCCAGTGCCTGTGGAAGGGGAATGTGTGATGGGAGGTCTCCAAAGGAGACCTTCACTCCCCTGCTCCGAGGAGCACCTTACACAGCATCATCACTGCCGCCCTAGCCCTCCCCTGGACCGCGCTGGGTTCTGTTTCAGCCCGGCGCTTTCCGCTCAGCTACTCCAGAGACGGGCTGCGTTGGAACCTGTTGGATTCTAGCGATCGTTGGAGCTGAAGCAGTAGCACAAGCCATTGAACAATCTGGGTTCAAAATGAGATTATGTGCAGGCAGAATTGATGACAGAATTTATTTCTAATGAGGAAAAGATGTTTGCTGCTTTTGAAATGCAAAAGAATCGCCAAAAAACCTGATGGATATTTTTTAAAAGATGCACAATATAACAAGGCAATTTGTTTGCACTTAATTCTATTATATGCACTCCATATATAGATTTAATTCTATTATATGCACTCCATATATAGATTTAATTCTATTATATGCACTCCATATATAGATTTTCTAACAGGTAATCACAGCAAAGCAAAGGCATTACTTTATGTACAAAAAGTGTATACTCTAGAAAAAATACTTTGCACACTAAAGCATAAATATTTCCTGACATTTTCTATTTAAGTCATTGGTGTTTTGTGTTTTTTTTAATACATGAATGTGGACCTACTCATGGATAACAGGTTGGTTTTTGTGATGTAAATTATTTTTTATCATTAAAAGAGTAACTGGTGTATGTTCACAGTTGGCAGTTTTATGTTTACTGTAAATATGTGTAACATTTCAAACTGTGTTTTATACTGTGGTGGATATATGCAGTGCTGTATTTTTTTCTAACCTTTTAACAGAACTGAAATCTTCATACAGTTTACATATTCTGTTGACATACTGACCGAGTAAAGTGCTTCCTCTCTCCGTTTCTGCATGGATCGTTCTGTTTGAAATGAAGGGACATAAACTAGATTTCTCTGTTCTCACCAAGGATGTCTGTGTGTTGAAGGGCTCTTGTCTGAATGTGGGATACTACAGTTTGATCCTGGCTTTGTTTAGGTGTTGTATGCGTGCGCATGTTTGTAGTTTGAAGAAACGAAGCTGAAGAAATCTCACTCTGATAAGACGTGTCTTACTGTACCTGGAAAGGAAGTTACTGTACATCAGTACCATGTTTTGTGGTGCCACTAATGTTCCTGTTTGTTCTTTTTTTTTATCTTTGAAATAAATCAAACATACTTGAACATAAATTAAACATCAACTTGACTCTTGAATCACTTGAACATCAACTTGACTCTTGAATCACTTGAACATCAACTTGACTCTTGAATCACTTGACTAAGCGATTTGCTGTTGTATCCAAGAACATTGTGGTCTTCCACAGTCTGATTTGGTTTTCAGTTCATACACTTCAGTCCTACAGCACAGAGCTGTAGCTTCCAACCTGTCCTCTCTGAAGCTGGTGTTGACACCATATACATTCCTACACACCCTTTAACCAACCCCAAACGCTGAAGAGCATCTCTGTGACACCATGGTTTTGTTTTCTGCTGCCTGAGGAGTGTCTGGTGTATTTTGTCACACTTTTCTGCCGTTCATGATTAACCAACTGCACCATATGATTGTTGGGTTGAAAGCCTGTTCCTGACATGTCTGTAAGCTTTAGTATCATGAAGACAGATGGATGTTGTGAATATGCTCTTCTGTGATTGGGGTTTTTTTTTTTTTCTTCAATAAAAACCACCTCCACAAATCCAGCTTGTCATATGTGCATCTTGTTTTTATCAACACTGTTATTTGCATTAATTTATGAAGGCCACTTTGGTACTGTAAACGTTCCCATGCAATGATAAGATAAGCACGTATTTCACGTATGACATGTCTAACGGGCCTAGCCTTCAGTTCTATTCCCTTGTTGACAATCTGTAAGCCTCTTAACCCAGTATAATCACCATTATATATGAGTACAGTGTATATTCCCATCCTGTCGAGCAACCAGGGTCAGTGCATAGCAAGGTTAGCACATCCTGCAAAACAGTTTTATACAGTCTCAATTTATTATGCTGCTAACGTTTCAGTGTTTACTTGTCACAGAAGAATTCTGGTTTTGCGCTGGTGTCCTCAAACGCACATGCAGTACAACACAAAGCAGGCTAGTCTGGCTGTCCCAGGGGGGCGGACATCTTTCACGGTCCATTTCCAGCATGTTCCTAACTTTGCTGCAGATCTTGGTGTTACTGGATATCAGGTATGAGTCTGAATCACTTGAGCTAACGTGATGTTTCCTGGATTTCAATGAATAAAACATGGCACCAACAAATCTCTCCTTTGTACCTGCTTCCTGAATGAGACCCTCTGACTTAATTAAATGTAAGAAGACTCTGCTGGAACAGAGTCACCACTGCCGGGACGTCTCCACCTCACCCTCACTCATCTTCTCGCTTGCGGTTAACGAACAGGAGATTGGCAGAAGACCTTCAGGCTCCCCCATGCCGCGTACGTGGAGGGTGTTCTGGCGCTGGGGACATGTTCACAGACTCGTAGGACTGACTCAACATCTGCGCCAGCTGTGCTCTACGAATCCAGCCGAGGTGCAGAGAAGGAGACCGAACAGCTGCAGTCTGAAGAGACGGGTGTAGCGGAAGAGGCCGCTGGAATGGAACAAATGGTTTCTTTTGGAGAAATAGTGGTTAACAGGGGACTTAGGAATCTCTCGCATATTTGCTCAATGACTGGAGCCATAGTAGATTTTCCTAGGAGTCACTTTCAATACGTTTCATCGTCAGTCAAGCTGAAAATCATCAGCTTATCAGACAAAAAAAATGAATCAAGCCACTAAGTAATTTTTGGACGTGCAATGAATTTTTAAATTATTGTTCTATTATTTATGGGATGATTCACACTCTACAATGAATCACATCAAACCATTTGACCTGCTTTTTTTAAAGTCCATTAAATGATCATTACTGACAACTACGCGTTACATAAATTCCAACAGCAGAGCTAGTCCTGGTTTGGTTCCAGCTTCACTGCATGGTACATGCCATGCATTGGGTTTCTGCCGGCAGATGGACCGCCGAGCAGCTGTTCCTGTGTGAACTGGGCCAGTCCCTACTTTTGCTTAGTCGGCAGATAAGCAACGTGGCTGTGACACGAGGGCAGAACGGCGGTTACCAGGAGAACACGCCCTGTGCATTCAGCACTGACCGTATGCTGGATGTGAAAAAAATGGCCTGTCTGTTCATAAACATTACTCTGGCTTCTTACAAACTCCTCCACTTCACCTCCCTAGAGTTCGGCTAAATACCAATATTTCATTGAAATCCCTAATCTAGTTCATCCCTTAACAAAATACTTCGAAAGCATGGAGGTTCTGTTCTGCTCGTATTAGGAACGACAGCTATAGAAGATGATGCTTGCGTTTAACTGCCTCACGCGGGGCCGTTCGTTTGTGCAAAAGGCCTGAGAAATGATGTCACACCACTTGCAGCCCTGAGGCATGTAGTATCCACCTCTACAGTTCCCAGAGGGCAATTACAGCACAACACAGTGAGTCTGCAAAATGAGATAAAAAAACCCACAAAACAGCCATTTGCCAGGGTTGACACTAAAACAAAAAAATATTTTCCCATTCCGAATTGGTTTAAGGGCAGAATCATCGGGAAGAGGAGTCATGTAAAACTGTTCTGGGCATTAGGGTTTTACGGGCCACGTGGAGAGAGAGAGGATATTTTTGCCTGTGTTCGGATGCCAGAGCTGGGCCAGCTGGGTCACAGGGATCACGTGTCACCGGTGCATGCTGGGAGCTTCCAGAACCTGGTCTCAGGGAGAAGCTCCAAGCCAAGCATGCCTGCACATATTTGCATGATATGACATGATGCTAAAGAAAAGTGAATTTAGTTACACACTGCTGAAGTTCAGCTGTCCTGAGGCTAGTTATTCATGTCTGCCCCTTTTGACTTCCTGAGTTATCGTCCTAGCAGTTTGTGTGTTTAGGTCATGAAGTTCAGAAAATGTTCATGAAAAACATTGAGGACCACGGAGACCCAGCAGGCAGGTTGGAGCTCTGGTCTTGTGTAAGACCAAAAGCCTTGAGGGTGAAGCTCCTGAATATAAGCCCAGTCACACAAACAAACAAACACAGCCATAAAAGGAGTTCATTGTCATGCATCGATTTTGATCGGACACATTCCACACAGATGCGTCAAGGAGAACTGCATTCAGCAAACGTCAGTAAGCTTCATTGTAAGCAACATAACCAGGTCATTATTTAAGCTGGGTGTGCATGTCTCTGCATGAACGTGAACACGAGGGTGTGTAGCTACTAGAAAAAACGGGGAAAAACCGTTTAATATTAATGGTTAATATTGATTACCTCCACTCCACTTAGGAACAATGTCTCATTATAAAAAAATAACTAAATGAATTGTCTTCATGTTTAGAGTAGCACTCTAAAATTAGATTTGGGTAATGGTAACGGTTAGTTACTGCTAGAATTAGTCAAAGTAGGTTTAGTTTAACCAATATTTAGTCAATGTTTGGTTTTCACAAATCTGTTAATATAACTGTGGTTGTGTGTGTGACACTTGTGTGTCCAACTCTCTGTATATGTTCACATTTTAGCATCTTGATCAGCTTCCACAACATTTAAAAAAAGCCCCATTCAGACATCCCGTCCACATCACCTCCATCCCTCCCCTCCACCCCCCAACACACACGTCACTTCTCATTTGCTCTGCAGCGTGGCTCGGTTGACCTGTGATGGTGGGACTCGTTTGCTTAGCCAAGGCCCACAGCATCTTGTTTCAGAGCAACAATCCCTCTCTGTTACCTCAGACAGCAGAGCAGTAGGGTTTCTTGGGGGCTGCTCTCCGTGCCTGGTGCCGGGAACACAGCCATGCCATCACGTACCCTCTGTTTGTTTTGACACATTCGCATGGCATGAAGACAAGAGTCTCCTCTGCGGCATTAAAGTGCCAACGAACTGAGACATCACTGGGAGTAAAGTTTCTCACCATTTTAGCAGATCAACTGTGTTTTGTTTGCCAAGTCCGTCAGGACCTGTGTCTTCAGTTTCGATCTCACTGCATCGAGTTCAAACTGAGTTCAGGTGTCATGCTAAGTGCAATAGCTGTGAACTAAGATAAATAAAAACTAAAATGTTTTGTACTGCTTCATGTTGAAAGCAGGTGAAACTGCTCGTTAGTTTGTCTTTAGCCAATCTCAGCTGTTTTGAAGTATAAAGTTTTTGCTGTCAGCCTCGCAGTGCTGTTTTAAATTAAAACAGATATTTCACACACGAGGAGCGTATCTCTGAGGGCCCCCTGATTATCCTTTTCCAGGGTTTCACAAACAATTTTCCTTTCGTACAGTGTTCCGTTCTGCATTCTTGGAGCTCTTGGAATGATGTCCTGGTCACTTCTTTACAGGCTGTAACCACAACAAACCAGTGGCAGCAGTCCACTTAAAACCAGTGTCCAAGACGCAGGGTGGAGAAACAGAGGGTGGAGAATCATCCGCTATGTTTGGCCTGATGAGGGTCAGAGGCATGCATGTGGCATGAGGTGTAGCCGAGCCAGACAGCAGGAGGGGGTCGGCCTGGCTGCTCCAGCCTCAGCACCTGCCAGCTCTGATGGCAGCGGTGGGTGTGGGATGAACCAGGCCCCTCAGGTCCTCCGCAAACACCGGCACCAGCCGAGAACAGGGTGGAGATCTCCATCGCCTTAGCCAGCACCAAAACAACGGCCGGCTATGTTGTCCTGGGCCCTGGTCGGGGCTGGAGTTTTCCTACCTTCGCTCATCTGTCAGGACAAAGGTGTGCTGTTCAGTATGAGGCAGATGTGACGTTAGATGAGGGCAGGCAGAGACAGACCTTCACAGTTCACCACGAAGGCGTTTCAGCAACAGGGAAAAAGGCTAAAAGAACATTTATGACAGTGGTAGAACACAGTGGAGCCTCCTGGACTCCAGGCAAAGTGCTACGAATATACTGGCAACCTCTGAACACAGAGTCCAGAAAAAGGAGAATCAAAGTAAGAATCAAAGGATGAAAGAAGATTTTAATCTTATCTCTTAGTTTGTTTACTGATGTTCAGTGGAGACACTGGTCCTGTTAGTTATACTAACAGTAACAACACACAACATCAGAGACTGATACTGCCTGCTTACATCTTATAATAACAAGCAAGCAGACTTGGGAATGACTATGCCAGAAAACGTAACAGTTCCATGAGCACCATCTAGTGGATATAAGTGCAATCACACCCTGTCTTTATCGAGACTTACATTTGGAAGTATGTAGTAAGCAATTAATATTTCAAGAGAAAAATGAATCAGCAACATAATATGATATTTTTAAAAATTAATGCAGGTTAAAAAAATGATACCATCCATTTACAAACTCATGAAATAGAACCTTATTTATGCGATTTTTTAATGTCAACAGAAGCAATACCATTATGAGCTTATGTTTACATAAAGGTAAACATCCAACTCATTACCAGTTAAACTGAAATATTATTCATATATAATAACAGCAACTCAGAGAAACCCCACGCAGATTTTAAAAACATGTCCATTGCAATTAAAAGTATAAACACAAACAAACAAGACCGACAGATTACGGTGCATCGTCTGGGTTGGTTTTGTTCACTTGCCACAACTTCTCCCTTATCGTGAGCTCTGTGTCAGTGACTGCTGCAACCCCCCAGTTGGTCATTTTCTGGTTACCCTTGTCACCTAGAAATGGCACAAATGACACTGACTTTAACGAAACCCTGTTCAATGTACTTAAAAATATTCTGTTATTAAAAAACGGGTTACGCCTTAAACACTTTTATGGTTCAAAAGCTGGATCAGTTCTGCCAAACCCATATTCACTTGCAGTTTTGAGGTGGAAGAGGAGGCTTAGGGTTAGGGTTAGAGTTAGGGTTAGAGTTAGGGTTAGGATGAAGGTTAGAGTTGGGGTGAGGGTGAGGGTTAGGGTTAGGGTTAGGGTTAGAGTTAGGGTTAGATATAGAAAATGATTTTATTGTAAAGGTAAGTACCCTTAATTGGCACGGGCACATTGGGTATATTTAAAAGGATAAAATAGATAGGGCAGTGCTCAATGCGCATAAAACCGAGATAGAAGAAAGGGACTGAAACCGAACAAGAACAAAAGCAAGAAAAATTTCAACAAATTAATGAAAAGGAAGGACCTGCAAGAGGATAAGGAACTGGTGTTAACCCTCCAGAGGCCTAACCCTGGGAAGTAAGTGCTATTAGATAAGTGCTCAACCCCACAAAAAAAATTTATATAGAAAAAAACATATAGAATAAATATAAACCAAATAAGAAAAAAACACCACACAATGTATATATAAATAAATATAAAGTGCCCAAGGAAAGGATTCTCCCCAGGGATAGTATTCCTATGGTCATGCTGTTTTCCATCTCCTTTACATGTCCTCCTAAAAAAAAGGGGGGGGGGGGGAAGAAGGAAGAAGAAGGAATTTAAAAGTCGATAAAAGGTAAGTGGGAAA
>JAOXYF010000001.1:2209126-2223172 GCA_028565775.1 Sternarchorhynchus goeldii | reverse complement strand
AGTTCCAGTGTAATGTATTAGTGTAGCGTGCTTGGTTATTTATCAGTGTGCAGTTCCAGTGTAATGTATTAGTGTAGCGTGCTTGGTTATTTATCAGTGTGCAGTTCCAGTGTAATGTATTAGTGTAGACAAGCAGAAGTGCTAATAGAGTTTTAGACTGAGAGCACAGCAGTGTATAACTTGTTCAAGGAGAATCAGATTGTATGAACCTAGTGTGTGCCATATGGCAACAAAATATGTTTTTATTGTAAAGTTTTGATAGTGTATAGTGTTTATTTTTTTTATTGTGTAGTTTTGATAGTGTATAGTGTTTAGTTTTTTATTGTGTAGTTTTGATAGTGTATAGTGTTTAGTTTTTTATTGTGTAGTTTTGATAGTGTATAGTATTTATTTTTTTATTGTGTAGTTTTGATAGTGTATAGTGTTTATTTTTTATTGTGTAGTTTTGATAGTGTATAGTGTTTATTTTTTATTGTATAGTGTTTTGTTTTGATAGCGTGTAGTGTTTAGTTTTGCAAAAGATCTGAGCTGCTACTTTTGTGTGTGGTTGTGTGAATTGTGTGTAGTGTTTTGGCAAAAAAAATGTTTAATGTCATCAAATAATGAAAATGGTCAAGCTTTTATAGAAAAACACTGCTCAAGTTGGTTCAGACTCCATCAACACAACAGCAGTCAAACTGTAGATAAAAATATCCGCTTAAGGCAAAATTGATGTCATGTGAGTAAGTGGACAAAAGGAGTCAAAACTGCGGTGACTTGCTCACAGCCTCTTACTGGTTAGTGATCTGTGCTAAAAGACACTTCAGCATATTTTGTGTCTCCCTTTTAGTACCCACAAAACCATGTTAGAGTCACTCTCACCAAGTCAAATCCTCTCCATTCAATTTACAGCCCTTTACTCCAAGAATACTTACTTATGCCCCAGTATATGGATTAACCATCTGTTACTACAAAAGGGTCCACTTTGGGTGTAAATTATGTATGTGAGCCATTTGTGGCGTTGATTTAAACAGTGCACTCTTGACAGAAAGCATTTTAAAGTAGCATCTCTTCATAAAAACAATACGTTCAATCTCATATCACTGTATGAACAGTAATGATATAAGACTTGTTTGCAATTCATGAAGAGGATTTACTGCGAAACACAAAATGTTTAAGATTCCCTGATGAGAGGAGGAGAAAGAGGAGGAGAGGAGTAGGTCCTGGCTCTCTACCTTGTCCAAGATGAAGGTGTTTAGGTAGGGCATGTACCCTTGAGTGGACACAGGTCCCTCATCATCATCCCTGAAGTGATCCTCCAGATCAGAGGTTTTGTACGGGATATGCAGGATTGTGCACAGGTTCTGAGAAAGCACCTATGGACGATATCACACATGGCCGCAACGTGCATTAGAAAACTGAAATTCTACACAAAGATTCTACAAAGTGGAAGTCTTAACAAAAATTTTAAAAATACATTTTAAAAAATCACGTGGCTTTTTTTTTTTTGTTTGTCCAGCCACAACCGCCACACTCTGGACTTTCAGAAAAAAAGAAAGAAAGAAGGGACGATACAAGTCCCCACATCTTCCGCCGTTATTTAACAGCAGCTCTCAGAAGAGCTGTTTGTTACTGATCATTTCCATAGTTTGAGGCTGGATCCGCAAGACAGCTCAAGCGTAAAACACACTTCTAAAAATAACATTATGAAAGACTTTAGGTTTCATACATTCCACACATGACAGTCATTTTAGCTTATTATCTGACAAGTGGTATTAGAGTTTGTTATATAGGAAAGGTGTATAAGGGCACGATACACACGTCATGATATACATTAGTCCAAAATGTGTTACAGTATAAAACCAGTTTTATGACCATGGAAAAAATATTCTCTCAGAAGATGAGAAGATACCGAAAACCAAAAGTTAACTTGTGAGCAAGTTAACGTTGTGATTTTGCGTTTCCCTTTGTTTGGATTCTGTGTAAACACCGTAGATAACCACAATCATGTTCCTTATAAGAAAGCAGCCTAACCTGACTAATGCGTTTATTTTCTGACATCGCCAAACTATCTTTAAACACTTCGCATAAAAGGGACAAAGCTGCAAGAAGGGGCAAATGTCGATTAACCATAACGGTACCGTTTAAGTCGTTTAAAATGTACGACCTGACTCATTTCAAGACGAGGAAATAAAAGTGGCAAGAGACTCATTTTGTGAATCGGAACTTAAGTTGAACGATGTAAGACTATTCGCGTCCTTACCTTTAGCTGTGATTTGGAGACCTTGCCACTTCGGTCAACATCCAAGGCAGAAAAAGCGTGCCATATCGGTTTTAATATTTCGTCTCTATGTACCATTTTTACTTTGGTTGTTTGTACGGTCAATTTCGAGTGCAGTCCCAGTGTCCGATTTTGTCGATTTTGTCACGTGACTCGTCGCGCAAGTGCTCCACTTGTCACAGCGCGATGCGCGTTTATCTCGTGTGCGTAGGTGAACTGAATAAACTGCACTCGTTTAATAAAGTTATGTATGGAATTATATGTAGCCTGTAGGGCAAATGAATACATGAATTCCAAACTCCATCTTCAAGGGTATTTGTATTTCTAAAATGTATTTGTTATATAAACTCTCTTAACAAAAGGCAATTTAAAGGAACAAGTTTAAGATTTTTTTTATTGATTAATTTTTTTTATTGGCATGGAATGATAAAATGAATTGCTATATAGTCAATTTGATGAAATAATACCATTTTATATAATAATATTGTATTGTCATGTTTTAAATGAAAGCGCTTTTGATGTATTGGGAAAGTTGGATAAACTGTTGCTTTGAACGTCTTGAGCGGTCCAGTTGATTTAGCACATGTAATTATGACTGTGGATACTTGGTGTATCTCAATCAGGATAGTGGATGTTTGGGTGGCTGTCTATGAAATATCTCAAAATGTTTCCTTCAACAGCAAAATCAAGAAACTGGGCATCGGTAATAAAATTACACTGAATCTTAAAACTTCATTTAACAATTTATGGTAAACATTTATTACATATTACATCTCGATAAACCACACTGCAAAACTGTAAACTGCTTGGCAATACATAGGTCTGATACATTCATAGTGGGAGTCCAGAAGAAAGTAATTCATACTGCACTTAACTGGATAATGAGTGATCACTAATTTTGTGCCAAACATAAATTAATGTGAAGCACAGAAAGAACTGCATACAAAGTGCATGTTAACTGAGCATTAGAACATTGTTAAGCTGAGTGAGTGACTCTTCCTTTTCCCAGCCAGTCATGACAACATGGTGCATTTGAGATCAGTGGAGAAGGTGATGGTGCCAACAGACGCTGTCCTCTGCTGCCTCTGTGGACAGCTGAACTTCCCTAAGCTCCCTGCATAGACAGAGGGTCTATGAGCCCAAAATACACAGTTGGCATAGGAAATCCTCATTAATCAGTTTTTAAAAATAACAATAATTAAACTTGGTCTCTAAGGCCACACTTACTTCAGCAACAGTGTGTTTTTGAACTTCTCAGCGTAAATGCGTCGCAGCAGCGTGTGGACGTTCGGTGCGGAGGAGGGCAGGAGCACCGGGTGCCTGGTGATCGCCGCGGCCGACGGCCTGCGTGTCGGGTCGGGGTGGATCATCAGCTGCAACACACACAAATCAGGATCAAGCGCACCACCCACTAACTGATGGATGCAATCAACTGAACAAAGTACGATGCAGGTCAGAAAGGTGCCTGGGTGAACAAACCTTCAGCAGGCATTGAAACGCAGGTGAGAGTTCTTGAGGTGGGCATGGCAGCTGGCCTTGGCGAATGGTGTGCCACCTCTTCCCGGAGCTTGGCAGGTTTTCTTCTCCGGAAGCGCAGATCACGGTGAGAGCCAGAGCAAAAACATCTGCCTTAGGCAGATGGCGGTAGTCCTGAAAAACCAGTATGGTCAGGATCTTCAATAAGACACCAGTACATGTAAAAGGTGATGGTTGGGTAATTACCTTCTTCACGATCTCGTTTGCCAAATATCTGCTGTCACCACCTTCTACTCTTGTGTGACTCACATGGGTCACATGACCAAAATCTCCTAATCCGGAAAAGGGATTTAACATTACACAGGTCATTTAAGATTGCTAATTATAACAAAGTCACTTTTCAGGCCATGTATGGAAACTTTAGCACGCACCTATCTTGTAAACAACATTCACATTTGATGAATCACCATCTGTGCATGTACCAGTGAGCACCAATCTTTGTGATATAAAAATATTACCTGCAAAGAGAGAGAAAGAGAAAAATCCTTGAGAAAAAAAGTACTTATTATTTGGGTTGTTTCTGACATGCAGTAAACAAACCAGATTTAATATGTCTTACTTGGTTTGATATCCATATGAACCAGGGATGCAGAGTGGATGTGTCTTAGACCTCGTGAGACCTGCAAAAGAAGATCCCTCAGGTGGGCTTCAGAGAGGAACGTCTGGTTCCCCTGGTTTCGTGTGAGAAGGTCTGAGAGTGTGCCTTTATTGCAGTGCTCATTCTGTATCAGCATGCGCTCACCCTCTGTCCATGCAGAGTAATACCTCACCACATGGGGGTGCTGTCCTAACACTGCTTGAGCATACACCTCTCGCAATGCGCGTAGCCTGTGTGAGGAACCACATTTCAAACCCATTAAGCTTTTGTTGGTAAAAGTCAAGTGAAAGATCGTGGCATGCAGTTAGTAATGTTAAAAATTCAGGATTACATTCTGTGCCAAATGCTCCTTCTATACTGGTAAAACAACTTTAAATAATAAATAAAAGAAACATTTACTCTTCCACAGAACCCGCCAGCATCTTCCTGGAACGTTTGATAGCATAGATACAGCCATCGAGTCTTTTCACACACTTGAAAACATCCCCGAACTCTCCCGAACCAATTGTCTCAAGTTCGCAGAATTCAGACGTGTAGCGAGACTGGTGACCGCCCATACAGGTCTTTCTCTGTGGACAGCAAAGGGTTTGAATACAAAGCCGGATACAAATAAACAAACAAATAAACGCTTTTTTTGTTCCAACAATTCTTGTTTACCTTTAATGGAGGAGAAAATCGTTCTTCATTATCAGGATCACACGAGTCTTCACAAAAGCTGTTAAAATAATAACGTTTGAATAATTACACCATCGACTCTTTGAAGGCCAGATCTAAAGCTGCTTAGAGCTTGTGTGATGCTGGTCGCTGCCTTAAAAATACTCAATACAAGGCTTACCTATTGCGATGAACTCTCTTGCGGTCGTTTTGCGTTAATGCCGCTGTGTATATTTCTACATCGTGAATGAAAGGGTTGATATTAATACGTGACGTTCGTTTCCTCGTGAATTGACGTTGGAATACACGATGCTGTAAAAAGAGAGTGCGATGTTTGTGGCCAAATAATAACCGATTGTCATGCAAAACAATATGGTTTCGATAAGATATGATCAATATAAGATCTAGGTGTATTACATTATCTTCCGCTCTTGTGTCATCTAGCAATCGTCGTTTTCTTAAACTTTTGAGGGAACCTGGAATGCACAGTCTTGGAGCGCATGACCTTCCGCTCTCTGTGAGTAGTGATGCGCGTGCTATCACAGAATCTTTCATGCCAGGTTTGCGCGTCGTTGCAGTTGGTTTTATGGAGGTCAGAAGCTGGTCTTTCTCTTCTTCATTTAAAGTACAATTAGTTGTTTGATGGTCGTGGTTTGAACTATTGCTGACAGCGTCCTGGTATTTCGTCTCCTGTGTCAGAAACTGCTCTAAGGAGACCAGCTCACATTCGTCCCCGCTGTTTCCTCTGTCAAACGGCGATCCAAGATCCTCGTTAACATCGCCAAAGTTCAACCTTCGGAAAATTTCTCTCATCCTGGGTATGCGATTACAACAACTTTGAGATTTACAGTGATCTCCCAAGGTTCGTAGATATTCAACACTTACGCTCACTTTCAGCACTGCACCGTTCAACCACGACTAAAGCATCATCTCATAAACCATAAGACTAAGTTCTATGAATCTGAAACGCGGTCGGCGGTGGTTTAGTAGGCCAGACTAGGAGACGGGGTCCTTATCCTGGCGCGCGTATGAGCAAATCCCAAAGGAATACAGCTCCAATAATTACTCTGTCCTTTATATCGGTACATTACGTCATTCCCTTTGATATGGCAACTCGTATGTTAATGAACGTGTATTTTCCTGGACGGGAAGAACATATCAGGGGTATTCTGTTCTGACTTATATACGAATGACCGAATTATACGATTTTGTTTTTATGGTATACTTCGACCCTTTCGTTTGTCATGTAAAAGTCAGTGCACTATCATACACAAAAAAACACAATTGATTTTATACAAATACATCCTGAAACAGATTTTACGAAAAATCGCAATATTAGCCAGTGAGTATAAAAAGACATACGCTGCCATTTAATAAAGTCCTTTATTGTATAAATTCAAATAGGCCAGCATTCTGTCTTTATAACAGCTGTACACACATTATGAAAAAAAATATGAATGTAAACAAGATCTAGGAAATATTACAGCCCATATTTTAACCTCTGAACAGCTGGACCAATAATTTGAAAACACTATTTTCATATCATCTATGACTGTTGTCCAACATCCAGTGGTCATGTGAAGGATTTTGCAAAGTTAATTTCCAAGTTCCGGTGTGTCTCCTTGTTGTATACTTGATGCTATTCTCAGCGCTTCCTCCAGTGAGGTTTGGTCACTGAGCTGCAGGAAGGAACATGTCAAAATTAAAATTAGCATGTCCCCAAGACAGCTCTAACAAGAGCGTACATGTCCCAAAGACAGCTCTAACAAGAGAGTACATGTCCCAAAGACAGCTCTAACAAAAGAGCACATGTTCAACAGCAGATCTTGAGGAATGGCAAGTCAATCACTGAAGTTCAAAGGCTTCTAACAATATCTTTGATTAGGTGCGACATTTTAAGCAGGTGCTAATGTGAGTGAGAAATCAGTAGCCAATGATCAGCATGCAGACACTCATTTTTTGATTAAATTAACAATGCAGAATCAAGCACTTTCTGCTCATCATTACCACTAATCTTTTATAATGGCTTGTGCAAACAAGGTGTACTGCATTTGACGTCGGTCTCATGCTATCGCTCGTTAGCATTGTGCTATACTCCCCGACACACGGTGAACTCAGCGTAAAAGCTCTACTCATTGTTTGAGCACTACTTTATGGACCACACCGCTAATGCTCTGTATATACAAACAGAAATCGTACCTGTACAGCAATCTGTGTACCATTCGAAGTGGCAAGAAGGGTTACTGGGTGTGGAAGCAGCTCCTCCTGTTTGGACTGTAAAGAAGCTAAATCTGACGACATAATGGTCATCTGCAGACAAAGCAACAGAGACACTCAATGTTCATAACTAGCATCTACCTGCAAAAGATCAAACTAAAATTTGATTAGCAAAGGCTGCGAGTGCAAAGTATGACTAAGTTGTTGCTCCATGTTCACTCTCAGCATTTTCAAGGGTAATAAATGCTAAATAAGGCTCAAACCTGTCCCTCTGTGCCATCAGCGTTCACCATAGTGATTTCCCCAGACGTCAGCAAGGATTCACTGGCCGGAAGGGTGATCATGTTGCCATCTTGTGTTACCATGGTGATGGTATTACCAATTGCCTGTAAAACAACATTTTGTTTTGTTGACTTCCGATTCACAAAAAAGGCAACAACTAGTTAAATAAAATGAGTGCAACTTTGTAACAAACTAATTTGTAACAACTCTGTAAAAACCATAACTTATTTGTATTAACTTTGTAACAACAAACTAATTTGTAACAACCTTGTAACAACTAATTAAATGCACATGTGCGACAAATGCAAACCTGCTGAATCCCATCTTGTGCAATAAGAGTGATTTCCTCTTGTCCTGTGACATCAGAGGTCATCTCTGAGCATGCTGCTACAGTCTTCACTGAGGCAATACCCATTGAGGGGTCATCAATAGCTTCTAAATAAAGAGAAAACCTATTTAGCATTCTGTCATTATTATATATCTTAGGTGCTTAGAGATGTTACGTTTGTCTTGCATGAGCTTCAGACAGTGCCTCAGACAATGAGCCTCTGCGGCATTGTGCATTTCATCACACATACATGCGTGTTATAAATCCTGTGTTTCACTTCATCCTACCCCATTACTAAACTGCTCTGGGTAGTACCAAAAACATCCAAGAGGAAGTCATGAAGAAAGTTCCCCAAAAAGTGATTTGCAGCTTTCATTGCTTCCTTTAAAACATGACTTCGCTGTGTGAACTAATAGCTTTAGACTGACAACCTTTGTAGAAGAGTGAGACTACTTTCCTGTCAGTTAATGGACTCAGAATAAATGACAGACCAGAAGGGGGGGGGGGGGGGCACAAAGCATACCAGGGGGTGGAGCAAAACCTTAAGGAGGTTATGAAAGGAGTTAGAGGAGTGTGGTTATGAATCTACCTTCAGAAGCACTGCAGTGTAACATTGTGATGTCACGTGTGTTTTGAATCACACTGAAGTCAGTCAAATATATCTTCAGCATAGTGAATAACACGAGAGATTACATGAAGTAGGTGTGTGCAGCCAAGCACTCTCATAACCCCAGAGAAACTGTACCAGATCCGGGTGACTGCATCCGCGACGGCTGTACCTGTGGAGCCTTTCAAACGTGCTGACCTGTGGGAGGTTCAAAATATCCCCCTTGCTCCTCCTCGATGGGCTCCGAGTCGTTGTGGGCCGTGCGCTTGTGCATGGCCAGCGTGGAGATCTGCTTGTAGGTCTTCCCGCAGTGATTACAGCGATAGGGTTTACAGGGTGTGTGCACCACGTGATGCTTGTACAAGCTGGAGTACTCGGTGAAGCGCTTTTCACAGCCAGGAACAGTGCACACATACGGCCTCTCCCCTGAGGAGTGAGAGGAGAAGGAGGAGGAGTAATGGTTTATGTCTTGGCGAGGCGCAAGTGCCAGCATCTTGTGAAGGCCTGTAGATTTTGGGCTGAAGCTGAATACCTGTGTGGATCCTTATGTGATTCTTGTAATTGGTAGCGCTGGCGAAAGCCCGGTTGCAGCCCAGCTCTGGGCAGCGGTAGGGCCTCTCCCCCGTGTGTGTGCGCACATGCACCTTACAGATGTTGGAGGTAGTGAAGGATCGCCCGCAGCCTTGGTACGGGCATACAAACGGTTTCTCTCCTGGAAGGCAGAGATCAGATGAAGTGGCCAAAATGACTGTTCACCAGAAACATGGTAGATAGGTGATTGGTAGGTTTACCCGTGTGAATTCTGGTGTGCTTTTGCAGGTCCCCTGAGGTCTTGAAAGATTTTTTGCAGTTCACTTCTTGGCAGCAGTATGGTTTTTCTCCAGTGTGTGTTCTAATGTGGCTTTTTAAGCCATAGCCTAAGATGTTCAAGCAAAATGTTTAGTCTCATTGAAGCATCTTTTTTTTTTTACAGCCTGTGTCTTCAGATTTAAAGTCCAGAGCCGTTTTATTCTAGCAGTGAATCACCACCCTTTGAAGAGGAGGATAAACAGAATCGGGACTCAAGGTTCTTACCTGTAGCGAACTTCTTTCCACAGCCTGGTTTATCACAGCAGTAAGGCTTGTCACCTGTGTGCGCCCTTTCGTGCACCTGATTAAAGTCAAATCATTTCCAATTTTATCAGGGAAAGCGAAGTGTGAAAACATTATGGTCAGATAGCCCGTTGGTTTAGAAGACATCATATATACAAAACGGTCAAATAATTATTGGGCTCTAACCTGTTTTACTGCCAATATGTGGCATTGTTTATTTATCAGGAAAGAATTCCCCCTTTAGTGACAACAAAATGTTTCCATCTTAACAACAGTGCACTATACATGTATGTGCAGTGAACTATACATGAACTATACACTATACATGTATGTGCTGGAGCCTGTCTGAAATCACACCAAGATAGAGTAAAGAAATGATCTATTGGTAGGCAGCTTATTAAAATAATATACTGATGTACATTTCCTATATGTGAAAATAAAATGAAATCCATATGGAAATTCTTTCAGTATTGCTGTGTTGTCACAAAATGGACAAAACGCATGTCATCACATAGTAAAAATTATCGGCAGTCATTATGATAAAGGCCAATTCCATTACAGTGAAGACATCTGTGCTGCTTTACAAAAAAACCCCACTCTAATAACAGAAGGTTTCTCTCGTTACCTCAGTCCCACACAAACCTTGAGGTGATGTGCTGTGGTGTAAAGTTTGCCGCATCCCTCGTATCCGCACTGGAAGGATTTCTCCGCGGGCGGCGGTACAGAGCGGCGACCCCCCTGACCTCGAAGAACAATCTAAGAGATGTTGCGCTCGGATGAACATTTCCACTACATTTGGTTTTTCAGCACATTTTGTTTATGTGGGATGGGAGATCATCTCCATAGATACCTGCATTTGCACCACATTTTCATGGTCATTTGTGACCAGCTCTGGGTTTGAATAAGGTTCCATTTCTTCTACCTGCAAAGTCCAATGAACATGTATGTAACTGGCATTCCACCTTTGACGTTTAGCATCTTAAACTTCATGACTGGTGAACCCAACTAAGCACTGAGCCCCAGAAGGTAAACAAGAGCAAAGACCAGGATGGCAGTGTTTTTAGAGTACCTTAGTGCTGTACTGTTCCAACACACTAACGGTCTCCGAGTCGATGGAGCCCTCCATATGCAGATCTGAGACAGTGCCATTTTCCTGGATGGCCAGAATGGTGCTGGACTGTGGCATGTGAAGGGCATGCTGGATGTAGGCGGTGGAGCCGTCCTCCAGTTGCACCGCCTGGAGGGCATTGGGGTCGCAGGCCTCTGAAAACCAGGCAAGGCACAGGCTCAAAAATGTGCGGTGATTAGCGTGGAAACCTGCCAGTCACGGGCCCAATACAGAGGGCAGTCTTGTACCTTTAGGAGCGTGGTGGATGTAAGCAGTGGTACCGTCTTCCAGCTGCACGGCCTGTCCGTCCTCCAAACTCAGGCTCTCGCCTCCCAGGACGTCAGACACAGCCGGACCAGACCACCCATTCTGCTCACCTGAGGACAGTTGCAGGCAAGTCAGAGAGCCAACTGATTACAGAACATGGTGTTAATGACAAAGAATGTTTAAAAATGCATCTTATTAAAGATCTACAGATACATGATATTTACAGACCCCCTTTTGGTACTGCAATGTGCTGAACATAAGCAGTAGATCCATCCTCCAGCTGGATAACCTGCCCTTCCATGATATTGCCATCTTAAACGAAACAGAAAACCAGACTAAAGTAAATCTGTACTAAAAGACACAGGCTCATATTTTGGCCCGTTTTACTAAATCTTATGAACGCGGTATTCCCTTTAAAAACGCATAGCTAAGTACTCTTGAAGATACAGAGACATACCTTGAGCATTATGCTGAATATATGCGGTTGTACCATCTGCAAGAGTCACAGCTTGCAAACTGACTGTGTCTATGTTCTGATCACCATCTGTGGTTGGACAACGACAATGAGCAAACAGGCTTGGAGATGTCAGCATCTATGTTTGTTACTATTATTTTCAACTCATGGTCGACAATCTGACCTGACAGTCCAGTGAGGCACAGCGTAACTTCCTGAGCATCACCTCCATGCTGGAATTCTGTACCGCTCTGGTTGATCTGCGCCACTATCATGGTAACCCTGTGTGGAAGGCGAACAACAACTAGTTACGTGGATGCTGTCTTTAGTCAATGCCGACCGGAGATGATATTACCAGACAGTCCCGTAGCTATTCGCGAGTATGCTTCTAGGCTTAAAGACTGTGAAACTATGAGCCTACGATACTATGAAATATGAGAGCACTTTAACTAAACGCATAGTTCTGCGGTTGTTAGTATAAATAGCTGCATGAATGATTCGGAAAGTGAACAGGCATGGAAAACAACCACTACAATTTAGCATTAACTCATTTCGAAGCCACAGACCTGTCCGCACATAATTCTTATTTAGCTAGCTAGCAAACCTAGCTGACTTAGATACATGTCTAAAAGTTAACCATATTTAAACAAATGAATGTATGACGCAGATTTTGAAGAATGAAGCGGGTTAACCGAGCTAAGTTAACTGGCTAGCAGAAGCTAACCGTGTGTATTTGCTAAATAGGTTAGCTAGCTAGCTAGTTAGTCACAGCATAGTATTTCTTTTAATATCAGTATTAATCCAGCTAACACAGCTAGCTACCTGTGTTAGCTAACCTAGCTAAGATACATATTGTCAAGCTGGGCCATATTATAGGAAGTGCAATTTATTTTTAAAAAATCCATTAAAGTTTGCAAACAAACCTCTAATAATATAAGAAGTTCTTTCATCGAACGTGAAGCGTCAGGGTATTGGATTAAATCTTTCCTCTAAAATGTTCCTTAGACTAAAACATGTATCATGCACTATGAAAGTGTTTTGTATAGTTCTTCTTTAGGATTATTCGCGGTTTGTGGACCTTCACAGATGTCCATACTGCCCCCTACAGAAAGGGAGTATAGGCCACGACGTGGGCGCTTCACAGCAGAGATGTTAGCGGAGAGTGAGCAAGAAAATAAGAATTTCACTATTTGAATATATATATTCATGGTAATTTTACATAAACAGCCATGCAAACGTACAGCTGCTATATGTATACACATTCAGTTCACAAGGTCGAGCTTCATTTGCCAAAGAACTAGCGCTATTTATAACCAAAGTTGATCTCAAATGTAGCCAGAAGCAAATGAAACCCTAACCAACCACGCAGCTAGAAAAATAGTAAGAAAAACGTTCTTTCACAACCACTAAATTATCTTTAAACTTCTTCAAATATTTCGCTTGTGTCCTACAAACAAATATTTATATGATGTATGGATTAGCGTAAATCTTGCTTACACCTGTAGTTTATACAGGTAATTTATAAGTTTATTATAATTTGTTTATTAGTGATAAAAAATAAAGAAGCAGTAATAACATCTTTGAATCATTTTTGAACAACTTTGAATCATCATAAGATCTTTGAATCATTTGTAAATTTACAGTTAAAACAGTTTTTATCTGACAAAAACATTTAAATAATTTTCAGTCAGGGTTTAGAAGTGGCCATAGCACTATCACTGCTGCTACACTTGTGATAAATGATATTATTGAGGCCTTAGACAAAAAACAACATTGAGATAAATGATATTAGTGAGGCCTTAGACAAAAAACAACATTGAGATAAATGATATTATTGAGGCCTTAGACAAAAAACAACATTGAGATAAATGATATTATTGAGGCCTTAGACAAAAAAACAACATTGAGATAAATGATATTATTGAGGCCTTAGACAAAAAACAACATTGCGCTGCATTTGTTGATCTTTCTAAGGCATTTGATTCAGCTGATCATGAGTTGTTTTTAACCAAATTACGGTCAGTTGGTTTAAGCGCAAAGGCCGTTACATGGTTTCAGAATTATCTTGTAGATCGTACTCAATGTGTTTATGCAGAAGGTTATACATCTAATTTATATAACTTTATAACTGATCTAGGTAAAGACATTCAAGGAAAATTACATTTATACGCTGATGATACAGTAGTGTATACTAGCGCTTCCACCATTCAAAGAGCAGTACAGGAACTTCAGGCTGCATTTCAGGTATTCCAAAATACACTGTTGAGTCTAAAATTAGTTTTAAATACGCAGAAAACAAAGTTTATGGTCTTTTCAAAAGACAGAACACAGCAGTTAGACAATTGTAGAATTGTGTCTTTAGAAGGGAAATCCATTGAGAGAGTGTCTTCATACAAGTACTTGGGGATATGGATAATAATCTGTGTTTTAATGTACATATTACTACCTTAGTTAAGAATCTTAAAGTAAAACTTGGTTTTTATTTTAGAAAAAAATCATGTTTTACTTTTAGTGCAAAAAAGAAACTTGTAGAATCTACTTTTCTGTCTGTGATTGATTATGGTGGTATATTGTACATGCATGCTGCATCCCACATTTTATGACATGTGGATTCAGTGTATCATGCTTCATTACGGTTCATTA
>JAOXYF010000001.1:2181208-2191354 GCA_028565775.1 Sternarchorhynchus goeldii | reverse complement strand
GAGTTAGCAATATAGCTATATTGCTAACTCGTATATTTGGAACAGTGAATTACTGCTAAATAGCTAAGCAATATCATTAAAATGTAACTAGCTATACACCTTGCCGACGTTTGGCTTGTCGTGAAATCATTTAAACGTTAGTGTTGAAATAACAGGTGAGGAACTAAATTGTTAACACAGCTAGCTGTTTGAAACTGTATTCTAGCTAGCAAGCAGAAGCATTCAGACTGCTAGCTAGTTAGCTAGCTAGCTAAGAGTGAGTTAACAAAATTTTCCTCATAATGAACAGACAATGGGACTTTACCTGTTAAAATGATCAACAACGCTCAGCAGCACCAGGGGATGGACAACAACCTTTTCTACAGCCAAATCCGGCATTCTGGCTAATATAATTTAAAGCGCTTATTAAAAATAACAAGAGTTTCTGTAGTTGTGGACGTTAGGTTAATTTGAGAGATACGCCAATGCTTGTACCTCTTCCTTTTTCTTCGATTGGTAGTAGTTTGTAGAATACAGTACATCGCCACCTACCGTTCTGGATGGTAGACGACAGTTATAGTCAGTGAAAACAAACAAATAGAAAAAACAGAATTAAGACACCAGAGGACAGTCTGGGCACTGCAACACTTCACTGGCAAATTTTCATATTAACCAGTTCCTCTGCTAAAACAATTGCCTCTCTCCAAGAATCTATTGTTTACCCAAAGAGTTCAAATAGTTTTAGGATTTCCCAAAGAGTTCAAATATATATATAATTGTAATTCTTGCAACAGCTCAGACTTAGAACTAATTATTAAAGTGACTTAGATGAGATGGTGTGAAATGTGTAACTATTTTTGGATTTCTGTGAAACTGTAGTATGTATCATTGTCCTAGATCTGGAGATCATTGTGTGGGTGGGGCCAGTCATATTCACTGAAGGTAAAGTTGAATAGCACAACACTGAAACATTAACCTTTCTTTTGCCAAGAACAATAGTGAGAGATATAGTTACAATTCTAAGATTTTTTTTTCAATAAATACTATATTTGGAAGTAAACAGGTGTGTGTCTGTGTGTGTGTGTGTGTGAGAGAGAGAGAGAGAGAGAGAGAGAGCGAGAGAGAGATAGATAGATAGATAGAGAGAGAGAGAGAGAGAGAGAGAGAGAGAGAGAGAGTCAGAGAGAGTCCAGAAACAAAACATATGCCATTTAGACCTGGTCTAAACTGAATGATTTCTTTGTTAAAGGAATGTAAACAATCTATTATTTACACTGTCACATCTCTAAAACTGTAAAATCATTATTTATGTTATCTTCATTGTCATCCTAAATCTGAGAGCTGAATAAAGCATTGTAATAGCATAATACATTCAATTGTGCTTATACACAAGATAAGATGTAAAATATCCTGTGCCAATCTGTCAGAGCTTCACAAAGAAGAGGTCGTCTACTCCTCAATCAAACACCATCACCACAAGCTCTTCTCAGGGGTTGTCAGGTAGGTACCTCCCTTCATCAGTGTTTCACTGAGTTATGCCCATGACACATCCAGGAGGCTCTGCAGTGATGATTGTTATCCTAGCCTCTCCCTCCTCCAAGCTCGCTCCTAAAACAGGCTGCACCTCTTCAAACATAAACCCAGACCTAACAAGCATTCCTTAGCCCTGCAGATCCATGCAGGCCGGTCCGGCGATATTCACGTTAACATCATTGCATGCTTGATGATTCGGCACCAAAAAATCAATGAAAGCAGCATTACAATGGGTCATTAGGGGCACGAGCATTTAATTCTTATGTTAACTTTGAAACACTGAAACATAGTTGATAATAACAAATTGGTCATGAAAGCCATTGTAGGCTTAACCTAAACTGAAACACTCAGTGGTTGAGAAATACGTCATGCAGTCCCAAGATATGAGTGGTGACATGCGCTCATGCACATATGACAGTCCACCAATGTGTGACTTTTATACCGCTGCTTACAGAGTTCATGTGTGGCCACTGGGGCCGATAAGATGTCTCCTTTGAATGGAAATCTGGATGATGGTTATAAACTATTGGTTGACTCATTAGATCAGCATATTGTGTCTAACGGCTTGAATGTAGGCCAAAGCTCTGGAACACAGAGATAAAGGAATGACAAATACTATACAAGCAAGATAAGAAAGTTGTATAGGAGGACCTCAGGATTTTGTGAATCTCCCATTTTTAACATTTTCCAAATAATCTTTAAATGGACAACTGTGTGCTGCTGTCAGAACGAACTGGTAATAGAGTTCTTCATTCAACTTTTGTACATTGGTACACTTTACTTTCTCCACTACCCTTTTGTACGGTACACCATGAACTTCAATGCCACTAAATTTAAAAGAGATCCTTGTTTTCATACTTATTCAAAATTCTAGCCATTATGCTTGCCTTGTGTTTCACATGCAGAGTTATACTGTGAGATAATAAACACATTTGTTGTTTTCTAGTAAAGTAGTTTGGCATTTAATGTCTGTAAATGACTGAAATCTAAAATCTCTTGTTATTTATGAGTAGGAATACTGCACTAGGCAAGCTTATTGCAAATACTATATTCAAGTTTGAAGAATGTTCAGGGATTGTTATTTTGTAGATTTATACATTATGTTAATGTGAGCATTATGACTGTCTTCTGTGAATATTGCATTTTCAGAATCTTTCCACTGATAAAATATATTTACATTCTTAAAATGTATGGTCTATGCTCTTAACAGGAATATTCTTATAAGAGAAAGAAATGCGTCATGATAAACAATTATCTCATTGTCAAAGAGTTATGTCAAATACTTATGCAATACCATTTTCAGCCAGCAGTGAAGAAATCTGGTGAAGTCGTGCCTTAACTGCCATGCCACTGAACAATGTTTCAACTGTCATAGCGACGAACTATGTGCCTCTATGTTCCTCTCTGACATGGAATGTTGCTGTCAAACACACCCACACACACACAAACATACACACACACACACACACACACACACACACACAAACACACACACACGAGGAGAGAGAGACAGAAAGAGAGAGAGAAATAACGAGAGAACGAGTGAGGGAGGGGGGAGTGGAAACAGAAAGAGAGAAAAGAAAGGAAGGAGGAAGAGAGAGTAGTTCAGGGAAAGTGTGCTTGCTATTAAAACCAAACGTATTAGTAAATACATAAATTAAGATACAATGCATTCATACGCCATACTTTTCTTGATGTTGTTATTAACGTCACAGATTACTTGACCGGATAATGATATTTAAAGGAGTCCCATTTCATCTTGTTTGCTACGTAAATCATGTGACTGGTGTGTGTCCGCCGGTTATCCTCACTGACGCGCCTGCGTGAAAGTGGGAGGGGCGCCACAAGACAAACTCAACGCACACTTTAGTTAGCCAGCTAACTGACTCAACACGGACACCTAACAACATGAGGGACATTTTATGAATGATTAAGAGCGACAATTCTTTTGTTTACTTCAGTTTGTGGTCGTTTTTTTATTGAATAAAGAACGAGTTTTCTCTATAGCTCAGAGAGGCATTGAGATGCCCTCTGATTTCATTTCGCTTTTCAGCACGGATACCGACATCAGTTCGCCCAAGTCTGTTTACTCCAAAGGTAACTTTGTTCACTTTTAGCTTCGCTGTGACATCGTATTCTCACCTTTCAGGAGGTCACCAGTGTATATATATTGCGTCGTATTCTTATTTTTGAGCTAGTTTCGCTGTTATGTCAGATATCAATTAAAGCACTAGCGAGTTAGCTAGCTATTTTTATTTTATGACAACAGGGGTAGGTAGCCAAAGTGTCAGTCATTATTAGTAATAAAGGGAGTATTAATGCAGAAAGTGGCTGCTGTCATTGTTTGGCAGGTCGTTCCTACTTTATGCATCGCATGGCTCGATTTGTTTAAGACCAGGGGGGCGGGGCTTCGCTTGGCTCGATGTGTTTAAGACACGGGGGGCGGGGCTTCGCGCGTCGCTAGTCAACAAAACTACCTTTTTTTCCCCCTCTGGCCTCCGTAGGTTTGCTTGCCTGACAGGCCTGACAGCTCTATCCAACTTTCTTTTAACATGTTACAGCAAAACCAATTTTACTCGCAACAGATAGGAGTTAAGTGTACCCCAGTTTTGCCAACATCAGTGCGTGTTAAAGGGCGAGAGAGACCGACGGATAGTTAAAAATATGTCTTGAATGTCTTGGAGCCGTTGCGGTTTTGAGTAATGGACTGGCTTGCCGCTGCCCGTCTAACGGAACTGTTTTTTAAGTGTCACCCAACTAGTGATGTTTTATGATATCGAAGTTCATATACCGTTTCCAAAACTTCCTGCTTTAGTGCAGAAGTAGAAGAGGCCATTGTAAAATACTTTATTTTTTCTTGTTTTGTAATATATGACAATATATTGAATAACAGCCTACTCACGTTTTAAAATACCAAAGAAAAAGCAGTACATTTTGTTTTTATTGAGCTGTCCAAGCGTCTCTGACTCTTTAAGTTTAGCAATATAAGTCAAATTTAAAACCATGTCCTAGAACGGGTTTATTGAAATATTCTGAAATATATGAAGACTCGGAAGAGTGCCATTTCTTCCAGTGTTTCTGCAACAGTTGTCATAGTACTGGATTTTCTTGTTTGATTTCCATATTAAAGCAAACCTGCACATTTCCAAACCATTTTTCTCATGAAGCCGCTTTGGAGTTACGCTATGAGCAAATTTAATCATGCGGTATCGCTTCCAGCCCAATTAGGACAATGCTCTTTTTTTCATAATTCATTTTCAATTTCCTGTGAATTAGATGTTCTTCACCCAGTTTATAAAGTCCTGATCTACTTTATGGATAGACATCTGCTGCAAATCTTTCCAATTAGCTCTTGTGTTTTTATAAAATGTTCTGTATAAGCTTGCAGCCTTCTTTTTTTATCTTTTAACTGTATCTGTGTGGGATTAGAATCTTGATGTAGCATAGCAGTACTCGGATTACATAAGGATTAATCTTATTGGTAATCCTAGGTCTGCTGGCTGGCTACTGCTGTTATTGTTGACGTTATTCCTGGGTATTTCAAGCATGGCTTAGTCTAAGCCTGACATTCAGCTGAGTGGTGCTCGTGTTCAGTCTCCTTCTACCTTCTGTAGATATGCTTTAGTAGTGGAAGTAGTTTTAGGTCTGACAGGTTGAGGTGTGGCTCTCTTCCTCTTGGCCGATTGGCTGCTGGAGCAGTGGTCTGTGAATAAGCCTCTCTATGCAGAGTTTGCCATCCATTACCTGGTGCAGCACTCCAAGGCTGTACCAAGGAACGTACAAACAAACACTCACTCTGTTTCTCCTGCGTGCTACATCATGGGATAAATGTCTGTATTTTAGACGTCCAGAATGCGTCGCTCTCTGGGGTTAACAAACCTCTCCCTGTTTGGCACATGTCAAAATCGAAGTAAAGCAAAACGCAGCTTTTAAGTTGGGTGTTATTTGCATCATTGCCTTAACACTAGCCTTGTTTTCCAGCGACAATATCTTGTGGAAAACAAAAGCTACTGGAACTACAACCTCTGTTTGGAGAAGGGGAATATATTTTATTCTTGCCATTTGTCTTGTGTGATAAATCTCTGCGCCAGAAATCTGTCACAACCTGTCATAATTCTGTGTGCAAGGTGATTCTACTTTTAAAACGGTCTGGACTTCTAAGGTTAATGTCACCTATTTTTTCTGCCCTAAACCCCTTTGTTTATGTTTTGGGTCCTGGGCAGAATGAATAAGCAGTTTTGTACAGTAGAGTTTATGCTGGTGACACAGAGAGAAACAGATTGGACAGAAACCCTAATTTCACCATTTGGCAGCTCAAATTCAGTGCAGAATTTAAATTTACCATTGCTTTTTGGCCAAAACTTTCAATCAGATCCGGGCAGAAATTTATTAACGCTCTGGACTGTTTTTGAATTGTTAGGTAAACATGACTTTGTTTGTTTCTTTGTACTTCTGCGCCTGGTCTTCTTTACTTCTGTCAAGGTCATGGATCTGAAACTTGAAGCCATATTATTAAACTGTATTATGAGTAGGTGAGGAGCTTTCCAGGTAAGACCCATTTGATGAAGGAGGAACGTCTCCTTGTCAAGTATAAAGAGGAGGCGGCAGTGTATACAGTCACGAAAGCTGGTTAAATAATACTCAGACTGCTTTATAGCATCTTTGATATCTTTATTTTACAGATGTTGTGTTCCACTTCTGCACAATTCTGCACAAGTCCTGCAGAATTATTAAATATGCATGAGAAGACCAGTTCTTATATTGAAAAAGAAGATTAGGTCTTAGAGAAAGTTGCTGGTCCACATAATTAAGGGTTTAAGTATTAAATTGAACACTACAGAGCCTGTGAAACAAACATTACCATACGAGTCTAAAGTAAAGCTTAAATTGGCTTTGCTAGGTCCTACACTGAGATTGGCATTTAAAATCTATAATACTTTATCAGTGGAACTATGTACTAACCCATTTTCCTCTCAATCTAAAATCCTGCAGCAATACTGTATGTTTATTCATTGAAATGTGCCTTGAGGCTGCTCTGACTTTCATTTCAGTTGTTTTGAGCTTTGCACTGAAGCCTGGAAACAAAGCGGGGCCTCGAGCCGGAAACGGACAGAATCAGACTCGGTTTCATCTCAGCTGAGCTTCTGTTAGTCTTGGATCATGTTCTGTGACATGAAATCCCATGAAGTGCCATTTCCTGCCTCAGACTGGCAGGCTCATGCCAGTGTAGTAGAGAGAGCGTGCTTGGTTCTGGCAGCGTAGTGGAGAGAGCGTGCTTGAGTCTTTAGGCCTTTTTTTTGTGTTGTGCAACTTTTAAATCCTGCAATCTGACTACAGCTGTAAATCTCAGTGCTTTCCAGCCTTGAGGTTGGAATAAATATCTGGTTATATGGTAGTTAGTATAACTGAATTAGATTTTCAGCATTAAACAAAAGGCATCCCGTTTGCAGAAAAGAAAAATTGTTGTATTTCGTCAATTACATTATTGTAATCCGGCAAATGTTGCAAAAATCCCTGAAAATCTCTTTCTGAATGTTGGGCACCTAAAGGGAACCTCTGTCCAAAAACGTTTGTTATCTAAAATGTGCTTCAAAGCATCATGGTTTTCCCTTAAGACACACTTGGAGCCACTGGTGTTTAAATGGCTTTATCCTGATTTTCCACAGGTTGTACCGTACCATCCCAGCTACAGCTGAACTCTGCTGGCTCTTGTTTCTCCAAGTAAGGGCTCAGTGAGCAGACCTCAGAGGGCAGGGGTGCGCTAACGATGCCCGAGTGTCGTGTAACAGCCAGTGGAAACGGCGGCGATGCGAGCATATGGTTGTGCGTTCCCAGAAGGATGGCAAAATACCCTGGAAACAAGGCTCGTGTGTGTATTTTTAGTGGAACTTTGTTTGGCATGTGCGTGAGAGGCAAACGCATTGCTTTAACAGCACATTGTCCAGACTAAGTGATGGCACTGAAATATGGCATTGATTTCTTATTTTAGAAGCCAACCCTCATTTATTACTATATCATCTGTAGTGGGATAAAAGCAGAGGGGCTGTCTCTCTTATTTTCAGATAGGCCTAGTAACTATTCTGTTCAGCACTGATGAAAGATTATGTGTGTCCCATTGAAAGTGGTAGTTAAACTTATTTGAAACATTTCAAAGCCACTTTTGACCCAATTTCCCAAACCACATCCTCTCTTTAAATGTCATCCCAAAACAAATAAAAAGTTCAGAGACAAAGAAAGTCTCTCTTTACGTCAGCCCTCTTATCCTGTTCAAGATTGTTGAGTATGATCTCACAGGCATCTTACCAGACCAGTGAAGGTAGTATAAAATCCTTCTGACTTTAGTACATTTCAGTGTAGCTGGATTTTAGGTGACTTAATCCATCAAGACCTTGGGTTTTGACTCCTGACTATTTCTTTTCCTTTGGCATTCTGAATAAATAAATGTATTCACCGCATACAGTACTGGGACGGGACCTGGTATGGCAGTATGCAGCAGGCATGCAGACGGTACACACAGCAGCCTCAAGCAGGAATCATTCAAGTTATGACTAGTATTTATTAGGGGACACGATCAAGTGAAAATCAACTCTAAAATCAATGTGAAACTTTGAAGCTTTCCTGAAAACATTTTCCTTTAATAGTGGGCATTAATGGTTGGCTTAAGAATACACAGTTACTCATATTTTGCAATTTTTAGCATGGTAAGAATTCACCTGATTGAACCACGGTGAACCTGATTGAATTGGCTTCCTGGTATTTTTCCCCCCTCTTTTAGTTCATATTTGAAAGTATACCGTTTGTTTGTGTCGGCTCCCTCTGTGCTGGTCTTTTATTTAAACTTACTATTAAAGAAGGTGTTTCGCTGGTTTAAAGGACTTTCTTTGACATGGAGGACTCAAGATCTCAAATGAAAGTAGTTGAACTATCACATTAACAGATGTTGTACTGAGAGAGTGAGTCTGTTACTCTTTAGGTAAACATTGTTCTTACCATGAGAAGTTGCAAAACGGCACAAACTCTGTGTAACCGTCACAGAACCCCCGTTTCAGGTGCTCCTATCTGGGTTAAGAAACGTGACTTTGGTTTCATCCCGGTCTGCCTACGGTGCAGTTGGGTGGACCTAATGATTGTGGATTTTCTTGGAGGTTGCGATGGCTCGTCTAGCCCAGGTAACTTTCACTTTAAAACTCTGGGGTGGTTAATGGTTAATACTAGAGTGGCTGTAACCTCTTGCCGTATTTGCCACGCACTCACGCTCTCAGTGTACTGCATGAGTGGTTAAACTCTCAGTCCCTGGCAACTATTGAACCAAACCATGAGCAGAAAGCTGGGGAGGACAGTAACAAACGATTTGGTTATATCAAAAAAAATCAAAGCGTAGTCCATTTTAGTATAACCTAGATAGTATCCCGGGCAATGCTGGGCTATTTTCAAAGATTGGTTATCTGGTTTTGTAACATGCTTTCAATGTCTGTAATACAGTCCCAGGCTGGCCTTTATTAAGATAAGTGGGGCTTGTTTTGGGAACAGTGGAAATAATTAACTTCTAAGTTCATGTAAACTGATCATCTCTATTAATGCAAAGCTTTTAAGAAGTGCAGTTTTCAGATGGATTGGATGACTTATATCCAAACTGTCATAATTGTTACAGGCCCTCTTCTTTAATCCTCTCTGGCCTACCCTGAAAGGAGAGTGTGATTCGTAATGGTGCTATTGTGTCCGTATTAGATTTTCATTTACTTTTGAAAAGGGTCGCAGGTGATCATTGTTGGCAGGTGATTATTTTTCTCAGTTCTTTCAGGCTTTTGGAAGCAGTATGGGCTCTCATTGTTCTTCATTGGTCTGTTACCATTAGTTACCATTATTCTTTGTAGGTCTGCTGTATTCTGTAGTAGTTTTGTAACATTATATCGAAGAGATCGAGAGTGTAAGACTAACAATGCGTCTAAACATATTGTTTATTGTCTAAAAAAAGAATATATGCTAAAACTTGTTATCTAAGGCCACAAAGCTCTGACAAATGTTGTAATGATGATAGACAAGACTGATACTGCATTAGTGCTGACTGCAGAGATGCAGGTACTCAAACTCTTATCTGAATTTTAGTCATGATATTGTATTCATCTGCTCATGTTCCAGTTGAGTAGTCACATGGTTGCACACAGAACTAGTATCACTAGTTTCACTTGTTTCAAGCTGAGGAGAGAAATGAGTCTCATAGTGCGGCGGAACACTGTAGAATTTATTTTCCTTTACAGTAAACACTACTCAGTTATTGTTTCCATGATCACATTTGTTCTCTGACACCCCCCCCCCCCAAGTGAGTTCTTCTGGAATTATGGGTGTTCTTCAGTCAAAGGGAAGAGGCACTGGTGGCCATGCGGCTGCTCCAGAAAGGACTGATTTGTTACGGTGGTGCGGTGTGTGAAAAGCTGAGCTCTGATGTCTCACCTCTCCTGCCCCAGAGGGAGCCGTCTACACCGAGTCCCGGTTGTTAAATATTTAGGGAGCTAATCAAAGCGTCCAGGAGTGTGTGCTCTCCGTTGGCTGGTGAGGAGCGCTCAGGTTACGGGCATCAGCTTTCTGCTTCAGCTGCCGTTGCATCGGGCAGATCATTCTGATCCACCTCTCAGG
>JAOXYF010000001.1:2136287-2181108 GCA_028565775.1 Sternarchorhynchus goeldii | reverse complement strand
CCTTCGCTTCCAGCGCGTGTCGTTCTGATCCACCTCTCAGGCCTTCGCTTCCAGCGCGTGTCGTTCTGATCCACCTCTCAGGCCTTCGCTTCCAGCGCGTGTCGTTCTGATCCACCTCACTGGCCTCACTATGAGTGCAGCCAAGTTGTGGAGTATCATTCACTGTGCTGGTGCTTGAACAGAGCTTCCCAAGAGCCATGTGGCCCCCTTAGAGCCCAAGTTTAAAGCCCTGTCAAATAATTTTGATAATGAATCTAAGCATTGGAATAAGCATTTATATATAATGTTATATTGGATAAATGAATATGGTAATATATACGCATGTTAATACAATTTAATAGTAGTTAATTGCTTTAAAAACTCTGAGCTGCTCCCTGTGCAGAACTGTGGGGGTGTGTCATATCATGTAATGATTGACAGTGGTGTGTCCTTGGTTACGTAAACAATGGTGGTGAGTGGTGCAGCAGACTCAAAATGCTAGCTGGTTTAGCTAAGGTACCATTGTAAGGCTTTGCTCTGTCGTAAAGAGGCTGAATGAAATGCAGCAAGGGGCAGCTTTCAGATGGGAGAGCGAACCTCAATAAAGCCATGTAGAAGATGTCCGTGATGTTTGTAAATATTTTTCTTAATCGCAAATGTAGGTATCATGTTGTACTGTACAGCCCCATGTGTGCACACACTCGTCCATCGTGTTTATTTACCCACCCATCATCTCATTAGGTCATTACAAGCGACACGTGACGTGATGTGCTCAGCCCGCTGCTGAAAGTCGCACGTGAGCTGCCCCAACGCAGTGGCCAGGTGATGGAAATAATAAGCTCTGATTGGTGCTTCGTCAGTCCTGATGTTATGTATACCTGCCCAACTCAAATCCAGCAGAAGAAGAAGAAAGGGAAAAAAAAAGTCTCTTTGTTTGCCTGTTTATTGGAAATTGCTCACTAAAGCTACAGATAATGGAGGGTTTTGATGATCAGAACAGGCAGGGGCTTTAAGAGCCATCTCTGCAACACAGTGGTGGATGATTTAATGTCTCTGTAGTAATTTTTTGGAACCCTAAGGAAAAAAAAAAATTTAATCAGTAGGTTGGCTAGAAGGTCCTGCACTCTCAATGTCCTGTCACCATTCCTGCCTTACGAGTGACCTGCAGCTGTGCTGATGGTGTATAGGCTGCCTGTCTTGAACCGGTTCAGTTGAACGCAAATGTGAGTTACATTCTTTTTGAATTTGGGTTTTTGTGTTGGCTCCTCAGGACTTGCTCTTTGACAGTAACATCTTATTCACATCGAACTGCAGTGTGTCCATTGAGACTTGATACCCAGTGACTGTGCTCAGGTTACCATGCAGAGTACACCTGTGGACTGACCAAAAATTGTAATAAAACTTTAATGCAGTGGATAACATCACAGTAATTTGGCAGAGGCATCCAAAGGTTTGGTTCCTAAGAGACGTATTTAACAGTTGGTGTCGAACTTCATTTTAAGGATTCATAGTGGTTTTACCCTTTACTAAAACTGTGCCACGTGGCACAGAGATATTGTCTATGTAGAGTCTCGTGTTAATTTTAGGACTTAGGGATTTGGATGGTGAGTTTCCTGACTTAATAGTCAGGACTACTCACTCACATGTGAATTAACTCCTTTGACATCTTCCCAAACTAGTGCTGGTGCATTAGTGTGGTCTCATGAAGTGTGTCTGAACAGTGCACTCTCTGACTCTTCAATAAAGCTGTTTTTCATGAAACATTGTGGACAGAATTAACTGTTGGCCTATGTTTAGTTTTGACCTCAACAGGAGCTTTTGGGCAGGGCTTTTAATAACGAATACATTACCCATGTGCATCTCTAATTAATCAGCAGATGTTCTCAAACTCTAATTAGATTACCTGTTGAATCCACTTATGTGATTAATGTACTCAAGGTACCACCGTAGTTGAGGAGGGACCGAAGGACACATTGCCCAACAGTCATCCAGGGTTTTTTTTTTTCCAGTTTCACATGTAGGCATTTCATTTAGAAGAAAACCAAAAGTCATCGGTATCATCATTATTGGTATCGTTCTGAAATTCTGAAACTTGGACTGTAATAATAATTTTTCAAGTTCGCGCATTTGTGCAAAAGTTACGTAACTTGCTTTTCTCTTAATTTTGAGTAGTATGTTTGTGATCACTAAATTTCCACATTCCAATGTCAGCCAGCACTCATAGAAAAGCTGCCTTCATCTTCTAAGGTCAATTCCTGGAGTTCTGTGACCTTTACAGCTATTTTCAAAACAGCTTGTTCAGAAATTCTAAATGGATGGCCGATTCCTTTCATTTGTGTCAGCGTGTGACAAACACATCAACTCCATGTTGTTACTCATCAGCCGTTCTCCTAAGGAGAGGTTCCCCAGCAAACAGCTTACATGTTTTCAGGAATGAATCACTTTTGCAGACTGATATTTTGAGTTCATTGTGCACAGAACAGTCTGCAGTTGGGCCAACATGATGTCACATTTTTAAGGCTCCTTTGGTAATAGTGGGTCTCCCTTTTTAAAACTCCATTGCTGATGGCTTTTTAAAAGCTTGGAAGATTACACTCTGCCAAATATGCATTCGTGACCTCACGCTTGTGAATGAGTGACTGTGCAGTGCTCCTGTGATCTGTGAATCATCAAGTCTGCTCGGTTTTCACAAGCGTCCATAATTTCTTTATGTGTTTTTGTGCATGTGTGAGCTTCTTTGTATCTGTATGTGTACACGCGTGTGTGTGTGTGTGTGTGTGTGTGTGTGTGTGTTTGTTCAGTGGTGGGACTTGTGTAAATAGTTGAAATTCCACAGCGCTCTGAGGTCCCACTTTCATCTGAACCCACTGTCTGTCCCTCGCCAAGCTCCTCCTCCATGTGAGTCTCCTAGTAAAGGCAGTGGATACGAATGTAGCTGAGTATAGAGGCGCACTGTTCACATGCTTCAGCCATACAGCTCTGCATATTTCAGAACCAGATGACACTGACCATCTCGTCTGGTACAACAAGCAAAAACAAATTCAGAGTGGTTTTAAAGATTTACATATTTATTTACTTAGACGGCGATTCCAGAAGACTGTCATAACAAAACCTAATTCTAAGCACTTCTTTCAGAACACTTGCACCGATGACCAAAAGGAGTCGCAGGTCACAGTGGAGAACCATTAAATGCAGGGATGTGTTCTTTGTTCTGAAAGCCAGTTGATTATAATTCCTCCGAATGCGTCTTACATCTCTCCCCTCTGCCTTCCATGTTGCTGCTGGTAATTCTCTACTCTTGTCAGCAGAGTGTGGAATAGATTACACATAATAGAAAGCTCGGAGAATGAGGTAAACGTCCCCTACATTACCACCAGCCCGTGATGGCATGTTGGACAAAAGCTCTCTGCTTACTTTACATTGTGCAGTAAGGTTAGGCCATTGTTTATTCAGGAGACAGTGACACTGGGTTATCCCACCAGGGCCTACTGGCACGGAGGCCCTCCTGAGATGCCTATTTAAAAACCTATTCTGTTTTCCGTGTGAAGATGCGTTCGGCTTGCTGAATAGCTTCTGTGAAATAAACTTTTGGTTACCGCTATACTGAGAAATCAATTGTGATTTTATAACAAGTCCAAAGATGTGTGATTTGCGTACATGTTAGATAATTTGGATTATGTATGCTTAATTCATTCTGTTTATTTTCACAGTGTTATTATGCTAGTAATCTTTTAAGAACAGTAATGTGAATGAAGGCAATTGTTCATTAAGAATGAATAAAGACATCTCACTAAGGAACTGATTCACTTTTAAACTTATTTCAGAAGTTTAAAATCCCAGTACAAGAATAATGCTGTCAAATGTTGAACAGGTTTTTCTATGTGGTTGCATGTGTGTTTTGCATATTGTTTTCACTGTAAAGTGTATACAGAGCACAACATTTAGGAAAAGCTATGAACCATCACATCTGTGATTTTGGAAGAAGTTGTTCTATGTCTAATCACTCTCTGGGTCTGTTAATCAATATGGCTACAGGTCATATTTTTAAAAAAGAATTTTAGGCATCCACAGACATTAATCTGAAGCTGGTGCGCTTGACTCTGCCTGATCTTCCTGGTTTTTTGCCCTGTGAGTGGAGGAAGGGTTAAAACAGCGGCCTTGTCTGTTTCACGCGAGCGGCTGGACCGTGCGTCCTGGGTGGGTGGGACAAGGCTGGTGACGTCGTGGCACAGTTGGTGCCATCCTTGGAGAGGCAGTTAAGGGCCGTTGTGCTGTGTATGAAGTGCACAGTGAGTCCTGGTTCTTTTATCAGGACTATGGGCAGAGTGTTTTGAAGGAGGGTGGAGGCAATCAGTAGGCTCTGAGAGCTTTATTTCTGGCTAAAGAAACAAAGTTCCTCATTATGAGCTGGATCTTGTTCTGGAAATCAACTGTGAACCATGAAATGCTCTGTTTTTTAATCTGAAAGTAGAATGTTTCACGTGTTTTACACTGCTGACATTCCAAGGTGACACCGTTACCGGTCCACATCCGGAGGAGGTTGTTAGTCCGGGCAATCTTTTAGCAGAACTTCTGCTTTTAACTGCAGTTGACCGAGCTGCTGGCTCCCGTTTCTTGGTTTGGCACTCTCTTCCTGTGGTTTGGCAGGAAAGGTCAATAATGTAACTTCACCAAAGTCAGCCAATCAGAGTTCAAGTTGAATTTGAAATGGCTCGTGCTGGCAGTCACGGATTTCTCACAGGTGAGTGTGGTATACTTGGCCCCATACCACTGGCTGGAGCAGTTGTTCATCTGCTCTTTGGTATAGACCTACATCTCAAAGAGACTCTATGAAACTAAAGCCAGCAGCTAATTGTATTTTTACCTGCAGTAATTTGCTTAATCAATTAAGACATTTGAGGCGTTTCAGTAGTGCTTCTGTGAGTACATTTCATGCAGTGAATTACCCATTTCCATCTCCTGAAAATCTATTAAGTTCCAAAAAACACATTTATAGGCTAAATATTTTTGTGCCAAATCCACACAGGAAAGGTCTGTTATTTATTTTTTTGCTAATCAAAATATGGGACGTATCAGTTTCAACAATATTCTCCAGCTAAAGTTGTTCTTGGCCCTTGGTTACATCTCATATCAGTGGACACTGGTTCCTTTCCACCTAGTTCTCTTCAAATTTTACTTTTAAATATATAAGCAGTAAAGCACCATAATCAGACTGAATATAATGCCCTTTATATTCAGTCTGATTATGTGACAACACCACCCGTCTGGTTGTAGCCAGTGTGTCTGGCTGTAGTGGAAAAAAGTACCAGAGCTTTAGTTTAAAAAACCTGAAAACACGTGATCACTGAGGGACTTTAGGGTGGCATTAGCACTGTTTTTCTCCTGGCTTCGTAACGGGCTGCTTTTTAAGCCTTCTTTCAACCCCTTAATGAAAGCCTAGCGGAGAGATGGAGGCTGCCCTTTCTCCCTTGTTGCTATGGTGTCTTCAGCTGCTCTTTCACGGACGCAGCCGTAAACGTTTGAGCGGTGCCATAAATGAGCCCTCGCTTCAGTCGCCACTGCCCTCCGAGCAGTGATCCCTCTCGCCCCAGTAAACCCTTAAAGGGGCTGTTTGCATCAGTCTTGCCCCCCCCCCCTCCTCCGTCCAATATTGCGCTTTATAAATCCTCGGCTGACGACCACTGTTGCTGTAACGTTTTTGTGTCAGAGGCAGTAGGTTGGGCTGATCTTGTGCACTTTTATTTTTATTTCTGTTTATCTTTTATCAATGACACAAACCTGTTGATCTAGTTACCGAAACCAGAGGGGTCTGCTAACATCGTAAACAGAAAAAAAGAGGCGGAGTTAAAGAAGCTGGGGGTGGACTGGACCGACGGTAGAACATTGTACCACACCTCAGGTGTCTGGGTTTGTAAAAGTAAGCCGCACAAAAGAGAGCAGATGAAATCTCCAGACCCTCCACCCACCCCCACCTTTTCCTTGCTAAGGTCAAGGTCTCTTTCCTAGCTAATTCACCCTTAAGTGAGGTTCTCTTGATTTTTACTAGATATTTAGAAAAGGAAAAATATGAAATTTTTTTTTTCTTTTAAAGCAAAGAGGTTTTCCTGAAGCAAGGATATTATTTGAAAATGCCTAGGCTAGAGAACATGAAACTGGTAAAAGCTTGGCAAGGAAAGAAAACATTTATTTGACAATTTTTTACATTATTTTTACAATGTTTTGTAAAAGCAATGAAATCTCAGTCTCTGCTCTAAGACACTTTGTTTTTAGCCTGCATGGTGACAGAAAACTGCCCTGCCATGAACAGTAGCTCACTGTGTCTTGTTTGCGTAGGAGGAAACAATGAAGCAGAATAGGAAATTCTTTTTCTCTTCTTAAAATGGGTGGAAACACTTTGAAACAGTCCAGGTACTGATCCTGCAGCCACATTCAGAGAGGAGAGTGCATGTTTTCTGTCTGTGTGGTTGGCCTTGCTCTAGCTAGATGGGTCCCGTGTGTGTGTTGCTCAGCTGAAGGGGCAGTTGTGTGAGGCAGAGTGGTGAACAGCATGTAGGTGGACCCTGGCTGCTCTGGTACAATTCTCTGCAACTTACCAAACATCTTAACGTACCACCAGTTATTAACGGAATAATTCTATAATACACCAATAGGTCTTTAAGGATATGCAAATTAGTTCCTTGAAGTTGATCATTTTAATTTTACTTAAATAGTAATAACCGTCATAAGACAGTAAACTCATAGTGCTTAGTTTACCAGATACTGTAGATTGCAAACTAGCTGTTAATTTGCACTAGTTGAATGTGTTTTTGGGGAAGGCCAGTCAGGTTAGCCAGCGTAGCACCTTGGTTTGTAGGAAACGCAGAAGAGTGGGCTTGCCGCAGCTTGCAGTTTTCTGAGAGCTCAAAAAACCTAATAAAACAGGTCAGTATATGCATGTGTTATCATAAATGGTACTACATATCTAAACCCTGTAAAAAAAAAAAAATTCTAGGTAATTTCCTTTAAAGCGTCTTGAGTCAACTGAGGGTGCGATTACTCTTTCCTGTGCTATTTTGGTCTGACTAAGCAGTACACGGGACCTGCTGTATACACATGATCACTTTCACGAGGCACAAATCACGATGATGTTTTCATCCGGTGTACTGCCAGCATCCTGACCTCTCGCATGCATCCTCGGTGAGGGAAGAGGAGGGATAAACTTCAGTGCCATCTTCCACATCACGTAAAGTGTGTTTTCATGTGCACAGACACATCACAACCGAAATGTGTGAATTTCTGGTCAATAGTGTCATAAAAAAAATTTTCTGGCCAATAATGTGCAGCTCTGTCATTAAAAAAACATTTTAAAGGTGTGTGACTAGAGGATTTTTCTATATAGCCAATTTTACATCAATAAAACCAAATAAGAATTTGGTAGAAAGTAAGAGTTTTTGATGCTGTGAAAACCACAGGAGCAGGAACATTTCAGAACAGGAATTAATATATTTTTGAGGAATTCAGCTGTGAATAATTGCAGTTGGCAGTTGGTAGGAAATCGGGGGAGTTCAGTGTGTCCTGTGAGATCAGATAAAGTGATGTGAGTACCGAGCTGGGCCACAGCCATGAAGCCGTGTCGTGTCTTTTCAGACCTTTCAGATCTCCTCTGAGTGTCCAGTTGGCCCAAACGGCTGCATGAACAGAGTCTCTTTGTTGGCCCCTGGCTTTCTCCAGCAAACACATTTTAAATGGTGCTCCCAGGAATCTGCTTTAACATACAGGCCTGTGCGCCTGCGTTTCAAACTATATGAAAGGTGGTTTTATTTCCCAAATATATAACATGGTGACGATCATGCTAAAACACCTTGTTGGAGTTTATTAGAAGCCTATTAGCATATTGTGTTAATCTGTTTTGACACGGGATGTTTTGCCATTGGCCGTAGCAATACCAGCTCTTCAACTATAACAGTCCAACAGTCACATGTGGAACAAATGGCAACAAAAACTCTGAACATGTGCAAACATATAAACGAAAACCCATAATGTTGTACATACAAGAACTATATGCACTGAGATTACTGTTGGCCAAAAGAATTGGGTTTTCTTAATTATTAAGAGGAGGAACTCGGGTGTAGTCAGATGTTGTTGTTGTGTAAACACCTGGAATACATTTACCATTCATTACATGCGCTCGCTCTAGTCAGTGTAAGATGTGAAGAGACGTGACGGTGTAGTCCACAGCATACCAAGTGCATAATGTAAATTGGCCTTAACACTGGGGTGTTGACCTTCTCAGTGTAAACTGGCCCTAACACTGGGGGTGTTGACCTTCTCAGTGTAAACTGGCCCTAACACTGGGGGTGTTGACCTTCTCAATGTAAACTGGCCCTAACACTGGGGGTGTTGACCTTCTCAGTGTAAACTGGCCCTAACACTGGGAGTGTTGACCTTCTCAGTGTAAACTGGCCCTCACACTGGGGGTGTTGACCTTCGGAGTGTAAACTGGCCCTCACACTGGGGGTGTTGGCCTTCTGAGTGTAAACTGGCCCTCACACTGGGGGTGTTGACCTTCTGAGTGTTCATAAACTCCCACTCTGCTCTCACACACCGATCAGTTCTGCAGAACCATTGTACATCTGCATGCACTTCTGTGAACTGCGTTGTAGGTCAAATAGTTCAACACTTCCTACAGATGCACTTGTGTGTGTGTGTATGTGTGTGTGTGTGTGCACTACCCAGGTCTGCTTCCAAAGTGTAAAAAAACTTTCATATAAGCATTATTTGACATGAGCCAAACTCACAATCACACTAAACTGTAGGGAATGACGGCCACCTAAATGGAATAAGTTTTTAACATTTTTTCTTTCAGTATTAGAAATTTGCACAGTGTGCCATTAGGCTGCAAGATAGTTTGCAGTTGCGATAAATAACAACGTAAAATGCAGTTCGGAAGCAAAGTGCGTTCAGAATAGCAAGTACAGGCAGGGGTGTCCAGGTTTAACACAAACTAGGTCTGAATTAGGTCAGCTTCTCTGCAGTTTGTGTGTCAGCAGCTTATGTAGGCATCCTACATCCTACACTCTACATCCTACACTCTACATTCTACATCCTACATCCTACATTCTACGTTTGCATACAACCTTCAGGTATTTATTGTTTATTAAATATTTTGACAACACAGTGCCAGTACAGTGTGGTCTAAGCCTAAGACACATCGAGTTTTGAGGAAGATTTACATCCTCAGTCTGATCTAATGTTCTAAAAAATGATTAGTGGAATTGCTTTTAGTGGATAAGTGTTGTGCTTCAAACAAGGACATCCTGCAGAGATCTGTAGTGTCATTGGCTAGATTTATCAGTGTATTGCAGGTATATAAGGCTGTCCTTTCAAATGACAGGAGTCAACGTGGTGCTCGAGGGAGCTCGGCGCTGCGCCGGCCCCCGTCAGCAGCCCGCGTTTAAGAGCAGCGCTCATCTGCATACTAAACATGGCTTGAGGGCATCGCGCTCTTGCCTGCCCAAAATAGTCTGCTGCCATCAGAGGACAGGGTTCCACTTCTGTTGCCATCATCGAACAGGGTTCCAGTATGTACTGGCATTCTCAGCCTTCGAGCTCTTTAAATACCAGTGCTCATCACTGCTGGCATGGAATACACCTGCTGGTTAGGACTGTATCCTGTGGGATGGTGAGGTTTGGTGGATCCTTACGTCAGGGTAAACACAGAGCCCTGGGTGGTTCAAAGTTGGTAAACAGACATGCCACATTTGGACTCAGAAATCAGATGGCGCCCGTTAATTCTCAGGAAATTCCCAGCAGCTTGAATATTTAGACATTTGGTAAATTATGTCGTAAATACATATAATTAATTAATTTTTTTTTAACTGAAAAAGCTAAATCTTTGGAAACCTGTATAGAAGCGTTTGTGCATATCAGGGTTATGTTTAAAGAACTGCCATGTTTAGGAATCAACCACAAAAAGCTTAATTACCTGTAAAATTTATTACCTCTATATACAACATTTATGAATTTTTAATCACTGATGTTGGATAACTAACAAAAACAGTATAATGTGTTTTCTGTTGTTGTGTAATTTGATGTGCTGCAGTCAAACTCCGATCGCCAGCCAGTGTAGTAACATTCTCGTCTGTTCTCTCTTTCAGAATCGGTGTATGAACTTCTCCCCAGAGAGTTGCGGTTACCGCTGTGTACTGAGCACAACAGTGCAGCAATGAGTCAGAAAAGTGATGGAGAAACGGGGTCTCCCCCCTCCACGGCCCTAGCTGCAGGTAAGCCCCCGCCTCTCGTCCCGCTGTCTCCCTGTGACACAGGTATGGGTGAGCAGCTCTGGAAAGAGTTCTGCGCCGGCACCCGCTCAGACTGGCTGTGGAAGGATGGAGCTCCTCTGTAGAGAGCGTGTGGCCACGTTTCGTGTTTAATTGTCAGAGGCGGCTACAGATTATCTGGCTGCTCTGGTTCTCCCTCGCCTTGTATGGCCTGAGCAGGTTGGCGTTGGCTTCGATGGCCTCAGGAGGCCTGCAAACCATTTTATGTTTATGTAGGTATTAAACGGGTTTTGCTTGAGTCTGATGCACGACTCCAACTTGTCAGAGTTTTTGAGTTCTGAAATAGACCAGAGCATTTGACTGGAGGCTGTTTTTTAAATTACGGCTCAGAAAACTTATGTTTGAAAACTTCAAATCAGAAATAATTTATGTCAGCGGTGCTCTAAAATGGAATATAAATATAATTAGAACGAATAAAAATGTCTGTTTTCTTCCAAATTGAGGAACGCTAATGGTGTGTTAGCTTGAAGTGTCGAAATAATCCTTTCTTGAAGCTTGAAAGATTTGTTGCTATGAAAATTGCGACGGAATCTGTTCTATAGATTAAATTAATGTGTTCTATAGATTAAATTAATGTGTTCTATAGATTAAATTAATTTGTTCTATAGATGGCTTGGAGTACAAAAATAAAACACAGATGACTAAGATTTTTTTATTAAAAAAAAAAGTGCTGCTCAAACAAGCCATTGTTTGTCACCAAACTGACAGTTCAGTTGCAGAATTGTTACTAACTACAGTATTTATCTTATATTTATATTTTACAGTATTTATTTATTTGTTAATTGATTTTTATTTTAAAGCCGGCTATGTTTGCACGTAGAAACAAAAACGCACAAAAAACATAAAGTGAAATAGTTGCCAGAGATGTTTAATAAAAACTGAAACGCTTCGTTCTGCACCAGACGGCTACCTGATTGAAGTCAAAAACGTTCGGGTTCATGTTTGTGCGTTCAAACAGGAGCCTTTGGGATGCGATTCACCATCACGATGTGATGTTTGCTTTTCATATCTTTGTTTTTGTGGACTCCATTATCAGCTTTAGGGTGGGTTTCGGTAGAGGTGTGTGTAATTAGGAGTGGGTGGAGTCTGTAGCCTCACTGGGGTGAGGCAGGGAACACCGACAGCTGCGTCCATCTTAAACATGGGCCCTCGCCAGCACTCGCCGCACGATTCGGACCGGCTCTCCTCTGTGTTTCTTCTTCTTCTTGCTATTTTCATTTGTAAACATTTTGCATTTGGCAAAGTGTGTGTTCAGCTCGAGGCTTTCTAAGGAAGACGGTAGTACGCCGCGGTATAGCAGGCGCACTGTGTCCCCGCCCCCTTTTGACAGATTTGGTCACACAGTAGCGGTGAGTGTTGCATGTCACTGAGCGTTCATTCACTCCCTCGCCGAGCCTTACACAATGTGGCCGTTCTTTCTGCACAGCCGCTAGCTCCCGGTCTGCTGCCAGGGTTGTAACCGTGCTCTGCTCTCTCAGCAGCACATGTGCTATAAGCAGCTGCCCCCGTTGCCCCTCCCCGGTCGCACCCCTCCACGGCCGCCCCCCTGCCCTGCTATTCCTAGACCTGCTTGTCATCACATGCTTGTAGTCAGTGTTGGAGCTTGGCATGAACCACTGTGTATCTTTTGTGCCATGTGTAACTCACCAACTAGCCTCTAATATTAGAGTCTCATTGCAGGCCCTGTTTGTTTTTGGCATGTTGACCCCTGACGTTGGTGCACGTCTGTGGGATGGCTCTGCGAGCCCCCGTGAGACGGCCTCCGACGCACACGAGGCTTAGGAGTCGTTGGACGTATCCTGTGTTTTATATATTTTAGTTTGTCTTGTTTTCCTATCAAACTCTTTCTGTATGTTTCTGCAATTCGTCACGCTGAGCAATATTTAGGTGAGGTTTGGAGCATAAGGGTTCTTTCCATTTTAATACTAAAGTGGAAAACATGTAAATATTTGGAGAGGTGGTTTGCTCAGGTGTGAGGCTGGCCAAAACAGGATGGTGGGGTTTGGAATGCCCCCTAGTGTGGTAAGATTTAGGCTGTGCTGAGGCTCACCTGCCTCACAATCCCAAGTTCTGTGGAAAAGGAATAGATGAGGTTCCAAGTCGAAGGCAAAGCTGGACTTCCTTCTTTTCTTCAGTAATGATGGTCCACACTGTTCGAAGGCACATTCTACGGAGAAATGGTTTTTTTAGAAAAAGGCTAAAGGCTTATTAGAATCCCCAGGACATCTAGAGTACATTTGAGGAAATGTGAATTAGACTTTTGTCAGACCATTTGCAAATCTAAGTGGTAGCAAGACGCACACATTTAAATCTGGTCTTAAACACACATTTAAACACATTTAAATCTGGTCTAAAACTATCCCGTGTTTGCTGCTTGTGAATTTTTTTCCCTTAAACTGTAAAAATCGTACTTTCTTTTGATATATCTTAATTGTAATGTACATATTTTTTAGTGTGCAATTTATAATAGTAATGGGGAAAAATATTTTCCTTTCATTTCTTCTAATACACAGATTTTTGTAAACTTGAACAACTCTTATTTATGAAGGGTGTGGCCTAATTCCCTCCGACAAGCTTTGGTCTCCGAAGTTGACGATCGTTGAGATAAAGTTTGTTGTGAATATGTAAACGTAAGAGAGTGCTTATCTAAACTAAAAATTATATTTATATTTATACAAAAAAATTATATTTATGTAATTTATAGTTAAACGATAGGAACTATGGTTGCAATGCTTAACACCTGTTAGACAGTTATCTCTAAAACCAATGACTGCCTAATTTAACAAGCTATATATTTATAAACTATATAATATGCGTTTCCTGGGTCTCATGAGCATCACGTAGAAATCATTGGATGTATCCTGTGTTGTATTTATTTGACTTTGTCTGGTTTAGCTATATGTGCTGCATTTGAGATCAGAACAATTCTGATGTAAATTTCCATTAAAAATGCAAACAACTCGTAGGCCAGGGCACACAGCCAGTATCAAGTGTCGGATTAGGTTTGTTTTGGCTGGACCAGAAATATCCGATTTACTACTGTGTATTTGATAGGGCAAAGGTGTGGTAAGACTCTAGACTAAATCATCCTCTTGAGCATTTCACAGTCAGTTCGAATGAACTGTATGAATGAGCCCTGAATGAAATGTGCATGAAAGTGCAGTGTGAAGTGGAAGTCTCGAGTCATATAACAAAACAGTTTTGAGGTTTCCGGTTTCATAAGATAATGTGCAAAAGGACAGAAAAGTATCTGAAACCTGATGTTTATATTATACTGATCTGCAAACTAATATTAGCTAGCTTGCTAACAAGAAAAAGCCCGCCAGACCATGGAGCATGTAGCTACATAAGCTGGAAACTTTTTATTGCTTAAAATATGGAGCTTTCTAGAAAACCTATTATATTAGCTATTGACCTTTTTATATTTAAAAATACGTATAACTCGAGTTCATGAGTGACTTGAGTCACCACGTCTGTCAGGGCCACCCAGGTCCTGTTATTTAAAGATAAAAGAGGAAAAAAGTTAGTGTTTAAACGATATTGAAAAAATATCCAGTCCTGATGGTTCTTGCTTCATCTCACTTCCTAAAGGTGTATTTTGCACATAATCCATCAAAGCCAACAATCTTGACACTTTCTTAAAGTTTGCAAATAATGTGTTTTTCTTATTTAAAAACAAACCAACATGTGATGCCATGTCTGTGTAACGTTCGATGTTACAGTGCTGTTTGAGGATAGTCCTCCTCCTCTGTTTGCATCAGGACATTATTCCCACGTATTTGAGCATTTGGTATGGTAAAGCCAGACTGGGGGATGAACAGAATGTGGCTTAGATTGGAGTAACTGGAATTCATTTACAGACAATGCTTTGCTTTGACATGCAAGTATGAAACACCCAAGCAGTTTTGATTGGTTATCCTCCCGTTAGCTTTCTACAAATGAAATCGCTTGTTTTCACCTCTTTCCTCTCCCACGCCGGTGTGCGGAATTCCCTCTAATGTTCTGGTGTTTTCAGGCAATCTTTAATTTATTTTTTAAAAAGATGACCAATGGCTGTAGAAGTCTTTAATGCCACGGTTCCCACATCCGACATGGCTGTCCACCAGTGTTACCTTGTTTACTCTGCTACCGAAACACGGTGTACCTCAAGCTGTCATCAGCTCTCTACCTATAGGAATGCTTTCTGAATGTGATGTCATAATGGTGTTTTACTGCTGTCTCTACCTCATTCCTCAACTGAGGCCCAAAGATGGCCTGTGACACAACTCGTTCGGGAGCACCGATGAGTTTCCATTTTTATTAATTGATATAAAACCTTTCAAACCAAATCTTTTCTTCTTTCAATAGTACATTTTCATGATCAGCTTTTATTACTCATGCGTTGTCTCATTTTTATTACAGGAATTTCCCCTCTGAAGCAGGGAGTGTCTGCATATAAAAATGGTCTGCAGTTCTCTGCTTCATAGGTCAGAAGCTGGTTTGTTTTGTTTTTGTGGCTATGGTCAGTCCCAACGCAACTGAATCTGACAAAAGAACCCAGCATTTGGATTGCATCATTTGGATTGCATCATTTTGACACATGATATTTCTGATTGGGCATTTAAAAATCCCATTGTGTGCAGGTTATATTTATGAGGCTCAATTAGACAAGAATTATTGCTTTTCAGATGCCTAAGGTAGAGCTTCATGTTTTGGTAATTATTTCAGCAATACAGTAATTATTTTGTAAGCTGAGCAGCAGAAGGATATGTTATGAATGCTGTTAATTGGCAAAAATAATGAACAGCAAAGATTCTTCAGTATTATAGTGGCCAAATTTAGCAAAACTTTTAGCACATGATGGTATTTAACTCACACTTTGGAGAAAATTGCTCCATGTGAGTAGATTTGGACAATATTTTCCTTATTGCATAAGATAATAAATTTGAAGCCAACAGTTAATTTACTGGAATATGCAAGCTATCGTCTCGTCTGTGTATATGTACACACACACACACACACATATACACACACACACACATACACACAAACACTCCCACCATGATGCACAAATTTAAAAAAAAAAATTAATTGGAAATCTGAACCAAGAAAAAAAAAAAGAGCATTTGTACTGAAATTTCGCTGCTTAACTGGGACTGCTAGCCAGTGAAGGTGGAGAAACCTTTATTTACTGTCTAATTGTACACACTGCAGATGCCTCCTCCATCACCTCTGCTATGACCATGGGAAGTCCCAGCAGTGCTTTTCCCACCTCTTCCAGCTTCACCACGCACCCCTCTACCTCAGCCACAGAGCGGTCCCCAGCTCATGAAGACAGCACTCCGGGCGAAACAAGCAGCCGGTGGAAATCTGAAATGCTGGTCACGGAAGGCAAGTTGGCGGGTGGTGGCAGAGCGTGCGGTGACAAGGGCGGGGGAGGCCTTCAGCAACAGCACCACCAGGCGGCGCCGTCCAAACGGGCGGTGCTCAGCATCTCGCCGCCGCCGGAAGACCTGTTTGACGACAGCCAGATGTCGGGATGCCAGGAAGATCTGAGCCTGGACCCAGAGCAGAGCAGCAGCATCTGGACGGAGAACTCTGCCTCCAACTTTAGCCTCATGAGTTCCAGCTCGTACAACGACAACACGGAGGTTCCCCGTAAGGCGCGAAAACGCACCCCGCGCCAGCGGCCTGGACCGAAGCCCGTGGCCGTCGAGGAGGCCAGCATGGACGTCTTCGACGCTGACAGCGCCAAAGGCCCTCACTTTGTGCTCTCACAGCTTGGTCTGGACAGCAAGACCTGTTCCAAAGCCAGGTGAGGAACCCTACCTGTTCTATAGTGACATAGGGGCTTGGACGCCTTTGATCCGATGTGTCTGTGCTTAGGGTAGGAGTGTCATGTGACAGGTAGACAGATAACATTAACTTCAAAGCATGATGCAAGCTTTTTCAAAAAATGTCCAAGATAACTCTGCTACCTCCTTAGAGGCAATAAGTATTTGATGAACACAGATATTGCATCATTTACATTGAATATTTATAGCATTGGACCTTCTTATCCAGAGCGACTCAGATATTTATCAGTATAACAGTAAATGTGCTCTGTAAGAATGAAACCCTAGACCTCTTCTAGCAGGTGAGATTCATTTCCCACTTTGCCTGTTCTACAGTGTATAACTGTTAGCTCAAACATAAGTCACTCCACTTATTTTGACCGAATAAAAAAATGGTTAGGTGTAATCACTGGTAAAATATGTGAAAACACTTCTGTCAACACCCCACAATAAGAAAACTTGAATGGTAGCCAAAATACTTCTGCGCTGTCCCCCCGTGGATGGACGATAACATCTAAACTTGGGTGGGGCTGGTCTTCGCAACATAAACAATAGTTATTCACTCTGAATCTCATTGAGCCTTTTTGTGAAAAGCTCGCATGAGTCACAAGATTGCGAGGACATCCAGCGCATTCATGCCAGGCCCTGGTGAAAGGCTTACAAACGCCTCTGAAACAAATCATGGATTTTATGATCATGCACATGTTCTCAAAATTCTGACAGGTTGCTCTCCAAGAGGGGGGATGAGCCTCGTGTAAGCGCTGTGGCATGGGGTCTCCCCTCTCTTGATGAACATATACAGTCTTGCCATAGTTTAGAGGCCAAACGGATGTTTGGTTACAGCCGACTACTCCTCAGTGGCCCAGCTGGGCCCAGCCGATCTCGTTCTGTGCATACTTTCTATAAGAGGCCAAGGGCACTCAGCCTGGTGTGCTTTCTCATTACTACACCAGCCTCGCCTATTTTCAACTCGCTTCAGGTTGCCAGATATTGAACGGCAGACCACAGTATGCGCAACCGGATAGCTATGACCCTGAAGTTCAGAACGATGACCCTGCTCACTGGAACCGTGCAACCATTGCTTTCTAGCTCAGAGGGAAACCAGACTTCCAGTCCAAAAGGCGGGATCTTGTCTGGCCAGTACCCGCAGAAGAGCGAAGGCAAGGAGCTGAAGATCCTGGTTCAGCCCGAGAGCCAGCACCGAGCCCGGTACCTGACGGAGGGAAGTCGGGGCTCCGTGAAGGACCGCACCCAACAAGGATTTCCTACCATCAAGGTTGGTTAAATACAGCATCCGAATCCTGTTATGCAGCGTGAAAACTGCTGGACTCTTTCAGAAATCACCAGCAGCATTCGACTCTCTACATGTTGTAACCTGTGCAGCTTCCTGCTTAAGCAGTAGTCTAACCCTAGCAGATTAACAGTTAGCCTTTAGCCTGCCCCCCACCCCCCACCCCCTACCATGACGTACAAGAAACATTACCTGTTTGCCAGCTTCGGTTCCAAGGACTTTTACCTCCACTGCATATTCATGGATTCCTTTAATAAAGGAAAATCCAATCAACGGTTCTACCGTTTGTCCGGTGTTGCATTCATATTCACTAGCTGGCTGTTCTTTTGCCTAATCCCCACAGCTCGAAGGAGTGAACGAGCCTGTGGTTCTGCAGGTGTTCGTGGGTAACGATACAGGCCGCGTGAAGCCTCATGGGTTCTACCAGGCCTGTAGGGTGACCGGCCGGAACACCACGGCCTGCAGGGAAGTGGATGTCGAAGGCACCACTGTCATCGAAGTGTCTCTGGACCCCAGCAGTAACATGACTCTTGCGTGCGTATTAATTATTGCAGTGATTCTTAAAGAGCACAGTGTATTTATACGTATTCGTCATTATGTGTTTCACAATTGGTCCAAAAAAATATTCTAGCCACAAATGTATGAGACATGATGTTGAAGTGCAACAAGAATATAGTGTTCCATATATGGGAGAGATTATGAGGGTGACGACGGTGATGAAGATGAGGGCTGATTGCTGTCTGTCTTTGCAGAGTGGACTGCGTGGGGATCCTCAAGCTCCGGAATGCTGACGTGGAAGCTCGCATCGGGCTGGCCGGATCCAAGAAGAAAAGCACTCGCGCTAGGCTGGTGTTCCGAGCGAACATCCCGCGGCCTGACGGCTCTACGCTCACACTACAGACGGCGTCCTCCTCTATTCTGTGCAGTGAGTGGAACTGAGTTATTCATAGCATCCCTCCACCAGCGAGTCCAGCTGGTGTCCTCTTTAAATAGGAGATGAAATAGGGATTAGAGCAGGGAATGATGGTCATTCATATTATTAGGGCCAACACACACTCACACACACACACTCAAGCTAAGGTGCTTTTAATAAGGTCTTGTCCCACAGTAGAGTACTGCTTACTTCTCCTCCCCCCACCCCCCGCTTCCACATTGCTCCAGTATTTCATCACAAGAATTCACTATTTATTTTGTAATGCATTCAGTGCTACTGTACTCTTTCATCATACTGTGAACTTGGCATCATCAGTCTAGCGTAATTACCCAAATGCAGACATGCTAACACAGTAGAACGTTTGAGAACGAGGAAGATGCAATGCTGCGCTGGCAGCTGACATCAGTGTTCGCTGTTTTGGTTCTGCCTTTGGAAAATATGAGTGGAAAAAAGGTGTTGGAAACTCTGGCTGCTTACTTAAAACAGAAACCTCACCTTTATAAAGTCCAAATCCCCAAATCTTTCTGTCCAAGACTTAGATTTTCTAACTGAAATGTATTTAAGATTTATTTAAGATTCTGTCGCTGTTGGCTGCCGTCTCAGTGCTTGCGTGGTTCCCTCTCTGCAGCCCAGCCTGCTGGAGTACCTGAGATCCTGAAGAAGAGTCTACACAGCAGCTCGGTGCGAGGAGGCGAGGAAGTGTTTATCATTGGAAAGAACTTTCTCAAGGGAACCAAAGTCATATTTCAGGAGAACGTAGCAGGTGTGTCACTGTACCTTCCATTAGCTTTTCCTGTAATCTGAGTGCATTCTTTCTCATCAGAACCTTTGTGCACAGGCTAACTTCTGACCGTGTCTAACTTCTGACCGTGTCTTAACTTCTGACCGTGTCTTAACTTCTGACCGTGTCTAACTTCTGACTATCTTCCATGTAGATGAGAAGTGTTGGAAGGCAGAGGCAGAGATTGACATGGAGCTTTTCCATCAGGTACAACCAAATGTGCCATGCGTCTGGTGATTACAAATCAGGTCTGCTTTGTGCCATCCACTGGCATCACTGTCTTCAGTGTTTCCATTGCTAAAGTTGGCCATGCCCACACTTTGCTGACCTAGTTACTCAAATAGAATGTGATAAGAGGCCTGAGTATTTTGGGGAAAATTCTATTAGCGCTAGACTTGAGGTGTTGAAGAAGGCATCTGTTTGCACTATGACTAACTTTCTGGTATCAGCATCTCCGATTTCTTGGACATCTTTCAATAGATAGTTGTGCCCCATCACAGTCAGCTCTATTAAATACACACATTGTGTCCAAGTATTAAATGTAGATATACTCTAACCACCAGAGTGTTGTCCACCTACACTGCCAATTTGCAGGGCTAATGTAGAGAAGCAGTGATGAAGATAAGCTCAAAGATCATACACTCAGTGGTGGTCTATACACTCGTGTTCTCATTGAAGTCATCTATTAAGAATCCTTCATTTTGTACCTACCTTCACTGGCATGTGTATAAGGTACAGCTTATAGAGCAATCCTACAGTGCTGTGGTCTAAAACTAGATGATGGCTCTCACAAACTGATGAAGCTGTGCATACCTAGCAACACAAGGAGCTTTTGATGGAGGGTATAACGCAAGTCGCAAGTAGTCAAGTTGTTTTTTACACCGTTTGTAATCACCTGCAAATATACGTCTTTATCTACAGTCATCTGTAACAATCGCTATTTTTGCCCTTTGGTGTCTTTGCAGAATCATCTCATTGTAAAAGTTCCTCCGTACCAAAACCAAGCCATCACCTGCCCAGTGTCTGTGGGGATCTACGTAGTGACTAATGCAGGGCGTTCTCATGAAGTTCAACCATTCACATACACTCCAGAACCAGGTGTGTAAATGCTTCTGCTACTGAATGCAAGTCCTGCCCACTTTTAATTCTGCTACTGATCATAAGCCCTGCCCACTTTTAACTCTGATACTGACCATAAGCCCTGCCCACTTTTAACTCTGATACTGACCATAAGCCCTGCCCACTTTTAACTCTGCTACTGACCATAAGCCCTGCCCACTTTTAATTCTGCTACTGATCATAAGCCCTGCCCACTTTTAACTCTGATACTGACCATAAGCCCTGCCCACTTTTAACTCTGATACTGACCATAAGCCCTGCCCACTTTTAACTCTGCTACTGACCATAAGCCCTGCCCACTTTTCATTCCCTGAATCCCATTCCAGTTTTAAATACTGCAGTCCTTATGCGGTATCTTACCCTACATGGTATTGTTAGGGGTCGTGTGAACAATCGGGTACAAATGAAGTCAAGGCGTCTCAATATATGGTGCAGTACGAAGGAAACCCAAACTGAAATCTCATTAATCCTGAAAAATATTCATGTTTACAGTTGTGGATGTGTCTGTGAAAACAGAGACATCGTCTACAGTCAAGCCCTGCTCCTTTGAACAGATTAAAGGTAACAGATTACAAAAAAAGGAAATATGATGAAAAAAAAACAATTATAATGGTCAGAATATATGAAACACGTGTCAGTATGAGGACTTTTATGAAGCATTCATGTGTGTGTATATATATATATGTGTGTGTGTGTGTGTGTGTGTGTGTGTGTGTGTGTGTGTGTGTGTGTGTGAAGCAAAAAATCACTATTGTGCATTTTTGTGTTAACTGCTTATTAATGATTTTTAAAGTGTTTATGATCTAATTAATAAGTAGTTATAGATCATTATTTTAAATTAATCATAAACATTTGTAAGGGTAGTCTTGTTCTAAAGTTGTACCAAACACGTAACATCGCCTGTCACTGATGTTATCACTGTTATTCTGAACAGTAATGGATAGTGCCTTGATGGTCCCAATATTACCTCTTGTTAAAAGTGAAGACGTAACTCCAATGGAAGTGTCAAGTAACTCTGCGAGCTTTAAGGTTTGTACATGTACATATATGTGCAGATTTGTGCAGATATTTATTTAAAAGAGTATTTTCTAAGGAACATATTTGAGTGGTGCATAATATGAAACAGTAATACAGTTCATTATAATACCATAATTCTCCCCCTGAAAACTTGCCTTTCTCTTAAATGGCTCCTCAACAGACCTCTGAACTAATGAGTTCACCCCCACAGAACTTGGAACTGAGCAACAATATCTCCACCAACAGTCATACATTCCCTAACTCCCTTGCCTGTCAACCAGGAGAGCAAGAGCAGCCTCAGAGTTCGGTTTTCTCCAGCAGTGAAACACTGAACCCGGTTCAGAAGCTGGACATGGCACCCAGCAGCACGTTTCACGTCCCTGTCAAACCTCTGCTCCAGCAAGGGAGTCAGCAGTTCCTCTCGGACACGGACGGTCTGGCACAAGAGAGGTCTGGCAGCAGTACGTGTGCGTTGGTGGGGCTTTCCCAGATGGATGACAGCCCACAGCACCAGCTCTCCCTCCTGCCTCCGGACGAGGTGGCGCAGCTAGAACAGGCCGTGCGGCAGCTGCAGGCAAAGGGGTTCTGCAACATTCAGCTTCAGTCAGAGGACTCAATGGCAAAGAAACAGCAGCAGATTCAGCATCAGCAGATTCAGCAGCAGCAGATTCAACAGCAGCAGCAGATTCAGCATCAGCAGATTCAACAGCAGCAGCAGCAGCAGCAGCAGATTCAGCAGCAGCAGCAGATTCAGCATCAGCAGATTCAACAGCAGCAGCAGCAGCAGCAGCAGATTCAACAGCAGCAGCAGATTCAGCATCAGCAGATTCAACAGCAGCAGCAGCAGCAGCAGCAGCAGCAGATTCAGCAGCAGCAGCAGGTTCTGGAGAACCTGCAACATCAGCTTTTCCATCCCCAGGTTCAAATGCAGTGTGGCCCAGAGCAGCAGGCCTCCACCCAAAGCCTGGTAAAGAACAGCACCTCCCTGTTCCAGCAGTCCCCAGCCCAGCAGCAGCAACAGGCTGCTCTGTTTCAACAAGCCAAAGAACTCATCTCCATTCAACCTGGCTTCCTTCAGCAGACGCCCTCCCATTCCTCTCCTCTGTTGTTCCACACCTCCACTCCTCTGGCAGAGGCCCAGACTCAGCAGGATGTTCTCTACCACACGCAGAAACCTTCGCCCACCCAGGAGCAGGTCCAGGCATCCCTTTTCCAGAGCACCATGAATGTCCTTGACAGGTCCAGCTTGTCTACGGAGTCTCGGCCCTCTGCGACCAACATGTTCCTCTCCCAGAATGCCCTGCCGGGCCAACTCGCAGTAAATAACAGCCATCCGCAGCAACTGGCTTTCCTCAGCTCTATGCAGACATCCACCCTTGAGCCACAGTCTGTGTTCCAGACCTCTACGCAGCTGCCACCCATTCAACACAGCACACCCATGGAGCAGCAGTCACCACCGCAGGCCTCCCAGTCCCAGACAGGCTCTCTCTTTCAGGGCATCTCCCAGTCACCAAACAAGCTCTCCCCTAACCAGCAGCAGGCCGAGCTGCTCTTTACCACCCTGAGTTCGACAATGGCACCAGAGCAGCCCTCCGCTCTCTTGTTCAGCGGGCAGGCTCAGATGCCAATAAGCAGCACTAACCTCTTATCTCCAGAGCAGCAGAACCCATCGCTGCCCTTCGTCCAGAGCAGCATGGTCACGGTCAGACAGGAGGAGCCTTCTGAGCCCATGTCCTTCCAGGACCAGAGTGCTGTCGTGACTAACCAGGCCGCGAGCAAACAAACCCTGTTTCAAGAAGAGCAGCCCATGCAGCTTGCTCCGAGTTCGAGCTCCAGCTCCCAGCCTTCTGTAGACCTTTTTATGGGCCCGAGGAGCATGGCTTCACAGGAGTCGCTTTTTGCCACGCAGAATGGTGTGGCGGGACTCCAGACCACCACCACCTCTTCGCCAGGACAGCAGCCTGCATCCCTGTTTCAGACGACAGTGAGTGGAAGCCTCAACCAGCCCAGCCAGAACCAGCAACCTCGCATATTCCTTTATGACATCCAGAATGGTAAAAATAAAACACCTAAAAAAAAAAACCAAACTACTGTGCAGAATTATTTTATTTGTGTTTGGTTTATCTGGTGTTGAACGTACTGGTTTTGTGCCCTTGTTGTAGAGTGCAGCCAGCTGATGGGCTCCCAAGGAACCTCACTCACTGATCAGATTCTTGCTATCAGCCAATCTGGACAGAACCAGAGGGAGAACAATGGGCAGATCCATTCCTTGATCACCCAGTCCATGTCAGAAACTGGAAGTGCTCTCACTGCATCCCAGAACATGGAAAAGATTGATGACCTGCTTGTGAGTCTGCAGGAGCAAAGCAATAGCCTTGCCCATTCATACTAGGAACGTACATAGTAAGGTAACTACCACATTTTAAGTGCTTGGTATTGGAATGTAAAAAATGTAAATATAAAAATATTTAATATGAAACACATTTGTAAAAAAAATAAATAAAATGAAAGATGCTTTAAGCTGTGGACAAGAATGCAACATTTTCACCAGCAAACAGTCAGTAATACATAAAATGGCACATTTCTCAGGACGCTTTCCATTAAACTGGGCTGAACTGAACTGTCTCAGTGCCTCAGTGTGATGTTTTAAACGGTCTAGTTGTCATTTGTGTTCCCAGGAGGTGAATGGATTAATAGATTTGGAAATTGAAGTTTAATTCAAAGAAATATGATCTTTTTAAGAGATGATTGTTCAAATCCTTTGTTTTTGACACAGAGTTATGTTGATTTGACTTGTGAAAATCCTTCACCCACTTTCATTTTTTCTCTCCAGGCTTTGAGAAACTCGGCGGAGTCTTTATTAGTGGACGAATCCTAATAACTGTGATGTGAGATACGTGAATGTAAAGTATTGAGACCACCTGGAGAAAGAGCAGAGATGTGGAGATCAAGGAGTTACTATTACCCATGCCTTAGTTGGACAGCATCGCTACAAACAGAAGATTTCTATGAAATTTCTGGCAGAAAAAGCTGTCTACTTTAGCAGTGTTTGTTTCCAGCTGTGAATGAAACATATCATTAAAGATGAAATGGTTTGGTATTTCTGTCAGTGCAAACACTTTGCTGTGTGATTTTTATACATTTGTATAAGCAAGTAAGCATGCCGGCAGCTCACTTTTCTGTGTGCACTTGGGACTGAAGCATTGTTGGTGTTTTTTTTATATTTTACTTTAATCAAATCATAAAACAAGGAAATACATTTGTAACGTTATTTGGTCCTATTAGCACTATTAGCATTTTGCTTGTTTATTTGTTTCTTATTCAACCCTTCCTTGTTTATTTGTTTCTTATTCAACCCTTCCTTGTTTATTTGTTTCTTATTCAGCCCTTCCTTGTTTATTTGTTTCTTATTCAACCCTTCCTTGTTTATTTGTTTCTTATTCAACCCTTCCTTGCTTATTTGTTTCTTATTCAACCCTTCCTTGTTTATTTGTTTCTGCCTCAACCCTTCCTTGTGCTTTCAGTCCGATTCATTATGTAGATTAATCCAAAAGTGAAACTTTAAAATGGATAACATTTATAGTTTTGTTCATATAGTTTAAATTTAGGTTATGTGGCCCATGTAATATAATGTAAAGTTTCCAATCCCTCTCTCTCACTTTTTTCTCCCTCTTAATCTCTCCCTCTCACCCTGTCTGTTTATTTGTATATCTCTGTATATATATATCCCAAAATGTGTCCATTAGAATGATGTTAAAAAAATGTGTTGAATGTTCTGTGAATTCTCAAAATATTGACATATCTTTCTAAAAGCCTCTGTGCTTGACTATATTGCTTTCTGGCATCTGGTATGCTGATACTGGGCTGTTTGAAGTTACTGGTAACCAGAGGATATTCTCCAGCTCCTATTACCAGCAGGATTTTACAGTATACTGTCCCTTTATCATTGGTAAGTTTTTACCAGGTTATCTTGCCATGGTGCTATATGCCTTTGATCATGCCTTTAATCTCATCACTATAACTTTGTAAATAAAACCATATTCCTACTGCAGAATATTAACATTCTCGATAGTAGAGGACCAGTCCAGGCCTGACCTCAGGCTCAGAGTCAGCACCACCTTTTACAAACTTTGGAAAAAATTGGCCAGTTTTATGGCTCAAAAGGTTTGGTAGTAGTAGGTTGGGTTGTTTTATGAATGGAAGAACAGAATGTGAAATGATCTGTGCAATTATGCTCTCAAGTTCGTTGCCAGGCTTGTTGTAAAGCTGCCAAACTTTCTTTATTTTAAATTTTATTTTGTGGTAGGATTCACACAGCATGAATACCTGTTTCGTGAGTGGCAGCTGGCTGGTTGTGTATTGTTGTTGGTATGTATATAATTGCATACATTACAAGGGCCCTGCTCTCTGTAATATTCAAAGCAACAGCTCCTTTGAGCTTTTATTGAGATGATTACCATCAATTTGATTGATTGCTTCTTTTGTGACAATTTATGCCTAGTTTTTGAATAGTGACTATTCTGACCTCTGATTAGGTGGGGGGAGGTGCTTTTTTAGATATTTAAAGGAGCCCTCTGCAAAGGAAAGAGCTGTGAACTTGAACTGGAGAAAGAGATGGCTGTGATTGGCCTTCATCTTTACACGATACTGAGTTTCATTTTGCGTGTTTCCATCTGTCATGTAATATTTATGTGAATATATACAAATGTTCTGTTTTGTCAGATTTTGAAACCTGTACTAGTACATAAAACGGTATGTAATTTATTTTTGTGTCAATATTGTCTCAAGAAACATCAAATTAATTGGCTGTATGTATTGAATTACAGCTCCTGTGATTTAAAAAAAGAGAATAAAACAGTAGCTCCACACGATGTGATCATCAACCTTCAGTGATATTGATACTGTATATTTGAGGTGTAGAAGTTTTGTTTAAAAAAACAACAAGGTTGTTTAGATTCCCGGTCTTTTATTTTTTGCTTTTCATCATTTTTGTGACTTTCGATACGCAAGGGGTGTAGAACAAGTGAGCAGTTTTTATCCCAATTGGAAATTAAGAGGAATTATTGAAACGGAGTGTATATTGGGTAGGAAAGATGCAGCAGGACTTAGAAAGCTATCTAATAAATTATAGCATAACATAAACGCGTTTGAATTTGGACCAATAACCATATTAGTTCCCTCATTATTTTGTTTATTGTTGTATATAAGATATTTAATCCTCTTAATGACCTACATGTGTTAAAAATGATCCCTTGACCCTCATAAGTATGCAGTGCTTTGTTTGTTTGTTTGTTTGTTTGTTTGTTTGTTTGTTTTTGGTTATGCTCTTATGTCTTTTATGAATGCGTACCTATATGTATCTAAATTCAGTAGGTTAGATAATACCTTTAGAAGTAAGGGGGGGGGGTGTTTAAGATATGGACAACAGCATTTTTCACTCATGACAATAAACTGCCTTGTGGTTTTAGTCCCCACACTATTTGTAATTTATTAGACAAGTCAAACATTCTTGAATTGTAAAATAAATATTACTACAAAACTGACATCTTTCATGGAAGGCTTATTAAATACTAAAATAATAGTCAACAGCTGTGAATGAAAATTGTAATTGAAAGCAGATTATTTTCTAACTACCCTTTGTTTTAAAATACAGTTGAGACCTTAGGTTGTATCTCAGAGTAGAAACATTTAGTTTATCTTCTCAAGAAAATGTGCAATTTGGTTTTACATAATCAGATGTATTTTAATAAGAATATATACTTCAATTAATAAGAATATATACTGCATTTTTAACAACTTTGTTCAATTGAGATATTAAGCTGCTATGCGGTCTGGTTCATTTATTCACTTTATAAATGTTTTTTCTGCCACCTAGTCTTCTTTTTTAACAGATAAGAACTTATGGTCATTATTCATTCTTTTCCTTTGTTTGTAATTAACACTTTTACATGTCACCATGGTTATTGCGATATTGTGGTGGCTATAGTTCCTGATAAACTGGAAAATACAATATATATTGAGTTATTTTCTCTGTTGTCTTGTTTAATTCGCTCACACGCAAAAGCAATTGTTAAAGTGACTCTGCTACCTGTACGATAAGAATCATTTTGCTTTGCGATTAAGTAACGGACACGTAAAATGCACTGACAAGTAGTGTTCGTGTTTGGGGTAAAGGCAGGAACCTACAGGTTTTATCTCTTTGTTTTTTTCAAATAAGTTATCAGTTTAAAGAGATTAGCCTAGTCAACATATGAATATTTTGTGTTCCTCTAGGCGTTTGTATTCTTGCATTTATTTTTCTGTATTCTTGCTGTTATCAATAAAAATAGATAATATAATTGTTCTTTTGAAACTTTTTCTTTTGTGTTTGTTTGTCCACTCATGCTTCAGACCACACCAAATCTTTATAGATACTAAAGCTTATATATTTTTAATTAAACACTATGAAACAAACACTAATCATAAATATAAAAAAGGCTCTGTCTACACTTAAAAAATCTGTTTCGGTATTACTCTGAAATCATGACGCTTGCTGTCTTAAGTGTCATAATAAAAGTCCAAACTTCAGGAAGTGAATGTTCGCTGCGAAGACTAAAGCAAGATGTGTATGCTACTTTTCATCGTTAGTTAAATTGACTTAAAGGTGCATTAACTCTATTCATCCCATTCTGCTATATTTGTTTTGGGGGTTTTTTCCAAAAACGATATGATGTATTTGCAGAATATTCCTTAATGTATCGTCGTCTGTATGTTGTAGCATCGTGGAGTCCAACGCATGCGCTTCTCGAGACTTTTATAACGAGAGCCGTATAATTTTGTTTGTGGAAGTTGTGCCCTGCTTCACACTTCGAACAGGCGTCGCAGCGGCAAAGCGGTTGGTTGGCACGGAGACTCGAAGAAGATGGCAGACGGGGTTGTGGATGGGGAGAAACTCAGTAAAAAGTAGGAGAACTGTTCTTCCGGCGTGTACAGCGACATGATATTTAGCGAATCGTTTTAAAAAGCTTCGGAGGGAATTCTAACCTGTCCTCAGGGCACCGAGGAAAATTGCTTTCGGTTTTGACAAGGAAGTTGTAACATGTAACGTGGTTGCATCATACAGCTTTCTTGCTAACCTGGTTAGCGTTTTAGAGTTTGAAGAGCAATGATTGTAAACATGTGGAGAATTTTGCTAGACAGACCTTCAGCTGTCTGGTGTGATGCAATAGTTTGCTATTTTTATTAATGTGCCGCCTCAGTGGACCTCTGACTATGTCTACTGGCAACATTAGCAAGCTAAGCTAAGATAGCGAATTCGTATAGTGTCCGGCTTCGTCCAGAATGCATTCTTAGCGTAGCTAGCCAGCATGTCAGCTGTGATGTTACAACCACATTGTCTGTTTGAGAAAAACGTAATTTTCACTGTTGCCTTTGACAGTTATAGCTGTAACGTTAAGCCATTGCGTAGAGTTTACATTTATGTAGATTTAATTTACGGAGAAGCAAAAGTCGATCCAGAAAGCTGACAGGTGGCTAACGAATTTGACATGTCGTTTTTCTGGTTCATAAGATAGGACACACTCAAAATGTTGACCCTTGTAAGAGCAGCCAGGCATCACACGTGGCAGGCCGTTGGGTTGCGGGCACAGAAGTTTGTTCCGCGCTGTCGGCAAACCGTTCCTTTGCTTTTTCAAGGATGTCGCTGGAAAGGTGACAAAAGGTTGGTGGTGTTTAGCTTACATCTAGCTCGCTAATGTTGAAGAAGCAACCAACCTTTTGTCACCCCAATAAATAACATCTCGTTTGGTCTTTTACATTTGCGAGAACGTATCAAGCAACCGCAGTGTTGCGTGAAGAACGCAAGTCCCCTCCTAACGACCCTGTTCCCACTCGTGTTTGTAGTGAGCTGAAGAGGCGCATGAAGGCGGAGAAGAAAGCCGCTGAGAAGGAAGCAAAGAGCAAAGACCAGCAACAGCAAGTCAAGGACATCAATGACCAGCCTCAGCAGAACGTGTTTGGAGCTGACGAGGAGACCCTCGATCCCACCGTAAGGCAAATGCTGCTACCACAATCCAGTCCAGGATTAGGGTGTGAACAACATAAAACCTTTACCATGGTCCTAATCCTGGTCATGCCCTTTGCAAGCAGTATATATATATATATATTTTATGTTCTAATGCACTGATGTCGTTATAGCAATACTTCAACATCCGCTCCCAAGCCATTCAGGCTCTGAAGGGAACTGCGGAAGATCCTTATCCTCACAAGTTTTGCGTGGACCTGTCACTTACTGAGTTCATTGAAAAGTACAGTCACCTACAGCCTGGGGATCACTTAACAGATGTTCTCCTTAGTGTGTCAGGTAAAGACCTTGGAAAGTTTGATCATTTTGCAGTTTAGTCATATGTGGTTTGGTGTCTTCAGCTCTGTAAGGCCTGTTTTAACTTTATTAAATATTCTTTGCACATCAGGTCGGGTCCATGCCAAACGGACCTCAGGAGCCAAATTACTATTCTATGACCTGCGAGGAGAGGGAGTGAAGCTGCAGGTCATGGCCAACTCCAGGTCTGATTTACGCACTACGTCATTAATAAACAAACATGTTTTTGTCCTCAAGTGAACTGCTCGGGCAAGTATATTCTTTACTAGACGGTCAGTATCATGTCATGCAAATGTTACCGTCACCCGCCACCTTCTCAGGAACTACAAATCGGAGGAAGACTTTGTTCACATCAACAATAAACTCCGTCGTGGGGACATTATTGGTGTCCGTGGTAACCCTGGGAAGACCAAGAAAGGGGAGCTTAGCATCATCCCTGTGGAGATGATCCTGCTGTCACCGTGTCTGCACATGCTGCCCCACCTTCACTTTGGCTTGAAGGACAAGGTTGGTTCTTGCTCCCAGAAACCCTGTGGAGCTCCCTTCTGTTAGGTGGACGCCAGGTGCCTGCTGAATTCAGGTGGTTTGGGCTTTCTTTTAAAAGGCGGATATACTTGAGTTTGGTCATTGCTACTGTAGGGTTAAAGTAGACGCATCAGCGGTGTGGTGTCGCATGACTGTGGTTTCAGACTCTGTCACATGACTGTGGTTTCAGACTCTGTTTACCGTTCAGTCATCTGTGCACGTCTTCACCATAGGAAACCCGTTTCCGTCAGAGGTACCTGGACTTGATTCTCAACGACTATGTGAGACAAAAGTTCATCACTCGTGCCAAGATCATAACATACCTACGCGGCTTCTTGGACCAGCTTGGCTTCCTTGAGGTGAGTCGTTAGTCCACGAAGGAAGTACATAGTGTTGAGGAACGGTGAGGCCTAAATTCCCTATAAAAAAGAGGATGTAGATTGACTGACTGTAGCATGTAGTTCTGCTTTTGACGTTGGCGCTTTTCTGGTGCTGCAGATCGAAACGCCGATGATGAATGTGATCCCTGGGGGGGCAGTGGCTAAGCCCTTTGTAACCTACCACAACGAACTGGATATGAACCTCTACATGAGGATAGCGCCTGAGCTTTATCATAAGGTACAGGGTCATGTGCTGTATACACAAATAGAATGGTGCTGTTCCCTCAGCTGCTAGAATTATTCTTATGACACCTGTTCCTGTTTAGATGCTAGTGGTTGGAGGCATTGACCGTGTCTATGAGATTGGTCGTCAGTTTAGAAACGAAGGCATCGACCTCACCCACAACCCTGAGTTCACCACGTGTGAGTTTTATATGGCCTACGCAGACTATCATGACCTGATGGAGATGACTGAGAAGCTTCTTTCAGGTCTGTTCCTTGTTATGCCATTATACTGTCATTGTTGTTCCTTCTTGAACTGTTTGTGTTCATTCCATATGTGCCAAAAAAAATTCTATACCATCATGCTTCTAAATTATGTCCAAATGTGTGGAAACAGCTGTGTTTTACTCCTTAGTGTAAAGGTGCTGTTCTTGTTCATTTCAGGAATGGTGAAGCACATTACAGGTGGTTACAAGGTGACTTACCACCCTGAAGGACCAGAGGGACAGGCTTATGAAATTGACTTCACTCCTCCCTTCAGCAGAGTAAGCATGACCCATAACCTGGAAAAGGAGATGGGAGTGAAGTTTCCAGCCCCTGACACCTACGACACAGATGGTAAACCTGAATGTTATACATACCATACTGAAGCACAATGTCATACTGGCAGTTGCCAAAAACAAAAGAAAGTTAAAGAAATGTTGCATTCTGCTCCAGAGGAAACTCTCTGTCAGTAGTAACTCAAGCTCAAGAAAACTTAGTACATTAAAACACTGGAAACAGTAACTTTTATGCAAGACTGTAGTGACACGATACTCTATAATGTTATAATAAGTAGCGAAATAACAAATATTGACAGCAGTTTTGTTTGTTAGAATTTTTTGTGTGTTTTTTCTTGCACAGAAACTCGCAAATTCTTTGATGATCTGTGCGTCCAGAAAGGAGTGGAATGTTCAGCTCCTAGAACAACTGCTCGTCTCCTAGATAAGGTCGGTTTACTTCAGAACCGCCCTGCTATATTTCACAGCATGTTTGTACAACGGTGATTCATTTGTTTAAAAAGATCTCAGTGTATCTATCTGTACTGTCAGAAAATGCATCTGAATTGAAATGAGTGTTTTTAAGTACAAACTATAATTTAACCAAAGTTTCTAGGAACCACCGCTTTAAACGTTACAGATGTATTTGAACAGGTTTTTCTTGTCATATCTGCAGAGGTGTTGTGGTTATATTCTGACCTCCTCCTTTGTTGCAGTTGGTTGGAGAGTTTTTGGAGGTGAGGTGCATCAACCCAACGTTCATTTGTGACCACCCCCAGATCATGAGCCCTCTAGCAAAATGGTGAGATCGCACCCTGCCACTCCAGACCTGCTCCTTTAGGCATCTGTGCTATCAGTTAGAGATTGATCTCGGGGCCCATTTTCTCTTTGTGTTTCCGCTTAGGCATCGATCGGAGAAGGGGCTAACTGAGCGCTTCGAGCTTTTCGTCATGAAGAAGGAGATCTGTAATGCCTACACTGAGCTGAACGACCCAATCAGGCAACGCGAGCTCTTCGAGCAGCAGGCTAAGGTGAGGCATTTCACGCCGTGTTAAGATTTTGGACGCGTACATAAACTTTGGCTCGTGTGTGTAATTGCTCTCCATGTGTCATTTGGCAGGCCAAAGCAGAAGGAGATGATGAAGCCATGTTCATAGATGAGACGTTCTGCACCGCGTTGGAATACGGACTCCCGCCGACCGCAGGATGGGGCATGGGCATCGACCGCCTCACCATGTTCCTCACGGACTCAAACAACATCAAGGTAGTCGCTCATTCCCGTTACAGTAGCTCATCATCTGTGCGCTTGATAATTTGCTCATCTATACAACTGAGTGTTATAACCTGGTATTAAACCAGCTACCACTGCAGTTCAATCAGGTGTTATAACCTGGCATTAAACCAGCTACCACTGCAGTTCAATCAGGTGTTATAACCTGGCATTAAACCAGCTACCACTGCAGCTCAGTCAGGCTACCACTGCAGTGCAACTGCTTGGTCCATCACAGTTTGACTTTGAGGGAAGTCAGGAATTATACAGCAAAGATCAGTCTGATCCATTAAATGAACCGATGTAGAGAAATAGGCTCACGGTAGTGGTAGTGGCCAAGACTCCAATAAATGTTTTGAGGCATGATGTGAGCCCTTAAAGGATGTTGTGTTAGACTTCATAAATGTTGGAGGAAGCGTGTTAATCCTCGATTTTCCATGCTCTTTGTACTGTAGACTTAACACTGTACAAATACAACCAAAACTACACACATTCTTAGACCAGTGAACAAACTTGCTGTGCGTTGCTGTGTAGACATGTTCATTAAATTTGCATTCTTATGGATTTCTGTTGTAAATGTGTTGCAGGAGGTCCTTCTCTTCCCTGCCATGAAGCCTGACGATAATAAACCTCCCCCGCCAGCAGAGGGCACTTCAGTTTAACACTGTGATATTTTAATGTCATCTGCTCAGAATCCATGACTTAACGAAACAGATATGACGTCCAGGATGGGGTTTGTGTTAATATTGGGGTTTATATCTTTAATGTGAAAAGCTTTAAAACTGTAAAAGGGAGAAGTCAAAAAGTTTTGTTTTATGTCCAATGTTGGAACAAATGTACCCCATTTACTGTTTTTGCTTGTTGAATCTTCTTGAAATCAAGGTGAGGCACGAATCGGTGAAGCAGATTGATTCGTATTCAGTCGTATTTTGGTGTTAAACTGGTTTTAACACCACCAGTACACTGTATTTTTAATCCCAAACGTATCACAAATAAATTTACGAGCGTAATTAACTTGACGCGTCTCCGGGGGTTCTTATCACTGTACACCGCGGTGTAATGAGATGGTTGTATCCGAGCAGGACCAGGAGAGTTAACAGCACTCACCAACGTGAATTTTCGTTATTCCCGATATACAACGTCGTTAAATTCGTTCTGCCCTAAAGGAAATCGGTGGTTTCTGTGAGCTCTCATTCGAGGTTGCTGGCAACCGGTAGTACGACTGCGAATATCTACAAAAGAAGCTCCAGCGTCGATGAAAGCCATTCGACTGAAGGCTGTAAAGGACTCGAGGCGTAATGTAGACCCTTCGTAGGGGAAGACGCCTCATGACATTATCACATGTATGCATTATTCAGTCGAATCGCCAGTCTCCTCCATCACATCTCCTGATGTTATATTTTAATCAGCGTCACCAGGAACGTCAGGATTTGGAAGTTCCCTGTGCCTGCAACGTGTTGCTTTGCAAACGAATATTTTAGTTCATTTATCCATGAACGTTATTAACTATGAAGCGGTGAACTCATTAGCACTGTGAGGGGTCACTGTTACTTTTGTTCACCGAGAGCGCGCGTTCACGGTCGCGCGCTTTTCGCACGGTCAAGCGCATCAGCCTGTTATTTCATTCAAGCCGAAAATAATGAAGATGGCGTTGTGCGCTGTGCTCCGGTTCTCATCAAACTTTTCATCAGTTTTGCCCTTGCTTTCAAGAACCGCACGTAATTCTTCATGCCAAATACTGCGGAGGCCGAATACTTTCAGGACGTTTACTACTACCTCGTGGCTCGCTGAAGGTAAAACAGTTTAGTCAAATTATTTAGCAGGTTATTGAACCCAAAACTCGCTAATATGCCGAAACTACCTGCTCCGATTCAGAGGTCAATTATATTTTCATGCTGTTTCCACTCAGTTTTTTTTTGTTTATTTGATAAACGTTCTGGTAGTTTTGGTAGATGTGTCTGAAGCTTTAAAACGTGCATGTTAAACTCTTGCAAACTGTTTTATTTGCTCACATTGTCCTAGTAACTTAATGTTATCTGTAGGTTACGTCACAGCCTGGCTTGTATCTGCTACAGATAGGTTACTTTTTAAACGAGTTTCGGAGTGGACTGGGTTAAATTATGGATTTGTACTAAAAAGAAATCACTTCGAGCATTAATTGATTTAATCGCAGTAAACGTTAGGCCACGATGAAAACTTTTAATTACGATGAACTGTATGCATCGTTTAATTTAATTAGCTACAAACACCACCGTACAGAAATGTTCACAGTTTAACATTTCAGTACATGCCTCCACTAAACTGCAGCTTTAGCCGAGCATTATGTTAGCTTGTTTTTCGTTATAGCCTGATTACACTAAGGTTAGTGTGCTTCTCAATGATCCCGGTAGTGGTTTTGGTTAAGAACTCGTCGCATTTCGTAAGATGTTAGTTGGAAGTGCTGAGGAGGCATTTAACCGCCCCCTCAGGGAATCCTAAACAGGACTGTAGTTGACTGCCTTTCTTACATCAGTGTTACTTGTACCAAGGAGATTGGGATATTCGGATCATTGTGATATATATTTATTTATTTTTGCTGACTGTCTTGACATTTTGCCTCCTCATGATTCGAACAGCATGTCGCTTCTGAAAACCTAGTTTTGGGGCAGGTCTGAGAGGACATGTAGGAGGAGGTGGTGCTGAACAGTATGGTGGCTTGTACAACACACTTCTGACTCCAGTTCAAAATGGTACATAAAGCGATCTTTGAGCTGTAATCCACTTTGCTAACACTGATTTCATCATTGTGTTCTTTTTTACCTTCTGTATTCCAAATATTCTGTATAAAAAAAAAAAAAAATCTGATGTGGTTTGTTGGCACTGTGGTGTCAGAAGGTTGTGGAAGTTCAGGACCCTTCTAAGTGGACGTCTGCTTTTAATTTCAGCGTAGCAGTTCGGGAGTAATGACAGGCCACAATGTGACCATGCAGATCCTGAGTAGAGATGTTATTCTCCTGTGTGTTTTGGAGGTCTACTGGATAGATTGTTTGCGCTGCAGTTTCAAAGTGAATGCAATTTTTTTTTTTTTTTTTACTATTATTATTATTATAGTCTGACCAAAGGACTATCAGTGTGCTGCAGTTCTCAGTGGAGTTTGATCTTGTTGGGTCAGCGAATATGTAGAATATGATAAATGGAGCCTTACAGTGTTAATGGGAGTCAATAATTAATAGTATTGTTCCAGTTTAGACTGAAAACACGCATATGGTCTTGTTTCTGTAGCTCTCAGATTTACAGACAAGCATGAGTGGGTGCGAGTCGAAGGGGGGATTGGTACAGTCGGCATCAGCAGTTTTGCTCAGGTATGTTACTACCCCCCCCCACCACCCATAAAGACTTAGTTTATGCCTACCAGACTGTTTTATGGTGCCTTTTATTTGTAGTGTCTGTGGTTTCTCAACCATTTATCCATTTTGGTTCAATTTCTAAAGCTTTGCTCTTTGCACCCACTTCTGTGAACAGTGAAGACAGATCACCTCAAAAAAGCCAGTTTCCCAGATCAAGATTTGGCCTAAACCAAGACAAAAAAGGCCATTTCAGTTTTATTATTTTATTAATTCGGGTCTAGGACATTTATGTCTAGGTGTTTAAAAATGGATCCTTACAATATATCATGACAGTGACCTCTAATAAATCACTTGTCTTTTATTAACCATAGGATGCATTAGGCGATGTGGTATATTGTGGGTTGCCAGAAGTTGGGAAAAGACTTCAACCAATGGGTGAGTGCTGTTCAAAAGTAAATTCTCTCTCACCTTTTTTGTTGTCACTAGACATCTCTCCTCCTTGCCTTTTAGAGGAGTTTGGTGCTTTAGAAAGTGTGAAGGCCGCTAGCGAGTTGTACTCGCCATTAACTGGGGAGGTAACTGAAATCAACACAGAACTGACAGAAAACCCTGGACTTGTGAATTCTTCCTGCTATGAGCGTGGTGAGTCTGCCTTACTGTGACCCAAAACTAACACAGAAACTAGCCACCTCAACCTGAGAAATCCTCATGTAGTTCCCTCAAACACTCCTTGATTCTTTCTCCTGTCTTTAAGGATGGTTGATTAAGATGACCATAGAAAACCCTGGAGAACTTGAAGCCCTCATGGATGAAGCTGCTTATGAAAAATACATCAAATCACTTGAGTAAAATCTGTTCAATCTACTTGCTGATATTAATAATGAAGAGACTATAGTTTTTTTTCTGTTAGAGACTGTACTAATAAAACTGTGGAATACATGTCTTAATTTGCTAATAGTTTCACCAAAGTAGTTTCTGTTAAGTCTTGTAGACTAATAAAAACTTGGGTCACTATCAGGTGCAGGATCAGTTTCTAAGGTTGGTAAATGCTTCTAAATAACTTGTTTCTTTAAAAACATCATTTAAAAATGTCAATCAGATGATTGTATAGTAAACATTTTCACCTTCTCTGAATCCAGGTTTGTTTCCAGCAAAATGTTTTTCATCATTTAATTTCAAGAAATTGCTCCAGTTAGTCAATGTAGAATTGTCATTGGTCACCAAAATAAGTTTGACATGTTCATATTTATTTTAAATACACCAAAAATCTTTAAGACCTTTTTAATACAAAGGCCGAAGGTTTTTTTATGTAATGTAGTACAAGTGCGTATGTTTAACAGATGCATGCATGCATGCAGACATTTTGAATGTGAAATTGCGGTATAGATTTATTTTTGCATTTGTTTCTTTCCTCATGCAACTCCAACAGATCAGCAAACGTTCATGAAAATAAACTACTGAAAATAAACTACTCAAATGAAGTAACAAAACTAATCCTTATTAGTTCAATGAGTAAGGAGTTCAATGAGTAAGGAGTGGGGTCCAATAGCCCATTGACTAAGACGATTGATGATACATTTACATGTGATATGGTTGCACTGTTATGTTAGTTACATGTGATATCGTGGCCCTATTATGAAATTTCTTTACCAGAGCTGTTTTCCACAGTTTTGCCATGTCCGCATGCTTTTAATGATCTAGCCTAATTATTTTTGAATAACTGAATCTGACTTGGCCAATCATTCACTTAAAATTAAACTGAGAAATATGTTGCAACCATTTAAATTGTCTGAAATTTGCAGGGAGGTAGAGTGGGAGATACATACTGGTTAATTTGCCGGGAGGTAGACTGGGAGATGCTGGTTAATTTGATTCCAACTATTGCACATTCATTTCACCTGTGGCCTGGTTACTTCAGAGTAGACGGGCTGACAAATTGAAACAGTATTATGCTTACGTTTGTGTAAAAGAATAGAAGGGTTTAATACCAACTTCCTCATACTGGTACAAACAAACACATGAATAAAGGAGAGACCCGTTTCCGTCTGGCTTATCTCATCCTGGATGTGGAGAAGGGATAGAAACTACGCCTGCTTCTTCATTCAGGCACTTTGCACTTTAACCTTTGCCCTTGGGTTAAGAGACAGATGAGTTGCAGGGATTATCATCAATGATTAATGAAATAGTTCATAGTCTCAGTTTGTCATATTATTGAAGCTCAATATATGACTAGTTAATTTCTAAATGTTAAAGGAGTTGTCTAGTATTTTGTCCAAATGAAATGGCACATTATATGGAAATATATGCTTAAAATGACATAAAATGATATACTGGAATAATATTTATTTATATACCAGAAAATAACCCGTATCATAAAGTATGTGTTGCTGAACCAACATGACTAACTTTCTCAGATGTGATAATGAGGCACCATTGCTGCAGCTCGTTTAAAACTCTCCTCCAGCAGATTAAAAACTCCTCCAGCAGATTTTAAAACCCTCCTCCTGCAGATTTCCTACTTTAATTTACTGTCACCACCACATCTGATATGATGCTGCTCAAAAATATTTTGGAGGTGTGTGTATTTGTTCCAGATATATATTTTGGGTACGCTTATACAATAGTAGTACAAGACCAAAGTATTTTATTTGACAAAAAAGAACATATTGCCTCAGGAAAGTTGTGCTTTGGATTTAATGTTTGAAAAATTACCATAGATTAAAGATTACAATACAGCAGTTTTTAAGACCTAAATTCATTACAACCAGGGGTTGGTGCTTCGTGCAGTTTTGTTAAGGTGCTTATTTCATTTACTTTACACATGCTGTAATAGAAGCCCTCTAGTGACAAAATAATAAATAACAAAAGCCCCAGTAATAATTGAATAAATGAATTATAAATAAATGTCTAAATATATTTTATGTAATATTTAATCTGACACTGACATTTTTCTCAGTGCTTGAATGTACTGAAAGTCGTCATCTGCTTTTCTCAGCTGACAATGTAAACTCAGTTACAAAATAGTAGATCGGAAAAGAAGACATTCAATAGCCCTGGAATATTGGGTATTAACAATAAATAAATGATTTACCTAGCAGCTAAAAATTATTTTTTATAAACATAAAAATGATTAATCGTCTGAATTCAAATGATTACTGCAGTGTGATTAGTAAAGAGTGGAGATGTAAAGATGTCCCAGAACCATTACAAAGTAGTAGCCAAATTGAAAAATACAGAATTAGACAAAATAAAAGTCGTCTTAAAACTCTTGTTAATGATATGATTTACATGAAAAGCAGATATACATTTAGATAGATAGATAGATAGATAGATATATTCCAGCTGACATTTATAGATATTCAAAATTGTAGACGAACATTACAAGAAAGCAATAAGGCAATTTCCATAGAAACGACTTTTCGACGGTTTTTTAAAGCATAGTTTTGTCATTTCTTTTTACGACTCTATTTCAGTGTAGCTTCACATTTCCTGTTAAAGATTCAGCGCAGAGTTGCCATTGGCTGGTATCTTCATATCCCATAAAACACTGCACTGCCACTTCCTTTTTCTTTTCGGCCATATTCCGCCCAGGACGGTATGTGTATTTATGTTTCCAAGTCATTTAGTCTATCCTCTTGAATCCTTTTTAAGTACACATCAAATAACATTTGGATTCTCTCAGATGAGCAGCGTAGCTTGCTGGTTATAAGAATTTATCATTATTGTCCACGAGTTATATATAAAAGCTGTAAAAAAAAGATGAAGAGAAATCCCTTGTGTTTGGGTCGCTGTAGTTCACTACATGCACGCGTATGCGCTTTAGTGAAACGTGTAATAAACTTCACTAGTAAAATAAGAGTGCATGACGCTAGCTAATCTCTACAAAATACTTTCCTCTTATTTTTTGTTAGTCTTAAGAAGCTATTAACACCTCAAACCACCGTACCTATCTAGCCGGTTAACCCATTAGCTTGCTAGCTGGTTCACCGGCATCTTGGTTCTGCGAGTTTGCTAACGCTAGCTAGCTGCTATGCTAATTGAACTAGCAACGTATTTAAGAGTTCATATTGTTTTTCTCAGGGTATAAGCAGTCATGGCCCCCAGTCGGAATGGCATGATCTTGAACCCCCACTTCCACAAAGACTGGCAGAGAAGAGTTCGTACCTGGTTCAACCAGCCAGCCAGAAAGCTTCGCAGGCAAGTCCTAAGTGCTCTCTAAAGCATGTTCGTTTTCACTCATATTCTTTTCTTTTTATGTGCAAATATTTTGGTGAAGTCGCTTCATAATTGATTTTGTGTGTGGTGTTAGCTACTGTACTTGGGTGCAGATAATTTGTATGTTACGTAGCTCGTAGACCCTGTGATTAAGATGAAGTTTGGTGTCGTTCCGCAGGCGTAAGGCGCGTCAGGCCAAGGCGCGTCGTATTGCTCCTCGACCAGTTGCTGGACCTCTGCGACCTGTAGTCAGGTGTCCCACAATTAGATACCATAACAAGGTCCGGGCCGGACGTGGCTTCTCTCTGGAAGAGCTGAAGGTACGTGTGGTTAAGATGGAATGAAATTCATGTGCTTTACTTTAAAGGTTTAAAGATGCAGATGGCATGGCAAAATTAAGATGTTCTGCTGCTGTGGCCTGAGCATCTAGTGCTAAGACAAGCATTGTTTTTATAGATGTTCTGTACTCTATGGGACTTATTTGGTGCCAAGCTCTTGTAGGTTTTCTGGAGAGATCTAGCGCTTTGGTCATTTTATTTCTTTGCTACATCAGACAGTTTCTGAAGAAAAATGGTTTCTTAAAGCATATATGTGATTGGTTGTAGGCTGTAACCATTGCAGCTACTTCCATGTGTGAGCTCTCATCTCAGGAGTGTATCACCTTAAATATTTAGTACCCCTGAGTAGAGTAATTGTAGTGATATAAATGAGTGATTGTTAAATTGTAAATTTGGAAGGCAAAGCCAGTAATTGGCAGAATTCATAAATGTAAATAAAATTCCCGGCCTCTTCCTCGATTCTGTAACTTTACCATTTAGACTGTAGTTGCTGTTTTAGTTTGCCTTTGAAATGGTGATTAATTGCTTTGTTTAATGTACATTAGTCTGTTGAAGCAACGGTCAGATGATGACAACATCTCCGGAATCTCTGTACATCTCTGATGATTCTCTTTGAACCCCTTTTTGCTGATGACTGTTGCTCTTTACCTAAACAACCCTTTTGAGTCTTCGCCTAAACGAAGTGTAGTAACTCCAAACTCGTATGCATGTTGGCCTGTCTTTGGCGCTCTCTTAGGCTGCCGGCATCAACAAGAGGGTGGCCCGCACCATTGGTATTGCCGTCGACCCTCGGCGCCGCAACAGGTCCACGGAGTCGCTGCAGGCCAATGTGCAAAGGCTGAAGGAGTACCGCTCCAAGCTCATCCTCTTCCCCAGGAAGGCCTCCGCACCCAAGAAGGGAGACAGCAGCGTGAGTAGCTCAGCACATGGTGTGGCGTCCACTCGGCTTCTTGACCTGTTGGCTTGGTTTCTTCTGACACGTGAGCAGAGAGCTTCAGGTCAAGTTTGAGTCCCTGTCCTGGCTCTGTCTTTGCTGGTCAGATTGAAGTGCATTTGAATGCTTGGTGTTAATAGAGACCGCAAGAGACTTGTACAGCGCTGCCTCAGTTTTATTCACAGCGTCGGAGCGTGGAACGTCTGTGTGCAGCTGTTCGCTCTTTAATGCGAGTCTTTCAAAAGACATTGAGCCAAGCCGTTTTGCATGGTGCAGGTCCGTGTCTGTTCCAGCCCTGTCGTGCTGGAGGAATGAAGCATTGGTGCATACATGACATCACAGTGGGTGCTCAATATGTAGCACTGAACTCAAAATAAAAAACATAATGGCATGCTGCCTACCATCTGGAAGAACTTCTATAATTCACTGTTTGCAGTCAGATGATGACAACATCTCCGGAATCTCTGCACATCCGTGATGATCCTTCTTTGAACCCTTTTCCAGCTGATGACTGCACTGTATTTTCCACATTTCCTCTTGTGTGTCTACTTGCGGTTCCCTTTTTTCCTCACCCGTTTCTTCCTTTTCCAGGAGGAAGAACTTAAGATGGCCACACAGCTCACTGGACCAGTCATGCCCATTAAAAATGTAAGTATTGTTCAACAGAGCAAGAAGGGTCTTGGTCACACTGGCCATTGGTGAAGAATTTATCCACAGTCTGTAATGTCTGCTTGTTTCTCAGTTTCTTCCTCCTTGTCTACCTTGTTGCTCCTGCAGGTGTATAAGAAGGAGAAAGCCCGCGTGATCTCGGAGGATGAGAAGAAGTTCAAGGCCTTTGCCAGCCTGCGCATGGCCCGTGCCAACGCTCGCCTCTTTGGCATTCGTGCCAAGAGGGCAAAAGAGGCTGCTGAGCAGGAAGTTGAGAAGAAGAAATAGACTGCTGTTTGTATGAAACCCCCAAATAAAGACTCCCAAAAACATTCGCTGTCGTTCTGTGTGTGAAAAGGCTTCAGTCGTACCAATTGTGTTCTCGAGATAAATTTCAGAATTCTAAAGCATAGCAGGCTGCAAAACTCTATTCTTTTTATTTCATTTAGGGACCTTGTGATCCCCCTTGTGTTGTTTTAACCACCAGATGGCAGTATACGGTAACAAGCACTTCATTGAGGATTCTGGTTTGATTCGTCTGATCTGTTTATCTTAAGGGTAGTAAACAATTCGTCTCAGATTAAAACAGCGTTATGTGCTTTTGCCTGATGTTTTTAGCAGCCGTTACTGGTTCGGTTCTTTCTCCTGGGAATGAATTTGATGGACCTAGAGGAAACCTTAAACCTATAATAGCAGCACTCGTACTATGACTTTGTAACATATTGCTAGTGTTTCTCTATTGCTGGGCAGTAAATGCTGTATATTAATGTCATACAAGGCAGTAGATGGCACTTGGGTGGAAGTTTAGTAAGCAGCGAGGATGGTGGGTGTGTTATGCAAACATTACACCCTCACCACCCAGCTTTGGTTACTTGTGGTGGGTGAGTTCATGTAGCCTGTAGGCCCATGTTGGAGAGAAAAAGAGTAAGTATGTAGGCCTGGGCGTGTGTCAAGACTGCATTATTTTTCCATCTTATGAAACAGCTCCTCCATTTTGACATCCCTGGCTTTTACACACAAAGGCGTTAGATGTAATTGCCTAGAGAGAACACAGGATTAATTAAAATTATCTTGAGAAGCTTTAGTTTGAAATGTCAGCAGATCCTTTCTAAGGGGGACAGCTGACAAGAAGGGTATGTGAATCACACATGGACCTTTTTTCCTTCATGGAAGGTTTTTTTTTTTTTTTTTTTTTGGTGTGAAGTAGTGAATGTGCTTTCACCAGTAGGGGGAGCTTTGAGTCAACTAGGCACCGAGACCTTTTGCCTTAAAAAAGCATGTAAATGCACCAGGCCAAGAATATCTCAATACAGGGGAGTGAAACAGAAAATTATCTTACATATGAGCTTATATAAGTAGTCCAAAATAGGCTTTGTTTCTCCTTTGTTTTCATTTTTTGGAATCAAATGGTTACGTTATAGCATTCACTCAAACGTTATGAATGGCTGTCGTCACACGTGAATGATTCAGAAATACTTTAACTAAGCATTATAATACGGTGTAACATAGTGAATTACATGCCTTCACTTCAAGTAGCTTTAATTACAGGCTCTCTCCCGTTCGCAAATGTCTTTCTTGTTGCGATCTGGTATCTTGTCCATATGTACCACTGAGGTGCTCTAATAATGGTGTTTGAACATTTCTTCTCGCAGATTAAGCTGCGAATCCATTCTTAACTGCTCGAATGAAGTCGCGGCTGTAACGCCTGTGGGACTCGGCTGTTCACGCAGCCGCAGATGGCAGGGCCGCTCTAAACTGGAGCTCAGGTGGACTCCTTTGAGCCCTGCTGCTCCACGCGCGCGCGGAATCCCCACATGGGCTCCGCCACTTCCAGTGGGAGGTGAGAAGTTACGGGGGCAAGGTTTCTGTTTGGGTTTGTCTATTAAGTATCAAGTTGTCGGAGAACGGATTGATGCCGCTGTCACTGTTGAGAATTTGGCGTCTTTATAATAGCAGCCTCCCTAACTGAGACGCATGCCCGACAGGGGAAGTAATTAAAATCATCACTTTGCAACCTGCAAAATTCTAAGAGCTGTTAACTAATCAGAGCTTCCTCCAAGATTATGGTGTATGCGGGAAACCATTTAGATTATCGCCATTTCCCCCACTTTGTCTCGTTGGAAAAGCAAGTAATGTAGCAATGTCTGACTGAAATCAGCAACCGCACAGAGGCCACAACAACAAACGCCGATTGAACAGAAGAGTTAACTGAGGATGGAGATAAAGTACTCAGCCTTAGGGGGGAACCGATTCCAGTTTCCAGTGCAAAAATGGAGCGGGTTCATTGTTTTAACATCTTGTTATCTAATAGAGGGAAGTGGGCAGATGTATGAGAGATGCAGTAGTAAGGTACTTCAACAGGTCATGTGCAAATGCACTTAACACGAGGGAGCGCACATACCGTGAAGTGAGTGATGGTTATATAAGCGCCGAAAAACTCGGTGGGTAGTGTGTTTAAACTGGAGTTGTACGGTAAGAAAGGGCCGGTAACAGCTCTGTGCTGGTTGGCACTGTGCAAGCGTTTCATTTTTCGATGCGTTTGGGGTTGCGTTTCCTTGCAGCTTTTGCGTGTAGGTAGGTTATAGAGCCTGGTGTGTTAGTGAAATTCACGCGGACTGTTTAAATAAAACAGAACTTTTGATGACGTCCTTTCTTTGTCCATTTCTTGTCCTATGTGGCATTCATCAGATCATAACTAGCACTCTGTCGCGCGCGCACATTGCAATAATTTGGAACAGAAGAGGATGGCCCCCCCCCTTGAGTCTTGGTTCCTCTCAAGGTTTCTTCCTCATGCCTTAGGGAGTTTTTCCTT
>JAOXYF010000001.1:2108429-2135864 GCA_028565775.1 Sternarchorhynchus goeldii | reverse complement strand
TTGTAAAGCTGCTTTGAGACAACGTCTGTTGTTAAAAGCGCTATAAAAATAAATAAACTTGAACTTGAACTTGAACAGTTTACACTTCCAAATTTGACGTATGCCTAGATATTTTTGCTGATTCCTTCACAGTGCGGTGTGGTCCAGCACTGGCCCTTCTGTGAGCTTCGTCTGAGTGTGATAGCTAAGGGTGATCTGCTCTCCTTGTTATCCTTCCGTCTTCAAAAAGAACGCATCTGATTGTGTCGTGAAGACTGACATTCATTCATGCTACATGGATAGTGACGTTGCACACTAAAATCAAGCAGTTTACCACTGCAGCATTACGACGTTTACATGCAGCCGGCCTTGTGGCTATAATAAAAACAGTACGATGATGCCTTAACGAATCTGTCGTGCTGAATTAACACCTACGTTGTTCATTTAAGTCAAACACCTACACAACTATACACTATAAGAGTTAATTTGTCATTTGGAATCGTATTGTATGCATACAATGCAGGCATCTTACAATGGATTGCCTTCTTACGTTCGCCTTTACGCGCTGACTCTTGTCGACTTTTTAAAATTGACGTCAGTTAGGGGAGTTTTTTCTGTTCGCACCAGGGCTGTCAGATAAGTGGCAGTCAGACGTGCCTTTGTGGTCCTCGAGTGGAATATGACGGCACGTTATCAACCTCCTCCTCCTCCTCTTCGGCAGAAGCGCTTTGGGGCACATCTCACTCCCTCTCAGCTTTCAAATGCGCCCGAGTTTCGGAAAATTTAACGGCGGTGGAGGAAAGATTTAAATAAATCGAGAGCGTCAACAGGAGGTAAGAGTGATTTCCCATTCACATATTTATAGATCCGTTACATTGGCAGTCGTATTTCAGGCATTTAGTATTAAACAATTACTCGCTATTCAAATTCCATTTCGTTTGTTATATCTGTGATGAAGAGGCAATGAGCACAATGGGTACATTTCTATTTAACAAATATTAGTGATTTGTTTTTTTTTTGAGGTTTCTTGACATAGCCTGCCGTTAAGTGCCGCGTGTCAATATAGTACTAAAGCACTACAGTCCATCGGTAAATTACTTTTCACTTGGCCATGAACATAAAGCTAAGTTGAAAGGGGAAACAAGATCCAAGCTCGGACCCGAGTCGTTATACAGGCAAGATTTAATAACTGGTGCGGCAGAGAATTTCCGTCGTTCCATATCGGAGTTGCGATGGTGAGAAGTATTGAAGAAGATTCGCAAATTCAACAGAAAAAGGTGTCAAAACCAACACAAGTAGGGTATGTGTACATCGTTATCATTTACTCTTAAGGTGTTACTGCGCTTATAGCTTTGCGAGGAATAGAGTACGATTTAGCAGTTTGGTTTAACGTAGCTAAATCAAATGTTCGGAAATGTTAAATCTCGATGAATACACACATTTTCAGAATGCACATTGGGTATCTAGTGTTTTGTCATTTTGTCTCTTGTCGTGGTTTTATAGTTTGTGTTTGTGAAAATAAATTTCAGGCGAATCTGAAATTTCACACGCCAGTTCCGACCGCTCTTTCTAAAAACATCAAACACCGACAGCTACAAACTTGGATTTCTCGGTAAATTAACTCGCGCAAGAAGCCAAGAAGTCAAGTCAAGAAGCGAAAGTAGCTTTCCATGAGCCGTGGTGCTGAAAACAAATTACGCGCAATACTGTGCGTTTTGTGGCTGCTTTATATGAGGCTATTGTCTTTGGCACTGTCGGTTTGTTGACATTAGATATAAGGAGACGGAAAACTGTAGGGTTAGTCATTAAGGCTGTTGCATAGCAGACATAGCAACCGGCACTGTTAAGTGAAAGAGTATTTTAGCATTTGTTGTGGGCGCAAGGCGGAACCGCCCAGGCAACGGTAAAAGGACTGATCAAGATTCAAATAGCTTTTTTTTTCTCTTCAGAACACTGCTATATGACCGTACATTGAAGTATCCGTATATAATCAAATTTTGTTTCACCAGAAATGTTTTTATGTTTGTTTGTTTTTACATGATTGAGTAGATATTGTTTATATGGGGAAAGGTATAATTAAGCATCATTTATAAGCCATATGTATAATGTGTGTTGTATTTAGATTTCTTGGATTCTTGGCTATATTTGGATTCTTGCCTGAAAATACTCCATAACACGTCTATTACTTTTAAATGGATGTAAAATTAATTTAGCTTTTTTTTTTTTCAAAGCAAAAAGGTCTGGTATTTTGAGACCAGCATATAGAATCACATTTCTTTTTTTCCTCTTTAGGGTTTCTCTGTGGAGGGTAGCGTTAACTACCTCCTCATGCATCTCTGCTAGCCCAAATTCTCCATATGGTAGTTCTGAGTCCATTCCTCTCAACCACAGCAAAGCTGAGAAAGAGATGACCACAACTCTGGTTCGTTTACCAAGTGAAGGTCTTTGAATTGGTTCGAGAGCTGTTCGCTTGTAGAGTCAAAGTTCCCTCCAGCTGTATCTTGCTCTCATTCACCGGTCTCTCTCCATCCACGCCGAGCTGCGATGAGTGAGTCTCAGGAAGCGATCTCTCCCGTGGCCGGCATCGGAGGACCTGCCGCCTGCGTCACCAAAGTAGAACTGCGGGTGTCCTGCAAGTCCCTGCTGGACAGGGACACACTCAACAAGTCTGATCCCTGTGTCATGCTGATGGTTCAGGCTCAGGGCCAGTGGACTGAGGTAAGAGTGATGTCTTCCTCTTTGTGAAGAATATAAGGCCAAATAAAGAAAACTGAAGTTGGCGTTTAAATCAGGCAGCCATAGGTTCTCACCCTTAGTCTCACTTTTGCTCTAATAGCAATTTAATGAGTCAAGGGTGTGATATTGGCGCAATGAGTTCAGCCCATGATGTATGGGTCTCTAAAAGGGGTAAAATATGTGGTTTGCTTTAATAATTAATTAATGGAATGGATTTAGCCGCATTGCACTGTCGAATAGGGATACTTTTATGATCTTTGAGTGTTGAGTGTGATGGTGGGTGCACTTCATGTGGATTCATGCGTGTGCCTGTTGAGGTGTGCGTTTGCGTTTTTCTGTCAATGAACCTGGAGGAAGCAATGTCACACGGCAGCAGTGTCTGCTGGAGAAGAAGCGAGAAGCCCACCCTCAACGTTTACATATCAAAAGAAGTCAGGTTAAGGAGAATATTATCTGAAACCGCAGCCTCAGTTTGAAGACTGAGGAGGGAGCTGTCAACTGGAGCACGTCAGGCTGAGGCATGCCATCTTAATCCTGGCTCCATTATTCCAACAGCTGAGTCTTGTAGCACATCACAGAGTACACAGTGAAACCACTGGAAGACACCAGCCTTTGCACAACTACTGTGTCTCTTTTTTCTTTCAATACCAATTCCCTTTTGTAAGGTGGCCACACGAAGCAGGGACCATTCTGGAACACTTTGGGACACAACTATGTCTACTCGTGCCTCAATTTGTCTGACACTGTTTTTCTTTTGTGCTGCCGTTTCTGAATTTGTTGTTCATGACAGTGCAATAGCTGTCGCTAAGTGTCAAGTTAATTGCCTCCGTTGTGAGTGTGCTGAGTTAAGGCATGACTGATGAAGAGTTTAGCTTGCTATTCGTGCAGTCTCCCAATCCAGCCAGCAACAGATGCCAATCTCAGCTACTTTCCTCTCTCAAGTACTTCAAATTTCTTTCCGGTGCCTAATGCATTTCAGTCATTCCACTTCCAAGCTTATAAAAACGTATGGAAGTGTGACTAAAATGGGAACAATGTTAATTGTGTAGAACAACTCCTTCTCAGCTTATAACTGAATTCATTATCTTCTCTGCACTGCGTGAGGATGATTAATTTTGACAGTGCCAACACAGAGTTGTTAAAAAGTGGTGGGTTGAAATCTTTTATAATGGATGCAAATTACCTCCCAGCAGAGTGCAGTGTTAGGCAGGATTGTATGCGTACAGTATCTGGAGATATAACACAAAAATGCCATGATAGCTAACCTTTTATATAATAACTTACCATGGGTTCCCAGTTTTACACAGTAGAAGATAATGTTTCTAGTTAACTAATGGGAATATCCAATTATTCAGGCCCTTTTTTCAGGTATAAACGCTGACTATAGAGAAAATGTACAGGAGAAGAACACCCTTTGGCTTACAAGGTTTATACATATATAAATATCTGCTACATTACTGGCACACAATGCTCTCCTCTCTGGAAAGACATTTAAATGACTGTTAAAGCTCCATTTTCGAGACTCATCTGCAAGCGCTGGTTCTAGACCTTGGATCTATCTGGGTGAATTATTAGCATTAATAGTTAACCTGTAAATGCTTTGCTGTATAACCCACTGGCAGTGCTGACTTAAAATATAGCGATGGTAAACCAGGCCATGTTGACTGGACAACAACGTCCCTTTTTAGACAGAAATCACAAACAGGGGAATGGGTTGAGCTAATTGTGCCACAGCAGAACAACATTAAGTGGCAGTTAGCCAATATCCAATCTAGTAGACAAATGTAACAAAAAATGACCCAAGAATGCCATGTGGGACTTACTTGTGCAACAAATTATGTGAATACTACATTATCATTTATAATTTAAGCTGCTCAGACGTCATTGTGAGAGTGAGAAGTGTTTTGGGAAACTCTAGACTCTATTAGACTTGATTATTATTCTTTTTTAATGCTGCAAACTAGCAAACTAATTTAAATAACGTAGTAAATCAGGAGCACTTTATGATCTCCTGAGTCTAGAAGCGAACCACAAGACACTGTCCTCTCAGCCACAAACGTTCAGGTCAGTTTAAAACAACGCTGGAGACTGTTAGGAGATCATCGAACAGCCACTGACACTCCTGTCTGTCATCGTCAGCTCAACACCAAATGATGACATTTTCTCACGTCATGTCAGTCTTTTACTAAAACACCATTTTTCACAATGTCATTCTTCTCCCAGATATTCTGGTGTGTAGTTGGAAGCTGTCGTTTGGGAATCGTGGGGAAATAAATTTTTATAATAGCATAATTTCTTAGCAGTCCTAATGGGCATAGCACTCTACTGTTTAGTGTTTTCCTTTGTAACACTTGAAGCAACTTTACCACATCATTAAACACCTCAAGGGTTGTATCAGAAGGATTAATAAACTGTAGATCCTACTGAGACCTACTGGGGTCATCAGTTAATATCTGATATAAATGACCCCTACTGTACGTGTTCCTTTATTGGAACAAGCAGGTAATTAGATTATTGCGTAAGAGCACCTCTATAGCAAACAGCCTTGTTGTTGGTAGCTCTGAATTAAGATGTGTTTATGTTTTGTGTGTGTGTGTGTGTGTGTGTGTTTACCTTGATCATTTATTCTAGCCAGTGTCAGAACAGAAGACCGCTGCTGTTATACAGCACGCCTTCGGTTTCATCCCAGTGTTTGATCTGCTGTGACTTGAAGGGTAGCTAGTGGTAGAAATGAGAGTTTTGGGCTCAGTAATGTTTGCTCTCTTAAAGATCTATAAGTGGAGCTACTGCAGAACTAACTGCATTGAGAGGCTGAGAGACGGGCTGAGAGACAGGCTGAGAGACGGGCTGAGAGACGGGCAGAGAGACGGGCTGAGAGACGGGTTGAGAGACGGGTTGAGAGACGGGCAGAGAGAGACGGGCTGAGAGACGGGCTGAGAGACGGGCAGAGAGACGGGCTGAGAGACGGGCTGAGAGACGGGCAGAGAGACGGGTTTGATAGTGGGATTGTGTGGCTGGTGTAACTAGTACTATTTGTACTTATTTATTTATTTGTCTGTTTATTTGTTCTTGTTTGTTGTTGTTTTTTTTTTCTAGCTGCTTTCTAAACAGGAGGATATGCATATGCATGTGTGCGTTGCTGATTAAAAGAGTACTTTATTTCTCCCCTCCCCGTGTTACAGTGCACCAGTTTGCAGTTCTAAGTACTGCTGTATCAGTTTACAGTTGTCTGGAGAGAGGATTCAATCAATCCAGTCTCTGCAGAAATGTATGGGTGTTTATTTCAGTCGTAGTATGCTTTCGATTCCCTTGTACAGAAAACCAAGGATTGGTCTTCATATGTGCCCTGTAGCAATACTCATCTACAGCGTGAGAGAGCACAAACCCACTTGCACATCCTATTCTACACACCCTAATATATTACTTTCTCTGCAGGCAAACAGAGTAGTTTTTGTGTGTTGGTTATTCTATATGGTGAACAGCTCAAGCTGCTGTATGTGGTCCAAAGTAAAAAAAAGCCAGAGTTCCAGGGTACGTAGGCGTCGTTATGTGGCGTCTCAATGGTTTGCTCAGTGTGAAATGTGGTGCTTTGAGAGGTTTAAAATCCATGATTATGCCGTCATAGGCCTACAGTTGCTGTGTGTGAACATTCAAGTCTGGATGGTGAACCGCGAACTCTGGCGTCATCGTTCCCGTCTGTGGGCACGAGACCATCGGCGTGCGAGTCACCGCGTGCCCTTCCGCGGTCGAACGTCAGAACCCGCAGACGAGTTCGCAGTTGGGCAGAGTTCAGGCTCTGCCCAGGTACCACCGCACAGGGAACCCCGGGAACGCCGTATGGACGGCGAGTACCGAGCAGCGAGTACCGAGCAGCGTTAGAGAGTGATGGACCCTGCACGTGACTGAGCAGAGAGGGTCCGTGGCTGTTTGTGATACTCCCCCAGTGAACTGAGTGATGAGGAGGCTGAGGCTCATTGCTCCTGCCAGTGGGGATGTGAGCTGCTGGGGTGAAGCATGCGCACAGAGAGGATGTGAACAATTAGGTGGTCTTCCCTTTGCTGTTCAAACCTCTCTCACTGGGGAAGTGCCATTGTCATGCAAATCAATACTGAATGCTAAATTGAGTGAGAGCTAAACCCACTCAAATCTCATTTTCCGTAAACAACTCGCATCTCTTTCTTTCTCTCTCTGTCTTCCTCTCTCAATCTCCCTCTCTCCTCTCATGGTCTCTCTTTCTCACACTCTCTTATTTCCCCCTTTTTTCGTTTACTCCTGTCCTATTAATACATTACCACAAGCATTCTAAAGGACACCGACAGAGGCTTCTGTCTCTCCTACACACGTGTTCCATTTCAGCTGTAATCACTTCTTTATTCATAAACACACCTCACATGGGCCTTGCAGCACATATCAGCACATATCAGCACATATCAGCACATATCAGCATGCCATCTGAACTATCTCCAGCATGCCGCTGACTTCCACAGGTCAAAACCCTCCTACTACGATCCCTTCGGCGCTACTCAAGCACCTCACGGTTCATGTCCAGGCCCTGACGAGCGCTGGGTGATTCAGTGGCTCCAGTTCTTGAAACGGTCACCCTGAGTGAGATTTCGCAATAGCAGTCATTTTGTTACCCATCCCCCTCCAGTCTCAGAAGATCTCTGGGTGTCATTGTGCACCGGTTGTACTGGCCAGCCTTTATTTCCATTCCTTCACTTGACTCCATGTGGTGAGCTTCAGATCGCCAGAGCCCAGACCAGATTTTACCCAATTCCTTTCTCTGTTCCTGAGCCGTCTCCTCTCCCGTCAGAGGGTTCTTTTGTAGCCTAAGACTGTGTGTTTTGGGAATTATTCCCCCCTTTCTGACTTCTGCATAGTTAATTTGGCAGTGCAGTCGAAGGCTCTCTGTAATGCGGGTGCTACATAAATCTGAAGGTACACGTGATGGCAGCAGTGGCGTTGTGGAACTGAGGCCCCTGTGGCCCTAACAGGCTTGAGGGAGAGGTGTCATTTTTCTTGATGAGTGTAATACAGACAAAACAAGGCTTTACACTGCCACTGTCCTACTGTTAGTGAGATAGATTACCCAGACAGACAGGCAGGAACTGTTTCTTTCCCTCGCTACTGTGAAGGTGCTAAATGACCCTCTCAGGCAGGTATTTGGGTCTTGATGGCCAAGCTCTGTCCTGTGTGTGAATTTTCAAAATGGATTGGGACTGGAGCACAGATCTCAGGACTTCTTTCTTCTTTTTCTCTCTTTCTCCTTCTCTCCTTGCGCTGATACATTCCTGTTTCAACACTGGTTTAGCCACTCTGGAGCTGTAATAAGGTGGTCTACCTGTTAATGTTACATCTGCCTTACCATACTTACCATACCATACAGTCTATTTTCATTCATCAGATTACATTTCTCATATTGTGACAAATTACATGGTGGCTCAGAGTGCAGGAGTAGCTTTGCAGGTATACCCCCTCTCAGAGTAAGGCCAGAGTAAGGCCAGAGTAAGGCCAGAGTAAGGTCAGAGTAAGGTCAGAGTAAGGCCAGAGTAAGGTCAGAGTAAGGCCAGAGTAAGGTCAGAGTAAGGCCAGAGTAAGGCCAGAGTAAGGTCAGAGTAAGGCCAGAGTAAGGTCAGAGTAAGCATGGAATAAGGATTTAGCACAACAGGTTTATTTCAAAATGACGGTGTACTTCGGTGGTTTTTCCTCTTGCTCAAGTGAACAATGGCAGAGGAGAGAGGCGGGAGATGGAGGTGAGGGAGGAGGTTTGATGCATGAATAAAAACCCGTAGGGAGAGCAAGGTCACGATCTGCTCAGCTGGGTGTGTGTTCGTGTGTGTGTGTGTGTGTGTGTCTGTGTGTGAGTGTGTGTCTGTGTGTGAGTGTGTGTCTGTGTGTGAGTGTGTGTCTGTGTGTGAGTGTGTGTCAAGCTACAAGCTTTGGTGACAGCATAACAAAACCATTAGACCACAGATAAATATAATTTATGGAAAGACATTTATGGCGTTATCTAAGTGAGCAGTCTATTAAAAAAAAGTGCACGTGTATAAGGGAAGTAAAAACATTCTTCCTGACATCCCATAATATACCCTCCGTTTAGGCGCATTGAAACAAAATTAGCTGCTGTGATTGGAAGCGCCCTTCACAGTGGTTGTTGGAGCTGGAGCAGTTCAGGTGGCCGTCTGACCGGAGGGAGAATGGAGCGGTCAGGTGACCTCTTCCGTCTCTCCGCAGCTGGATCGCACGGAGGTGATCAAGAGCAACCTGAACCCGGTCTTTGCCAAGGTGCTGCTCCTCGACTACTACTTTGAAGAGGTGCAGAAACTGCGTTTGGAGGTCTACGACATTCACGGGACCCACAGCATTGGAACGCGTGATGATGACTTCCTTGGTGGTGTGGAGTGCACTCTCGGCCAGGTGAGAAGACTTCTTCTGATTTGTGTGAATGCTTGTCAGGAAACACCTTTCGTATTAACCATAAATAAGTGTTTGTTTTTTTTAAAGTGCGTTTTAAAAATCTGACCCACAGATTGTAGCACAGAAGAAGATGACAAAACCTCTGTTACTGAAATATGGAAAATATGCTGGAAAATCCACAATTACAGTAAGTGAAAACTTTACATCTGTCAGTTATGATGCAATACATACAAGTGCTGTCAGTCTGGACGCAGCATACAAATAACCATCATCATTATATTGCTGTTCTTGTTATTAACATATGCTGAACTTCTGTCATTTCACAGTTTGTTATAAAGGTAAAAATCTTTTCTGCACGTCAGATGTAATTATATGCAAATGTAATGTAGTTTTCTACTTCATACAAGACGATTTCACTGCTTGTAGCTGAATGACAAAGACAAAACAACTGATAAGGGTTCAGTGAGTTTAAGTACCTCATTTACTCAGTGAGGTTGGGAGCTGGAGACCAAACACCATGTAGAGGTGCTCTTTCTAGAGCCTTCAGATAAAATGTTAATAATCTTGAACAGGACTTCCCAATGTACAGCAGAGGACCTGAATTGCTGTATTCTGAACTAGATTTTCCAGATTCCATTCACAAGGAACGTCCTGCTCCAACATCAGGAAAAACATCTCATCCTCATCCGTGCTGGTTTTGAGTTATATGGTGCATACTGGCCCTTCCACAAGTTTGCTCTTCTAGTGAAGTCACTCTGTAGACAGTGAGTGCTGGCTAAGATGTGCTGGTCCTTGTAACGGCAGCAGCTATAAAAATGTTGCTACAGATTTATAAATCATTTCAGGCCAGAGGCCTTGTTTATATAGAAAATTTATAATCTTTCTAGAATAAATTGTAACCTCTTGAGACATCTCCACATTCAAGCAGATGTAGAAAAACAGCATATTTACTAAGTCTTCTTTTATTTTGCTTTCAATTGGCATGATATCAGTAGCCATTTCTGACCACAGCTGCAGTCAGCACTTGCTAATGCTCTCCTTCAGCATTGTCCAATTCTGCTGTAACCAAACCTTACACTGCATTTAGCAAAAAAAATCTGTAAAAAGGGTCAAAAGTTGTTTTTCTCATTTTCAGTTTGGAATATCATGCTTGTAAGCCCGCCCACACTGCACTGAGCGGCCTCACCTATTCATAACAGTTAGACATTACTTGTTTAAGGCAGCTGACCTTTTCCTGACTTCTGAACACATACATTAATGATCTATAAACTTGAAGGTGTCATTAAATGTCACCAAGTCACAGAAGGGTTTTTAAAATTGCTGCCGACAAAATTACTTTCTTGCTTTAAAAGTCCACTTTGGATGTTTGTTTGTTCCGAGGGGAAGTGTTACCTGTTGATTCTTCGTTTTAGGAGATATTTTCATGACTTTTACACCATAAGGGTACAGTTGCATTGTAGTGGTCATAGTGACGTGACAATGATAGTTCCTTTGTTCCATTGCAGTTATAGTGGAATTAACGATAATAGTCTGAGAGTTTCCACTGGTGAATTTATGTTGTTGTATTAATAAATTTGCTTTACTCACTTACTGATTAGCACTGCCTTGTTTTGCCCTCATGAGATTTCTCGTTAAAGAAAAAAATGTTTAGTATATTCAGGTGTAATAGAGACAATGACTGTAGACTATGAGATTAATCCATTCAAAAGAATACTATTTATGTTTGGGAACCCAGTGGTAGTGACTGACTTCTATTTGAGCAATACTCCAACATGGAGGAGAGACGCCATGCTAGCTCAACTGTGCAGTAGGGGATCTAAAGCTAGCTTTCTCACAATGTAGTCACAGTGTAATTAAGGTTACAACTTCACCACACGGCTTACAAACAAAACAAACAAAACAGATCTCAAACCACACACTTCAAATATCAAATCACTGGTTCTGTTTCTCCTCAAGATTCATGCAGAAGAGATTTCCGGCAACAATGGCTATGTTGAACTCTCCTTTTGTGCCAAGAAGTTGGATGATAAGGTAAGAAAAAATGCTTCTCATGTTGACTTCAGAACTTCAAAAGCATCTTGTATTCTTGAGACACGCATTCGTTGGAATATTACCTTCATCCCCCTTTGTCATTTGTTTGGGTTTTTGGAGGGAATTGATCTGTCTCTTCGTCCTAAATCACTGATTACTGAGTTCTATGGTAGTTGCACTGCTGAAAGCTTCTTTTCATTCATCTGCAAGGAAACCTAATAGACTCTGATTGATGTTTATGATTCTCCATTAGAGCCAAATTAATAGCCATTAGGGCTGTAGTGCCTGAAATTAGACAGGTATCTGCCAGTTGTGCCTCTCCAATAATACTAAAAACTTGCAATTCAGCTGCAGTCCTGTGGTTATTGTGGAACACTTCTTGAGAGATACCTGCTCTGGAGGTCTGCTCCGGAGAGACCTGCTCAGGAGAGACCTGCTCAGGAGAGAACTGCTCTGAAGGTCTGCTCAGGAAAGACCTGATCAGGAGTTCTGCTAGGGATGTCTGCTCGGGAGAGACCTGCACGGGAGAGACCTGCATGGGCACCAAGAGGCCCAGGGGCCAAAGCTTTCCACACCCATTGCCGTCTGCAGGAGTCTGCTCCTGTGTACCATCTCCTCAGTCTCCCTTTCCCTCCCTCTGCTACCGTCTTCCTGCTCCACGTTTGTTTTTTCCACTTCTCTCTCTCTTTGTTTCATACCAGCTTTCTGGTGCACTCACACATGGCCATTACGAACCTGACTAGCCTGGGGTCATGCTTGTGGTGGGAGGGAGGGTTTAGGGAGGTGTTGTTCTGCAAAATGCACTACTTTGTTTACTCGTTTAACTCATCTCGTCTCAACTCATGCATCTCAAACAGTGTGGAGGGACTGCACGCTGATATCCTTGCAAGATCATTGATCTGCTCACTTCGAGCTCCAAGACCCCATGGATACAGGTCACACGTGCAGCCGAGTCTGGAAGCTGCGTTCGGTTTTTACGGCCGAGGCTGAGTGAGACCGTCACGCAGTGGCACCGGATGCAGGCAGCCCACGGAAGCCTGTGGAATGCCGTTCACACACAAGCCTCTGCCAGGTTAAAGAAAGAACAACGCTGTCGGTGAATCTGATCCTGCCTTCCACTCGGTCTCCAGGGCGTCTAGACGCGTACTGAGCTGTAACCCTATTCTCTACTGGAGACGCCTCACATCTCTGGGTCTGTGTCATGCCCCCTGCACGGCTGTGTTACACATGCTGAACCTGTCGGCTTGGCTGACAGAGGACGAGGCACCCTAAATCTTAGAGGCAAATCATAGAAAATTTTGCAAGGAAATATAAATAAATCCATATGGTCCTGTGGTGTGACCACTACTGTCAGCTGTGTTATTTTAATGATGCTTTTGTAGGATGGGTGTTGTTCATTGCTTCTTTTTTTTACAGTCATGGCTAAAGCAGTATTCTCTGAGAATGTGCTTTATCTACAGTCTACGTCTCTTCGTGAAGAGTTATTTACTACGTTTATTGCCCCTGATCAACATGGCAGTGACTCAGTTTCGTCCACCATATGTGATGTGCAGCCCACATCTGTCATGCCATTGCAGATCAACCAGAAGACAAAAGGAAATGAGCTCCTGCCGGACTCGAGATGCCATCTTTTGCATGTCCCCAGAAAAATGGCTGAGGCGTTATCTTCAGATCAGATCTGTCTGCTCTAATGAGTTTGAGTCTGTCATTATTCCTCCAATGAAAAAAAAGAGTGGACACATTAGTGGTTCAATCTTAAAATGGATGTAATTGTTAGCTTTGTTTTTAGGCCCATGAATCTAATTTGAATTTTTATTAGTAGATCCGAATAAGGAAGTGTATCTTGAACGGAGAGGATTAAAAGCCCAGTTTGGTGTTTTTATAGAAAAAAAAACAAAGCAGACATTTTTCAGTACAGCTGATTCTTGGTGCTTTGATTGCCTGATCTCTCACTCTCACTTAACTGAAGTACGGTGTCTTTAGAGACACTGCTGAGGTGTATATAGTCACACCACACATAAGAAGATAAATGAGCTGTAAAATCCTCTCTTAATAATGTCATTACGGCCTTTAGGATTCTTGGGGTTAATGCTGTGCAAGACCTTCTCACGCCGGATGAAGGATAATGGATCAGATCTAAATCCTCTGATGAACTTGGTGCACAGTGTGTCAGAAGTCAGCACTCTGCCTCCGTGATCAGGATTAAACACTGACAAGCCGCTCTTCTAGAACGGTCTGCACTCAGTCTGCAGACGAGATGTTACCTTGACAACCAGATAGTGAGGGCTACTTCCTTCTTTGCTGTCCCTGTGGGGATACATCAGGCTAATGCAGTGAAAAAAAGACATTAAGTGGTTCCTTCACACTCACCTTCTTCCTCTTTTTCTCTCTCTCTCTCTCTCTCTCTCAGTCTTTCTTACTGTCTGTCTCTCCCTCTTTCGTTGTCTCTCGCCCTGTCCTCTCAAATCCTTTGTTATACACTTTTGGACATGCACTGTATGCTTTACAGAATCAATTGCCCGAGGCTTGGAATTGATTACCAAGGCTGTGCTCAGTGCTCTTTCTCAAAACCTCATGTCAAATGATTGCTTTGCATCAGTTTTCTAGATTTGATTGGTCATAGCTGTGAGCGAAAAACAGAGCCAGCACACCGGGGAATGAACTGTGACAAATAAGAACAGACTATATTCAATTTCCGGCCACACGCGGTCCTACCTGAGAAGCTCTTGTTGTGCGATTCCTTTGATTTGTGCCCCTCAGTTCTCATCTAACCGCTGCATGTTACTGTGCACCACTGTATTTTAGGATCTCTTCAGCAAGTCCGACCCGTTCTTGGAGATATATCGGGTCAACGACGACTGCACAGAACAGCTCATACACAGAACTGAAGTGAGCTTTTTTCGTTTTTTAACATTTTTTTTCTCAGTTTGCTCAGCTTCCTGCATGTGCTCAACCTTAACGTGTTAATATTTTTTACAGGTGATCAAGAACAACCTGAACCCTGTATGGGAGCCATTTAAAGTGTCCCTTATCTCCCTGTGCAGCTGTGATGAAGACAGGAAGTTAAGGGTGTGTGAACGTGAATGCGTATGTTCCCGAATGAATTAGCAACAGTAAGAGAAACAAATGAACAAAATGAATGGCAGTTAATGAAAGATTGTTTGTGAATGAGCTGCTCTGGGTGCTCCTGGCAGTGCCTGGTGTGGGACTACGATTCCAGGGGGAAACATGACTTCATCGGCGAGTTCTATGCTACGTTCAAAGAAATGCAGAAAGTTTCTGCAGGAAACAAGGTCAGTGAGCGAGTGGCTGAGCTTTCGACGCGCATCATGGATGGGACTTTTTTTTATTTCTTGAAGGGAGGCAGAAGTGGATGAAAAAAATGCTAGAGCAATGGTGTGTGTGTGTGTGTGTGCGTGTGTGTGAGTGCATGCATGTGTGAGTGCATGTGTGCGTGCGTGTGTGTGTGTGTGCGCGCACATTAAATGTGAATTCACTGCAGTACGCCTGACAAGACTCAGCCAGTCTTTCTATTCTCTCCCTCCCAAGGTCACATGGGAATGTGTCAACCCAAAATACAAAGTTAAGAAGAAGAACTATAAGAACTCTGGCCTGGTCATTCTCACTGACCTGAAGGTAGGAGTCATGACTACTGTCACCCTGTGGAGAACAAACTTTGTACACGGCTACTCAAAGCCAGCAGGTGAACGATGGCGTTGCCAGAGGATTTGTAAATGTTAAAGTGAATATAGTGTTATAAATATGAAAGACTGTGGTGAATATCTCTTCAGAAATTCAGAAATCAGCAGGGGGCAGCTGAATACTGTCTCTCTCTCTCTCTGTGCCATTTTAAAAGAAGCGCTTTTAATTCACAGAGCCGCCTCAGTCTGCTGTGACCTTGTTGTTGTGATAGTGTGTTGATCATCTTTTGGCTTTATTTAAAAAGAATACGTGCGTGGTGTCTGAAAACCAAGAGTTAAAGATTTCTGTGTGTGTGTGTGTGTGTCTGTGTGTCCCAGAGAGAGTGAGAGTATGTACCTGGATATGTGTGTGTGTGTGTGTGTGTGGTGAGCGTATGTGTGTGGGTGTAAACAAAAAAGATGTTTTTAATTTCTGCTCTACTGTGATAAATCCTTCAGCAATGTTTCATTACACTTTTCAACTACCATCACTTATATTAATATTACCCTCATTTTCCCTGTGACATGTTAACACCTCTTTCCCACCTCCTGCTATGTCATTTCACCTGAAATCTTCCCAAGACATATAAACCAGTTACAGATGAATGTCCTAAGCAAAGCTGTGCACTGATAGTTTGTTCTGCAGATTGCATCACTTGGTATCTCCTCGCCTTGACAAACCCTCCATTCATGAGGATTTTTTCCACTGTAGCTGTGTCTTTACCTGTTTAGACTGTGTTTTCTTACCCAAATGTTGGCACCTATTAATAAAAGTCACAGTTCACACGCTGACGCTGCCCGGGTTTTTCCATCAACGTTGTTTAGGTGTCCGTATGAACCTGAGGTTCTAGGGTCCGTGTGTTGTAGCCTCGCGGTTTTCCCAGCCTGCTGGATCACTGTGTTCTCTCCCAGCCTCATTCTGAACTCTCCATCCTGCAGCTTCACAGAGTGTACTCCTTCCTGGACTACATAATGGGAGGGTGCCAGATCCATTTTACAGTAAGTTGGGAACCAGAATATATATCAGTGTAAACTCACCCCCAGAGTTACTCAGAGCCAATTCACCACATGCAGAAGTGTGCAGACTGCAGCACCGGAGCCCTGGTGTATTTGTAATCTGCAACATGAACAGAAGCCTGCTTTGGATTCAACAAAACCGTGTTTTAATCTATCACATTGTGCTTTACCCTTTAGCGTGATGTGTGTGATATGTCTATTCAGTGTTAGAGTGCTTGCTAGGTCACGTTAGCTGCTTTATCCTGGCTAGCTTTGAGAGTTCCCACTGAGTGTGGATGTGAATCATTGTTGGGCAAAAGTGTTCTGCTTGAGGCAGTGTCTTGAATGAATTAAAATCTCAACCAGCTCCCTCCCTTACCATTCCTCAGCCCATACATCCACACGCCAGGAGGAACTAACCAGATATGAATATTAATAAGCAAATATTCATAAGGAGAGGAAGAAGTGGCAGGTATAATTTATCATATTGTTCATATTTATTTAATATCATGCCAGAATTCGCATATACTTATAGTGCTGCAACTCTATGGCAGCCACTGAGGGACACTCCACAGCATCAGGTAATTTAATGAAGTTAACAGTTTAATTAGCATTTACTTTGTAATTCGTCCACACATTCCGGATCATAGGACGTGCGTACAGTTTGCATTTGTGCATCATTTTATATTTAGAGCAAGTGATAATTTGATGCTTATAAATGGCTCAGCTCCTAAACAGGGTTATTTTCATGTAGAATGAATACATTTTTGGCAAGATTTCAGTCTGTCATGTGGGTTTCCCTGAAGGCATTTAGTCTGACTGCTGACTAATTGGAATCTGTAAACAGCAGTGATGGTTGTTAGCAGTGGTACTTATTAGAATTTATTTACTGAGCCTGAGTTTTAATCATAAAACTCCTCCATGTACATATGCGATAACTCATGTCCCTTTAGATTTTAACTCTGGTGACATGTCTCCTCCTCCAGGTTGCCATTGACTTCACAGCATCGAACGGTGACCCTCGCAATAGTTGTTCCCTGCATTATATCAACCCATACCAGCCAAACGAATACCTGAAGGCTTTGATAGCTGTAGGGGAGATATGCCAGGATTACGACAGGTAAGTCCTTGATGGTGTTCTGGGAAGAACTGATCCCTATCAGAGGATCTTCTTTTCTCTGGCATGGAAAATTGAACCGTGTATTGCCTCTTCCACTGATCCTGGATCTGAAGCTGAATTTCTGCATGTTGGCCTCATCTGGGTTTTAGTTTAAAAACTTCATCTTTCATCGATCAGCTTCAGAGGAGTGTACAGTATGTATATATATATAATATATATATGTTTTTTTAACAAACTGTACTGAAATCAGGATTGTACTGGATTGATCAGATTTGACAGAGGTACATGCTGCTGGCTTATTAGTTCCTGATCACAGGTAACCGCACTGCTTCCTTCAGCTCAGCTTGGCAGCTGAAGCGTGCAGAGCTGTCGGAGGGTCAGAGCAGCAGAACTCCAGTCGTCACTCGGTGTCACGGCAGCGAAGTGTTTGTTACTGACAGAACGAGACTAAGTGAAAGAGTCCTGGCACACGGGAAGCCGACGGGGAGGCTCTGGGGAGATCTCCAGTTAGCTTGGCTGGAAACGCTGTTGGCATTTGAGACATTGTTTGCCGCTACACACACTGCTGTTAGAGCTGTCGTAGCCGCTTCTGTTGGAGCTGCAACTTGATGAGGTCCAAAGCACCCTAGCAGCTCTGGAAGGTGTCAGCAGGCTGTCTTATCGGATGACGGAGGTGACACATGCCTGCGTATCTCCCCTCCAGCCGTGGCCTAACAACCTGAGGCACTGTGTGCTCTTCCAGGCCCTGGCTCCTGGGCTTCCAGACCAGAGCCTGTTCCAGCAGACCCAAGTATGTTAGAAAAACTTCCAGACTGCACAGCACCTGGCCAAAGAGGGAGTCACACGACGACATCGCTGAGCTAATGTCTCAGATAGGAATGGTGCTTATTAAGAATGAAAGCTTTGGTCGTGTTTGGGTTGCCCAGAGCAGATCTGAACTTCATGAAGCCTGTGGACTGATTATTACCCTGTGTGAAGTACCTTTCGACTTATGGGTTTTCAGTCTTGATTTCCTCTAACCTCCTTTGTTTTGATATTCATGGTGGCAGTGCTGGTCTCAAAGTGCCTAATTTAATATTAGCTTACTTTGTGTTGAGGTTCTTAAAATCGATCTCAGCGGAGCCGGCTAATTAGAATCTTACACGGCCGTAATGAGATGTCTCAGTGAGACAGGGCCAGACAACAGTGCTCCGCCTTTAAAGAGAAGCCAAACGCATCCCTGTTAATGGAGAGGGCCAAAAACATGGCCTCATTCTGGTCCCCTGTCTTCTTGATTGGCGTGCACATGGTGCATGGAGGGCAGAATGGACAATGAGTTCAGGGAGAGCAGCTAAATGGCTTTGCCAGAGGATCCCTGAAGGCTTCCAGCCACCTGCGCTGGACGAGTGTCATGCTCCTCCTGCAGGGCCTGCAGTTCTGCTCCACACCGCAGGCCGTCACCTGGCAGACGAACATGGTGAAGCTTCTGGGATGGAGCAACTTTTTTATGTTTTGTTTTGTTTTCTCCAAAACCCCACCCACACTCTCTTGAGCCACCCACACACAAGTGAGAAATAAGTGAGAATGAGATGTCGCCCAGTTCAGTCAAATCTCCATATTTATCAGGCTCTCATTAGCAGCTCTGTGGCCGGTCTTCACAGCTGGTTTGTGCTCCTGTACTTTAGACTCTAGCGCTGCAGGACGTCGGCTCATGGACAGACACTCAGTGTTGCTAGTTGGACCAAATTTAATTGGCTATTGATCACATAGCAGATTCACAAATCAGTGTTTCACAACATCACAAAAACATTAGAAACCAATGACACTGATAATTTTGACTAAAAGGAAGATTGATTGTGGGTTTGTTGTCAAATATAGTTAATTAAAAATAAAATGTGTCTGAAGAGATTATACACAAAGTCATTATTCTCTAATATGAGGACGTCTTTATGGACACACACACACACACACACACACATTATACACAAAATCACATCATAAGCATTCCTCAGTAGGGACTATTCCTCATTTCTGTTAGCATGTCTAAAAGCAAACTAGCAGGACTCATTATGTTCTTTTAGACATGCTAAACCTTCCTGCGGTTGTCTGCAGCTCCTCCACTGTTCCTGGGGCTCCAGGATGCACTTCAGCCTTGAGCAAACCTCTTACCGCAAGACTTTGCTTTTCCTTCGTTCTTTTTGTTTGGATAGTGCTGGTGGAAGTAGCGATCAGATCTCATCCAGTGAATACATTCTGTGCATGTTTAAGGAAAGACAAAGAAAAAACGTGGCCACAAAGAGCGTTTGTGCTAAAGTTGACTTCTCACTGGGCTAAATGAACACAAATGACAATCTGACGTATATGTGGATGCACTGATTATTATTAAGATTTAACAGTTTTTTGTGATCATTTCTGGTGTACATAAATGTGTGTCTTTGTGTACTGTGTACTCCTCCCAACCAGCAGATATGTCCTAATAGCAGACCTTCCCCTGACAGGATGACTCACCTACTGGACTGAAAATAATGAACTAATCTAGACCACGCCTATCTTACTCCTGCGTTTAGCCTTCCATTTATTCTGCAGAGGAAGTGTGGTTCAGGCTGGCAAATCCAACACTGATTTCCCTCTTTCTTGTCCCTGTAGTGAGTTGAACCCCCCCCCCCCCCCACCACCAAACACACACACCCCTCTACCCAGAGGGTTTCATTAGACGCTGGATCAGCCCTTTTAGAGCGGCGAGTCACGCCCGTTCCTGTGGGGCACCTTGTTGTCACAGCCCCCCCCTCTTCCCGTGGCTCCCACTAGAGCCTCCATGTTGTGTTTCCCTTGGAGGAACTGTGGAAAGTGCAGTTAAGGAAAGAGAAGAGTGCATTTTGTGTGAGTAAACTCTTGGGCAGAGGAGAACAGTGTGAAAAGCTCTTGTGTTTTTCTTCTTAATTGACCAAGGCTTTTAAACCCACTCCTGCTTCCTGGCTTGGAGAGGCAGATGTCCTCTGGAGTGTCTGTGCCTAGGGACACAGTGACTCAACAGCATTTGTTTGATGTCTGACAGTGATGTGATGAGCTTTTATTTGTGTTTGTGTGTGTGTAGCTCTCTTTTTGAAAAAAAAACCAGGATTCAAAAATGAAAAATTAGTAGTACATTTTGCTAGGAATGCACTGCTAGCATGAAACTGCACATTTGTTCATACATCCTTGAACAAATGGATTATAGTTGCCAAACAAGGGTTTAGTTGGTGTGACCCATTTTGACCCCAGAGCCTGGAGAGGTTGAGATGCTGCGGTTCGTTCCCCTTTTGGACCGCCGTTGACTGCGTGGGTTGGAATCTCAGATGCCAGAGCAGTCCACTTCTCAGTCATGTGTGTGAGAGCCATGTTGTAATTCTTCCTCATGGCTGCAGCAAAGCCTTCAGAGCTTCATGGTGCAGGGAAGATTCTCCCGTCCTCTGGGAACGTGGGGCATAGAGGTGAGGTTTGTGGGATTAGCTTTAGCCATTAGCTTTATCCATTAGCTTTAGCTGCATCTGAAATGGGGAATGTGGGAAAGGTGAGTGGTTTTTAACAAGTAGAAGAGGCTTGGTTGAGAAAGGGGGAAAAAGCTGGCTTGTTCTGAATAATGGTACTTCCTACAGTTCTCTTCTGGGTGTATCTCAATATCTCCTTCTGCTGTGGTAAACAAACTATCACAGCTAGTTACTTTTGTTAACATCCACAGCTAGGATGACATTATAAAGGCTGAAGTAGAGAACCCATCCTAGCCAGGGTTCACCTCACACAAAAAACTTCTAAATGGCTAAAACCTTGTCCTGCCTGAGGGAGGACATACTACTGATGTGAAACGAATCAGTTAATCTGCTGGGCTGCTTCTAACAAGCTCTGCGCTACCACATTAGACACTGTGAAGAATGTTCACTTCACCCAGATTCCCAGATACCAGAAAGATACCCCAGATTCCCTAACTGGAGTCTTTCATTCTAATCTATTCTCATGTGCTGGTGAGAGAGATGATGGCGTTGAGAGATTTAAGGTTTGCCGTGAGTTTTCCAGACCCCTGGCAGCGGGCATGCTCTCTGTAACAGTATAACAATAGGACTCTCAGCCTCGTTGGGCTGTTGAAAGATGTGCCCTGTCCTGCCGGAACTTCTTCGTCCATCTATCTGAAGCTGTGGATGTTTCGGCTCATTAGCTCCTTCGCTCCACCCCAGTGGGTCCTGGTCTTTGACCTTGCTAGCTTATGTTTCAGTTATGTTTCAGTTAATGTGTGTATTGTGCTTTATTATCGGGAGGGGAAATTGCCAAATGTTTCAGTTAAACCCTTTTTTTCTTCCTCACAGTGACAAGAGATTCTCAGCTTTGGGCTTTGGTGCAAGAATTCCACCAAACTATGAGGTAAAGAGCAACTGTTTGTTCACTGGGAGAGTCGCCCACACTGTTGTGACCTCACCCTCACAGTTTGGTCCATGGCTGTGGTCTCAACGAACTGTGCTGGCAGTGTTTGTGTGTTCATGGCCAAATCTGTCATTTCCATTTTTGCGTCTGAAGTTACTACCATGCCATAGTCCACATTCAGAATCATTCCTCCGAGAACTGGATATTCGTTTTAGTGTTGATTATTATTGGTATTAGTGTTGATTATTATTGGTATTAGTGTTGATTATTATTCGTATTAGTGTTGATTATTACTTCCTGGCTCTTTTTTGTCCCGTGACGTACCCGACTAGCCAGGGAAATCAGGAGCACCTGGAAGTAGTCCAGACCGGTTGTTGACAGGGTACGGTCACAGGACCTCTGTTTCTCACAAGCACATTTGCTTAGGCAGATCAGATATTGAGAACAGAGAGGCAGTCAGACGTTTTAACTGCCACCCTGGAGGAAGGGTATAAAGAGCAAAGCAAACCAGGTGCTGAGGGCATTACTGCTCTGGCAGGAGAGTGTGAGTGACGGAAAGAAAATGAAAGATGGAGAGAAAGGGCCAGTGAAATGCACGGTTAAATGCGTCCATTCTCTATATAAACCAGCCTGCTTCTCTGTTGTTCTGGCTTTAGATACAGACATAGGTGGTGTGACAGGATTTTATAGTACAATAAAAGTTTTTGTTTGTTTGTTTTAGACAATCACTGCATGATCTGAGGTGAACTGCTGTTTTTCTCTAAACTGAAGCTATGACTTTGAAACCTCTGCAGGACTTTGAAATGTCTTGTGATGTTTCCACTGAAGGTGCTGGTCTTTAGGTCTAAGTGTAATGCAGTCTTGCTAAGCCCTGTTCTCTTTGGAGTTTAACCACGTTTTTCTTCTTACTCCCAGGTGTCTCATGACTTTGCCATCAACTTCAACCCAGAGGATGATGAATGTGAAGGTAAAAGGGAAAATAGTCCCTTAACAATGAGCTACAAGCTGAGAGAAACCACTTTGTCTAACTTATAATGCACTTTTAAGTCTCAGCTTGGGGTGTCTGGGTTAGATTTACCATAGCTTCTCATCTTTACAAGAATTACATTTTCAGGAGTGTTTAAAAAATTGTCGGGAGGGTTAACAAAAAATCACTCAGTGGCTGAAGAAGAGAACATCTCCACAGATCTGAATTAACGTCCTTTCAGTGGCTCTTTTGAATTCCCTGAGACATCCTGGCAAATCAAGTGAGTGACTGGGGGAATCTTAGACCTCCGTCCCTCTCACAATATACCACGTAGGAATAGACACTTCATATCAATGTTCTTTTGAGTTTATCTGCTGCTGTAGCTGAGCTGCCAAAACCCCCAGCACACCTTTCAGAGAGCAACAACATGGACTGACATGTATCCTCTCTCTCTCTCTCTCTCTCTCTCTCTCTCTCTCTCTCTCTCTTTCTCTTTTTCTTACTCTGCATCTCTATCCCTCTCCCTCTCTCTCTCACCCTCCATCTGTCTCTCTCCTCTTCCTCTCTCTCTCTCTCTCTCTCTCTCTGTACCTCTCTCCCTCACTCTCCATCTGTCTCTCTCTCTCTCTATCTCTCCCTCTCTCTCTCTGTGTCTCTCTCATATGTAATCAGAGATTCAGGGGGTGGTAGAAGCCTACCAGAACTGCCTACCCAAGATCCAGCTCTATGGCCCTACTAACGTGGCCCCCATTATCAACAGATTAGCCAAGCAGGCAGCCGGGAAGGAGCCCATCAAAGATGCGTCCGTGAGTGGCTCTTCCTGCAGACCCGGGCTCAGGAAGCTCCTCGGATTCTTTCACCTTCCCAAATACACGTCAATGACAGAATAAAGCAGTAAATTTTTGCATTTAAACTGATTGGCTTTAGGGAACAATTTTAGTTATTAAGTATAGTAAAAAACAATTTAGCATTTCATTAAATTGTCTAATATAACACCACCATGCCAGCTTAAAGTTGAATACTTGCCCTCAGGCTTTACTCAACAGCCAACTAAACCCAACACTTTGTACTCTGTTTCTGACCATTTCACTCCTGCACTGATTACCCTTGCTATGATCTTCATTTATTATTTAATCTCCACAATCTCACTCTCACTCTATAGGTGATCAGGTTCCAGCACATGAGCTCTGTGGAGAATTCACACTGCCTTTCCATGTTCAATACATGCTGGACCCCAGGGATATTTGGGCCAGTAATCTATCCTGCACATCTTCTCTTAGCCCATTGGCTGGCTGCATGCTCTGCTCATCCTAAGGCTGATAAACCCCTCCTCCTCTCCTAGCGCTACCATATCCTGCTGATCCTCACGGACGGGGTGGTGACCGACATGGCTGACACACGAGAGGCTATTGTACGCGCCTCCTACCAGCCCCTGTCAATCATCATTGTGGGTGTGGGGAACGCCGACTTCACCGACATGCAGATCCTAGACGGGGATGATGGCGTCCTGCGCTCCCCTAAAGGCGAGCCGGTCCTGAGGGACATCGTGCAATTTGTGCCATTCAGAGACTTCAAAACGGTGAGCCCTGCCGCCCTCGCCACCCCCCACCGCCCTCGATCACTAGCAGTTGGGTGGAGATGAGAGCGAGGCGCGGCCCTTCTGTAGATGTGTGAAGTGTGCAGACACGCCTCCCGACATGCTTCTGAGACAGCATCCCCCTCAAGTGGGGCCATGAAAACAGTGAAAATAGGCCGACGTGGTGGCCAGATGGAGCAGCCAGTGCCAGTGGTGCAGATGGGCAGCGAAGGCTGGTGGAGCTCCATGGTTTTCCCCAGATGAAGCTCTCTTCCCTCTCTTTGAGTTTGTGTTCCTTCAGTTGTGGAGTGGAGAGAACGTGTAATACTTGGATGCATTGCGAGCATTAATCCATTCCTCATCACACGCTCGATGCTTGTCTGCGGTTTTGGGCTCTCGTCCAATTTCTGTTTTGTGAGATTTGCAGTCCTAATGTTTACCACTCTGATGATGTACACATTGTTTCCATGAAACAGCTCTTAATTCTTCACCTCTCTGTCTCCCTGTCTTTTTTTCCCCCCATTCAGGCTCCTCCCGCTGCACTGGCAAAATGTGTCCTGGCTGAGGTACCCAAGCAGGTTGTGGAGTACTTCAGTCATAAGGCTATTCCACCCATGAGTCCTGTACTGGACTCCACCCCCAACTCCATCGCCAACACCCCAGATTAACCCTTCCGCTCGAGCCCCGCCCTCCGCTTGGCCCTCCGCACCTCACCCCCAGACCCTGGATGGGTGAGATCGAGGTCACCACAGGGGGAGATACGTCACAAACAGCCTGCTGCTTTGTTTTTGGGTTTTTTTTTTGTTCCCTTTTTCTGGGTGGGGTTGTGGGTGGAGGGAGTTGAAGGGACGGTGCCTGCTTCCCTCTGCGTACTCTATGAGAACCAGCCAATCACGCCGCTTGCTGCGACCCCTGACCTCTGACCCCTCTGTCAGTTCCCCACAGCAGCTCTGCGAACGTCGTCTCTGAGTCTTTTTTTGTTTCGTTTCGTTCCTAGGCCTTCCAGGACTCTTCAAGGCTTTGTGCTGCCTGGTCTCTCTATTCACCTCCTCACCATTCGTCTCTTGGCTGCTTCGGACAGCTACTGATCGGTTTATGTGTGAAGAGAATGGACATGTGCAATCTTGATCATTACTGAACATTACATAAAAATATATGAAAAACATATTTTAAGAGGGTCCATAATGTGATATGTAAATGTGTCTCACTGATAATAGCATGTTCGTTCATTTTGAAGGCCCCAGACCTCTATGCGTATTTCATATCAAGGGCCCCTGTTTGATCTTAATACTGCTATTGTGAAAAAGACTAGTCTACAATTAAGTCATAATGGGCCCAAAGTTTCTTGTAAAATTTCCAACGAGCAGTTTCTTCAGTCCCGTTGTACAGACATATTGTGTTTGGATTCCAGTCACGTGACAGGAATATCCCTCTTCGTAGCCCTGACAGTTTATCTGCCACACACTAGTTTTTCAATGACACTTTCCGTTTGGACACAAAACGTCAGGTTCTTACAATAATGTAGAATGAATGTGGGGATATAATACATTTGGTGTCATTCTGCCTAGTTACCTGTCTGACTAAAGTTACCTGTGTGCTTGTAAAGATATGCAGACACAGGGTGAAGACATAGTTCCTATCCCTAATTCCATTTAGTGAATTATAATATAGAGCAAGTCAGTTCACATAGAAGTAGACTTTTCTATTTGTCGCCAAAAAAATTTAATAATCACAGCATTTACAATGGAAACCCAGTTGCGTGCAAATATGGAATAGATGTTGGTTTAAAATGAGTTTTTAAAGGGGGAATTTTTCAAGCACAATACCACTGGAAATGTCCAGCAGTACAATAATATCAGTAAAAAAGGGACATTAAAATAATAAAAATTCCAATATTCCATGTTCCAATATTTTCCTCCCCCACAGGGCTGCTCCCACACAACAGATACTAGCTGGTAGTGTTGAAAAAGGTTACATTGCATTAAGAATTTATGCTGTTGTAGCTCCACTGTTGGTCATCGGGTTAATAGCTGCTTCTGTCCAAGTGGAGACAATAGGGTTAGTTTGTGGAAACAACAGTAACAGATGCTAACCAAAGTGCTGTGTGGTGCTAACACTGCCAGGCAAAAGAGTTATAAAGAGCTCGAAATATGGATGTAGAATGTCACCCTTTTCTGGAAACTGGGGATGATTTTATTGTGCTGTCACACTACATCATGGATGGTTTGATCGGTGGAAAATCAGAAGTACAAATCCGCTGGTGTAGTGCATTCACTAACATGGGAAGCTAATCCTATGCATTTTCCATGGAAACCATGGTAATGTATGTGACATCACTGGGTTGAGGTTCATCTGTAAAGGAGCCCAGTATGTACGCTTTATTTAAAACCGCATTTCCCATTAAAGGTAGAACAGTGTTTTGGTATTAATGAGCAACTACATCCCTTGATTATGCTTTATGGCTTATCTTTGTGCACAAAGTCATATAAGCACAATAGTAAAATATTCATGCCACATGAGGATTATTATCCTAAGATGGTGGTCCAGATGGCAGGAGTCCTGGGGCTCAGTCTTTATAAACCAGGCTTTGCTTTTGTACATGCAAAATAAGCTCTGTGTAAAATACCATGATGAGATAGACCTCTGCCTTCTGCCTAAGTCTTGCCTGGGGCTGCCTTAACTGTGCTCTCTGGATGACTCAACCCCACGTTTATCTACACGTGAGCATGTGCGCCACTGAGACTGGCATGCTGACGCGCTTTAGCCCGGCTCTGGGTGGGACTACAAGTGGGCGTGGCCTTCCGGTCCCTCCCCCTCCACGGTGCTCTGCTCTTGTTTGAAGCACACTGCGTTCACGTCCAGGTGGAAGAAGAGATGCACACAGGTGAAGTCAGGAACGCTGGCATCTCCATCCAAGTGGTTTGCTTATGAGAGATAAGTTCAGGCATGATGTTTAATCAAAAGGCATCTGTTTTAGAGAATTGATTTGTACAGTACATTTGCATTTTGATTTCAGCTCTTCACATGTTGTTTGGTCTTTATTTTATCCTCTTGCATGGATACTGTATAATAATGAGTTTGTGTATTTTTTTATTTTTGCCTGTGCCTTTTTTCCGTGGCAACAAACTTCCTTCTCCATGAATAACCTTCTGCACACCCACACCCAAACACCAGCTCATACGTACAGAGGTACGATCCAGACTTTCTCCTGTACTGTATGGGCTGGATGTGATGTGACCCCTGATCAGTGCACCCTGTTAGAGCCTCAGTCACATGCAGGGGGAGAGGAGGAGCCACACAGGTCTGAGTACAGCCATGGCCCCCTGAAATCAACCGCAAGGCGCTGTGGACAAGGTCTGCTCTGGGCTGGACACACTCGCACTGATAAAGAAAATGGACAGTGTCAGAGTGTCTGCAGGAATGAAAAAAGACTTTTCTTGCATTTCTGTGTTTGCTTCCCGCTCTTGCTCTCTCTGTTATTGGATTAGCAGAAGCCCTTATTCCTTGAGCAAGAGCTTTGTTTATTATGATCGATATATTCAGCAGTTTGTTCTAAGGTCAG
>JAOXYF010000001.1:2087650-2098993 GCA_028565775.1 Sternarchorhynchus goeldii | reverse complement strand
AATTATAGTGAATATGATTATAGTGAATATGAAATAAGACACATCTAATACGCCGTGAATATGATTATAGTGAATATAATTATAGTGAATATGATTATAGTGAATATGAAATAAGACACATCTAATACGCCGTGAATATGATTATAGTGAATATGATTATAGTGAATATGATTATAGTGAATATGAAATAAGACACACATCTAATACGCCGTGAATATGATTATAGTGAATATGATTATAGTGAATATGATTATAGTGAATATGATTATAGTGAATATGATTATAGTGGATTCTTTCGTCTGCAACTGAATCATCCAAAACTCTGTGGTTTGGGTAGATATATCAGGAACATCTCTGCTTTTATTTTTGTTTTGAAAATCCAGATAATTTTTTACACCAAATTTTTTACCTTTGGATTTGGTTGCCATTATGAACCAACGTGAGCACGAGTTTTATGTTTGTGCATGAATATTATTGTTGTGCAGTTACTGGTGAACAGCTGGGGATCAGTCGCAAAATTAAAAACAAGGCAGGTTCAAAAACAGGTTTAGACGAGTGAAAATAGTGAACTGAACAATACAGGCATCCGAGTGGCATCCAAAAATAACATAGAAATGGCTTCAGGACAGGCTATTAAAGTATTTCTCTTTCAATTTGCTCTAAAAACGTATAATGATTTTACATTTGTGCATTTTATTGCAGAAAAACACTGATGGTAGTTTTAAAAAATATTTATCTTGAAATCATTAATTGAAAGTCTGTCCCAGACTCATTTTGGAAATCAGAAATCCACCCAGAGCAGAAACCATTATCACTCTCACGAATAAGACTGCCAACCTGAAGCACTGGCTCATTAGCTATTCTTAGCATGCTGGCACTTACAACACTTTGGCCAGAGTTTCAGAGATTCTAACTGAGACATATTTTTAAAAAGATGCAGTAGACCTGTGCCAATCATGCAGGGGAACTGAGCCACAGAGACGCCTGTCATTAACAGCAGGAAAAGGAGGGCGTAGTGAGGTCACAACGTCCTGTCCGATCCTGTTGCTGCAGTGGCAGGGTGAGAACATAAGAAATTCTCACCTTACTGGGCTAGTCTGTTGCGGGATGGTTGTAAAGGCTCTGCTGAATCGAGCAGGTCAGCCAAGGGTAAGCTCTGGCTGCTCAGCAGCTCTGACCAGACAGAATGTGACAATTAGTGTCTCCACGGTGACGAGGGGAGGCTCTTAATTAGAATAAGGATTCCAAAGGCTGCCGACAGCGCCCGACGAGAAACATCAGGTACAGGTTACGGAATTCAGGACCCTCTGGGTGACCATTTTGATGAAGATGACATTCATATCTCCTTGTAGCACACAGAACCCAGCCAAGTTGTTTCACATCTATTTCACGCACATCTGAGTGTCCTTATCTTTGACTGATCATATGCAATGCATGTAATTCTGCGTTGGTAAGAGGATTCTTCCTCTAAAAGTTCAAACAGGGCCCTTTAAGAAGAGATTCTCTGGGTATTTCAGAGATGTCTTTGAGATGTGCTGTTGTGTTCAGCTGGAGAGGCGATGTGTTAGCTTAACACAAACCTTTTCAGAGAATTGTCTCTGAGATCTTCAGGGCCTGTCAGCTTTCGATGGAGCAAACACAGTAAAGGGAACGAGGAGGAGGGAGTAGTTCTGTTCTCTCCCTCCTGCCAGCTTGTGGAATGAGGACATGATAGATGCTTGTGTGTGAGAGAGAGCGAGCGAGCAAGACAGAGAGAGTGTGTGTGTGCGCGTGTGTGTGTGTTTGCATGCGAGCATGTGTGCATGTGCTGAACGGTGAGGCCATTGGTTTGTCTGCTAAACAAGTCAGTAGCTCTGTTTCTTGGTGTCCCTTGAGTGTTGTCACTCTAACTGGATAACATCTCCGCATGTTGCTCCATTCTCCATGTTCTTGTCACTATAAGAGAGTCTGTTAAACCTGGAGAAACTATAGGAATATTTAACAATCAGCATTAGATCTTTGTAGAAGCAGCGTATTGATTATAAAACACCCAACTAAAACGGATTATGGACTTGTGCAGAAAATCAATCTGTTGTGCATTGATTTCATAATATTCTTCAAGCCAACCTAAAAGCAGAGAACATTGACTCGTTTTAAGTTAAATTTGCTGAAAGTGATTTCAGTGGCTTGTACATGCAACAGGATGATGAACTCCATGGCCCAGGTTTCTCCTGGGACATCTGAGCCTCTTCCATGTGTGAGCGGGATTGAGCAGGACATGGTGAGTGTGTGAACATGGCATCTAGAGCGGCGTAGACGGAATTAACGATGCACTGAACTTGTGTTGAGTTAGAGGCTCCATCTTAAATCAGCATGTCAGAACCAGAACAGAAGGTAGGGGGAGGATATCGGAGGAGCAGCGGCTGGGATGTGAACGCCGGCGACGGCCTGCTTACCGAGACACTCCCAGTGTTCAGCGCCAGTTGGATGCTAGGATGTACCTCGTTAAAATGGAAAGATGACAAGCTACCAGTGCACGACAGAGAGATCTCTGATTGCCAGCAGCACACTCGTGCTGCCTCTGATTAGCAAAACCTTCTCCATACCTGTGGGTGATTGTCAGCACAGGAGCTATATACCCTCAACTAGTCTTAATCACAGCCTTTAAAATCATACTCCTTATGTTCGAGCTAATCTGATTAAGGAATGAAACGCTCTGTTTACTTGCAGTTGAAAGGCCTTGTTCTATCCTCTATATAATAATGGTTTACATGGTGATCGGTGACGGTGATTACACACACAAATTAAAAATATTGTCATAGAGAATGGTACACACTGACAATCAATACAACAGCACCGGTTACGAAGCCCAGTATGAGAATATTAACATGCTACTTTGCTAGAGCAGCTCCTCCATCACTTGTGCTGTATATAAAACACTACAATCCATCGGCACTGAGCTCACGATAGCTGCAGTTATTCAGCCTTTTAACCTATCTGCGAGATAACATCGTTCTGCACATTTATCAAGGGCTTTTCTGAACATCACAATGAGACCCACCACTTAAGCTCTTTGAAATTCAGTAATAGGTCCACCTACATGTAACACCCAAATGCCAATAAAAGAAACATAATTATCCAAATATACATAACTCTCTTCTTTCTCTCTTACATACACACACACAAATATGAATCTTGTTCTGTCACGAGTACTCCCCCCTCTGTATGAACTCTTCAGAGCCCTCACAAGCATCAGCATCACCATGCCTTCAACACACACACCACCACCCCCCACCCCAAACCCCGCCCTTTCCGATCCCAACACAACGCTACAAAAGTTCGGCAGTGCAGACAGCATTCCGACGCATCCGTGCTCCGCAGTCTTGGAACTGCAGCCCGTCTGTGGCTTCTAAAAACAACAGCATCAACATGCAGGGTGTGAAACCGCACAGCGCACTGGTTGAGAAATATACATGAGGATCTCTGAATTACACATTTAAAGCTAAGGGGGACAAACACTCCATGACCTTTCTGTACATACGTGACATCACAAGTCATGTCGGTTTCGAGGTTTCGCCTGGGGCTTTTGAATAGCTCTGTGTTCCACACTCCATATGTCACTTCTTTCAATGTCTTCTCTCGTGCTTTTATTTTAAGCGCGACACGGGTAAGTGACACGGAGTTAAGACATGCGCTGCAAAACAAATACAGTCCTGAAATGACGAGGCGCACACGGTGGCTTTGACGCGCGCTGGGAAGCGGTGCAGGAGACGGTATTGTTGAAATAGCTCGTTATAAAACCACCATGGCTGCACACTGACCAGGAGCATCGTCCTGTTTCACTCTGGGAATACCTGACAGAGTGAAACCTTGCGCCGCAAGAAGGCCGGAAATGCAGACCGCTGAACAATAGCACGTCCAGTGTCATTAGCCCGTTTTTTTGTTGTTTTTTTATGAATGCGACAAACGGGAAGACAATGTTTACTCAGGCCTTGAACATATTGCAACAAATTAGGCTGGCACAACTGAGTCTTCTGCGCTCTGTTAGCTTACATTGTTTTCCCAGCACAGAGCGTCTTTCGAGTCAGTTCCTCCCACTGCTGCTGAGAGTTACACACCCACCTCTGCTGTATCTGCAGGAGAGCCAGAGTGGATCGCACCGCCACGTAATCACTTCTCCAGTAGTCTCTCTGGGCCGTCGTTTCTGCACCGCCTGCTGGGCACGAGCCACTGGGCACGTTCTTTTCACAGCTATGCTGAAACGGAGCCGCATGCGGCAAGAGGCCTGTATGAATTTTTAATTATTGTTACTCTCAGCAAAGAGACCGGCAAGAGTGCCGACAATTTTCGCCGCTCCCAGTAAAAGCGCATTAATGAGCTGCAAATGAGCGAAGCTATTATGCTACGGATGAGGATGAAATAATTTCACTACAGTGGAGTAGCGCGGCGCCGACGCAATATGCCCTTTAAGTGAATTTCGAAATCCCTTCGTTAGGGAACCGTTTATGATAGTACCTGATGACACAGGAAACGTGACATGAGGCAATTAGGCAAATTATCCTTCCCACCTCAGCATACTTTATGCTGTTTATTCTCGAAATAGCCGTAGCTGACAGGAGCGAGGAGAGCTCTCTGATAAGGGGGAGTAGCAGGGCTCATTTGGAGCGGAGATTACATCGGCAACTTGGAGAAGCTGTTCTCCTGCGCGCTGCAGAGGGCACGGTGGATCTCTGCAGGTGGAGGTGGCTAATGGAGGCTCATTACTGAGTCTAACAGCACTCCCGGGCGGGGGGATTAGGAGCTGTAGCCGAGGCCATTACAGAGATTCTGCTTTTGATCTCTCAGCGTGGTCTTTAGGACATGTGATAAACTGCATCAGAACAGCTTCACTTTCAACTCAGCAAATTGACAGGAGGCTGGTGGCGCCGGTGTTCAGTGGGGCGTCAGCACTGTTATGCCTGTGTGTGTGTGTGTGTGTGTGTGTGTGTGTGTGTGTGTTTGTCTGTAATTATACGCAGTATAGAGGTGAAGTAACAAAGTATATGTACTTTTTATTGTTTTACTGAGGTATTTCTTTGGTTTCATACCTTTTACTTCTACTCAACACATTTCATAAGAAAAATCAGTACTTTCTACTCGTAACATTTTACAACCATTTACGGCATTTGGCCGACGCTTTTATCCAAAGCGACTTACAATTGAGACTGAATACATCTTGAGCAGTTGAGGTTTAGGGGCCCAACAGTGGCAACTTGGCAGAGGTGGGGTTTGAACCAGCAACCTGCCTTAACCAGTGAGCCACCACTGCCCCCCGATTTCCCCCCCTTATTTTCCCTGTTGTTTTGTCTATTAGTCGTTTATATTTTCTGATTTCATTTACGTTAAGATTTAACATAATTGATGATTTGATTATTCTTAATAAACACCACACCATTGAACCATCCCCCTCCCACATTTGACTTATTATTTAACATTTATTTATTTATTATTTTTAAAAGAATACAACTTCTGTTCAGGCAGTATCCACATGATTTTTTTAGGTATATATTTGCATATTTTTACAGGTCATTGAAGATTGGCTAGTAAGTTTTTGCTTTACAATAAAAACATCACAATAACTTAAAAAAGTTATATGATTTTGCAGATGCTGCATGCAGATCTAAAATTAGAAACACTTTTAAGAAGTACTTTTTTACTTTAAGTACATGTACTTCCATAGTTTTACTTGATGTTTTTACACTGGTTTTAAAAAATATATATTTTCTGAGTGAATGAATTACTAACATAGTGCACAATGTAAGCACATCCTTAAGGAAAAACACCTAGACCTAGTTTCAACCCACCTCAGGGACATCATGGCACTTAGGATGAACGTGGCCCCAGAATCGCTGACATAAGCCTCTTTAACGTGGAAAAACAGCGTCAGCCAAATGAAAGTGCCCCCCTTCACACTTATCCCACCGCTGTGGATCTCTGGTAGGAACCCACACAGCGTGAACTTTGCGCTGTGGCGTGGAGCTGGTCCCTCTGCATGTCCTCTGTCAGCAGCCGAGTTTTTGATTACATTTTGTATTCCCTTTAACCTTCAGTGACCTTGATATTAAATAACTTTTTGTTTTAGTTGCCGTATGAGTCTTGTTTAAAGAGTGCACAACAGAAAAAGAATGTCCAAACAATGTTCCAGTCTGCTGTTAGAGACCCTGAAAGCATCTACTAATGGACAGATACCATAAAAGTTCCTGAACGTATCTACTAATGGACAAATGATTTTTCATAATTTCCAGATGTTTTTTTAAGAATCAAAGAAACATAGAACAGTATAGGATAGATTTCAAAACCCAGTGACTAGGGCCTGTCTCAACTGAAATAGTTGCAAACAAAATTATTATATAGTTTCGATGGAATGTCACTGTATTTTCCCACTTTAAAATGCACCTGAAGCATTTAACTCATTAGGATCTACCTAATTAAGTACCCAGTGAGCATAGATGTAAGGTAGGTGTGAGTGCTGAACAGGTGAGTGTTGAATATAAAAGATTTCATTTTAAAGCCAATTTTCTTCTCTTTTTTCTCTTTGTTTGTACACATGCTGGAAAGATACTTTACAACTACATTTAATAAAAAGCCTTGTGCAAATAACATTTTATTAAACCAAACTGAATTGAACATAAAACAGTATGTAATGTTTAGTCACAGGCTATATAATTCTGTGGCAGTTATCAGGCAATGTGATATATTATTCAGGGATTATATGAATTATAATTCAATTTGAAAGTCATTCACTGTATAATCTCATTCTAATAATTAAACATTATGTTAAATCTTTTTCATGCATGTTCCACAAGCAGGATGTTGACTAAATTAAATGTTTTGCTATATTTGTAGAATGTTTATCAAATAAAATGTAATTTTATTTAATAAAATAAATAAAATGTAATTTTATTTATTATTTTTTTACAATATTGCTTTCCATTCTTTAACTTATTTCATATATTTAAATACATCTCCCAGTTACTCATAAGCATGATTTCAAAAAACTGTATTAAAATTATTATAATATTTTACCCAGTTTAGACCTTTTATACACAAAAAGAAAAGTTCCACTTTGCCTGCATGTTAATAATTGATATATTGATAGGGCTGCCACCCTTTAAGACAATAGAGAAAGATCTGTTGATGTAGTACACCATAATATCATAGCAATTTCTAAGTGTTTACACTGTGCTCCCTCATGTATCAAAATAGCGTGAAAACAGAGATTTACACACATCAACCATCATACAAGATGCAACCAAAATGCTTTCTTCTAATTACACCACCAGTAATGTGCTTTATCAGTTTGGAAAGTGTTGTTCTCTCATCCATGTGTATTCAAATCTCTCCTGCTCAACAGTTGCTCCCACAGCTTCTGTCCTTATATGAACCCATCTGGAGAACAGCTCATGTGTGCAGAGCTGCAACCCCACTCAGTTCTGTCTGTCAAACACTTCATCTGATTATTTAGCCAAAAGGCAAGAATATGCATGATAAATTACAGACGAGAGTCATGAGACAAAGCCTTCTCTCTCTCCGAAACAATTCCTTCTCCCTTACCGAGACGTCTCCCTGACTGAGACGAAGTCTTTGCTTTGACTGAAAAAGCTCTGAGCAAAAACCCTTGACCCATTTAACTGGAACCAAGAGCACTAAAACATTCATCCACACTCCTTCCCATTTCACTCCTCCTACTTTCTCCTACGAGTGAAACTGGGAGACTGTTTCCATCTGTCCCTGAAAGAAATTCCTTAACAAACTTCCTGTCATCTATATTAGCAATATTGTCTTTATGTATCCTTTTCTCAGCATGATTCTGTGAAATAATTACTTAACAGGAATAATTTGCTTGGAGAGAGAAATTATGTTTCTCTTGGAGAGAGGTTATGAAGCAAACATAGGCTAGACATTCTAACACAGATGCAAGACAGTCATCACTCACACCTTCTCACTTTTTCTCAAGTTTTCCACTTTTTCTCCAAAAGGGAATCCTGACTGGAACCCTCTGATGATGCACAGATCATTGTTCACACAATTCAGCATTTTATTCTATGTGTTCTTGTTTACCATTTTATTCTATGTGTTCTTGTTTACCATTTTATTCTATGTGTTCTTGTTTACCATTCCTCTTTCATGAGGTGAAGCTCATCTGTTAAATCTGTGAGACTGCACTGTCCCCGCCTGCCTGTGTTTGAATAAACCTTCATGAAAGTTTAATGCAGAGAAACTGTCTCCAAGGAAGCTGACTAGTGCAACATAGCTTTATAAATTATTGTTAAGCTCAACTCTTCTTTCTCACTTCTAATTCTAGAAGATACTGACCTCATGGGCAAAGCGAAAGCATCTTCTGCTCACAGTATTTATACGGCAGAAGCAACACTTTGTCTCCGGATGCTGTGAACTGGAGGTCTGCCCAGAACTACCCCCTCTCACTCCTGCTCACATCCGAGCAGAGAGCCCCGTCTGTGGGTCTGTGGGGGCTGGTGTTCGCCCGGCAGCAGAGAGCACCAGCAAACGCCGCAGGCCTCTTCACACCATGAGGAGGCGAGGTGAAGGGTTAAAAATCAATGCTACGGCACTGTGAGCTGAACAGTCAGAAACACAGACCAGAATGACAGCCTGTAACCCCAGATGTGATGCAGCCTTTCCACAAAGAGACAACTGTTGCTTATGTAACCCTAAAATTATTATTATTTGTTAACTCATAAAATTATCTCCTGTGGCTGTCAGACTTTGGAAGGGAGGGCTGGTTAGATAACTACTAATATACATTTTCATCAGATACATTTTGTCCTCACAGTTGTAAAAAAATAAAAAAGTCATACCTCTAAAAACATCCAGAAACCACACCAAAGGTCCAACATAAATTAGTTCAACACAGAGACGAGGTGATAAGGGGACGCTGTCAGTGTATCAGCAGTCATCCCTGTCACATTTCTGTCATTTCTGTTTTGAATGACTCACGAGGCCGTCATGTGATCTTTTTTCTTATTACACTGCATCATGTGATCTTTTTTTTTTTACATTGCATGTCTTATTTAAGGAAGCCAGTACTTTGTTTTCTTCTAATGTCACTGCTCCATTTTGTCATTCATTTTTTTTTGCATCCAGTTCCACTGTTTGAAACTCCAGTGCATCTTCACTGGGCTCAGCTGCATCATAAATGATCCCAAATCAAATTTACACACATCATGTTCCCAACCCACAGCTTTCAAGCTAATTTTACATATTTACTGTAAACATTGATTATGTAACGGAGAAAATTACATCAATTTGCTAGAGTAGTAATTTGAAGTGAGTAGCATGTGAGACATTAAAGGTGAAGGTTAAAAATATTCTGGAGGTCACAGGTGTCCATTTTCAGAGAGGATGGACCGGGTACACCTGGGAATAGCTGCCACTGCCCCCCGGAGTTCAAAAACAAACATCTATTTGGGGAATTCGATCCAGTCGTATACACTCACACATACCCAGAAAGCTTGACAGGTGGATGGAGCTCAAGAATGAGCGCAAGGGCAGTCACTTTATATCTGGTTTGATGTTGTTCTTGATTGGCAGGATTAAAAGATTTCTTCATGTTTATGACAGTTGGCCTGGTCTTTCCACAAAACTCTGTGGTGTTAATCTCTTTAAATTGCATGCAGAAAACTGAACCATCTCACTTAGTTTAGATTCAAATCATAAAAAAAACACATAAAAGAATTTAAAACAAATCTATGGTTCATGCCCATTTCTGGATGTTGTTTGTGGTCTGGGAATAGCTGGGAATAGCTGGGAGAATGGTTTTGTTCGTTGTGACAGAGACTTGCTATCAGCCAGAGTGTTTCAGAGAGCACAAAGCTGTCTGCTCCTCCCTGCGCTGGAATAATGACGGTTTGTGTTAGTCATCTCTTCATACCACGAATGCCACTACTGTCTCTCTTTATCATCAGCTATATACCAGCATCCTCAGACGCTCAGGGAAATAGAAACAACAAAGTAATGTAAACAACAGCCACAGTCCACAATGTGTATTTTTGACTCACTGCGAAGGTTCGTTTTCCTGAAGCAGAACTCTAGCTATAGAGTTTAAAACAGGATTTTTCAGTAAATAATCTCACCTGACAGTGCAATGTAGTCTAACACAAGGTTTAATCAATCTCCAAGAAAATGCTGTCTAATCCTGCCACTGAAATCAAGTATGTCAACAGGAAGTCATCATAATGCTTAACAACATGGAAGAGAAACTAGATGCAGTGTCCCTGAACAGCTTCTGGGTAGAGATGTGTGTGGTGTTTGCAATGGCAGCGTTGACTGTGTGAAAATTCAACGATGAATGAAAAACTGTTTAATGGGATAGAGATCTGGAATAAAGCCAGCTGTCATTTGAGATGGTCTTATGTCTTATGGAGGTGGTTAGATGTCACTGTCTGAAAAGCAGTGAAGAAAGTAACTATAAATTCTGACATCCAGATTTTCTCTGTGAAATTTCTGCTGACAAGAGAATGTTCACCAAGAAGACTGTCGGAGTTAATTTCCTCATGGACCTTTATTAAATTTGATTTCAAATATGTATCATATAATTACATTTATCTGGATGGGCAGTTTAAAGTAGTTATAATGAAAATACTACCACACTGGATTTGGGGATTCAATTAAATAGATTATGCTCATGCAGAGGATTAGATATAAAACATCCTCTGCCAATCCAGTAGAGCTTTACATAGGTCCTACCTACTGCCACGAAGCAGTACACAGAACACAGCAGAATAAAACACGCAGAATCTTTCCCAACCCATTAAAATGAAAGAAATGTTCCCTAGTCCCTTTGGGACCCTTTTTGTCTGTGAGAATTAATTGCAGGAGTAAATTGGGCCATGGATCTTTCATCTTGATGCAGACACATGTGATGTGTCCACTAGAAATCCCAGCTCTCTCTCTATCTGCATGACAACAGATATGTTCTTGTTTAGCTCTTAAATGAGGCTTCAGGGCATGCAAACACTCTGAAGTGGGGACGGACGATATTTAAGTGGTCCTTTTTCGTTTTAGCATTAAGAAAAGGTTCTCTCTGGATTTGATGTATTTGTTATGAGAAACGCAAAAGGTGGTTGAGGTACAACAAAATCACGTCTGCTGTGAATTATCAGATAACCATGTACAAAGTGTTAGGTTTTAGTCTCTGTTCAGTCCGACCGACACAGAGTACCTTCAGGGTTCACACAATAAATTAGCTCAGCCCTCAGTATGCCTCTGTACGGGATCCTGGAGAACCAATTCACAACACACACAGGTGTCAAGAAGATGCTCTAAAGTTTATTAACAATATAGAAGTTTAAATAGAAGAAAGAG
>JAOXYF010000001.1:2073221-2087550 GCA_028565775.1 Sternarchorhynchus goeldii | reverse complement strand
CCTGACCAGCTACTAGTTTAACTAGAGAGAGACATTTAATTCAGAATGTAACATGAATCATTAAATTCCCTAACACAAAGTACTTCACAAAAAAGTAGTGACACTATCACCTGGCCATGATGAACAACCCTGAAGCAGTTCTCTGGCGCTATTCTGTGTATCAGTGTCGGTGTTGTGTTCAATGGGCGCATTTTGAGCGCATGTAATCGCTTTTCCCCAGATAGACGAGCGCACAACGTAGAAAGCAAGGACAGCAGAAAATGAACTAGTGTAGACAAACAATTCACTCATTAATCAACACGTAAAACTAGGTGTCACGACTCCTAATGTTCGATTCATACATGAAACGAAACACTGCATGCAGCAACATAGCAACTACGACTGAGAGCTGAAAAATATAAAGTAATTCTAATGTCAACAAGACAGTGGGGATCAATTCGACTCTGAAGGTACAAAGAGTGATGTCACAGTACAATTATGTAAATAAAACAGGCCTGAAGGTACAGCATATCATTTGACTAAACGTCACGGGGCAAATGCACGATTGCTGAAAAAAGGCTGCCGCTGTGTGTGTGTGTGTGTGTGTGTGTTTTAAATCTAAAAAGTATCCATTTTAAAAAATATTCACTTATTATACATATATATATATATATATAATTGATATCAATTTCATCTTGCGACCATGACTGAGAACATGTTTGTGAATCTCACGATTGCATTACATTCTAATAATCAATTTTGAAAAGGTAGACAGAGTAGAATGACAAGATTTGTGGCTCTGTATGTTACAGAGACCCTCTGTATGTTACAGAGACCCTCTGTATGTTACAGAGGCCCTCTGTCTCTGCGCACATGAGGACCTGTTGAGCCTCTGGTATATACAAGACTCCTCTGTGACTTCTAAATTTCTTTAAATAATTTGTCCCATATATATGAACATTTTGAACCTCAAAGTGAAAGAAAGAGGAGAATATAACATCACCTTCTTAGTGCTTTGCAATTTGAATGTCAGAAGGATCCTGGTGTGTTGGATTAGGGAATTCCTGAGAGAATGGCTCCAGAAAGTCTGCATTAAAAATGTCCTGTCTGCCTTGTTCTCAATACTGCTCTACCTCAAGGCTGTGTCTTACCTCCTTTGCTATTCTCTATATACGCAGATAAGGTGCATTGTAACAGAAGCAATCTCTACCTTATTAAGTATGCAGATGATGTAGCCCTTTCTTCTTGCCTGCAAGATGCAGATAGTCCTGCTGTCAATACATCAACAGTCCTGCCTCTTGGTCCACAGTCTTTGCATACAGCACAATTACCATAAAGAGTCGGGAGGTGGAGCAAGTCACTTCAAATATTTGGGGACAGGAGGTGATGACAAGGTGCCATATGGTGGAGAACATTTACACCGATTCTACAGTGCTGCACCATTAGGCAGTGGTGTGGTGGTGGAGCTCAATATGGTATCTTTTCATGCGGTACAAGATTCCTGGCGGTGCCCCTGATTGATAATAAGCTCATCTATCAGGAAAATGTGGATTAAAAAGTGAGACAGTGCCTGGATCTTCTCAGGGGCTGAACAGAACAGAACAACACCCTTCCAATTTAAGTAATTAAATAATTACAGACCATTTTCAAAGCTACTGTTAATTCAGAAAATCACTGAGAAAATGATCTTCAAGCAACTTACTGGCTTTCTGTCCTTAAACAGCTGTTTAGACAAATTTCAGTCAGGATGTTGGCCTTCTTATAGTACTGAGGTGGCTCTAATTAAGGCAATACACCATAACAGTCTTATAGCTAGACTTAAGAAGTGGGATGGACTCTCGAGAACAGTACTAAAATGGTTCAGTTCATACCTGAAAGACAGGAAATACTTTGTCAAAAAAGAAAATAATGCTTTTGCAAGAGTTCTGGTGACCTGTGGTGTCTTTGAGGGTCTGAGTCTTGGGCTGCTCTTATTTAGTTCATACATACTTGCTTTTGCTCAAATCTTACAAGGTTTTCACAGCTATAGAGAGGACACTCAGTGGCCCTCTACCCAAATTACCATAGTAACCTCGATTCACTTTGTAAATGCCTTGAGCACGTCACTAACTGGATGGGCCAAAACTTTCTGCAGCTGAATAAAGATAAAAACAGAAATGATTATATTTGTAATCTGCAATGAGAGGCACAAAGGAGCTGTTTTTTTTACTCAAAAGATCTAAAAGTTAAAGAGATTATCTTATACACCCTCACAACGGCATACTAATAGTTCAGCCATTTATCACCTTAAGAACATCAACAAGATTAGAGATTTCCTGACAAAACCAGACCAAGAGAAACTCATTCATGCTTTTATCTCTAACAGGGTTAATTACTGTAATGGCCTCCTAATGGGATTCCCTCAAAAAAACAACCAAGCAGCTTCAGTTGATTCAAAATGCAGCTGCCTGAGTTCTCACTAGGAGTAAAAAACGAGAAACACATCATCCCCGTTCTTAAGTCCTTACACTGGCTACCAGTACATTACAGGGTTGACTTGAAGGTATTATTATCAGTCTATAAATCGCTTAATGGTGTATGACCACAATATCTATCTAAAATGCTGCAGTGTTATGAGCCAGAACTCTCAGATCATTAGAAACTAGTCACTTAGTCCTGCCCAAGGTACAGGCTAAACATGGAGAGGTAGCGTTGAGCTATTATGCTGTTTTTAAATGGAAACAGATGTCAGAGGATATTAGAAGAGCCCTGACACTAGATGGCTTTTAAACCTCAACTGTAAACGTGTTTACTTGGCCAGGCGTTCAGCTCAAGCTCAGATGAAACACTGATCCCTCACACCCTGTAGGACCTTTGAACACTACTGAACATTTGCACATTTTTACTTACATTTTTAATTCTTTATGTTAGATTTTATGCACTTTATATATTTTATTAACAGTATTAACCATGCTAGGAGGGCTGGATATGGCCTTAATCGCCAGGTCGGCCTGTATGGATCTCAGGGGCTAATGGAATGCTTGTTAGGTTTGGGTTTATATATGAAGAGGTTCAGCCTGTTTTAGGAGGGAGCTTGGAGGAAGATGAGGCTGGGACACCAGTCCTCACTGCTGAGCCTCCTGGAGCTGTCAGTGAAACACCGGTGAAGGCATGTGCTTACCTGATGATCCTGGTTAAATGAAGAGTACTTAGTGCCTCTTCATGAAGCTCTGATGGATTGGCACAGGAAACTTTACATCTTATCCTGTGCTTAAGTGTAATTATTCATATATTTTTTTTAACTCAACTGTATATATCTTTTTTCATTTTATTTCCTTAATATAACTTAATTGTAACTTTTTAACAAACTTTCCTTGATATATATCAGGATGTAATAAGCTTTATTTATCTCTCATGCCTTATATGAAGGATTCTGAATTGTCACTGTGGATGAAAAGCACCATACAAATAAACTGGTCTTGCCTTTCTGTGATATATAGACCACTCTGAACACTCTGACTTAATAAATTGTCACAGATTGTAAATCAAACCAGTAAAATTCCATCTGCGGAGTCTGTTCTCTGTAAGTCGATAGAATTGTTTCCCTAATATGTACGTACTTATTTAAATGTTATTGTTTGGTATGTGGTGTATTGTTGTGTAATCTATGTTGTTGTTCCTGGTCCAAATATATAAATATTTAGTGTAATTAGTCCTAACGGCTAATTTTATATATATATTTGTGCATTAATTGTCTGTGTGGTGTAGTATTTTATGTGCCTGTGCCAAAGAATAGTTTCCATTTTATGCAAATGAAGTGGACAATAAAGTATTTCTGATTTCACCTCTTGATATCACCACTGTCCACCAGTGAGTGGAGAACGGGCTAAAATGATGAAGACTCTCATCGCCATCTTTAATGAACATGGCCCTATGGATGAACCTAGTCTAGAAACACACTAATTTTTCAGACAACCAGATTCAGGTCTTCCACCTAATAGGCTAGCGCTCTCCCAGTCCCCTGAGGATACAGGGGATGAATCCAGGTGTCTTACAACTGATCTTGTCTCATTAAAATCCCACAACAGTGTGCTCGAGCACTCGCCTGATGAAATATAATCGACACGCTTCTGCGAATAAAAGTAGTGGTCTTGTTTGTTTAACCTTAGTTAAATAGCCTATAATTAGTCCTTATCGCCCCTGTACAGTCTGAAAAAGCCAATATGTGTCATGTGATTTGTCCTGGTAAGGTGCAAGCAGCGGTGCTACAACCAAGAGCATTTAATTGGAAGGTTTTGTCACATGACGCAAAGTTTGATTTGTAACAGGTGCAATTATCTGATGTCTTGTTTTGCTTAATTGTTTCCAATGTAACGCTTAAGCGCGACTTTTCCTCCTAACGATTCCTCCAGCCTTCGGTTTCAAGTAACAACTATGGAGGCTATGATCGATTCATGTTTTCAGGTTTAATGCCGCACTATGTCTGGACTGAGTAATATCTCATTTCCAGGTGATGTATACGATGTAGGCCTTAAAAACACGGATGTACTGACGTTACTAGAGGCTCACCGCCCAATTAAGGTTGGAATAATATTAGTCTTGGGGATTATGATCACGTTGGGAAACATAGCAGTTGTAACGGTTATCTCTTCAGCAGTGCCTGGGTGGTCGCGAAACTCTCGGTATTTTTTATTATCGTTAACCGGGGCCGATTCTGCTTTTGGACTTCTTGTTATGCCTTTAAACCTCTGCGTAAGTCTCGTAAAAGACTACAATGACGGGCCCGATCCATTCTGTCACATCGTAGCGTTTTGCAACGCAACCATTTATTCCACGTGCATGTACACACTTGCTAGCATAAGTCTTGAAAGATACATTGCCGTGTTTTATCCACTCCAGTACTCCACTATACTGACCAGGAAACGCGTGTTACTGCTGATCGCATTCGCCTGGATTTTCCCTCCCATCCTACTTCTGCCTATATCGTGCCCTGAAGGAATAATCGAAGTTTACTTTTCCACGGCGTCACTGGTCTGCAACCCGTCCTACTCGAGCAACGTCACTTACTCGCTAACTCTAAATGGGTTTATTTTCTTCCCGTGCTCGGCGATCATGACATTTTGCAACCTCAGACTGTGGTTCGCTGCAAAAAGACAGCGGTTGAAGTTGAGAAAGCATAGTTTCGGTGGCGGTAACAGATCCAACGTAGCGTCGCGAGTGCTCGTCCCTGTAATGACCGTCTATTACACTTGCTGGACTCCCTGCATGGTCATCATGATTTACAACGGTGAGTATCTTGGCTCGCGCAATAAGACTTCTGTAGCGCGACCCGGAGTAGTGTTTGAGCCTAGTCCCATTGGACCACTCTTCTACTTAAAGACAACCCTTGAAACAAGATGAGACCTGAGGACTGGGTTGAGAACCACTGTCACGTTGCTTAGGGTTACAACAACTGTTTCTGCATTTTGCCGTTTTGCTCATTTAACGAACCCTTAATTGCATGTGATGCCATTACCCTTCATTGCTTGGTCTATGCTGCCAGTTTTGTACCGATGTCCAGCCTGACGGAATCAGACTCCAGATTATGAAAATCACTGCGATGAAATCAATTCATTTAATGACTTGCTGTTTTTTTTTCCTCAGCAACGTCGGGCGGTGGGGTTCCAGAGTGGGTGGAGTTTGTTGCAGTATGGTTGCCGACCTCCAATGGCTTCCTCAACTGTATCTTTTACTTCTGGATTAATCAGAGCTTCAAGAGGAAGTTCCACCTGCTGATTCAGAGGCTGTGTCTGGGGTTTTGCCCCAGGGCAGGAAGGGCCCTTGGGTGTGCCAAGCCTGTGGAAACTGCCTTGGGTCCTGGATGGAGTAACAACAACAACGCGCTGCACGAACGCTCTTCCAGCGTATCGTCCACGTGCGCTTTACTCACACTTGCAGTTGAGACCTACATCTGATGAGCAGACAGCTGACGGGTGTCCCCCCCTGCCATCCTGAAGCGACCACCTAGTTTGGCCATCGTGCAAGCTGTGGTGATGTACCTGTAGGTCACGTGCATGGAAGGAGCAACGTGTAGTTTGATTGCAACATTTTAAGTTCCACGTTCCACAGTCGTGGTGGGGTTTTTTGTTTTTTTTTTAGTTTGTGGACAGGTGGTGCCTTTTTACTTTCTGTGCTCTTTTGTTTTTGTTGGGATTTTTTTTTTATATAAGCATTTTTATGAAGTCACATTTTTCGAATGGTTTAAGACCTTTTCATTACTGCTTCATCAGCAAAGACCTTTTCCCTGTCTGTTTATTTTACCAACGTAAAGCCTCACTCATACAGTACTCACACTTCGCATGGTGTAGCATTGCATTGCTTTCCTACGGTTTTCCGTTCTTTATGCATCTAACGCCTAATGAACTGTCTTCTCGCTGTTCTGTCTCTGTGATCCAGCGTCTAGCAGTTCACAAAGGTATAAATTCTCGAGCCTTCTTCTATGCAGGAAGAAAGTAATTAGGCACTCGCATCACAGAAAGATCAGCTCGGCTGTGCCTGTGGTTGGAAAGGAACGCCCTCTTCTCAGTCCGTCTGTACTGCAATTCGACCAAGTCCGTGTGTTCAGTGCTTGACTGCACCGCCCACCTGCTCCATGCAGTTACACTGTGGGTTTGATCCAGCCTGCTACATCTTTGATTTGTAGTTGTGATTGTGTACATCATTTATGGAAACTTTTTTTTTTTCCCTCCCTGGAATGTTGTATTAACGTGTTGTAAAATAGTTTTTATAAAAGTGATGCGCTCCTGTTGCATTTCCAGTTGAGCAGAAAGGACTGTAGGCCTGTCACTTTAATGAGCTGCTGCTGCCCTTATAATGAAGCCATATTAAGTTATTGGGGAAACCAAACTGTTTTTTGTAAAATATTTGTAAATATTTAATTTTAGTGTATGTAAAACATGTCTGAGGTGGAAATGTGTTGAAAGTTTATATTGTAAAATAAAGCTTAAAGGCCCAAGATATGTAATCGATGTGGGTTTTTAAAATTATTTTTTGCCTAATACCAGGATTTGAAACATTCACCCTACCACGTTATATCCTAAACCATAATTTGCACTGTGCTCTTAATCAGTGTAAAATATAAATTTAATAATTACAAATACATCAACTATATCGGGCCTAGTAGGATGAGCCCCAACCTTCCCAATACCCAGAAGTGGATGTTTTCTGAGTGGTAATTCAGCAGAAGGAAGTGAATGCCTTTTGTTTTCTGTAAAGCAGCCACCCACCCTTCCAGTTCTGGACCTCCAATACCATGTATGAGGGCTCCATCCAAATCCCATCCGATCAAGTGAGGTCTCTTATACACCATCTATGTAGGAGCTTCCAGCAATTGGTTTTATAGCAGATGTGAAGGCACAAAGAATCTGGTTTGTCTGCTACAACCATAGAAACAGATTTAGAAACTAGTTAGAAAATCAAATCTGATGTTACTACAGTGTTATCCATAACGGATGTAATGTCTCCTCCAGAATATAGGAAGAGTTGGTCAGTGAGAATATAATTTAAGTTTACTGTACTGACCAATGGGTAACTTCATGCACTGACATTTCCCAATCCGAATATAGTGAGACTACTGAGTTTTGTTTGTTTCAGAGTAATAATTGAGTTTAGAGGTTAAAGGTTAGAGGCTAAAGGTGATTCTCGCATCCAAGCACATCTATTAAGATGATAGCTTTTAGATAGGAGTCGTACACTCTGGAGACCAGAGGAATGTCAGAAAACCCTGCCAAAATATTGCAGGCCTGCTTGTCCATTTTTTGGACAAAAAATGTCAAAAAATTGTGACATTTTAGACAGTAATTTCTTTGTATTCATCATCTTAGTGATATTTAATATCCCTGCCTTGTAGTATCAGATCAGAGACAGCATTCAGATGTTCTGGTGGTGAAAGGCCTGGGAAGAGCAGGGCAAATGTCAGACGGAACATCAGCCCTTCCTCCACAGCCCCTCAGAGTAGCGTGCACGATTGCGCACGAGTGCTCATGCACGGAGCCGACACCTCTGGAGCTGTGCAAAGCTCAGCAGAGCAGACGTAGCCCTGGGCTGCCAGAGATATCTTCTTTCAACCAGAAGGTTTTGAAAAGGAGAGTGTGACTTCAACATGCTGAGTTTTTTGGGTCATGCTTTACACATGCTTGGCAACAATTAAAAAGGTCATTAGAAAATATGTAACTCGTGCTTTAATATCAGCTTTTGCGAAATATAGGTTGCTGGCAATCTAAAAATATGCCATAGAAACCTGCAGTACACATAATCGCTCCTTTACACTGCAGGTCTTTGGCTCACTGTGCTGCACTGCAGAGCAAATGCACAGCATGGAGAACCTCCAGCAAACAGTCGTATGGAGGACTGTGATGAATTCAATACTTTTTTTTTTTTTTTTTATAGGTTTCCATAATGGAAGAACAGGAAGAAATGAAGTCTCCAAGCCTGAGCTAAAATCCTATTACTTTGGTCATATGAGACCAGACTTCTAGAAGGCTCGATTGGTCTTAAGACTATTCCATCCGAGTCAGGTAAATGGCACTGTAGATAAATCTCATGGATCGAACTGAAATTGGAGCGATTTCGCTTCTTTTGCTGTGGTGAAGAGGTTACACAGTGGTATCTAAGTTAAAATGTAGGACACTTGTACTGACTTGACTTTGAACCTACCCTGGAATGCATGGAGTGTTAAAGAAGAGTCATGGCATGTTATTCCGAAACAATACTGGAATTCAGTCCACCATCAACACAGGAAGTGTGGCAAGGCACATTGTAGTGTGGAACTGGGAAAAATATTTCAGTTTGTTGGATCCTCCACTGAAGGTCTATTTCGGATCTCTACACCAAGAATTGTATTCTGTAGCTATTTCACTACCCTTTGGGATTTTGCAACTGTGTCATTAGTTACTGCAACCTTTAGAAATCAAATAAGAGCTATGAGACAGAAGGAACCAATAATGTAACAGAGCTGAAGAAGAGCATAAAACGAAGGAAATCTCAGACTGAGGTAACAAACAGCATGGCCACTAAATCTCAGACTAGAATAGAATAACACCAAAAATAGCACAAATAACACAAAATTTCAATAGTCTTTTGAAGTACAAACATATTTTGAGTTGCAAAATAATTCAAATTACCATAATAATTTTCATATCTATGCAAGAGCCTTTAATCGTCATTTCTATTGATAAACAGCTTTTAGAAAACAATCTGCTTAACCTGCCGTGGGCAAAGACTGCAGTGCTACACTGACGTCTCAGTGACGGGAGGAAACCATTCGGACCTTCTTAAGAGAGGATTAATCTCTTCTGCCAGTTTTCTTTCATGATTGTAAAGAACGTGTCCATGTGGTGGAGATGGTTGTTGAAGAGGGGCACAGGGCCGACTGCTCTGAGTTTTTGGGAGCGCTGCTGCAGTGTGTGTATCTCTTCCAGTGCTGGATTATGATAGTTTGTCTTTCACTGCCGCCTGTTCTTTTAGCACCTCAAAGACACTCAGTAGCCATTCATTACAAACTCCTACCACGCAGGTGCATCGTTAGATTCTATCGGGCACGTGTATTGTTAGATTCTACGGGCCACGTGCATTGTTAGATTCTATCGGGCACGTGTATTATTAGATTCTACGGGGCACATGTATTGTTAGATTCTACGGGGCACGTGCATTGTTAGATTCTATGGGGCACGTGTATTGTTAGATTCTACTGGGCACGTGTATTGTTAAATTCTACGGGGCACGTGCAACAGTTCAACAGTTTTTAGCCTAAGATATAGTATTAATCTCCCTAATCTCTTGATTCAGATCTTCAGATTTATACGCTTGTGATTCACCATATTAATAATGCAGAAATAACTCTAACAAGCCCTCGTGCATAGCCATGGGCATCTTTATGGGCATAGTGCCTTCCTGTGCTGTGCAGTGGACAACTGCTTGACACATAGATGGTCCTTACATGTCCAGTCCATGGTGAGATGTTAGTCCAGTGTTCTGTCCACACATCTCTGCGCATTCTCTTGTCATGGACATAGTGAGAACCTGATGCTAATAATCCCAAAGCTGAAACCAAGAGGGTGAGAGCGAGTGGCAAATGTTTCAGGGCGAACTTTAAGATGCTTACTGTCTTTCCCCTCTAATTCAGTTAAGAAAATATAAGTCCTTTGTATGACACTACTGTGCTGATAAGATCACCAGACACAGCTTAGCAGAATGGGCTGCTACACATGACCATCTACATACAAACTGCACATTTCTAGCCGTGCATGATGTTTCAACCTCTCTTAGAATGATCAGAATGCACCACTCCATATGGCACTGGGAAAAGGCGGAGCAAGTGGCGCCATCTAATTTCCTGTACAAACACACCCAGCTGTCTGGTACAGAACATCAAAGATGCCCATCATCTTTTGCAGAAAGGACAATGGCCAGAAATCAACATTCACAGTTGATTCATTTCAGACATTTATGCGAGAAACATGAATAAGGAAATGTGTGTTATGCATGATATATTACCTGTGCCCTGGTCTTGCTTAATCTCCTGTATGAACTGAGTATTGTTTGTTATTATTGTGAAATGCTTGTCTTTGCAATTCATCTGCTTTGTGCACTTGTCTGGTGCAAACATATGCCAATCAGTCAGCATTTGCACACTACAGACTGATGAATACATTAGACTGCCAGTTTCAATATTAAGTCCAATTCACTACATTTATTTATTGGTGTTTTAACCAGCTTAAAGCGTCATGGAAACGTTTTAGAACAGCTAAAAGGTTTTCTTCCTAGTGGTGGAATCTGTGCTGGGTTGTACTGCCATCTAGTGTTGGAAATGACTAAAATACAAAAAAACGTCCCTTCTTGGGTTCAATACAGCATTATCTTTAAGGTGCTTAAGGTAGATAACAGAAATCAACTTGTAAAATGCAGTATTGTTTTCATCATTTATGGTAATTAATAGTTTTAGAGTGTTTTTTGTTTGTTTGCTTCTAAGCTACATGTGCAAAAACTACACTGGAATTATGTCCTGTGAATTTTTTTATGTCCTCTTTAACTATTTCACCAAAAAAATTACTTCCTAAAAGCATATGAAGTTACTCTCGACCCTGAAGAAAAATACTTTTTTAGGTTTATACTCGAGTACTCCTTTAGGAATCCTGGTTTGGCAATAGACATAAAAGAGTTTCCTGTTGGTTCTAGTTTATTTCACCTGGTTTGGTGTTTATTTCTTCCTGTGAAACGCTGAGAAAGCTCCTCTCCTCTTGTGTTTTTAGAGGTCTGTCGTTCTGCCCAACCTTTCTAAATCAAGCCTGGTGAGGCCATAAAATTAGATCAGTGTCATGAAAAATGAAGACTTATGTTTGTGGGTGTGGCAACCAGCTGTGGACAAATGGGGAAGGTGCCCTCTTTCTTGCAAATGAGAATCTCACCTCACTAGTGTCAGGGTGCAGTATGGAGCAAAAGCTTACTTGTATTAAAACAACATATTATTTGCACTGTTTTATTCAGTGCGTGAACTATTTTAACACAAGGTGCCCTGCAGGAAAGCTGCATTTAACTGATTAGTCAAACAGAAATAGGGGAAGAAGGGTTGGGGACTGGCTATAACAGATGAATAGGGATTTGCCTCAAGAGTATTGAGTGTGAAATTACGGAATGTGTTGCACAATGAAAATACAGATTTTACAACCTTACCAGCAGCCTCACTCTGTTTTAGGTGTTCTGGGACTGGAAGCACAGAGTTTCAGCTGGGCTCACTAACACTTGTACATGCTTGTCTATGCAGACTATTTGCACTGGTCTACTCTGGCCTGTTAATTCCCCAGTGAAGGCAATTAGTTAAGAAGGCAGTGCTTCATGGATATGAATTCATGTGTTTTTATCTCTTGTGTGCACACATGCATACATCATAAAGTCAGACTGTGAATACTGCTTCATCTCCAGCAGTCGCTACCCCTCCAGCTATCCAATCCTTTTCCTTCCCAAGATAGTAAGTATTAAAATCCAAAAAAGAGGATGTGGATTTTGATTAAAAACAAAGATTTATTATTTCAAATTGGTATAGTATTTATTAAACCCAAAGATAGCTGTGTATAAACAGCATTAGTAGTAAACAAATCTTGACCTCAGACTGTGGTGTGAAGTACTGTTGTCATAATAATTAAGAAACCAGTATTTACTTCAGTAGTGGTGTATTTCTGATTAACCCTCTTATGTACAGCCCACTTGTTCAGAATAAAAAAAATCTCATCCTAATCTTGTCTTAATCTTGTTCTAATTCAGACAGAGTTCAAAAAGAATCGATATGATTCTGTTTTGTGTCTTTTCCCCCTTTTTGCCTGTTTTTGTCTTCAAATCTATTTCTATAATCTAAGATAAACTGTTCTCTATGTTTTACTGACATGACATTTTAAAACAGCATCTGGTGTTGGATATCAGCACAGCACATATGGGCGATACTCCTCGTCTCTGCTGAGTTTATCGTACGATAGTCATAAAGGAGGAGGTGCCAAAGGACGTTCACTGAAACCTTTCTTGGAAAAACACTTCATATGTAGATTTTAGAAGAATCTTTTACAGGGTCCAGCATGGCACCTGTCAGGTCTAGATTTAGCTACTTCTATTAAGCAGGTCACTAAAACATGGAAAATAAGTATTTTTACCAGGAGGGGCAAAACAAATATACTGTATATGTTCTCTTATTTAATGTATTTATTCTTTTATTTGTTATTTTTATTCTGGCTCATTAAAACTAATTTTTTTAATGAGCCAGAGGTTCATTAAAGAGGTTAGTAACAATATCATAAATATACATTCTAGTTCTTTTCAGAAACAGGCAGCAACTCATAACATTTAATTTTCAAACAGGATAAATACATATAGTCTTATATTTTACCAGAGATAGGCCCACCTCTACTTCCAGACTGGGATTGTGTACTACCACTGGTCCATTTTAATTTGCGGTGGACGCTGGACGTGAATTTAACAACAAATTGTGTGTGCGAGGAGGTGAAAGAGGTCAAGGAATTAATGATGGCTTTTTGTGGAGACATGGCAACTGCTTCACTGTTGAGGATTATTTGGAAGTGTCTGTCTTCGACCTCTTGTCTTCCGTTCAGCGCGAAATTATGACGAATGTTTTAATTAAAATTGATGAAAGTCCCATGAAATCCGAATTGACCGTTCAGACAGCAGTCGTTTAAGTCAGATACATATCGAATTCTGTGCGACTTATGAAAGACCCAAGTGTCAAGTTCAGTTTTGTTGTGTTTTGTTTTATTTTGTTTTTACAAACGGAGAACACTTTTACGGAGGTCACTTTCACTTGCCGTGTGAATTTAAGCAGCGAATTTGACTAATCGTGAATGATAGTTATATCCACACACGTAAATACCGAATGATAAGTCATTCCTGAACGGTAATGAATGAGAAACCTTCATGCGCCGTCGGTAACGCCCGTTTGTTGTGCTGTGGTGTTTTTTCTTGGAATTGTCTTCTGTTTTTGAGGTAGGCCTTGGATTAGTTTACTTTCATCTTAATTCTGCTAGTCTTGTAGTCTATTTGGTATCTGTTGTTATGGTTATAGGAAAGGCTTGGGTACCATAAGACTATCTTCTGGTAGTATTCCAGCTTTGAGTGCATGAATTCGGGTCTATCTGAGCTACACTAGATAAGCACTTTGTAAGTCGCTCTGGATAAGAGCGTCTGCCAAATGCCAGAAATGTAAATGAAAACGTTTGTACTGCGGTCTGTAGCGAGTACTATCCGTCGGTTGTGATTGGACGCGTCCGGGGGAAGGCGATCCCTTTATTGGCTGTTTACCGCGACAACCGTGTGTCGTTGTGTTACGTCCCGCGAGCTCATTGGACTCTTCCTCGCGGCAGGTTTTACAGAACCACTTCGCGTGACTGCAGCCAATTATTTTCCGTGGCGGTTGCAGCGAGACACGTTACAGTTAAAGCTACGTTACAAACGCCGATTAGATCCGGTTGTTGGTAAAAGTTAGCGCCCGCAGCTGAACTAGGATGGGGGAAGAAATCGGTAGATCGGCCAACACGAACGATATAAGGACGAGAGAGGATGGAAATCACATATCTGGGGTTAATCAGGAGGGAAGCGATGTGAAATATTACACACTTGAAGAGGTTCAAGCTCATAATATGAGCAAAGACACATGGCTCATCATCCACGAGAAAGTTTATGACATTACGAGTTTCCTGGAGGAGGTAAGATGATTGCTCTGGTTTTTTGGAGGAGGTGAGATGATTGCTCTAGTTTCTTGGAGGAGGTGAGATGATTGTTCTGGTTTCCTGGAGGAGGTAAGATGATTGCTCTGGTTTCCTGGAGGAGGTAAGAT
>JAOXYF010000001.1:2047777-2073121 GCA_028565775.1 Sternarchorhynchus goeldii | reverse complement strand
GATTGCTCTGGTTTCTTGGAGGAGGTAAGATGATTGCTCTGGTTTCTTGGAGGAGGTAAGATGATTGCTCTGGTTTCTTGGAGGAGGTAAGATGATTGCTCTGGTTTCCTGGCGGAGGTAAGATGATTGCTCTAGTTTCCTGGCGGAGGTAAGATGATTGCTCTAGCCAGGTTTAATAAACTGGTAGGGTTAGCCGTCTGTTAGCAGAGTCGCTAGCGGGAGTTGACGTTATGAAGACCGCGGCCTGTCTTCGGCCTGTGGCTCAACTCCCTGGGCTGAAACCAGTAACCAAGCAACGTAAACAGGCTTTAGTTACTGCTCCCGTGACATCGTGTGATAATTAGATCGCAGCACACAAGGGTTATTAATGCAAAAGAGTAATGGCTGACTGTTAAGTCTTAATATCCACCTAACTAGAATTCGGATTTGCTTAGCTGCCTAGCTAGCGAAATTGACAAGCTAGCTAAATTGGTCAACTCGAACGAGTTATTAGATTCTAGTTTTTATTTCGTCTGGGTTTAAGCTATCTCTCAACTAGGTTGGTTAACAAGCTAACCTCTCAAGATAACCATCTAGTTTTTGAACTAGTAAGTTAGCTCACTAGCTTCGCATATGTAGCATCTAGGCTAGCCGGCTCGGCACTGCTATCTAGTTAACTAACTAGCACGACTGGTTCTAGCGTAATCGGTGGGCGCTGTGCGTTTGATGTTTGGGTGAAAGGTCGTCAGATGTGTGGTCGTTGTTTCCAAGATTTGACAGTAAGGAAAGGCCGAGGTAGATAAACGGCTGCTTTCTGCACTGTGGCATTAGCGTCCATATTGTTGCAGAGTTCGGTAAACTGACGTTTTTGAAACCGTGTTGCGAAATCGCCATGTGAAATCCTATTGAAATGTCAACTAACTGCTCTAGCTTGACTAGTGAAGTACTTTTTTTAAACTTGTTTTACCACACTAATGCACCTAGATAGTAACGCTTCACTAAACGGTTAGAATGTATCTAGTCCAAATTTATTCACACTTTGAGCTACTGACATTGAGACTGATCCACTTAGTCTGATGTGATCTAACTTTCACCCAAAACTAATTCATGTTGCAGCATCCAGGAGGTGAAGAAGTGCTTCTGGAACAGGCGGGTGGAGATGCAACAGAGAGCTTTGAAGACGTTGGCCATTCCACAGACGCCAGAGAGATGTTGCAGCAGTACTGTATTGGAGAACTGCACATGGTATTGGTTGATCCACTTTTAATGTGTTTTTATATTCATAGGTGTTCAGTAGTAACGAGAATCTCATCTCACTAGTCTCAAAGCAGTACAGAGCAAAGGTGCTCAGCATATAGTACCGTGCACTACTGTGTAGTGCATCGAGAGCACTGAAGAAAATGATGGCACAAGAAATATTTGTCTGCAGTCATGTACTGACTGCATTGTAGTGGTAGACAGTAGTAGATATTGGTTAATAGGATCACAGTGGAACAGGGAGAGTAAATTGGGCATAGCTACAGTGCAACAAAATATAACATGAATAAACACCCTTGTATAATTTGTCCAAGAATGCTCCTTGGTGCAAGTCTGAATTCTAAAATGTATTGAATTCTAAAATGTATTGAAAGAATTCTAAGATGTATTGATGTATTTGCACTATTTTATTAATTGGGTGAGCTATTTTAACAAATTTTTTTTTTTTTTTTTTTTAGAATGATAGAAAAAAAGAAACCAAGAAGGTAAGGAGCTATTCCATTATTAATGATCATACGTTGGATTGTGGGCGTGGCGTCTTCTGTGATTTGCATCATGTAGGCGACGATTGTAACAGTTCTTCAGCTTTGCTATCTTTTTGTTCACCCTTTCTTTCTCTAGGAAGTTTACATCACAACTTCAAAAGACTCCAGGTGAGACATTACTTTTTTACGCAGCTGTTTGCGTACAGCTCTGTAGAAGCCGTCACCCACTACTGAATTCTGACGGATTGGTTGGTTTCTTTTCTCAGCTCATGGACCACCTGGTTGATTCCTGCTGTAGCTGCCGCCGTCATTGGTGTCATGTACCGCTATTACATACTAGGACACCAACCTTCTTGAGCTTTATTCACCAGGGCCTGGACTCTCCAAACCATCACAGCAGAGCTTTTAGTGTTCGAGAGGTGGAGGAGCATTTGAAATGACATGCAATCCTGTAATGGTAAATGGCTGGGCTTTGACGGTTCTGGATGACCTGGTCCGTAATGGTAGTGTGGGGTTTTTTTTTTTATTGGTCCCCCCGCTTCATGATTATGTTCTCTTTTCTTTCCCTTTCATTGGGAGGCCTTGACCTGTTTGTCTGATCTCACCCTTCCCTGAATGTAAACAGTTGTTAATTGTTTGCCTTCAGAAGCCTGTACGTTTGCAGGAAGACTGGATTAAGGCTTCTCGTTCGTTTTCTCTCTCCCCCCCCCCCGTCCCAGTCTGTGTTAGAGAGGATTACAGCAGGCTGAGAGTGGTAGTGCCTGTTTTGGGACTGGATCCTTTCCATACTCTCACTCCGCAGCTGTTGCTTCGACTGTTCAAACACACCATTGAGTCAGAATGTGGTGTACACTGCTTCCTGTGTGTCACCATCTGATCTTGCTCCCTCTCCTGTTTTCAGCACCATTTTATCTCAGATCAGTATGAATATGATTTGATATCCCAGTAAGATATGCTAATGAATAGTTTGCGATTTCAGGCTTATGAGGTGTATGGGACATCCCGGTACCAAATGTTGCTCAGGAATGAAGTCTGAATCACAATTGGTGAATATTGTAAGTAATGGGTCAGCCATATTGGAGACGATGACTAATTATTGTTCGTTATTAAATTGCCTTAGGTTCTGTAGAAAGTTATAACCAAATGATTAACACTTAATCAGTTTTCTTATAGAGCCCAAATTAATTAAAAGTGGTACAAAAAAAAAAACACAACCTTAATTTCATGTCATTCTTTGTAGTGAGCTGCTTAAGTGGAGAAGTAAGGGCCCAGAGTTGAGAACGTATCTTACACACCTGACTTTGGCACACATTTCACTCTAATGTTGCGTTGAGTTATAGTGTGATAATTGAGGATGTTGAACATAATTCTAACACTTTAGCCCTTTTGTACTTTTACATATGTTTATTGAGATGTGATAAAGACTATAACAATAATTTATTTGAGGCACAGATTTATGGTTATGCGTGTTTAATACTTGAACTCTCAAGTACTTCACAAAGTCTGTTATATTCATATGTTGAATACTCTATGCATATACATCTGACACTGATGGCATTCATATTGTGTGCTGTTTAGCCTAGATGCCTTCAGTAGATTTTAGCCTGTTGAGTGTTAAATCAAGATTAATTGCCTTCCCCTTCAAATCAAACATTTAAGATGTACGTGTGTATGACATTTCCCTCGACATTGTCGGTTCCTATCCATGCTTGTTTACATAAGACTGTCCTTGTGTAAATAATTTAACTTTTAAATTGGCATAACTGCAGTGTATTCATTATTACATCTTGAATGCAGTGCAGTGTATGAGGGGAACAAAGTGAGATTTGAGTTATTTTGTGATCACGTGGTGTAATTAACGCTCATAATCCCTGTTCAGCGGTTGACTATTGGTCCGCAATGCGCTGTTGTAATGTGTAAAACCCTTTGTTGTCCTTTCATACTGCAGCAACAGCTTCGCTTTGTAAGTGCAGGTGTTTCTATCATTCATGTATTGTCCTGGTGTCTGAAATGTTTTGACTAGATTTGAATGCTGTTGTAAATTTCCCTTAAATAATTTTTTTTGGGGGGGGAATAAAACATGAATACATCACTGATAACTTGATGGGTCTTTGCATATACCTTTTGGTATTATTGTTTTTTCCACCTTATACTGTGAAAGAGAAAAACACCCAGAAAAGTGAGTTAGTCTAGTCAGTCTAATTTTCTATGTGAAATTAGAATATACCCATACAGCATTTTAATTAAGCAGAGAATATGGTAAATATCACTTCTTCCTGCTTGTATTCACGAGGATGTAGACGAACGAAGCTGATCCGAGAACAGCCTTCGTTAAGGTCTTTAATAAATAACCCAAAAGTAGATTTCCATTCACCTGGTTTTAGCGAATTTTGAAAACGCGGGGGGGAAACCCCATCCAAATATCGCGATTTCTGCGCTATGAAAAGGTGGAAATAACGTTAAAGACAAAATGGGGAAAAAAAGTGATGGAAAGGGGGGTAACTGACGCATCAAACCTACCATATATTCATCATATGTATGGACTGCCTAATGGTTTACAGGAAGAGTATTCCTTACGCACGTTACATCTGCACGATATGTATATACATGTATTTTAAAATGGGCATCGTTAGAACATTGAATTGAAACGTGATTGTTAAAAAATGTATCTGAAAAGGAGGGATTTGTGTTAAAGGTAGTTGTCATGCGCGCTGCCGAGCGAACCGTCGCACATCACGAATCAACAGTTGGTCGCTCACAAGTAACCTTCAACAGTCGATGGCCCTTCGCGATTGACAGTCCCTATACCCGACTGCTGGAGGGAGGATTGAGATGTGTGTAACATCCAGTGCACCGTACACTTATGATATGGTGCCTCCGGCGCGTCTGGTAAAACGACGTACAGTTTCATTAGTTTCATACTTGCCCGACATACAGCATACACAGTGATGTGGTGATGTTACGCTTACGCCAAAGGTTTCGCTCACTAACCTATATTCCACCCAACTGACCATAAACAGTAGCGAGTCTCTTACCACTTGGCACAGGTGGCCGGTGATTAGAACCGATTGGCCCTACGGATGGTCTCACACATTACACATAGCTTTCAAAGGTTGCTTTCGAAATTCTAAAGTGCCGAATCCAAAGCTCATCTGAAAAATGGCTCTGCACTATGTTCTCCCAGAACTGTCTGATGTGTTTGCGCTCCCAGATGATTGATGGTGGACATCAATGGAGTGGCACGAAGATTTTATTCCTCATTAGGTGGACCACTGCTCGTGCTGCCTGACCTCTCTGAACCGCAAACAACACAGCCATAAAAAGACTGCAAATGCTAAAAAGTAAATCTCCTTTGTTTGTTCCGATGCCGCCCCAAATCACGGCAGCGTACGTCATCCAAAATGTCTTCGAGTAATCCATGGAAACACGACTTAATTCGCGTTTTTTAGTAAGTAAAAGCTTTATACTAAAATAGGTCGGTATTGTTTATTCGTTTCAGAAATTGCAGCGTATAACAATTTATCAATTTTTCATGCTTCTCCTCCACATGTATTTGGAATGGCTTGGAGGACTGCATACCTATAAAACGGTTCTCATTAATCGTCACGTCAACTTTTACTATGTATTTTTAAGGTAATCACGTTGCTGCCGTTGACCTCACTCGTGTGATTACAACGCTCTTCGAATAAAGTTTTTTTAAAGGTTCACTTTGAACTATGGGATTGCAATGGCGGCCCACTGTACGATTTGAGCGTTATTTTAAAACGAATTATCCTTAATTTTTTTAAATATAAATTTGCCTTGTCGTAGTGATGATCATCATAACGGCAATATATCTAGCTAACTGATTACTGAAATTAACAGGTAAAAGCTTTGTCTTTTGTCATTTATTTGTTTTTTAGTTTTCGCACTTAGCTATGTTAGCTAGTTATCTAGCTAGATAACTTTACTAGACAATCCGCACAATCGCACTTGACAATTTCATCATCGTGATGCGATTTCGATCAATAACAGTCACCGGTAAATTCTCTTAAGGCTGATGCTTAGGATTTTTGGAAAGTTATTTTTATAAAGCCGTTAAACTGTTTTGCCCAAAGCGCTCCACTAAGGTTCCTTTAATGGGTATTTTAGATAGAAACTAGCAATTAATGATGCAGCCTAATTTACGGAAAGTTAACTGCTATGCAATGATTTAGTACAAGATAACCGTTGTTTGTAGAGTAGACTCGAATGTAAGAAGTTTCGTTGTGTGATTGTAGCTATGCTAGCTGGCTAGCTAATTTATTCGCAGATAGCTACTTTGGTAACGCTAGCTAGATTTTTTTGCTTTTAAAGTAAGTTTTCCCCCTATGAGTCTTTATTGCCCTGTCGTTTTCCCATAGTTTTTAATATTTAGTTATTTGACAGAAATAATATTATACTTTTGCGGCTTTGCTTCTTTGTATGATATGCAAGTACACATCGCCAGATATACTACAGATCAGACTAAAGTGTTCTTGATGTCTATTCGCTTATTCTATTGAATAATTCTATTTTCAAATAGAATAAAGGATTTCTTTAGACTAGACTGTTCTCCCTGATTCTCAGACGATGCACTGTAAAGCAGTATGTTGATATTTTGGACTTTTCCAGATAAGAACCTCCATATTCTGACCTGCTGCAGTACTGGAACGTAGTAGCAGTATCCAAACCAGCAGTATGGAAGACGACCCCTCCCTGCATCGGTTGGAGGGTAGCAACTGTGGTACTCAGGTGGGAGGGCTGTTGGTAAAGAAGAAGAGTGCAGTGGCGGAGCAGCATGTGTTTCGGGCCCCGGCCCCCCGCGCCTCCCTCCTCGGCCTGGATCTGCTGGCTGCTCAGAAACGCAAGGAGCGGGAAGGAAAGGAGACAGTGAACTCTGACCCCGATGACTGGAGGTCAAAAAAGTCCAGGGTGTCTTCCTACAAGGACTGGGAGGAGGGGAGAAGTGACTCTGACGATGATGAGGATGATGATGAGGAGGAGGAGGGTGGTGAAGGCAAGAATGGGAGAAAGGAGAGGTGAGCTATTTATAACAGTGTAGACTCCATTTTTAATCACTGATTTTTTCCTAGGCTGGGTTTGATCTGTAGATCCAAGACACTCTTCAATGCAAATGATTAAGATGCAGCATTAATGTCTTGTGCTGCAGCAGGAAGTACCGCACAACAGGCTCAGAAACTCCCTCTAACCCTGGAGGGGTTAGTGAAGAGTTCAAACGAAAACACCAGCAAAGGGAGAGAGACCGTCGGGAGCATGGAGTGTTTGCCTCATCCAAAGAGGACAAAAACAGGGACAACGACAGGGACAAAGGCAGGGACCAGGACCGCAGGAGCGATCGAGGTGAGGGAGTGTTGTGCTTCCACTGTTGAGAGTTTTGGCACTTCGCGAGGGGCGAGGCGGCGTGACGTGTGTGACGCGAACGACGGACGTATGACGTGTGTTTCTCATGCTGTCTTTGTGGCAGGCGCAGACGAGCAGGAGCGGAGCCGTTGCCGTGGCGCCGGCCGCTCAGAGCGTGGCGATGGGAGCAGCGCACGGACCGAACGCTCGCAGAGGGACGGCTGGTCCGAACGCATCAGCCGCGGGAGCCGCAGGGATGAACCCGAAACGCCACGACACCGACCCAGAGGTCAGCCAGCCGCCGAGCACGACGGAGCTCCTCACGTCAGCTTGGCGTCTCACGTGAACCTGAATCAACAGATTCTTTATTGTCACCACTATAGTAATGTACAGTGAAGTCGTGCAATCAAACACAACAGACAAGAGATAATCCCATCAAAAACAAACTAAGATGCTGATAATCCCTGTAACAGGAACACCGGACTCTGAATACAAATCAGTGCAGATGTAAACAGTATAGATCACATCGTCCTTAATCGGCCTGACCGTGTCGTGTTTCTCGGATCGGTGCACACAGATGCTCTGACTCCGTCTCGCTCCAGCTGGGATGAAGATGACAGTGGCTATTCCAGTTCCCGCCGCTCCCACTGGGAGAGCCCGTCCCCGACGGCTTCTCCGCGCGAATCCGACCGCTCCGAACGCTCCGAACGGAGCCAGCGCTCAGTTCGGGACAGTGAGAGGAGAGACAGGTTAGAATCATTTCTGGAATAATTTAGCAGTGGCTGTTTCTAAAGTCTTTTCATGTCTGCTGAAGTGACGTTTGTAATAGATGTCGTGATGTTGTACACCGGTAATGATTGTGTTGGGATTTTGTTTCAAAGGTCTGTAAGAGCACGTTATCCAGATGACACGCCTCTGCCCACACCCTCCTATAAATACAATGAGTGGGCCAATGACAGGAAGCATCTCGGCTCCACCCCTCGCCTCTCGAGAGGAAAAGGTACTTCTTGCCTCTTGTGAATACCCACCTTTAACAGACGCAGGACTGTTGGATGTGAATTGTTCAAGCATGTTTGTATAATGATGTGTCAACATGTAGGACAGTGCTGTGTGTGTTAATGTGGAGCGGGGGGGAGTGGCTGGCTATCCATCCAATCATGTATAAGTCCTTCTGTATACAGGAGAAATGCTGGTTATTTCAACAAAACGTGCCCCATTTTTCCTGTTTTTCCCAGTTAATTATTTTTTTTATGAGCAAGAAAAGTGAAGTGGATAGACTTGTCAGTTTCGACATTGTTACATCACTGGGTATCTTGTGATTAACATGCTCACCCTAATTAAAATGTATCATACCTTCAGCCCAGGTTAGTTTGATAAATGGAAGCATTTTAATTAGAACTAAATTTGACCAAATTATGAAGAGTAATTAATCAGAGTTAACTATAGCATATACTGATTAATGTGATGTGTAATTAAGTTTTTTTAAAAATCAGAACATATGTGTCAAAGCCATGCGTGTAATTAGTCTTGGTATCTACGAAACTTATTTTGGGCAGATTTTCTTAGCACAGATGAACCCGTTTCTTAACTCGTTCTTAAGGAACGGCGAGTTTGAAGGTGAACATGATTTTGTGGTTGCAGGTAAAAAAGAAGGTGGAGAAGAGGGAATTGCGTTTGATACCGAAGAGGAGAAGGAACAGTGGGAAGAAGATCAGAAGGTGAGCGCTCGCCTCTGACCCCTGACCCCTGACCTCCGTCATACGCCCAGAATCTACCTGTGCCATACACGTCTTTGCCTTTCCCTTAAATAACTCCACTGGCTTTTATTTGAAACTTTTTTTTTTTTTTATACAAGCTGCTATTTGTTTCAGCTTTAATCCTCTTCAGTATAAAAGTCCTTTTGAAAGGTGTAGTATACATGATGTAGTGAGAGCGAGAGCATTCAGCATGTGTGTCTCATGTAAAATACTGCTCCCCAGCAAGCAGACAGAGACTGGTACATGATGGACGAAGGTTACGACGAGTTCCACAACCCTCTGACCTCCAGCTCGGACGAGTATGTGAAGAAGAGGGAGCAGGTCCTGCAGAAGCAGACCCAGAAACGCATATCCGCCCAGAAACGTCAGATCAACGAGGTGCGTCCTCGGTTTCACTTGTGGCGGGAGGTTGGCTGGGTCCGCTGGTAGACTCACGCAGTCTGTGTGTCATCTTTAGGACAATGAACGCTGGGAGACCAACCGCATGTTGACCAGCGGCGTGGTGCAGCGGCTGGAAGTGGACGAGGACTTTGAGGAGGACAACGCAGCCAAAGTCCATCTGCTCGTCCATAATCTCGTCCCCCCTTTCCTAGACGGCAGGATTGTCTTCACCAAGCAGGTGAAGCTCCATCTGGGTTTGGATTCATAAAGCTTTGTGGAACAGAACAACATGTTCCTGGCCGGTTTCTAAAGATCCAAGTTCTCCAGCTCCTTGAGGCACTGTGCATGACTTTGAGCGCTGAAGATCCGTGGCCTGCTGAAGCGCCTGAGCTCTGCTCCTCATACACGCTTCAACTGCATGTGTGTGTCCCTTTCTTCCCAGCCGGAGCCCGTCATTCCCGTGAAGGATCCGACTTCTGACATGGCCATCATCTCCCGCAAGGGCAGCCAGCTGGTCCGCAAACACAGGGAGCAGAAGGAGCGCAAGAAGGTGCCAGTCCGGCCGCCAGCGCGGCGCTCGATCCACTCTAGCGCCGCCTCTGGCCCTCACACGTCACTGCACCTGCCCATCTCATGCCTTAGACGTGATGAACAGGTTTTATAATGTGTCCAGGTGCGTCCTGGTCTCATTCCGCAGTTTTCCTGTGTTTCGTCTCCTGCGCACAGGCACAGCATAAGCACTGGGAGCTGGCTGGAACCAAACTGGGAGACATTATGGGCATCAAGAAAGAGGAAGACGGATCTGACGCCAAGGTTGTCCGTGAGGACGGCACCGTGGACTACAGGTACAATGGGGGGGACAAATCTCCTCTACCAGTTTCTGTTTAAGATCCGGTGATGGTGGTAGGGTTAGGGTTAAATGCTACGTAGTGGCTAGGTGATTTGTTTATGATATTACTGGTTGCACTTTGCTCTGCGTTCCTCTTCCATCTCTCTGCTTTACTGTGTAGGACGGAGCAGAAGTTTGCCGATCACATGAAGGAGAAGACCGAGGCCAGCAGTGAGTTTGCTAAGAAGAAGACTCTGCTGGAGCAGAGGCAGTATCTGCCCATCTTTGCTGTCCGACAGCAGCTGCTGAACATCATCAGGTGACCCACCTGCCCTCGCCACGTCTCACCGCACCAACAGGTGTTGAGTTTGGAAGCCTACAATGCCATCCTGGTTCCTCTCGCAGGGACAACAGCATCGTGATCGTGGTGGGTGAGACGGGAAGCGGGAAGACCACGCAGCTGACGCAGTACCTGCACGAGGACGGGTACACCCGCTACGGAATGGTGGGCTGCACCCAGCCCCGCAGGGTTGCTGCCATGAGTGTGGCCAAGAGAGTCAGCGAAGAGATAGGCAGCAACCTGGGGGAGGAGGTGAGCGACGCTCATCGTTTGTGAATCAACACTGCCATCTAGTGGATGAAGTGAGAATTACGTTTCTCCGTGGCCTCTGTTGTCTAGTATATGTGAAAACAAACTAGACTTGCTCTGACCTGCGTGCTCCAGGTGGGTTATGCCATCCGTTTCGAGGACTGCACCTCGGAGAAGACGATGATCAAATACATGACGGACGGAATCCTGCTGAGAGAGTCTCTGCGGGAGTCAGACCTGGACCACTACAGCGCCATCATCATGGACGAGGCACACGAACGCTCCCTCAACACGGACGTGCTCTTCGGCTTGCTCCGGGAGGTCAGCCACGCCCCCCCCGTGGCCGCTCCTGTTCGCACATCCTCACGTTCTGGAGTTGCTCCAGGATTGAGTGTTTTGAGTGATTTTAAGACTGTTGATTCATTTTCTCCTCTTGCACTTGGCACTTTAACAGGTGGTGTCTAGACGCTCTGATCTGAAGCTCATCGTCACGTCTGCCACCATGGATTCAGACAAATTTGCATCGTTCTTTGGAAACGTTCCTATTTTTCACATTCCTGGGAGAACGTTCCCAGTGGACGTCTTGTTCAGTAAGGTATGACATGTTAATGGCTCTTCAGGTCTCTAATGTAGTTTTTATAGTCTAAAGATCTGCTGAATCTGAACGTGTGTGTGTGTGTGTGTGTGTGTGTGTGTGCAGACTCCTCAGGAGGACTATGTAGAGGCTGCTGTAAAACAGGCCTTGCAAATTCACCTGAGTGGGATGGTGGGAGACATCCTCATCTTCATGCCTGGTCAGGAGGACATTGAGGTGAGCTGGACGAGGAGCAGCAACACATTGGACAGATAAAATGCTCCATCTTGCTCTGTGTGGTTTTAAACGACTCGTTTCTTAACTCCAGCCGCTCTGAACTGCGTCTCGCTGCAGGTGACCTCGGATCAGATTGTGGAGCGCTTGGAGGAGCTGGAAAACGCCCCGGCCCTGGCGGTGCTGCCCATTTACTCCCAGCTGCCCTCAGACCTGCAGGCCAAGATCTTCCAGAAGGTGCTTATCTGCTCGGGCCTCTCCGCCCTGATCTGTATGTTGCGAGGGGGCTTGTGAGTTGAGTTTTGAGGTAAACATCCATATGTTCTCCCAGGCTCCTGACGGAGTGAGGAAATGTATCGTAGCCACCAACATTGCCGAGACCTCGCTCACTGTGGACGGCATCATGTTTGTGGTGGACTCTGGGTACTGTAAACTGAAGGTACCGTATGGATTTCGAATGACTGATTCTTGATTCTGTGGTGGATTCAGTCTATCTCAGCGTGTGTGAGGTTGGGTTTTGCTGACTCTCGTTTGCAGGTGTTCAACCCACGCATAGGTATGGATGCTCTGCAGGTTTACCCTATCAGCCAGGCCAATGCTAACCAGCGTGCAGGCAGAGCTGGGAGGACCGGACCAGGACAGTGCTACAGGTGTCTCTCTCTCTCTCTCTCTCTCTCTCACACACACACTCGTGCACCCACCCTTTTTTCTCCACAGCTGACATCAGCAGCCCTTTGCTCAGTGCTCAGGGCCTGATTAATCTCCACTAGGGGGTGCTGAAGAGAGTGGAGGGGGAGGGGACGTTGTCAGTGGCTTAAAATCAAGGAGGAGAAACTCTGATCAAAGCCTACGATTCGTCCCATCAGCCAGTCGCTCTGGTCAGGAGTGTTGGCGCACCAGTCTTCACCTTAGGCAGGAAGACTGCATCAGCCACACCTAATCCCTAATCTGGAGGGATTTCATACCTAATCCCTAATCTGGAGGGATTTCACACTGCTTCACTTTGTTTACAGTACAGATAATACAACCTTGAGAGTTTTCAGCCGTGCTGTGCAGCTTCTCCCATTTCTGCACTTTGGTTTACTGAAGCAAGGAAAGCTTGGATGGCACTACCGTGTGCACGCACACACACACACACACTGAAAGGCTGAAATGGATTTGCATTTTGGCTTGTCGTGCAGCTTTCAGATTGTGATGTTTAAGGTACATCCTGCTCACACAGTCACTGCCGAACCGTCGGCTCAGAGAGGGCAGTCCCTCAAAGGAGATCCACACTGGTGTGTACAGGTATTCACACATGGATACTGAGTGGCCTGTGTAGTGAATTCACACCTCAAAATCACCTACACAACACCAGCTTCACACCTGTGGATATTGGGGCAGAAAATGCCTATGAGACTCCAGCTTTCCACAGGACCCCTACAATTCAGAAGGGTTAAACAATGAGGTCGGTAGTTCATGAGGGTTAAACAATGAGGTCGGTAGTTCATGAGGGTTAAACAATGAGGTCGGTAGTTCAATAGTTGAGTAGTATCTAACAGGGTGAATAGCTTTCTTGGCTGTGCTTCCGTTCCCATCTGCTGAGGTGGAGTCATCAGGCCCGGAACACTGAGCAGAGAGGTGTGTGTGTGTGTGTGTGTGTGTGTGTAGAATTATCCACTAGGGTGAATAGTTCAGGAGGATTATCCAATACAGTGAACAGCTGCAGAATTTGTGGTCTGGGTCAGACCTGCAGTGCTGAGATCTTCCTTCTGCATGTTTGATGTCTTAAAGCCTCAAGGTGTTCTGAAGGCTGTTTTGTAAGGCAAGAAGCAGAGGCAGATCTGCGCAGAGCCAGGACTCCACCCGCTTTCTACACTAGTCATTTCTCCATCCGTTTTTACAGTAGGCATTTCTCAAGACTGCTTGCACTGGTACATCACACAGTCTGGTGCAGCTAATCAATTTATCACTAACTACTGATAAAGAGATGGAGGATGATCAGTGTAACACCCTGCAGTCTGACTGTACACCTGCACGTGCACCTAGAGATGTGGCATGTGCACGTGTGCGTGACTGTGTCTCTAGATCATTCACTGACTGTGTGTGTGTGTGTCCGTGTCTCTAGATTGTACACTCAGAGTGCCTTCAAGAATGAGATGCTCACCTCCACCATCCCAGAGATCCAGCGCACCAACCTGGCTAACGTGGTTCTCCTGCTCAAATCTCTGGGAGTGCAGGACCTTCTCCTGTTTCACTTCATGGACCCGCCCCCTGAGGATAACATGCTCAACTCCATGTACCAGCTGTGGATCCTGGGTGCCCTCGACAACACAGGTAGGCTGTGGTCCTGGGCCCCCCCCCTGCTAGCACAGCTCCACCGGCAGAACTGTGCCATTCTTGCCTAATAAACACGCTGGTCTGGAACTAGGAACCTGTGATGTAAGCGGCTGGGGGGGCGGGGCTTTCCAGTCATTTCCAGCTATCTTGCTGTTTCACTGAGCTTCCGCTTAATAACTACACATTTGTAACAGAACTAAACGAAGCAATTTGTCGTGCACGTAATCATTATTTGATTATCTCTCTGAACCACAGAGATGGTTCGCTGTCTGTTGTCAGATATGCTCTCACACCGAGAACAAAAATTTGCAAACAAGGAATTTGATCTATTCTGATTTTATCTAGGGACGTGTCCGTGTAATGGGGCAGAGGAGATCTCTGATTAAAGCCCCCCCCCTGCCCCAACATTCTCCTCTTTCCTCCACATAATTTCACTAAATCACTGGAATCGCTGCTACAAATATGATCAGACCTGGGTGGCGGCTCTCTCGCCCTCTACTGGCCAAGTGGCGGTGTGAGCGGTTTGAGCGGTTCTTCCTGCTGGTCTGCTGATCCTCCTCCGTCTCTCCCTCAGGAGCACTGACACCCACCGGCAGGCTGATGGTGGAGTTCCCCCTGGACCCTGCGCTGTCCAAGATGCTCATCGTCTCCTGCGACATGTGCTGCAGCGCAGACGTCCTGATCATCGTCTCCATGCTGTCCGTACCGACCATTTTCTACAGGCCCAAGGTGCGTCTGGAATCTGTGGGAGACGACGAGCTGTTGGTGTCCACGTTTATAGTCTGTGTTTGCATCTCTGTTCGTTTGATGAACGTACGAGTGTCTTGTGAAGTTCGACCGAACGCTCTTTGCTGGGTCTGCTGGCAGGGCCGTGAGGAGGAGAGCGACCAGGTGAGGGAGAAGTTTGCCGTGCCCGAGAGCGATCACCTGACCTACCTCAACGTCTACCTGCAGTGGAAGAACAACAACTACTCCAGCATCTGGTGCAACGAGCACTTCATCCACACCAAGGCCATGCGCAAGGTGCAGCTGCTCCTCCACCCTCCGCACCATCAGACCCTGTAAATGAGACCTTGTAGTTGAACGTTACCTCTGTGTGTTTGTGTGTGGCAGGTGCGTGAGGTTCGTGCTCAGCTCAAAGACATCATGGTGCAGCAGAAGATGAACCTGATGTCCTGTGGCTCCGACTGGGATGTGATCCGGAAGTGCATCTGTGCTGCCTACTTCCACCAGGCTGCTAAACTGAAGGTGCTCAGCCAAGCTCCAGCAAACCACCCTCACCTGGAGCAGTTTATGAAGGAAGGCTTTCGCTAAAGCTGAGTGAAGTGCTTGTGTTTTAGGGCAGTATGTGAACTGTGTGTGTGTGTGTGTGTGTGTGTGTGTGTGTTTAGGGTATTGGAGAGTACGTGAACGTGCGGACAGGCATGCCCTGTCACCTCCACCCCACCAGCTCTCTTTTCGGGATGGGATACACCCCTGATTACATCATCTACCATGAGCTGGTTATGACCACCAAGGTACTGTGAGGCGTCTCCCTCTTCCCTGCTCGCTGTCTTTACCAGTTCAGGAGTTCTGGTGGTTGTTGGTGTTATGGGCCAGAACCGTGCTGATGCCGAGACTGGACTGTCTCAGAGAGTTTTAAACGTGTTTTTAGCAAAACCGTAGCCGTGGCTGTAGTCCTCGTCAAAGCCATGCTGGGCACTGTTGATTCAGTTGTGCTGATGGTCTAGCTACTCCCTGACTACACCAAAGAACCTCACCGCTGCTATGGTAACTCATGTCAGGGGGCTGAAGAGGTTTCTCGTTCATAAATTACGTTTGTTTTTGAACAAAGCAAAAGCTACTTTCCTTTTTTAAAAAATAAAAAAAATTTGTACATTTGAAAAAATGATTCCAGCTCTGAAGAAACATTTGTACTGAAAACTGAAATTAAATCTGACCTCAGTCAAAAAGGTGCAATCCAAAGTGGAATTAAGTGGAGGAACCCTGAGGTGGTGTTGCCATGGTTCTGATGCTCCTGTCTGTCACAGGAGTACATGCAGTGCGTGACGGCGGTGGATGGAGAGTGGCTGGCAGAGCTGGGTCCTATGTTCTACAGCATTAAACACGCGGGGAAGAGCAGACAGGTGAGGGCCGGGACACACGCGTTACATGCTTTACCCTCCTGTACGCCCCGCCCCCGTCCTCCTGTAAGCCCCGCCCACCTCCCTCATATCCTGCCCTTCCCCTGCCTTCTTTTAGGAGAACCGGCGCAGGGCCAAGGAGGAGATCTCCATCATGGAGGAGGAGATGTCTCTGGCTGAGCAGCAGTTGCGTGCACGCCGAGAGGAGCAGGAGAGGAAGAGCTCGCTGGGCAGCACCAGGTACCTCCACCTCCCTCGTTCGGCTGCGTGGGGACAACATTCAGCCTCTCCCTGTCTAAAAATGCCCCTTGACACCCCCATTCGAGGAATAGTGGACATCTCTGCACTGCAATAATACTAATATTGCAATTTTGGGAAGCCCATTATCACCCCCCCCCCCCCAATACCCACGTCGCCAGTTCTCCGTCTGTCTTGTATCCGTCTCGTCTCGTCTCCACGTCCTCCCAAGCACTCCTGCTCGTCTCGTGTGTGATGGGCTTTTCTCACCTCCTGTCCCCACCGGAGAGGGAGAGAAATAATATTGACTCCTCACTGACCCCCATTACTGTAGCAATTTACACTCTGCTGCCACCACCCACCTTCATTTTCAGATTAATCTGAGAAATTAATTTTGCACACATCTGCCGGCTCTGCTGAAGAAAGAGAATGAGTTCTGTAAAATAACAAGATATTAATTAATCAGCACATTTATCTCCAGATCAAAGATTTTCCCTGGCTGTCTGTTCAGCAGACATGCTGGCCATCACACTAAGGGTTGGTGGTGAGGTTTGATTTCCGTGACTGGGAGATGTGATGATAAACGTGCCCTTCCCACTTCTGCGTCTCTGATGTCTTCATGATTGTTTAAATAAGTCATCTGCTGACTGAAGGGCTCTGTATCAGAAGTCATTATACAAGAACCCCACAGGCTTCGATTCTGTTGGTTACGGGAGAAAAGGAGAGTGCGGAAGTCTTACTTATACAACGATGCTTTGGATTTTTCCATGGAGAGCATGTAACTACATTATTCATTTTGGTGGTCAGTTCATCTGGATACTGAAGGGGGAACAAGTGTAATCACGTTATACATTAGGAATTCTTCCCTGTGCAATCGACCTCCGCATTCTGGGAAGGACAGGATGTAACGTTGAGCATCATTACACCAGAGGAGGTTGGGATGTTGTTGTTGTTTTGTTCGTTTTAATACTTTTTGTTCCCATTAAGCTTACTTAGATTTGGTCAATCAGAAAAACTTAATTTGCCCTCCTAGAATTCCCAGAGCAGTGAGACCCATGATGGTAAGGTCAGAATCACTGGACAATCACAAAGGACAGGAGGCTGGAATCCTCTTGGCTTCACCTCAGTGGAGTGTGTGTGTGTGTGTGTGTGTGTGTGTGTGTGTGTGTGCGCGCGCGCGCGCGCCTACCTTATTGGACGTAGAGCATTGGCTGGAGCTCCTGTCCATGTTTCCAGGTAACACTAACGTAGTTTCTGGGGCAGCTTCTAACTGAAGTAAATTTGGATTATCATTCTACCCCCAAGTTATATTTGGACACAGTGGCTGTGTTCGAAGAAATCTGAGTCATGCTTGACCAAACATGTGAGTAGGATTTGACTCCCACCCCCCTTCCCCCAAAAACACACCCCCTGACCTTTTCCCCCTGCCGTTCTCCTTCCAGGTCGGTGAAGATCTGTACCCCCGGGCGCAGGGAGGACGTGCCCTCCACTCCCAAGCGCACGCCAACTCGCTTCGGCCTGTAGTCCACCGCACCTGCTCTCGTTCATCAACAAACGCGTCTCGCTGCCTTCAGAGCGGGAGAAGAGCAGCCGTGTCTCAGATGGGTGCAGTTCCCTGCTTTGGCCAGCAGTAGGAGCACTTGTATAAGAGAAGAGTAAGAGAGAGTAAAGGGGGGCTTGTGCAGTGTCTCAGTCTTGGTTTTTGTGGTTTGTTTTGTGGTTTTTTTTTTTGTAATGTACCAGGAGATTCACGTTTATAAACCCACTTTCTTGTCACTGCCTTCTGGTTTAGTGTAATATTACTCATAATGTTTTGCATTCTCATAAATGTGTTCCTTGTTTTCTTTTCTGAGATGAGTCTTCCCACAAGTCTACATTTTTGCAGCTGTTGTTACATTGTAAGTACAATGTGCATAAAATATTGTAATGTATATTTTAGAACTTGCAAGTGCTGTTTGTTTATTCCTGTCGATCTCAACGCTGCGGCGTTGGACGTGCTGGGAGTGATGATGTCTGAACGGCTCCACGGTTAACAGCATGCTGGTCTAATTCTGTTTTTAACTGCTGTAAATATTAAACCACGTCGTAAACGGTGGACGAGCAGCCGCTGATCGCTCCGCTCGTGTAATCTCGTAGTTCATGTTCGTTCTCCGTGTACTGTAGTAGAGGTTTATCACATCTGCCTCCCCACCAGGGAGTGGTGGTGCACTGGGGACAGACGGGTGGAGTGGTGGTGCACGTAATGTCCTTTTGATGATTATTATTTTTACTGTTTTGGTATAATGTAGGTGTTTATGCTCGAGGAAACATAAATATTTGGTTGTTATTTCTCTCATTCCTGGGTGAGGGACTCGGTGTCAAAACAAGCTGTCCACCCTGAAACCTTTTGCCAAAACTTACATGTGGAAATAAGAATCATGATCCATTTTCCATGCGTTATGTTGTCTGAGGTGTGATCTATTGAATCGGAGGTAACGGAGGGTGTTATTAGAGCACCCTGTCGTGGAGCCTGTGCACTGTTTTAGCTCCAAAAAAAAGGGTTATAGCAACAATAAATAAAGGACGGTGTAATAATTTCTCACTCTACTGTACAAACCCTTTCTTAGAAACCCTCACAGCGCCCCCTACCTCACACTGATCTTAACTCCATGTTTATACGTTTACAGTGTCAGACTGTTGCCCAGCTATTGCCATGGCAACGTCACTTCTTTTTTTGGGGGGGGGGTTTCTGACCCCAAGCCGCCAGACGACCAGACGGTCGTCGGTTGGCGCCGTGACCTCGTGACCGAGGGTGTTGTATCACACTTTCCAAACCTCCGTCACTCCTGGAGTGTTCGAGTGTTGACAAATATTAAACCAGAAATCATTGTGTGGTCAGAAGCTAAACCGGGCCACTTATACACAAACACAAAGGTGCTTTTGAATGTTAAAGGTAATAAAGTTGCTGGTTAGTGTACAATAGTGGAAACACAGTCTCAGATCCACTTCTGATGTTGAGCTTTTGAAGTTATTTATGATAAATATTTGAAACATTACAGTTACGAGTTAGGAACTGGTATGAAAAAGCTCCATTTGAAAGTTTGTTCTTAAGCTCAGTGTAAGGGAAGTTACCAGAAAACGTAAATCGAGTCAAAGACGTTAACTAAGACGATGAGCTAACAGTACAGATTAAAGCAATAAAAACAGTACAGATATAGCAAGCGTACAAATTAAAATTAAATTATCATGATGATCCCCGATTGGCCTTGTGTAAACAAAGCCACGCCCCTTCCTGTGCAGATGTTACCAGGGAGGGTTTTGTATTTTGTATTACAACTGAGCATCATTACACCAGAGGAGGTAGGGAGCTTTAGTGACACAGATCAGCTAATGGAGAAAATTAGAGTAGGAGCTGAGTGACATCCATTTCCAAAAATCACCAGTGTACAATTATCCTGATACAAAGGCAGCCAGCACAGTGTAGTTTAGGATCAATTAAAGTGTTAGGCTTTGATAGCATAAAGACCTGATGGGTTCGTCAGCTTCCGGTTCAGGTGGTTGTCATCTCTGATTCAGAGCCACACACATGCACAGTGGGATTACTGATATGGTTTAACATCTGTACAGCAAGACTAACCAGCTAACTATAGGCGAGTTTAACACTGTACTAGAGACGAAGGTCACTCCTGGGAAGCCTGGTTTCTGTTCTGCGGTGGAGAGCGCCATTTGCCTACATATTTTGAGAGGTTCTCAATTTAGTAACTCATATTCCAAAGTTTTCATCTCAAGTTCTGCTTCTATAGTGTCTTGAACCTGCCTTCCCCACTCACTTAATTGGGACAAATCCCTGGTATAGGTTGACATTTTAAAGTCACCCTCCTGAATGATGGTGCCAGTATTCACCTTTATGGGAGATTTCCACTGAAGGTCTATGAGATGAAGCAAGGAATTAAAACAGCCTCTATGTCAGTGAAGAGGGCAGACAGTGGATTAAGAGTAAACCCACAGCACCGAGATGCTGGGCTTGTTGATTCTGTGGTGAAGTTGGTACTGGGCACATGGTGCTTCTTACTGAAAAGGGGATGGGGGGGGGGGAGGTAGTGGTGGAGGGGGACATGTAATGAATTTCTCAAAGGCAGCAGAACAGAGTTATGAACAAATCTATCCGTCTCCTCCAGAGCTCGGGTACAGCTGCGACTCGGCCGTGACGCGACTGAGGCGAGCGCAGCGCGAGGCGTGACTTTAATTAACCCTAACGAGGTCCCTAACGGGCTTCCTATCGGGCTGTGATAAAGACAGAGTGGTGTGCGGTGGGTCTTACCTCACACGGCCCTTGTTTGCCGCTACTCTTGTTCTCAATAACGAACAGCCTTCCAGGAGCCAGTGCTGTTCACAGCTGGACGGCATTGGACCTCGCTTCCTTACAGCAGATTTATAATGTAGTTTCTTCCTTGTAAGTATAATTCACAAATCATACAGCGAAAGAAAGGTGATGGGAATCAGGAGATTATGGGTCCTCATTCACTTTTGTTCCTTATGAACAATATTCCTTAGAAAATACATTTTGGGGAGAGATTCCTTTCAGTGTTTGAGAACACAAGCTGGGTCAAACTCACTAGTATCGAACCACCATCACACACAGCTGGAAAGCATCATTCATTTTTCAGGCATTTAATATTCTGGCAGGGACCATCTTCCAACACGTATCTGGGTTCGGGTCATAGTGGCAACAGCCTAAGCAAAGAGGTCCAGGCCTCCCTCTCCCCCACCACCACCTTCTCCAGCTCCTTCAGGGGGATAACGAGACGTTCCCAAGACAGTCGAGAGATGTAATCCCTCCAATGTGTCCTGGGTCGTCCCCAGGGTCTCCTACATGTTGGACATGCCTGGAGCACCTCCTTAGGGAGATGTTCAGGAGGCACCCGGACCACATGCCTGAACCACCTCATCTGGCGCCTCTGGAGCAGCAGCTCTACTCCGAGCCTCTCCTGGATCGCCGAGCTCCTCACCCTGTATATAAGGGAGAGTCCGGCCACCCTGCAGAGGAAGATCAGTTCGGCCACTTGTAACCACGGTCTCGTCCTTTTGGTCGCTACTCAGAGCTCGTGACCACAGGGGAGAGTATGAAGGTAGATTCAACATTTTGGACCTGTAAAGGGTCCGCAGCACTGCAAACTGCACCAATCTACCTAAATACATAAAACAATACATTACTAAATAAATCCCACATTTCAGATGGTCACATTTGAAGAGCTCACAACCGTTTGGTTGCGCTACAGTGCATTTAAGTGATTAGTGTATCCATGGGCTCCTGGCTAACCAGAGAAAAGAGTAGGATCTAAGTACACCTGTCTGGAGGACGACCAAGGCCTGCGCTTTGGTCAACAAGTGGTTTCTATCCTCACTAAATAACCACTTCGTCTGGAATCTTCTTTGGGTTTCATCTCTCCACTCTGGGCCAGACTGGCATAACAATCACGTTGGTCCAGCTAGCAGCTAACAAGCCTAGTTTGGACAAAGTCATGTTCTCCCACTTTGGTTCGTCTCCCGTCTCATTTAAAACTCGTATAAAACTGAAGATTCACGACTTACAAAATGCACAGCATTATTTACTTACTGGAGAGCAATTTTTCTTAATTATTTACTTTAGTTTAACTCGAACGCTCCTCTTTGGATGCCATTAGACGGCACACACTATTTGAAAGCACAAGCAGTGTTAAGAAACACCAGTTACACGGGAATTACCCTGAAAATCTGCGCTTGGGGAAATCCAGGGCATTAATAACAATTATTGGCTTTCTTTAGTTTTCACAGACACCTTAAGCGTTGGGTATTGACTGCTGTGCTAGGGAGAATGTTGCCTATTGATTTTACCAGTGCACAAGTAGCTAGCTGGTCCCCTCAGCTAGCAGGGTGAGATTAAGGCTCACGGCCTCCCAGAGCTCGTGGTGGTGGGACTCGCTTTTGCTGCCAGAGCCCCCGAGAGGCCCAACAACCGGCCTCCGCACGCGACATTAACATGTTAATGAAATTTATGTCTACGAGATTGTTGCAAATTACGTCGACTCACAAATATGTTGGGTTGTTTTTACTTTGGATATTTGTCTTAATAAGTTTCAGACCCTCTTTTTTCAGTGTGATTTATTTTCAGACACTAAATGAAAAACAGATCAGTAAAGTGGACATTACGCTGGGTACATTCAGCAGACGCTGGATGTATCAAAAACCCCGTCAAAAGTTTCGAAATAAAAATTTACAGAGAAAATGTTGAAGTGGCAAAGAACCCCAAACAATAATAAAATACAGCCTAAAATATCTAATCACCATGAACCTGTACCAAAACTATCCTGTACTGTAGAAATAACCAGCCGGCACTTTACCCTGAGGAAAAAACGTGGTAGGGTGACCAACAGTCACACAGGGGTAAGAATAAAAAACACTTTTCATTTGTAAACATCTCATCTCACAGTTTATCAGATATTATGCTACTCAAATTTTCAGTTTAAAATGTATAAATGATTAGAGGGTATTAAGGAACAATAAATAAAATGTGATTTTACTTTCTCACTTCTAGATTTTTCTTTATACGAGTTTTTGGTTTGTTTGACAAGTTCCACCAAGAGGCTCAAGTACCCCTGAGATTCTTCCACGATCAGGTGTGATTCCGGTTGTGGTATAGGGGCCTTCTCTCCAGCGCCCTCTGGGTGACTCTGCGGATCACCTCATCCCCGAACACGGGCCCACGCTTCTCTCTCCCTGCACGGGTCAGCTTGGGCCCAGCGTGCTGAGCGGGGAGCTCTCCCTCCTCGGGTTTGCCCTCTGGCTGTAGTGAGGGAGCAGAAACATCACAACTGTAACATGAGTGTGTGAATTTTTAAACTTCAGTTAAAGTTAAATCTTCAGTTAAAGGTACTATTAGTGTAACATATTCAATTGTACTTAAGTAAACAGGCAAACAAAAACAAACAAAAACTGATCAAAGACAGGATTGTTTCGAACCTTATTTAAAATGTTCCACAGTCTCCACAGTTCATTTCTGCTATTCTGCTTGTATAATATTTCATACAAGAGCAACCGAACTGAGCGCCTCTAGAGCGGGGGGCTCCATTACGTCTGCTACCCTAACCTACCCTTCCAGCCGGTACTGCCTCGGACTGCCTCAGACTGCCTCCTCTCCTACTCTGCTCTGCATCACTGCCACTCGCACGACACTGGTCAGCAGACCAAACCACATCAATGCTGTGCAAAAGCAGCAAAAGGTCAAAGGTCACACCACAGTGCCAGTTTCCTCAGGTATAATGATCTCTGTTCAGTGTGGTCGGCTCCTCATTTCTCCTTCTTGGCTTATTAACAAACTGAGCATCTTTTTTCCCCATTAGCGTAGGGCACATGCAAATGTAGCTCATTTAGGGAAAGAAACACACACGCGCACACAAATCGAAATTGTAACAGCCCGTCGTTCCTGAACGCGTTGTGCTCCGAGGGAGCTTTGCGATTGGTTGGATGGGCACTCCGGCAGGCTGGCTAACGCACGCCCTTTAGCGTCGGTTCATTCCGCCGGGACAAGCAGGTTCGTGCATGCAAAATGATTTACATCCACGTAATTAGCTGGAGAAAGAATCTGAAGTATGAAGAACAATCCACAGCGGAGCACATTAGAACTCAGGAGCCGGAGAAAGAGGCGGCGATGGATACCTAGATAAGCGAGCTTATCAAATAAAGCTTGATAAATGTGCCCCGGATGAACCGAGTCAATCATTTTAATGTGCAGTGGGGAGCCTGGAGGAGAATAAATAAGAAATCAGTACATAATGGTGTGAGAACAAACGGGCATCCACCACAATTAGGCAGGGTCACACCGGCCCAGGGCCACCATCACGGCACCACCCTAATGAGCTCCACGTCTGTCAGAGAGAGAGGGAGAGGGAGGGGGGAGAGACAGGGGGAGAGGGAGAGGTGGACAGCCATCAAGAGAAGGAAAGGGGAGAGAGAGAGAGAGAGAGAGAGAGGTGGAGATGAAGACAAAAGTGAAGAGACACACTGGTCACACCTTTAATTCTGGTTTGGATGGAGAGTCACTAGAAATCAGAACCACAAAGACCAGGCAAGGCTGCGGCAGGACATCCAAGAGCCACAGCAGAGGAGAGGTGGATCTGCGCCGGACTAATGGCCAAATCAAAGATAGAAAGCATTCGCTCAGGAGGAGGTGGATGCGGGACCTCCTCTCATAGCAGGAGGAGGATGCGGGACACTACCCTGCTTCGGGAAGCCGCGCAGACTCTCCAGGGCTGCGTGAGAGGAACCAGACCAAACGCCCAGCTGCTAATGGAAGCCCCCACCTTTAGGAACAGCAATCTGCAGCGAAAATCTAATTCCAAGTACCATTTACAACACGTCTAGATGACTTCTGCTCAGGAAAGCGTGCAATATGAATATTTCATTCACCGCTACCCAAATAAACACAACAGGCATCCTGTCAGGCAGGACAGTGGGGCTAGTGAACCGCAGAGAGGGCTGCGCTAACGAATGGCCCGATGTTGCGGAAGGGCGTCTAGTGAAAGCTGCCTTTCCTTTATTTCTCTTTTAAAATGTGCAAATTAGGCGAAAAGTGCCTGCAGCTCTAGAAAACAGCGGCGAAACAACCCTCCCAATGATACCGAAGAGTCATAAAACGATACGGTATTTTCCCTCTCGGCTTTGAGATGTAGTTCTACAAAGCCATTTTGGATAGTGGAGGGAACATAAACATTATTACTTGATATTGTCAATAATCTTCCTCGTTTACAAAAATCTAAGGCACTATGCTAAAAGTCCCGAATATTATCTACACACATTTACCCCTCCTGCCCATTACCTCTGTGTATATCAGACAGCGCCAGCCAGGCTAATGTCTATCCAGATGTGCAGCCTGGTCCATATTTGGGTTAGAAGGCATAGTCGAAAAGAGTCATTGCCACAACCAATCAAATCCAGACTGAGTGCAGTGGCCCCTCCCATTTCCCCCATGTGTTTGTTTGTATTTACATATTCCATCAATCTGGCCAGTCACATGGCTGCAGGCATTTTCCAGGAACATTAGCTGAGACTCATTTAAGCAGACAGCAAGCAGACTCCGTCTCAGTGGTCCTTGGTGTTCTGGCCTTCTTCCTCCCTCTCTCTCGCTCGAACACACACACACACACACACACACACACACACACACACACACACACACACACACACACACACACACACACACAC
>JAOXYF010000001.1:1924262-1937293 GCA_028565775.1 Sternarchorhynchus goeldii | reverse complement strand
GGTCGATATTCCCCATTAAAAATATGCACAAACAAGACTATTCAACTTTACAACAACACAATGACTCTAAAAACACAGAATTCACTAAGGCACTCAAGGCCAGGGCTGAATTTATATTCACATCTTTCATATCACCTCTTTCCCTTTTCTGGTAAGAGTTGCTATGTATTGTTTAGGCCCATGAAAGCCTGTCCTTCAAACGGAGAAGTCGTCACACCAAACTAAAGGCAGTAAGAACACAGTTAAGATGCAGCACTGCCCAACTTTCTGGAAAAGAAAGAAAAAAGAATTTATTAATAAATAAATAAATAACCGATACAAATAGAAATGATGCCAAAAATCTTTTGGCCGACGTGGCCTACAGTCATCAACAAATCTTCACTGTCAACAGCTTCCCCTGCTAATCGGCGTGTCAATCAATGGCGAGGGTTAGGGTGCCTTTTAGCGAGGCTTCTGGGTGGTGGTTTAAAGCACGCTTAGTTTAACAAGCCACTAACAGAGCGAGAGTAAACAGAGGGGGATATGGACTGGAGCATTGACTCTGTGATCAATGCTATTGATCAGTCAGCTCCGGCACTTTCAGCAGCCTGCCGGAGTTCTCACACACCCCTCCTCGACCGCCTAACACGCGCCACACACAAACACCTGCGGTTCACACACCGTCCTCTAGGGGGAGACAAAGGGGATGGCGCCGTGAAAATGTCAACCAGTGCACTCATCCGTCAAAATGAAATCAGTTACGTCTATCGGTAATCGAATGAGGTCCTTTGTAACTATGGTGAGCTAAAAAAAAAAACAGTCAGCAGAACCAACCTGGTGACTGTGTGGGAATGCAGTATGGGGGGGGTGAAGAGTTTGCACCAAAGCACCGGTCCAACTCCCACTCCTACTCTGCTCCTGATCCAGAGAGACAGGAGGAGGTGCGGCAAGGGCTGAAGTCACCCGTCTCACAAGACTCAACCAACACAGAGTGGCACGCAAACCGGCCTTCCTGTCTGCATTTCCTCTGATGATCGCATGCATCATCTCATCAGCTGCATGCCGAAATCAGCGGCGGCACGTAGCTCTCGCGAACGGCGGCCGCCCGGTTCACCCGGCCCTGCCGCACTCACTATCCCCTCCGGGGGTTTGTAATATGGGGCCGGGGGTTTGTAATATGGGGTGGACGGACACGCAGAAATTTCCGCCGCTCTGACTGAGCCACAGCGCAAACGGAGATAAATGCGCGAGCCGAGCCGAAAGATATTCCCGTCCGGAGCCCCCCGCGGCAGCCAGTACCGGAGTGGATGTTACGGCTGACATCCTGTCCAGGGTGGGGTTGAGGAGCTCAGTCCCAAAGCCTCTGTTACAGGGCTGAACGATTTAAGGGAAAATATCTAATTGCGATTTTTCTGACTGATATTACGATCATGATTTATAAGCCAATCAGATTTATAGTATCAGATATTATAGTATCTTTTCTATATTTTCTAAAAAGATTAAAGTAAATGATGTAAGTACCGCTACTGTTCATCTGAAGGGCAGTTTTATAGGACTATTACAGCTCTTGTCATGATATAACAATCAACAAAATTGAAGTAAAAAATGAATACAGTGTTGCTAACAATATGTAGTTCACAGCTTTTGCTACTTGACAACTGCATTCTTGTCAAACAGGAATTTCATCGAGATGGAGCTTCATTCGTTCCTCCACAGCATTCCTGCCACGCCGTTCGCTTTCCTCCACCAGCGCTCGGCGCCTGCAGGACTCGTCTCTCCGTCTTTCTTCGTCTGCTCCTCGGCCACGACTCCGGCCAACCGTGTTTATTTCCCTTCACACCGGTAGTTCACATCCCTTTAGTTTACAGCAAACTGCAAAAAATCTAGTCGGCTCGTGACCTGGTTCTTTTCCGTTTCGCTTAAATCGTACCACAGCAAATCTCCATTTTTACCTTGCAATTGAAAATCCTTTGGCCGAGAAATCCATTCCAGAGATGCGCTAGACTGGTACAACCATCTCCAACCACATTTAGCAGGTCTGCAAGTTTACCACCTATGTTGGACATTTAACCCAAAAGCAAACCACTGGTTTACATTCTGGCTGAGTTTTTGAAGTTAGCTGCTCATGGCGGTGCTAGGAAGGTTTTTTTTAGCTGAGCACATGCACTTTACCTCTCAGTCAGCACTAAATTAAACGCTACTTTTCTCATCAGCAGTTTACTGGCTGTGTTCTTTGATGTGTAATGCTAATCAAATACTTCTTGTTTCAAGAATATAAACGATGGCCCAAGGATGCACAAAGAGACTTATGTAAACCATCTTTATAAGACCTTGTTCTGTTCATTTTCACCATCACCATTTGCCTTTTTAAAATTTAACTGTCAGTTTAATAACACAATACCATGAAATCATATTTTTAGACAAGGTTATCGTGCTGTAAAAATTTCAAACCATAACACTCTAATTGCAACGTTAAACAGGCAGAACATCCCTGATTTGGATATTTTTAGAACCACCTGTCAGACGTTACATTACCTGCAGTGGATTCAAGTTAAGCTGCAGCTACTGAACAGCTCAGCTCAGAGGGGAGGCGAACAGCTCAGCTCAGAGGGGAGGCGAACAGCTCAGCTCAGAGGGGAGGCGAATAGCTCAAGGTGTCTGCTTACACTGAGAAGGCGCCATGTTGCTCACCTTTGAATCAGGATCTTCAGGATCCAATCCTGCTTCACGGCCATGAGCAAACCCCACACAAAACATCTACAAGGAAAAACAGTGATAGTGCAAAACTAAATTAAAACAGGACATATTTTTTCAGTGATAATTCAGTTTTAATTCAATAAAGTCTTTAATTTATATATACATATAGACAGACAGACAGAACAATCCTCTCTCTCTGTCTGACTCTCACTCTCTCTCTCTCCTTCTCTCACTCTCTCTCTCCTTCTCTCTGTCTTTCTCTCTCTCTGTCTGACTCTCACTCTCTCTCTCCTTCTCTCTCTCTCTCTCTCTCTGTCTGTCTGACTCTCTCTCTCTCTCTCCTTCTCTCTCTCTCTCTCTCTCTCTCTGTCTGTCTGACTCTCACTCTCTCTCTCTCTCTCCTTCTCTCTCTCTCTCTCTCTCTCTGTCTGTCTGTCTCTCTCTCTCTCTCTCCTTCTCTCTCTCTCTCTCTCTCTGTCTCTCTCCTTCTCTCTCTCTCTCTCTCTCTTTCTCTCTCTCTCTCTCTCTCTCTCCTTCTCTCTCTCTCTCTCCTTCTCTCTCTCTCCTTCTCTCTCTCTCTCTCTCTCTCTCTCTCCCTCTCTCCCCCGGGGATCCACACATTCTAATTCATATTGGATTTTTTCCCTTTCACCTTTCACAAAGCGTCGATTTCAGACGATATGAAAAAGTAATATTCCAGCAATAAAGCTTGATTTACACCTCACACCACTCTCTCCTTCTTTCCTTTTATTTTTTTATTTGATCATTTAGTGGGGATCGTATAACTGTATATCAGACACAAATGAAATCAGCTCCCATGCACATTAAGGCCGAGTCTAGCTGCAGCCGACAGCGGCCGGCCCTGCTCCTGGTCTCTCCTGGTCTCTCCTGCCAGCCAAGGGCACAGTCCCGTTCATTTTCAGGCCCATTTCCTCCTATGATTAGGCGATCAATCAATCCCAGTCTTCAATCTCTTCACGCAGACGGGATTATCTGTCCATCTCCTCCTCTCCTGCTCTCCCTCGCTCCCTCGCTTCGGCACTCGCACACAGCAGCACATTAACATCAGATCAGGTATCACTGAGCTCGCACGCTCCGCAATGCCAAACAGACCACAGACAGACATCTCATCATCGTCCTCCTCCTCTAATACTCCCACAGCTCCCCAGAAACGCACACACACACACACACACGCACCCCTAAAACAGGCCACGCTGACAAAGTCCATGAGCTCACATGAAGCCTGAGTATTAAAGGGTTTATTTTACCTTTACTTATAGCCGGTTTTAAAAACATCCTTCCTATGCAAATCAGTGGCTCCTCACACTGTGGTGCTGCATGCAGACCTGAGGCTGTGCTTTGTTGTGTGCTGTTACTATAGAGAAGGTGGATGTTTTCCAGCTCCTGTGTTGCCCTCCACCCTCTCAGAAATCCCACGATGCATCCAACCTCTAGTATATCCCCACAATGCATCAGGGAGTTTAACCATTTATCAGCTGGGCGTAAAAGACAGGGGACAGGGTAAGAGAATATAGCCTATAACATGAAAGTCTACTCTGTTCCTCTAACGAGGTTGCTGGGTCACATGACCAACGTTCCCACACGCGCGACCCACGCTAACAGTTAGCAAGCTGCTGCCAGGCTGCGTCACGGGGGCGCTACAGGGCAGAGCTGCCAGGGAGGGGGTTAGGAGGGCACGCCTGGTCACCCCGAGCATCTACAGAGGGCAAGGAGGATAATGAGAGTCCTGTGCAACACTCGTGCGGAGATCACAAAGTCTTTAACACAAACACTAACCACCGCTGGCTCTGAATTAAAGAACACATGCACAAAAACATGCCATGTTTCAACTTCTGAGACATTACTGGCAAAGCAGAGTTCTGGCACCATGATGCGTTTGTGCTGATCTCTCATTTCATTCATCTTTACATGAGAGATTTTCTAAATATGACAAACCTAGAATTCTAAGTTAGTCCACTTTGCTCTCTGTATTTTTAACCTTATTCTCCACTGCCTTGTAAACTGCAGTACAAAATAGGGTCTTTTGTGTTGCTTTCACACCGCAGAATTCATACCGCAGAATTCAAAAAGCTCATTGGCGCCTGACTAAGGCAAACCCTGACAGAGATCAAAAGACGTCCTCCGACAGTCCAACAAAGAACAGCTATGACCTGCAACTGTGTCCTACCATACCTCACAGGGAGGGGATGTTTATTACAGACAGGACCCTCTCCCCCACTGAAACCATCCGCGACCTTCACCACGCCGAGGAGCTCCAGTCTTGATGCCCGGCCAGACGGGCCTGAATCTCACTTTCATTATGCGTCACGGCCAGAGCCAGAAAAGGCGCGTCTTTAAATACCGAGGAGGCGAAGAACGAATAACTAACACATTTACAGGGGGTAAGAGCTTGGACAGGTAGGACACCTGGCTCCGCCCCTACGCGGCGGCAGAACAAATATTCCACTCCGCTTTTGTGCGGACGCGCTCGAGCCCAAAGGGAACAGCGTGCCGTGATGTGCAGATATTCAATAAAGGGCCACGTAATGGAGCGAGTCGGGGGAGAAAAGAAACCCAAAAAGCTTTTTGATGTAAAGACACTAATTCTGTTAACAGCATTGATCATGCTGCCAGGCTTTCATTATGTAACAAAGCCTTTTAGCACCATGTGAGATGCTAATAAAGATACAAACCCCTCCGAAACACTCAGTTCACTACCCCACCCCCACTTCAGCCTAGCGAGGTCGTTCTGGACTAGAGGCATCACTACTGTAAAGAGAAAGGACTTGAATCACCATTTATCTCCCTTACAGAATTAAATGTTAAGCCCAGGAATTTACCCATGCATATGAGAACCCGGGGTGTTATCTAATGCATAAATATAGCACTGATTTAAGAAAAAAAGATTTCTTATATTGGGAAAGGAAGCAAACATGATAAAATATTCATGTGGTCTTATTTATTCACAGTTTCTAGTCAGATTTGATGACAAACATGAAAAATAGTTGTTGATTGTTGTTGTTTTTGCTGCCACTGGTTAGTTGAATCACATGGTGCTTCTAAACAGGAACAATAGTGAATCATAACCTGAAGTAGCATCTTACCTGTGGTACGTGTGTCAGGCTGTTCCCTGGTGGACCGCAGCTTTAGTAAATAAGCTCACGGTTGTGACTCAGTGCTCCGGGTGATGTGTGGAGGTCAGCCTCGGTTCCCTAGTGAGACCGGTTTCCTATACATAACATACATGAATATTAATCACAGAACTGAACAAGCTCCCAATTTCCTAAAGATTCCTTTGGTTGTACATACACTTAAGGCCTTAAGGAACAGTAACGCTAACATATATCTGGATAAACTTAGCAAAACAGAACAAAGGTCAAAGCTGACATGCTAAGCCTCTCAGATCTCCACAAGGGCTCTTTTCACTGTCCGGAGAAGCGGCCGCACGATAAATGGTTTTAATAACAGATCACAATCCCCAAGAGGGTCAGGCCCGTGTTTTTCACATGTCATCATTTCTAATTACGCGCAGCGTAACTTACGAAGGGCCCACTGCTTCCCTTCACAACGACTGGCCATATCCTTACCAACAGGAGCAATTAATCAGAGAACAGGCCATGCTTCCATGTAGAAGAGAAAGAACATAAAAGCAATTTTACTCAAAGCCATACGAGCTGCATCCCAATATCAGACACAGCAAAAGCTGGACATTGTTAAATGCAGTGTGTCTTCAAGAATGTAATGTATTATATAGTATTAAATTATTTTTTTTTTAAGAAAGAACATTTACAGCGTTTGTTGTGTATACCAAATAAGAGAACCCACTTTTAACACCTACAGTGCCCTATACTGTGGGACAGGGCTTAACCTGAGGATAAAAGACACCGTACAAATAAAACTAGCCTTCGTCAAATGATCAGAACAGAAAGAGCGTTAAAACATCCACTCTAGATCAGGGAGAGAGTGGCTTTTTTTTTGGTGGGACAAGCAAGATCTCCATCACAAGGATCAAGAATCGCAAAAGCACTTTTAAGAGTAAGAGATAATCCAGGATATGGACCCTGGAGATGTTCCATATGAGGTGGATCACGTCAGTCATCCTCCACTGCACCAGTCTTGTAGGCGAATATTTCAGCGACGTCTATGCATGACTCCTGCTCCTCTACAATTCAAGAAATACGGCACCGAACATATGGGATGACATTTCTATAAAACAAATTCATCTGACTTTTACCTCAGTAAATTTTCCAATTTTCGACGAACAATTGCTATTACCAATTTTCTGCATCCAGATCATTTACCTTTACAAGTCCTGCAAATTCCAATTTTAAAATGACTAAAAAATTGCTGATGCACACCTCAAGTTAATGTCTGTAGGATATAACCAAGGTATTCGCATGTCAGGAGGAACCTCACTGAAGATTTATCCTACCTTCTCGTTGAGTTAGATAGATAGATAGCGAGCTAGTTAGCTACGTACTTGAAAGTCAAGAATATGAAGCAAGGAACTACTCAATATGTCTATATTATTAATTACTGACTTTTCAAATGACAAGTTTTGACGTGTTTTAGGTCACTAAATTCGGTTTAATTTACAGGACTCCTCAAATAGTTTTCTCTTGATCTCCCTCAGAAATTAGGCTCTTAAGTGTAGTTATTGTAATAATATTTTCATTGTTTTCTGAGACACGTGGCTACGGGTTGCTGTAATGTCCGGGAAACACGTACAGAAAAACAGACGTAATTATCAAGACAGTGTAGTTTATCGGTTAATAACACAGACGAGCGGACTAGTCATAACGGAGTGGTCCTGTGTCGTTATGCTACCTGCTCGTAATAAACGGCTGTGCACCATTTCACCCGTTGGACCGGAGGTTCGTCTCGTGTGAATTTGTTCCCCGTGCTGTGGACGTCTAGCTGTATTAGCTAGCTTATTCCGTTCCTTAGTCAATTAACTTACAAGCGATGTCAGAAACACAACATCAACGCTTTGCTTTTTCCACTCGGTCACCAGTTCTAAATACCCGCCCCGCAATCTCCGTCTCCCGCCTCGACATCCCGGGCATCGCCTAACGAACGGCACACGGAGCCAATCGGCGTCTAAAGATCTCACGTCCCTGCGGCGGCGACCAATCACAGGACAAACTGGCGCAGTGTGGGAGGTACTTTGTGAAGAACGCTTAGAAGTGATTTCCATGGGAACCGAGCAAACACCACGAGCGGCTCTGCTCTGTGGTCTGAAGTGTGCAAAGGGCAGGTGCAGACCCAGAACTGCAATGTGGCAAACGGTTGTCTTGGTAACCTGCAGCTACCATTGCAGAGGATACTCTTGATTTTTTGGTTATTTATTTTTTGTTCTCTCTCTCTCTCTCTCTCTCTCTCTCTCTCTCTCTCTCTCTCTCTCTCTCTCTCTCTCTCTCTCTCTCTCTCTCTCCCCGTTTGCACGAGCTACATGCACACCCCGCTACATTACTTCCATCTTTTTCCACCCTAGATCAATCTCCACACTAAAATTATTCCTTAATTCATAATTTCCCAGATCTTGGAAAAGTCATGCCTTTGTTAAATGCAGATTAGACTACTGTAATGCATTGTATTTTTGAATTAATGAACCATCTCACTTTCAATCTGTCGCAGCCAGATTATTAACTGGCACAAAGAGACAATATTATTCCAGTTATAGTACTAGCATGCACTTGTTCCCGGTGCATTACAGAACACAATATATAAAGCGATCATTTTTAAGGCTTTAAATCTGTTGTATTACATGGCAGGTATATGTGCTCAAACAATGTTTATAAACTGTGCATCGGTCCACCACATCCTCGGCATAAACGCAGTGGTGATCATGCCGAGACTTTGGAACGGCCTCCCAAGTGACGTTAGACATGAACCATCCGCGGCTGTGTTTAAATCCAGGCTTAAAACACATTTATATTGATTAGCTTTCGACAGCTGTTAAACTGTCGAATGGAGGATTGAAGCCATTGTTGTTAGTGTTTCTGTGTTTGTTTGTAAGTCGAGATGGGAGTTAGGCAATCCTATTTGATTTATTTATTTTATTTTATTGTAAAGCACTTTGGTTTAAATGTGTCATATAAATAAAGTTTTTCTTACCTCCAACAATTAGTTCTCCAAATACTAAAACGGCCATAATAATGATTAGGACAGACTTGTTTTTAAAAGTGCTCATTTGAAACCCTTATCTATGTTAGAATAACTACATTTCCTTTTTGGTGTTGGTTTGATCAAAGAGCTCCGTTTATTGAAGATATTGCATGAATAATAATATATATGTATGATCAACCATCTCCCTACATTATGTTGATCACATTTTCTCTTTTGGTTAAACTGTACGGACTGTTTAATCAAACATTACAATCCTTATGCATTAATTGCAGAACGTGATAAATAAGACCAGGTTCTGATTATTGTCCAATCACAATCAAATGATGCCTGATATTGTGGAGAGCTGAAGAACTGGTCAAGCTGTCAGCAGACATAACATTTGATCACTCGATCCGTAACTCGCTTTGGTGTAGATCCATGTGTAGACAGGTTACCTGTTCAGGTGTCATCCAGTTGGTGGCAGCTTCCACTCCTGCTAGTCATCACATACATCACATCGACTCCAGCCTAGGCCTAGGAGACGAGATCTGAGAGGTCAAAGGTTGTTGTGTGTAACAGAGCTAGACCTGTAGGTTTATTTAGATATTTAGATAGTAATTCAAAGTGCTTATAGTCCACCGTACCGCTAATGGGTCTGGAGGGTAAAACCTGCATTGGTCTGGGGGAAAGTGCTGTTTCTAGGATTATAAACAGAGTACTCAACTGTGGACGAGGCTTGAGGTTTTATATCTACCTGGGATGTCACTTCATATTCAAATGTAGCCAAAGGCAGCATAATGTAGCTAACAAGAGCATATAAGTAGACCAGGGTGTATTTTTGATACACGGAAAAGGTTACTGTAATCCTTTTTTTAAATATACAAAGGTAATACAATTAGGAGGATGAGAAATGGTAAAGTGTCTCCTGGTGACAGAGGATGTCTTTCATTCAGTCATTAAGCTTATTACTTATTTCTGTGTGTGACCTTTACATTGATAGAAACTTCAAAATAAAAGACACTAATCAGAATGTGTTTCTAAGATTGAATAGTTTCTTTTTATGGTGTCATTCAGGTAATCAGTGACCTGAAAGAAACCCAGACAATCATCATTCCTTTCATCTCTCTATTTCTCCACCTGTCATTTCACACATCCAGCTGACATGAATTTATTAAGCAGAGAACACGAGTGTAACCTTGACAACAGTAAAAAAAAAATCAAAACGACAACAACAACAAAAAAACAACAGTTCCAAAAAAAATAATGTCTTGTAGCTAGAACTTCACTTTCTTCCACTGCAGCGTCAACATGTTGCAGACAGAACTCATCGTGAATCGGGGTGGTTCTCCGTGAGAGGAGACAATGTTGTGAGTTTCTACTGAAGATACACAAACAGATTTAGCTATTTAACAGCTCTGATCCCAGTTGGTGCAGACCAGATGGACTCTGATGTCATGTTCGCTCTGTCCTCGCTCTAGGTTAGGGGAGCACGTGAAATGAAGTTACCAGATTAATCAGACGACTCCAGGCCACCGGAGGCCGCCGTGGAGCTCATTCGATCTATTTGGGCAGGGTGAGCACCCAGTCTCCCAGCCCCAGTGACTCACAGGCAAACCAAATTTGGCAATGTCTTTGTTATAAACCAAGATTATTAAAAAGATGTCCCACGGCAACTCATTATACCATCAGCCTGGGCCATTCCCTCCCTCCAGCCCTTTAATTAAATCGGAATGATTTAGAAAATAAAGGAAAATCAACAGTTATGTGACTGGCAGCTAGTCCGTCACTGTGCCAGCAGACCGGCGTCGTTATCTCACTCGTTTCTCCCCACAACACACAAGGCTCATGCCCTCACTGATTTCCACCCCCCACTCCCCCCCCATCCTCTCTCCCAACCCACACCTCCTTTCTCTCTTCCCTAGTTTAGCATTTACTCATTGTCAGACCGAACCAGAGAACAGAGGTTCAAGCAGTGGCGTGGTAGGTCAGTTCAAATACGGCTCACTTCTCTTTAAATTGCTTCTGCTGTCCACACTGCTCCATTATTACAGGAATGTCTTGTGCGGAGTTGAACAAAATCTTTTGTGAAAACTTTCCTATACGCATATGAATACAGCCAGCGGTTCATCATCTCCCTTACAATCAAGAAAATTGATGAGATTTTCCCCCATTGTACAGACACAATAGCAGTCAGGACATGTCCATTACTTGACTGATGTTATGATTCTTTTGCCGTAATAATATCTAATTCCACATAAATGCAAGAAAACAATTGAAGTAACTGATTGCAATGTGAACAGGGACAATAACGCGGCTGAAAACACAATTACAGTGTGAGTAAGGCTATGTCTGTCAGCACTAATTATGTGTTCTGTTAATGGGGCTGTTTAGAAAAATAGCCCATAGCCTACAGAAACCATTGCGGACTGAGGATTTGAGCTGGGTATTGTCAAAGGGAATCTTTTTTTCATTACCCATAACTGGAGACTTTGTTGTGTGGAATATTTCCTCATTCTGTATGGCCTTTTGTCTTATTGAAAGACGGAAATTGTTGCTTGTGAAAACACTGAAAATAATGTCAAGGTTTGTTTTGAACGCCTTTCTGTTATTCTTTTGCAATAATTTTGTCGTCTCTGTGTTTACTTGATTTGTCACTTCCTCTTTCTCGCACTTTTCAGACAAGTAACAGCGAGTAAACAAGATGCTAAAACCATGATTTCAGAAAGTTGCAAAGGCCAGGGGCATGAAACATTACCTTAGTGCATCAAATGAAGGAGCAGATTCACTTTGAACCGTTGAGTTTTTCATAAGCAACACCTTAATGTTATCCAACACTGCAAAGAAACATCAAACTTGCTTAAGCGTTCTTCAAAATGCATCTGCTTTACAGAACATGTAGCCAAGCTTGAAACGTCACCATTCAGGATTAGTAGTGGATGTGAGGCAGCAGTCCTCCCCACCGCCCACGCCAGAGGACGCGTGTGTGTGTGTGTGTGTGGTTTTAGAGTCAGTCTTACACACTCCTTTCGGGGCAGGTCATTAAAACACCCCAAGGAACCCAGCTCCTGTTCTTTACACTCATGCGTTCTCCAACTGATGGATGTGTGATACATGGAAGAATCTTTGCAAGTTTTTTTTTTTGCAAGGTCAGCCCAGCAAAAACTGTTTTGGGTCTCATATGAAGAGCATCACAACACGAAGGGAAAAAAAAAAAACCTCAGTGTAACCAAAGACACACTGAGCACATGTGCTGTGCAGTATTCAGCCATCAAGGTCAAGGAATGAGTGTCCTATTAGAGTCTGTGAGTGGGATGAATGAGAACCAGACGCTCTCTGCAGGGGAGCCTTCCCCGAGAGGAGCAGGCCATGGGCGACTGTGGACACAGTGAGGGAAGTGCTGGTCCAAATGAATTATCAGTCTGCTTTACATTTGAAGGTAATTAGAATTCTTCATTTCTTTTGTGCGGAGCCGGGCAGAAAGACGGCAGGCGCTTTGAGGTGACAGGTTAATTGTGGAATAACACCCTTCAGAATGATGGATTTTGGTGACTTGAGATGTCAGATTCCATTATGGGGAATTTAAATTTGCAATTAAAGTAGGAAGTGGGGTGCAAGATTCCCTCCTTTTAATTTTCCTTGCCCAGGCCCCTCCTCCACAGCCTAAGTCCTGTTATTAATGCTGTGTATTAAACGTCTGGCCCGTCCATTATGCTCCTGCCTGCTTCTTCATGTTTGGAGGGAAAATAAGGGTTGATTAACATTCTAACGTGTAAATACAACAGGGCAGAGCCGAGTAACATCCCTCACAGAGCAGGGACACCGGGTCAGCAGAGACACCGTGGTGAAGGACTGACAGCACATCCAGAGTCAAGGTTAGAACCTGGGTCTCACAGGGAACAGACACGAGCTACGAACATCTACACCAAAGAGGCAGCACGAGACAGCAAATCAAACCAGGTTTATTTATACAGCGCCCTTTACCACAGCTGTTTTCTCAAAGCAGCGTTGCAAGCATACACAATCCACACAGATTCATTTTCCATTTAGTTACTTTACGATCACACTGCAGTAAAAACAAGGACCAGTGTTTTTTTGTTTTTTTCGCAACTTCTTGGGTGCTTGGACATGCTCCGTGACCTTTGACCTTAGTGGGATCTCCTCTGTGAAAGAGGTCACAGGCGCCAGACGGAGGCCAGCGTTTGTGCAGCAGACAGACAGTTGACGTATGGGGGGGGGGGGGGGGGGGG
>JAOXYF010000001.1:1908004-1918061 GCA_028565775.1 Sternarchorhynchus goeldii | reverse complement strand
CTAACTGGGGTAAGGTCTGAGGTTGCTCCTGCAGTCATGGTGCTATCTAACTGGTGTAAGGTCTGAGGTTGCTCCTGGCGACAAGCTGGCAGGACAGTCCTAGTGTGCACTGAGAGATGAGAGAGAAATGACAGAGATAGGACTAAAGGAGGGGTCTCGGGAAGAGGCAATTATTCTAAGACATGCTGACTCCATTTTGTAATCTACAGATCCACCTTCAATATCTGAAAGGTTAGGAGGAGGAAGGGAAAACCCCACCCCAGGTTCTCTCCTCGCACACAGGAACGGAGCTCATTCATCTGCCAGTAAATAAAACAACCAACATTTTTTACACAGTGAGTGGCATTTTTTACACACTGAGTGGCATTTCTGTGCACCTGGGGAGGGAGGTATCTCTCTCCACACACACACACACACACACACACACACACACACGCACGCACGCACGCACGCACGCACACACACTCTCCCTCATGTTGACTGGAATGACATTAGACGCCAGCTCTTGTTTGTGCTCTAATGACAAGCAACAGGGGATGGTGGTCTCCATAGCAACAGCCCGAGCTCAATACATCATACCTCGTTACAGTAGTCAAGCGGGGACGTTTGGTCAAAAATTAATATATCTGGGGAGGAAGGTGGGGGTCACAGGAGGTGGAGGAATTGCCTTGCATTTGTTAGACGGAGCCGATAACCCCAGCATTAAAAAAAAAGTGGCCTTATTCATTTTCGACCGCAACCACACACACATGTGAAATTAACATACAATGACCTTGGCTTCATGGCCCTGACTGTGTGTGTGTGTGTGTGTGTGTGTGTGTGTGTGTGTGTGTGTGTGTGTGTGTGTGTGTGTGTGTGTGTGTGTGTGTGCCGACATGCATATGGAAGCCTCCATAGCGATCTGGAAAGCACAGAGAGGCTTGTAGAAGGTACCAGAAATTCTTCTTAGTACATGGAGGGTTCTGCTAATAATCTTGTCTGAGTGAAGCCCCAAATAACATCCCTGCACAGATGCATCCTTTAATAACAAGACTTCCTCCCTTTAATTCAGACGGGAAGGTGCATCACTCCTCTCCACACGACATTCCACACATCCAGCACGCCTGCGTTCAGGAGAACAGATCACTTAACACATCTACACAGAGGTAGATTCCACTATGCAAGAGGCAGTTTTCTCGTTAGGAGATTAACATCAGATAAGCAGAGGAACAAGATTAGTTTTTGCTGAACATTTATCTTTTTGAAAGAGGGAACTTTTCTTTAATATTGCACCTTTCAGATCAAATGTGTTCCCTCACTCCAGCAAATGTCCCACTAGTGGGTAATGGGGTGGTCTCAGAACACTAATGATTTTCAAATTTGATTGATTTTTAATCAACTTTTCCACAGTTAGGTGTAGTTTGGCAGGCAACTCCTAAAATAAGCAGATTTCAAGAAAGCCTCTAAGGTGTAATAAAACAGCGTGATAAAAGATTCTTTTGATTATGAACTCGGGCCGGTGTGTGTTCATGGTTATGAACCATCATGCACAGCCATGGGAACTGTACGTCTGTAATGCTAGAGAGGAAACACTAGACTGTTGCTTTGTCTAATTGGGGTTTTCGTCAATGTAGCTGTATTAGGAAAACCATGGAGTTAAATACACACACACACACACACATGTAAACACACACGTAAACACACATACATCAGCCAGCAAATCCCTGCCCACCAGTCAATTCTTATTCCATCAGGCATCTCAGGTGCCTCCATCAGACACAAACGCCGGTCCTGAGCCCAGTCAATTGGCTGATGCTACAGTGCAAACAACCTGATTCACAAAGTAATAGGAATGAGACTCTGAAATCCTATTTCCTTTCTGCTGCAGCTCTCAGCACGCCTGTTTCTGCCAGAAGTGCTTCTTACAACAATAACTCCAGATAGCGCTGCACAATTGCATGTCAAAGCCATTCTCTGCTCCAGACCAAGGCTGTAATTAAACAGGGAGAACCTTCTCGGTGGGAGCAGGGGAACCATCACACATGGCTTTTTAATATCTAGAGTCAGAGACGTTCCTCCGTTCTCATCACCTTATTTGGAAGGCGTCCATACGTTCCCACTTCCTGCGGTTCCATAGTAAAAGCAATGTCAATTTTTGATTTATATTTTTGAACCTCAGACACACCAAAAAATGGAATTACGTTTTTACCCCACAAGATAAGCGACAGGCGTTTCAACAGCCAGAGCGAGTAAATCAGATGGAGACCTGCCTCTCTGCAGTTCTCTCATATTCTTCTGTAATGATTGCTTTAGCATCTGTCAGCTTCCTGTGTCTGCAGATCACGAGGCGTTTGGAGCCGCCCCATTCGCCTTCTAGAAACATCTGAACTTCGGCCCCTCTCTTTAGGTCGCGCGGTCTCCCCGGCGACGCCGTCATGAGGAAATTGGAGAGAAACAATGTGCTCCTTTTTAATGACATCATATTTTTAATGACATCATATTTCCTTTGTAGCCCAGATTGTAGAGGTGGGCTGTGGTACAGAAGGCCCAGATTAAGCCTATGGAAATTAAGCCTCCGGCTCACGTAAGATTTAATCCTCCACCCATATACCCCCCAACATATGTCCCCCCTGTGCCCTTTGTGTGGCACATTCTCTAACTGCGGTGATGAAGAGAAGGCCGGGGACACTACATCCCCCCCACACACCCCCACACCCTCCAACTCAGCATCCACTCTTCAAATGTCTTCTTTAAATCCAGCCTCTGAAGGGTTAAATTATTGATGTGAATGGCATGCTGGATTTCGTCGGGTGCCTGCTAATTAGATTGTAATTACGGTGGAGCTTTGCGAGCCTGTCTGCTCTGATTAGAAACACTTTGGCGGCCTGATCCGCCTGACCTTTCTTTTAAAACTTCAACTACTTCAGATTAAGCGCTACCACCAGGGGTAAACGCTTAACAAATAGAGGTGTTTCTGGATAAGAGAGATGGGGAAAGCTCATCTGCGCAGCAACACACTCACATCATCTTCATCACAGAGAGAAAGAGAGAGAGAATGTGAGTCAGACTGAGAAACAAAGTCAAAAGACTGAGGGAGTACAGCAATGTTAAGGATGCAGAGAGACAGATGGAGAGACAGTCAGAAAGACACAAGGTATGAGAGAGAGAAAGAGAGGAGGACATATGTAATCTATCTGTGTTCTGTTAAAGCATCCTGGTGCCATAAAAATATATGTTTATGTAATACCACATTCTAAGACAAATCTGGTAACCGGTACATCAGTGCATCATAGTTCCCAGGTGTTTGAAACGAGCCGTTTCCCGAGAAAGCAGAGGGGGGGGGGAGAGAGAGGGGAGAGAGAGAAAGAGAGAGAGAGGGGAGAGAGAGAAAGAGAGAGAGAGAGAAAGAGAGAGAGAAGGGAGAGAGAGAGAGGGGAGAGAGAGAAAGAGAGAGAGAGAGAGAGGGGAGAGAGAGAAAGTGTGTTTTATTTGCTTGTACTCTGTGTTCGGTCTACAGTAAGAGACCATGTGCGCCATGTTTGGTCTAGCAGGGCCCACTGAGCTGAACCCAACACTCTTCTCTGAAATCCAGCTGACGTCTGCATGCCTTCGACAGAAAGAACGTTCGTTTACTCAGGGCAAGAAGAAAGTCAGGGCCCCTGGGGGAAGGCGGGAGAGCGGGCGAGGGCGCTGTGCTGGAGCGGATGGCTGGCTGCAGGCGAAGACCAGTACTCCCTCCCTCCCAGCAAAAGGAGCTCACACGCCGAAGGTCTTCAGCACTCACGACGCACCTGGTCTCCATTATCTCTGCGTTTCCCAGGCCTGCACCCCCTAACAGGCCGACCTGGGAACCAGCGTGAGGGCTTTCATCCTCTCATCATTAGAGCGGCCAGCTCAGGGTCAGGGGCTTGTCTTCCAGCCCTTGTCCTGCAACACACAGCAACTGATTTCGGTTAAAAGGGGGAAAGGGGGAACAGGGAGGAGAGAGAGAGAGAGAGAGAGAGACAGAGCATGAAAAAAAGAAGAGAGCTAAAATACAAATCTTCATGTGAAGGCTTGGAACAATCACTGTTTTAAGAATTAATTTGTGGAAGTCTACAGCTTCACAACCACTGCAGCATCCCACAGCAATCCATCTTAAAACACGCTCAGGTTGTCCAATACACACACACACACACACACACACAAGTATAGAGCAAAAGCCTTATAAGGTTATAAGAAACTCACAGATACACACACAGACGGAAAGACACACAAACACCCAGTAATACACAGTGAGGCGTGGTTCAATTATGTACTTTCACACTTGAATGTAAATACGACTATGAGAAAACAGTGTGCTAAGTGGTAGTTTTATTCTGATTACACTATGGGTTTATTCCCCTTTTTCACTCCTCTATGTAACAGCTACAGCATGATTTCTTCATGCTCTCTCTCTCTCTCTCTCTCTCTCTCTTCTCTGTCTTACATGTTTTTTAACCATTTAAGTGCTTTACCAGACCACGGCAACAAAGAACAATCTGAGAAGTCCATTCTGTGGGACGAGCAGCAGAGGGGTGATACTGTGCATGGACTCCTCATTAACGTCTTAGCATGAGAGAGAGAGAGAGAGAGAGAGAGAGAGTCATAATGAAGTGTAATGATCCACTCTCTCACGGCACCATAGACTTTCTCTCTCATAAATCTCGGCAAACATTTTGGAGGTTAAAAAAAATTAAAGGCCCTTCAGAAAGTTGCATGAAGGCCTCACGAGCCTTGCTTCACACTGTTCTGGGGTTACCAAGGCAACACCTAGAGAGAAACTTTGAAGTGAAGTAAAACTGTCCCTCCATTTGTGCTGAAATGATTTATCAGGGTATTGAGAGAGAGAGAGAGAGAGAGAGAGAGACAGACTGCCACATTCCCTGCACATATTCTCTTCATTACCAGAGAGAGGGGGAGCCGAACGCTCAATTATTGGCTGCCGTCACAGGCTAATATTCCTGCCTGTCAGGGCCGATTTTTGCTCAGTTTTGCTCGGACTCCTTCTGATGGAGCCCATTTCCCGTTAAGCGGAACCAGAAGGCTCTGTGAAAACGGCGACACCTGATCCTGTGTTTAGAAGACAGGAAGTGCAGCGCCAAGGTGCACGCGTGCACACACACACACACACACACACACACGTGCACTGTGGCAGAAGGATCAGCTCCACCACAGGATCAAGCTACACACACACACACACACACACAGTATCCAAACTTTCTTTAATAACGTTACACCTTTTTCATTGTCTACATTCTTCCAAACAAATATAGAACTATAAATCTATGAATGTGTGTGCTTGCGTTTGGCTGAACGTTCCAGATGTTTTAGACAAGAAAAGAAAAACCAGAAGAATCGTGGTACTTAATTTATGTTTACAGTTTTGGGACACAAATGATTATATGAAATCAAGTTAGAGCAGCAGACAGATCTGCCTGGTGAATGAGCCAACAAACTGTTTTACAAACTATGGTGATTTTATGCCATTCTACATTACAAGTAGTTTATAGAAATATTTTTTAAAAACTAAAATACTAAGACTGACTTACTACAATCTACAAATGTAATAATACAGCAGATTGATGCTCAGATGAATATACATATTTTTGTTTTTGGTGAAATTTTGTGATGTTTTATATTTTGAAGCATGCTTTGCATCAGAAGTCTTTTATTTTGGTGTTTTGTATGTGCGTGTGTTTACAATGTGAACATTGTGAAAAGGAGAATATTGCTGCAGATGGTTTAGGCCACTGGTGAACCGTTTAAAGCAGGGGAGACGAGAAACAACACAATGCCAGACCACATTACAAGGCTCTTGCCTGAGATCTGTGTGTAGTGCATCGGCAGTTTGCCAGCAGAGGTGTGTGTGTGTGTGTGTGTGTGTGTGTACGTGTGTGTTTGTGCTCCTTGATGCTGATGAGTTCGCCCTCTCCTGTGCAATGCTCTCCAATCCCATCAGGCTCTTCAGTCTGGGGCCAAGCCTGTTTAAAATGAATCCTCACCATTTCTCCAAATCAAAAGGAGGACTCATCTTTGCTATTTAAATTTATCAACCCCCCTCCCACCCGGATCCTCCCCCCAATCATTTCTCCTGACAGATGAGATTGAATTAGTCTGACCTGTCCTCACTGCTTGGGTGTAATTTCGCTTTGACATTGACAGGCGAGGAAGATGTAGCACACACCAAAGATGGGGGTAAAAAAGCAGAGAGAGGAAAGAAAACGTGAACAAGGAGACGCTGCTCCCTGCTCTCCACCCAGACACTCTCAGACCTCTCAGAACAAAACGCTTCATGTTCAATGGCATCGTCGCAGGGTCCTGTCCGTCAGGGATTAGTCCTGTGTAGCGGAGCGTCCCGTCTGTCAGGGTTTAGTCCTGCGCAGCGGAGCGTCCCGTCTGTCAGGGATTTGTCCTGCGCAGCGGAGCGCCCTGTCTGTTGGGGGATTAGTCCTGCGCAACGGACTAAACCCGGCCATCGTGGCTGCTCCCGACACGTCCCCGTTAAAACCCGAACCAGAATAACATGAGCGAGTACGACAACAAAAGACTCAGTTCAGAGAGTAAAAAAGACTCCTTTTGCTCATTTGCTCTGTATGCATGGAGGCAGACTACACAGTGGACTGAGCTTTAATACATGTGTCTGCTCTGTAGACCAAGAGTCAGAGTATAGTGGCTCACACATATGCCAGAGGTGTGGTAGGAGTGTTGCCATGCAAGCCGGAGAGGTGGGCGGAGCGTTGCCAGGCAGGCATGTGCCAGTTGTGGTGGGCTGTGGTTTCCCTCCAAACTTCTGCTCCCTCTGTGGGCACAGGCTCCAGTGTCTAGCAAACAGCACGCAGGCACTCTATCCTAATTAACACTACAGCCCTGACAACAAAACCACACTCTGAACTTGTGCTCTTTGTAGTGATTTGGGTTCGACTTGCCAAACATTTATAGTCATTCATAGGCCATAGGTATTTGCTACTGAATGGCATTGACCTCATGGGGTTACCCACAGGATGATTAGGGGAGAAGTAGGTCTTGGACAACAGCCTGCATCAGCTGTCCATGAGGGAAACCTCCATAACACCTGCACAGCTCTGAGGAAGCAGGTTGGGGTCTCCATCCCATCTCCTACTCTTCCACTGAAGAAGAAATTAAACTTGCCTAACTGACATTCACTACAAGAGTGAGCCTTCCTTCATTGGCTTGTGTTCCTGACGAGGGTGTGCTTGGGTTCTTGGACCAGTGAAGTGGGTCTGTCCCCTCCAGACCAACTGAAGTCAAAGAAGGAGATCTTTTGGCCCCCAGGCTCAAAGTTCCACTAAGGTGCTAACCTAATTTCACACTCCGTGACTCGTGCTTCGCTCTGGTACAATGCAGCGTCTGACTGCTGGTGCCATCTGGGCCGGGGCCCGGCCGGCTTGGGGGGTGAAGGCCTGGCTTTTTCCTGCTGATCCGATTATGGCGCTTTTAATTCATTCGAGATGGACCATTGCGTGTTAATTGGCTCAGCATGGCTAGTGAATCTAGAGGCAGGCCCCCCACCCCAGGACGGCCCCTGCTTTCTGTTCTTCTCACTGGGGTTGGTGAGGGGTGCTAGAGGGAGTCAGCACCACTGATCTGCCCCCCTCTTTCCTCAGAACCACAGGCTTCCAGAGGGAGGCACTACATGAAGGAGTTCGCTGGTACACATCTCTCATGGGCTCTAAAACAATACAGGCCCCACAGGCAAGACATATTGGAAACAGGAGGTCTTACGCACTGCGGCTGGAGAAATGAGAGCTGAGACAGGGTGAAAAACACGTTTTCAGACACCAGGCCAGATCAGTGGCCGCTGACCCTCTACCACTTCATTCAACGCTCTTCACTGTACCCTTTTTCTTTAGCGGTGGACAAATCACAATTCTTAAATCAGCCAACTGCAGACCTCAGGCAGAAAGATAAACTTTTTTTTAAGTTTAAATGCAGCATTTAGGATGCTCTGGAGTGCCAGCTGAAAATTCTGATGTTGTGCTACTCGAGATCAGACTGTCCCCACTAATCAGAAACTGGGTTTTTAACAAAACTGACTGCCCCCCCCCCCCACAGCACTTCAATCAGTGTAAGAAAGACGATTGGTTAGGGTCAAAGGTCATAATACCAGAGCAGCCCTTTATTAAAGTCAACTTTAAAAGTGAAGTGCGTGACCTCGCAGGTCCTCTGCTTATCAGGGAGGGGGGGGCGGGGGGTTGGGGGAGTTCGGGATGGATGGTTGATGTATGGGTGTATGAACATTATCAGGGGACATCAGAAAACATTTTAGAGCAGGACTTGTTTGCGCATTTTGTTAGTAATTGAAGAGCAAACCCATTCATAGATGTTCAGAGGTTTTGCCCCCCATGCAGGAAGGCTGGTGGAGCGTGAGGGATGAGGGTGCTGCACAGGCCTATCAGCTCTAACTGAGATGTCATGCAGGGTGAATGCTGATGCTACAGCTGCCATGGACTATACCGTTTGCTTGGCTGCGGGAAGCATCTTGTTTATGCTGAAATGAACGCTGAGCCGAGGATAGTAAAATTCATGCCTCAAACTGTACGTGTGTGTGTGCACGTGTGTGTGTGTGTGTGTGTGTGTGTGTGTGTACGTGGTGTGTGTGCACCTCATACCTGGCTGGACAGATGCAGTAGACTGGTACAATAGGTCACTGTGCTAGCCAAGTTCTCCTAATGCTCACACAGCTGCACAGACTGGTTTTAGCATACACACACACGCACAGACACACACACACACACACACACGTGCACACACACACAAACACATGCATACACAGACTGCACCAATTGCTCCTGGTACACGTATCCTTGCCCATCAGTCATCCACCATAGTCAAATGCAAATACACACACACACAGACACACACACACACACACCGATAATGACTTCATTGTTCAACTTTTCCAGCATGACACACACACTCTTGCCACCTTCATTAATGCTTAGCTGCTCTTCCCTGCTGCTCTGAGTGAAGGGAGAGCTGTGATTGGTTCCTGCTGGCACTGTCCTCCTGAGATGACAGAAATCAATACAGCCCTATCTGACCCTTATCTGCCTTCCAGTACAACCAATTAACAGTCTTCTCTGAACACTCCACCGTCGTGTATGACCAGAAGAAATGAGGACTGAAACAGCTCCACCCGGATGTTTTGGTGCGTGGGCGGAATCCGGGTGGCGCTGTGCTTCGTGGGCGGATGCTGACGGCTCCCGTCTGATCTCTGCTGTCTGATCTCTGCAGGTGACGCGGCTCCCCGTGGAGGCTTGCGGACAGTACGGGACGTGCCGGGAGTGTCTGAGCTCAGGGGACCCGCACTGCGGCTGGTGCGCACTGCACAACATGTAAGTACCTCCACCCACATCAGACCACACGTCTTGCCCGGCTCTGGTGGGGATGTGACCTGGCACTTGCCTTTAGCATCCGGGAGAAGCCGTGCATTCTGGCACTGGTGGACTTCCACAAGGGACTGGGGCTGTGTCGCAGTAAACCCCCAACGGAGAGTGTAGGGTCCATGACTGCCACCTGGTGGACCAAGCGCGTAACTACGGCCGCATTCATCGGCTCAAGACTTCAGCCCATGTTTTGGGGAATGTAAAGGGTTTCCTTTAACTCGTGGGATTTAGGCTGTGTTCACAAGGCACATCCCCTCACCCTGGCAGTGGCTCGAAGGGGTGCAGGGCCGCCCTGTTTTCCTCATGCTGACGGCAGCTTCCTCTTAATAGGGCTGTCAGCTCCAGCCACTGGCATTTCCTTCCCTCACAGCGGCAGCGTCGTGAATGAGCACACTTAAAGTCATTTACATGCCGCCCGCGGCAGGACAGGGGCGAATAATAGCCTGGCTGCACGGTAATTCCGCTCCGCCCGGGTGCCATGGCTCGGGTCCTCTCCGTCGCGGGCGCGGGACGTGACGGTACGTGCACCGTCATCATACCCCGTCATGGGTTTTTCTTAAACATTTTTTTTTCTGTAACGCAGCGGGAATGACGGCACCTGGCAAGCTCCGGTTGGTTGGGTTTCAGTGAGAAGGGGCGGAGCGGGGCAT
>JAOXYF010000001.1:1883974-1899285 GCA_028565775.1 Sternarchorhynchus goeldii | reverse complement strand
ATATATATATAGTTAGTTATTCATTTCATACTACAATAGAAGTGTAAGAATCATTGTACAAGTATACAGTATAACAATAAATGCGAAGTATGTATTCAAATATGCATAAATAACGTATCTTGTTTATTTAAAAAAGTTTGAACCGATTGCTGAGGTAATGACATACCTGAGTTGGATGAGTTAAAGCCTGGAAGGGAAGGGCTTCCAACCCCTGGCAGTAGAACAGGGGGTATCCCTTGCAGGTTCGAATAGGCTGACTGTAGATTCAGGGCTTGCAAAGCAGGACTGTCAAACACGCCTTGCTGCTGCATAGCCTGTTGCTGTGCGAGACCGAGGACTTCATTGGCTTTCTTGATGCGATCCATCTCTTGCTGTGCCATTAGCTGACGAACAGTGGCTGGGTCAAAGTACTCTTTTTCTTTGTCAAGCTGACTCCCAATTGTATCCTTTACCTTGGAAATATGTTGCTGGGAGAAGATGTGGTCCCGCACCGAGAGACGTGCACTATATTTAACGCCACACAAAGAGCACTCTGTTTTAGGTCCCTCGTAAGACGTCTGGTTTATGCCAAAGTGTTTAGCCATGCTGAGCTTAGCCTTCTTTTCTTTTGCACGAGCATTCTGGAACCAGACTTGTACAACTCTCTTTGGAAGTCCTATATCATTGCCGAGTACCTCACACTCCAGCATGGTAGGAGTCCTGTAATCACTGAAGCAAGATTTGAGCACTTTCAGCTGGAGATTGGTCATCTGAGTGCGGAAGCGCTTTTGACCAGGTCTGTCACCACTGTCAGTGCTTCGACTACCAGATGCACCAGGGCTAGGTGAACAAGGGTCAGCCAGACTAGATGTTTCACTGTAATCCACCATATTTTCATTTTCAAAGTCCTTTGCATAATAGCTAGTTGCAGGGCTCACTAGTCCCGAAGACATCTGGTCATCGTTTTCGAGAGATGGGACTGTTCCCCCAGTCTTAGACAAGAAATCTCCACTGTTGTGGCCGTGCTTCACATCAGCACCGTCATTGTCCGCATTGGCCTCATCACCTGTTGTGGTATCGGTGATCGCTGTGTTCACAGAGGAACAATCATCATTGTCCAGCTTGTTCTGATCAAAACTCATGTTTACTGAGGACATTGTTGGACTTTCAAACTCTTCCATTCCCTCGACCTTGATCGATGTGGGGCTTAAAAGTGCCCGGGGAGACAAGTCCATGTTTTTACTCACAGGAGACAACGATGAACACTGTGCATCGTTGGTGGAGGGGCCCATGTGAGAGTAAGTAGCAATGTCCTGAGGATCCATCTTCAAGGACATGCCCTCCGGTTCAGACAGCAAACCGGTAAGTGTTAAGTTGTATCCAGCTCGCTTTGCCTCATGCCAGTGACGGGAACGGATGTGAGCTTCCAGGGCAGTTTTAGCCTTAAAGAGGGCACGACAAAAAGGGCAGCGGCGATGGGCTTGGGCTGGCCCGACAGCCCGAAACTGCCCTTTTCTTTCCCTGGCCCTGGTGTTCTGGAACCATACTTGCACCACACGTTTTTTGAGTCCCACCTCGTGAGCAATATGGTCCAGCATTTTTCGGGTGGGATTAGAGTCTAATAAATATTTCTGGTACAGGATCTCGAGCTGCTCAGGTGTAATAGTGGTTCGAAGACGTTTGTCTCTTTGTGGTTCTTCCCCACTATTAGTACTGTCATTTTCACCTGGACTAGTGCCAGCTTTTTCCTCCAACTTCCTCTTCAGGGAATTCATGGTGGATGTAGGCGTTGAAGGAGAAGTGGCAGAGCTACTTGGTATTGGTGGCAGTGCTCCAGCAAGGAGCTGGCTGGCCAGTAGAGGATTGCTGGGGTCAAATAACATGAAAGGCATGTCCATAGTACGATCCAAGAACTGGGGATGAATAAACTGGTTTTGAACGCTTAGAAAGTGAAGCTGCTGGTGTTCTTGCCAATGTTCGAATGAGGGAAAGGCGAGCTTGCACTGCTCACACTGGTAGGGAATCATTTGCTGAGCCAGCTGTTGCTGTGAAGCAGTGGTTAAATGGGGATTAAGAGCCATGAGTGAACTTTGGGAGGGGGTTTCTCTGGAGTGGGAGGAAGAAGCTGAAGCACTACTGTGCTGTTGCTGTTGGGAGAGGGATGGGGAAGAAAGCTTTGTGTTTTTGGCCGACATATGAACCTTTTCTTCTCGTGATGGTCTTGGTTGTGGAGTCTCGGGCGGGTGACTGCTTTCCTGTTTCAGTGACTGCTGCTCTCTTTGTCCCAGGGGTGTTTCTGCAGAATTTTTTGATTTTTCGTCAAAAGTGTTTGAATTGTTCGCAGGTGCGGCTTCGACCTTCTCAGAAGAGGTCATGTGAGAGAAAGCCGAAGATGAAGGTGGCAGAGGACAGAGACTTGAAGATGATGGCATTGGTGTGTGACCTGATGACCCAGAAGGTGTGTAGTACTCATGGGAGAGATCAACAGAGTCTTCATTTTGACTGTCATACTGCCCTTCCTCATCTTCATCTTTGTAACAGAGCTTCTTTTGATGTTTAATAAGGTCAAATATGCGCTGGAAGACCAGGCTGCATTTCTTGCACTGATAGTTCAAGTTGGTAGTGCGAATGTATCTGTCATTGGATAGCTCGCGTCGCTCACCGTCCTTTGGTCCGTCTCCCTGGTTTTCGTAATTTTTGCGAGCTTTCTGTCTGGCATTCTGGAACCATACTACAATTACCCGAGTTGGCAGGCTCAGAAGATTGGACAGCTGCTCAAATTCATCATCTTTAGGGTAGGCATTCGCATCAAAGAAATCTTGCAGTACTCTAAGCTGGTAGTCTGTGAACCGTGTCCTTGAGGACCTCTTACTCCCATAGGACTCCTGTTTTTGGGGTTCAGGGGATGGTGGCTTCGAGTCAATTTTTGTTTCCTCCAGAGTGGTAATAGGTGGATTGTTGAAGTTGTAGGGCGAGTCTTTATTGCGTTGACGCTCTTTGAAGAGGGTATTCCGGAACCAGTGTTTGATGACTTTCTGTGGAAGTCCTGACTTGTCCGCCATTTCCTTAATTTGTTCCTCGTTGGGCGAGTTGTTTATGTCAAAGTACTGCCGCAGGACCCTTAGCTGGTCATCTGTAATACGAGTACGGGGCCTCTTATTTTGCTGCTGCAACATAGCAGGCGTGAGTTGCTGCTGGTACAGCTGAGCAAGATCAGTGGCCAAACCAGGTTCAACAGATGGCAACTGGGAAGGGATTTGAGAGGGTAGCGACTGGAGCGACATGGGCTGCATCATGAGTGGAGAGAAAAGAGGGAGATCCATTGACATTGGAATCTGAGTTAGGGGGCCCGGAGGTTGGGGAGCTGGAGCGGTTGGTGGCGTAAGTGCTGGGGCAGAGACGGGAATGTTTGGTGTCGGTGCCCTCTGTGGGGGAGGCGGCGGTGGCGGTGGAGGAGGCGGCGGTGGCGGGGGAGCAGCAGCCTCAGGGGTTTGTGGTCTTAGTGGGTACAGCTTGTCATACTGCTCTCTGTATTCCTTGGCAAATCTCTCTAGTGATCTAAATGGAAAGAAGGACTGATGAATGTGCTCCTGGTGACTCTTTAGGATTAGTATGTTGGAGAAGAGTTTTCCACAGGCCTCACACTCCAGTTTTTCCAGCCCCTCAACAGGGTCAACAACCCTAGTGATGCCACCTGGTGCAGTCGGCGTAGGCACAGGAACTGTGGGCTTTCTCTGAGCTTTCTGTTTGTTCTCATTGTACTGGATCACCAGTTCAAATCCAAAATTCTCCAAAAGCACTTTGGTGGCATTACCACGAGCATCTGATGCAATCCTTGGTGGAGGGAATCCAGCATCCTGATTCACATTAGCTATGACCTGTGGTACATCTTTCTTCTCTTTGGACTTTGAACTGTCTGGAATATCCTTTGGAACATGATCTTCCGTTTTATCATTAACTTCTTTATCCTTTGGCAGCTCTCTGTCTTTCTCACTATGGGAAACAAGCGGCTTTGGTTTTTTGTCTACTGGGTGTGAGAGAGACACATTCTGCTGAAGTAAAGCCATTTGACTGGAGGCCTGGGAGTGCGAGTGGGCTTGGTGCTGTTGCTGAAGGTGGTGGTGCATCAGCTGCTGCTGTAGACAACTCTGCTGGGCCTGCTGGGCCTGATTCTTCTGCTCCTCCAGAAGAGAGACAGCAGAGCCACTTAGATTCAGTGATGAACTATTCAAGTTCATTTCAGGATTCAGCTGGAATTCAGCCCCAGGGATGTAGAAAGGAAACAGAAGTTGTTGCTGCTGAAGGGGCAGAAGAGCATCTGTTGTCATTGGGAAGTGCTGGAGTAGGGGGTTAAAGAGTTGGGACTGGATGAGGGCAGCTTGCTGCTGGAGCTCTTGCTGGAGCTGGGCCTGGGCCTGGGCCTGAGCCTGCGCCAGCTGCTGCTGCTGCTGCTGCAGCTGCTGCTGGTGGCCCCTTGAGGACAGCATGTCTGCAAATTTCTTTTTCTTCACATCATGGTTCTCAGAGGGAGAAGGGTGGCAAGCTGAGTTAGACATGCTCTCAAGGCTATGGGATTGACTCAAGTGGTTTCCCCCCAGCATGCTCTGTGCTGTCTGGACACTAGCTGGAGAGCAGCTATTGTTGCTGGAGCTGGTTGCTGAGTTAGTGGGTGGGATAGGGCTTGGGGTAGAAGTGCTGTTAGAAGTGCCTCCACTTAAACTACCACTGCTTACAGAGCTGGAGCTCCCACCAGCTGCTTCAAGCTTTGCTGCTCTGGCTTTGGTCTGGTGGAGGACAGAGCGCATGTGAATCTCCAGCGTAGAGCTCTGGCTGTAAGCAACATTGCAAGTGCTGCACTTAAAGGGCTTATTATCAGGGCTGCTGGTTGGCTCTGGCTGACCTGTGGTGGTTTCCTGCAGAGCCCGTTTGACCTTGTGCAAGTGCGACACAGAGTTATAATGAACAAGAAGAATATTCTTCTGGGTAAAAGACTCTTTGCAGACTGTACACTTGAAAGGACGAGAAGGATCTAAGAATTTTTCCATTGTAAAATTCGGGCCTTTCCTAAATGGGAGGGCTCGCTTGGGCTCGGATCCAGAATCCTCTTGCAAAGATCCAGAGTCACTGCCGGTTGGACTTTGCTTTTCTTCAGGATCACTCTCCTCCCCTTCTTTCTCATCCTCAATGAGCCCTCCCTGGTCCTCTCCAAGTGAGGGATCGCCCATCACCATTAGGTCTCCATTCATCAGCAAGCCTCCATAGAGCTGCTGTATATCGGCTTCACTCAGTTCAAGGTGACTGGTCTCCAGGTGCTTCTTCAGGGCCTGCAGGGTCCTGAAGCTTCGCTGGCAGAGACAACACATGGTGGCTGCTCTGATCACATGGTACTGGGAATGAAGCTGCAGCTTCTCTATAGTCTTGAACGCCAGGCTACACTGGTTACAACGGTACTTGTAGACGTGGCGGTCGGATACCGGCAGTTGCGGCCTCTTGTTGTGGACCTCATTGAAGTGCATCTGGAGAGCGTTGGAAGATTTGAATACTTGATTACAGCCTTTTTTCCAGCACAGGAAACCAGTAGAGTCTTCTCTCGCAGGCGGCTGATCTTCAAGAGGTGATTTGCGAGCTTCCATTATATCTGTGGTTAAACGAATTCCTTTGTCAGGCTCAACATCCATAGTGTCTGTATATAAAAACGAAAATAGATATTAGCATTCTAAACTAGGCTCATTTCTGTGCATGCAAATAAAAATAATTCAGTTTTATTTGACTCTTACACACATTCATGAAGCACAATGTGCCACACTTCATTCAAACCAGTACTGAATTAATCTTCACTAAATAAATATTTCTGTTGTTAAACAGAAAAAAAAACTCCGTGTTTTAAAAGTGTTCAAAAACATTCTTACCCATTTGTTTCTTTGTGTCATCAGACGTGGAGTTGGCTGAAGCTTGGGGCGTGCCCAAACTCTCTCTCTCTGGCCCAGGGACTGGTATAAACATGCTAGCTGGCAGTACCTCTGATGTCGCCACCTGGAAAATTAAACATGAGGTGTGGACACGTTAATTAAAGGTATTTAACAATACCTCTGTTACGAAATACTGGACAACTCAAATAATACGTTTGTATCATAACCAAACAGATCAGCAAGTTACACATCTTCAAAACAACAGCTTTCCTTCGAATATCCAATATACAATTTATTAGATATAAAGGTTCAGCCAATAAAATGTTTTGCAGTACATTTGCTCTGAAACACACACGCACTCGGAGACGCCCACACTCAAACACTAATCACATTCTTTCTTTCTTTTTTAAAAAACTTTATTTGCCATTTCAGGAATTTGCACTTTGATCACTGATGGTGTTTTGTCACAAGCTGGGGAAGTTCTGCTGAAGCCAATTAGTGTGATAGAGCTGAGAAGTCTTACCTTCCTCTGGCCAGATGAACAGCTTATTAGGGGGCCTAATTAAATAATCCCTTCTATAAAAAAAATAAAACAACCCAAAAACTGGGTAATTTAACCAATGTCAATTTAAGAATAGTCAGTATCCCTACATTCCAGTTAATCCTCAATGCTCATGAAAGCCTTTTAAATTAGAATATAATTTCAAATATCCAATGCACATAAAAACAAGGTTGCAAATAAAACAAAAACAGATGGTAAAAGGCAGAAAACTCAATTTACTTCTTGTACACCAGTTAAATCTTTTTCAGCTAATTTAATTTGAACAATTTAAGGTGCATTGAATATTGATTAAAATGTGCACCACTGCACCAACATTTGTCTTGGTTTCAAAAGGTTGAAGTCGATCATGTGTGAATGACGGTTACATTTTCAGTAGTTTCACGCAGTAGCCTTCTTCTCTCTCAGTATTTTTAATCTTGACCCCCCGCCAACGAAAAATAGAAATATATCAAATGAACTCATTAACAAGCCCCTATTCAACAATGATCAGTGATCGGGATTGGAAGAGGCTAGGAGATGAGGTTCTGTCTGTATCACCTTCCTTCAATTAACACCCCAAATAAAACAATAATGGAGCTTTGGTCTGGAGACCCAAGTAGCATTTCAATCCCCCCCGCCCTCTAATTCCTGCTCCCCCTCCACGTTTATGCCCCTCTGGGTGGCGGTCCCTCCTTTTGGCCCTCAGCAGGACACTTGCTCCGTCTCACACTTCCCTTCATGTCTCCAAAAGCTGGCATGTCTGATTAAATTAGAAGATGTCTTTCATAGCAAGAGGGTCTTACAGGAATGAATGTGAGTACTGTGTTCTGAATGAAGAATGCTTTATTCGAAATATTTTATACATCAGACCTACTCCTCCTAGACTCAGAAACAAGATATTGTGTTTCCCATCTAATCATTCAACAACAGTTATATGTAAAGAATCATATAAATTCCATGACAAACGTGACAAATATAGAGAATCATTAGCGCAATATACATATCAGAGGTAGTCTTTTAATCACATCGAGATAACTGCTGTTTGCTGGAGAGCCTCTCTAAAATATAATAACACTCCAGTTCTGCCAGAGGCTGTAAAACATACAAATACAATGCACTGGATGAACGTCCCTAAACAACAGCTACCTCATAAAAGCACGGCTGTCAGCCTGAAGCCGTTAGACTGCGTGAAGGACGTGGTCCTTCAGCAGAAGCTAGTTAGTCAGGCTCAAGGTTAAGCAGACCTGTTAAGACAGCCTTGTACACCGCAATCTGATTAGCGCATTCACATTCACACTGGGAAAGAAGGTCCACTCGTTCCATTTTGCTTTTTCTTCCCCGCTGCGTTTCTCTTCCGAAGCAAAAGCGCTAAATTAATGCGACCACAACGGAGAGTTGCAGAATCAAAACACACCAGTGATTTACATTACAAAGTGCCCTGTTTCTAGACAGTAAAGAGCTTCATTAAGCGACGAGAGCCCAGCACAGAGAGTATCCCAAGGTCACTTTTAATTTGGACCGCCTAATTGGCAAACACAGTTCCAAATGGATATCATCTAGACAGACCGAGAATTAATGAAGCACAATTATTTTCATTACCCCTATCTAAGACAGACAGAAAATGAGACACGGTGTGAGAGAGGGAGGGAGTCATTGAGACAGAGAGAGAAAGAGTGAGTGAGTGAGTGAGAGAGAGAGAGAGAAATGGAGAGTGAGGAGGAGCAGCTAAATAAAGAGAGAGTCTGTGTATCTTTATGCCTTGTCTGCAAGAAATAAAAGTCACCTACTTCAGAATTCATTAGGAGTGCCAGCCCGACACGTGAAAAGGGAGAGACTAACCTTTCCTCCATCTCAGGCTACTTGTAAAAAAGCTGCAAGTTTTAATGTGTATTGTATTAGCCATGTTTCTCTCATGTGCCAGTCTGGTAAGGGGGGCAGTGCATTATCATCTCTATAAAAGAGAAAATATTGCTACCTGGCCCTAATATTGTGACCACCATTTGCTTTCTGTCTTGGCAGGAGATCCGACTCAACGCCTTTCCGAGGGCCATGTTCTCCGAGTGACTGGGCAGTGAGCGGTCCGGCTCCACAGGCATACAAACACAATTATTTCACCACTGCAGATTTGGACTAAAAGAAATAAAAAAAAACCAGAAGAGCCGTAAAGGCTGTGCTGGAATGGTGCTCTGTGGTGTTGATGGGAAATGCAATAGAACAAGGTGAGATGTCTCAGAGGAGTTTAAACGAGGAGGCTGAAGGAGACCTTGGTGCTCGGGGACTGGGAGGTTGGAGGCAAATATGTTCAGATGGGTGATGTAAGAATCACTGCTTTATATATAAGAGGATGAGATAGTAATAACCCCTGGAATAACAAAGGATCTTTATATACAAGAAAATGAGATAGTAATAACCCCCTGGAATAACAATAGATCTTTATATACAAGAAAATGAGATGGCAATAACCCCTGGAATAACAATAGATCTTTATATACAATAAAATGAGATAGTAATAACCCCTGGAATAACAAAAGATCTTTATATACAATAAAACGAGATAGTAATAACCCCTGGAATAACAATAGATCTTTATATACAATAAAATGAGATAGTAATAACCCCTGGAATAACAAAGGATCTTTGCTGCACCACTCGAAAATAAATTATGTTGTGTAATAGGGATAACTTGGAAGAAGGATGGAAAACTAAAACTATATTTTCATGATCAGTGCTTGCCTTTCATTAAAAGGTAAAAAAAACAACAAAAAAAAACATATATTGGAAAAATTGGAATTTAATGTAGTGTATATTATACACACACACATACACACACACACACACACACACACAAACAAACATACACATACTACATTAAATTCCAATTCATCTGAGTCCCAATTACTTAAATATATTAATGATGGCCACATTTATGAATAGCTGTAGAGTGACCAGTGAAGCAGGAGGAACATGAAGGCACTGTAGTGGGGAGAGAAAGACCGATCATCTAAATCAGTGTAGTGGGAGAGAAAGATCGATCATCCAAAATCACAGAATTACCGAACAGGAACAATAGTGTCTTTATACCTAGTCTTCTCCACTAGTCTTTCCTTTGTGTTCTGTCTCTCTCTCTCTCTCTCTCTCTCCCCCTCTCTCTCAACTGTTAATAACATAATGAAACAGTAGTAAAGACTCATCAACAGTGGGCATGTTGGTACATCTTTTCGTGCGTTGCTTCGCCCGGCTAACGCCAGCCTTTCGCCCTATTATACCCGCCTCGCAGTGAGTCAACTGCCGCCTCAGGGGCCATTCCATAGTGAGCTACATCCGTTTGGGTTTTGATTAAAGCCTGAAATGTCATCAATTAGAAGGAAGAGGCCGGCCCAGACGACCGCTGCTCCACCGAGGCCAGGTTGGCGAGAGGCGGCGGGTGAGTCAGCCTCGTCCGGCCTGGGCGTGGCCCCTCAGGCGATCGCCACTGAGAAGACCTTTGAGCACAAGGACCCAGCCATCTTACAAACATACAGGCTCAGTGTTGGCTGCCCATGAAAGAGGTTTGCACGTACTACAGGACTGAATTCAAACTTGGTCCTACTGTTGATGGGTCCAGTTATAAACGTCTAATGCCAAGATGTTCAGCCTAACCCTCTGTACCAAGGGTTCTTGTGTGCTATGAAAGATCACATGTGCTCTGAGGAACCAGGAGGTCAGAGAAGCAGCATTCATCCCTTGTACATGAATCTCAAGGCTTAAATACCTCAGCCACTCCACCGAAGGACAAGATGGGCAACACAATACCTCACTGTGTTTATACCTCAAAGTGGTAATTAAACTGTATAATGCAACACAACAACTCTGTAATAGGACAGTTTTTAAAAAGAAGCAGAACTTGTGCTTAAACCACCATAAACAACCTGATGAAAGTGTCATCTCCAAGATATCCAACACACCCACACACACACATACACACACACACACACACACTTAAACACACCCACACACGGACCAGGGCACTCACAGTGGCTATGAGCTTGTCGACGCAGTCTGGTGCCACGCTGTGGAGGTGGGTGAGGTGGAACTGCAGGTGGACCTTGTTGTTGAGCATGTCCTGGCACAGCGGGCACCTCAGCATGGGCTGCACAGAGTGCTGCGTCATCACGTGCATCCTCAGACGGTTCAAATCCGTGTTTGTGAACTTGCAGTAGGGGCACTGGTACATCTGCCAGGAGAGAGAGCCGGAGACAGGGCGAGAGAGAGAGAGAGAGAGAGAGAGAGAGAAAGAGAGAGAGAGAGAGAGAAGGAGAGAATTATTAGCCTCTCGAACAGCGTAGCTGAAGTGCAGTGTGCCCTAGCTTCCCCCCTCCTGTGTGAGTGCAGGGGTTTCACCAGCATGGCTTGGCCTGCACTTCAGACCTCTCATGTGTCGCGCATCATATCGATTTTTCACCTTTTGCACAATTAGCAAAGCAACATCAGCAAAAAACGAGAGAGAGAGAGAGAGAGAATAATCTTCAAAAAAAAAAAACACAAAAAAACCCCAACGTGTATAATGGAAGCAGGGCGGTGTAGTTCTCGTACTGCAGCACCCTCGGTGCATATTGTACACTTTCTTAACTAAAACAACAATGAGCCATTACATGCTTTGAAACGTCACATGACTTCAGAAAGTGGTGACTCAGTAACACAGATTTCTATAGAAGCTTTCCACAACCTGGCCGCCTGGTTTCCACCGACATGGATGACTTGCTCACCTGCTCTCCAGCGCTCTTCTCTGCCGTCCTGGGACGTTTGGAAGAGAGGGGACTCTCCGAGACCCCAACCCTAGAGGGAGGCCTCTTGGAGGGGATCGGCGACTCCGTGTGATCCCTCTCTGACTGGCTGGTTGCTGCAGCTATGCATAAACACACACACACACACACACACACACACACACACACACACACACACACACACACACACGCATTGAAAAGAAAAAAAAATACAATCAAGTTAGTATGAAGCACAAACCTGACAGTTAACAACAGAGAACCATGACAGAACCATGTTCATCAGGTCCAGGGCAGGGAGTGACCTGGTCACAATGACCACCTCCCTCCACCTGGCGCGCTCCACCTCCACCTCTCATCCCACGGAGCAGGGTGGCCATAGGGACATGCGGAATCATTCCACTTTAAGGAGACGCATCTGTGATGGGCCACTTTACATTTTTCACGCTTACTGATGGAACATCATCAGATCTAAAACTGGGTGGCATTTGCTTTTATCAAGATTCAGAAAATATTGTGTGTCTTTTTAAGAACTTCCAAAGAAGAAACTTTGGAAAGTAAGAAAAAGATTTATCAAACAAAAAAACCCCAAAACACCTGATGGAAGAGATGGCCTCCTCAGTGTTTCTCCCAGGATCTAGGAGGTGGGTTGGCTGTCCAGTGTGAGTGCAAAGGCCAGCACTAACCCCACTCCCTTCAGCACACAGCAGGCTGGGCTCGGTGGCGCAAACCCACGCCATGCTTTGCTGAACAAAGGATGGAGGTGAGGAGAAGGCCAGTAATTGGCAGGCCCCTGCTCATCTTACATGGAATCCCTGATTGTGCGAGCCACGGACTGTCACCAGAGTCTCTAATGTGCTCTTCTGGTTGGCAGAACATTACAAGCGGCTAATCCTTATAATGCAGCCTGCACAGCCATTAACAATGCAGTGCACCACTTCTGTATGTCTGCACAGAGCAGGGCCAAATTACAAGGAGATCGTAGCTCAGCTAACCAGCAAGGCTCCACACTACACTGCCTATTCTCAAACTGATGGAAGGAGAGGGAGAGAGAGAGAAGGAGGGAGAGTGGGAGGGAGGGACGGAGGGAGAGAGAAAGGAGCAGAACGCCAGAGAGGGTAGAGTAAAAGTTCAGTTAAGCTGAGACTCATAAAGGAGCTTAAATCCAACCAGAGCCAGAGAAGAGGTACAGAGTAGCTCTGCACCTGGGCCTCCAAAGGGAAAAAAACACTGTGAAACTTAAGACGCCAACTCCCTCTCACCGACCCTTAACGAGGCCATAAAGAGTTAAATTTGGACTTATTTGTCCAGTCCTAGAAGGGCAAATTGAGAGCGGGAGTGTGTGCTTGTGTGTGGCAGAGGTGTGTGTGTGTGTGTGTGTGGGGCAGAGGGGTCGGTTGGGGTGGTGGTGAGGGACCAGGCTAAAGAGGGCTGAACATGCTGCTTCTGCAGACATTAAAGTGTCAGCCCCAATCAGGGTGGAGGCAGCTGTGATCTGGGTTCAGCAGAGGCTCACCGTACTGAGAGAACACACTGCCACAGCTCCCACTGGACAGTACAGGCTTATTAGTGTCCAGTCACTACCAGTCCTATTAGACACGTCCACCAGTCCACAAAGGAAATGTTAACCAAAGGAACCTCCCAATCTCAGACATTAACCTCCAGTCCTGGTCATGGCATGATCTCTTCCACTTCCTAATCTGTTCCAGCCCCCCCGCTCTGCTCGCTCGACTGCTCTGTCTGCGTGGAAACCTTCACTCATGCACAGACACTCGTAGCTCAGCTGTTGGAGGGCTGCGGGGGGGGGGACCTGCATCATCAGGACCCTGTAAGGTGCCCAGTGCAAGGCACAAACAGTCCTGAGCTAAACTAGGAATAATCCATCCTGAAAATCTGTCCTGAAATTAAAAAGCATGCATCCAATGCAAATGAAATAATCCTACAAGCACATGATTTGTGGAGTAAAGCTGCATCACGAGTCAGCAATCTGTGTGTGTGTGCGTGTGTGTGTGTGTGTGTGAGTGAGAGAGAGTTTGATCTTGCAGGAGTGCAGCACATTGGATGGGTCCAGAAGAGCAACAGGAGACCCCAGCTAGCCTCGACAGTTGACCCTTGCCTTACACCCTAACGCCCTACAAGGAACACGCACATGCGATCAGCTGGAAAGAAAAAGGGCTGGAAAAGCGACCCTCTTATCCAGAACCTCCGCCAACTGCCTCTAAACCCCCACTGACTGCCTCCAAACCACCGTGACTACAGTCTAGCCCACCACATCCACGTTTGCTGTTGACAAGAGACGGAAAACAGAAAGATGCAACAAAAAAAATCATCATACTAGAACAAAAGGATCAGTGATAACAGAGAAAGCTGTGGTTGTTTGATCATACAGTGTGTGTGTGTGTGTGTGTGTGTGTGTGTGTGTCACGGTTGGACTGGCACATGAACAGCGTTGTGTAGGTCAGGACCATTGATCGAGACCATGACCAGAACATAAGCTTTTAGCGTGCAGGTTTCTCTCTCTCACACTGCCACAGGAGCTACGTTGTGTGTGTGTGTGTGTGTGTGTGTCAGGTTCAGGACAGGGCTAAACACAAGCATGCCGTAGAGAGCCTGGAATGACGACAACTATTAAACGATTAAAAACGCTTAATTCAATACTACAAGCTCTCACAATAGGACGTTCTGTTAGTCGAAGAGCACGCTTCCCAGAAATCTTGAGAAGATGGCAGTAATAAGGAATTCTCACCCTGGACAGCAATGCACCTTTACTTCCAACATGTCTGAGGGCAGTGTGCTGTGGGAGGGTGTCCCTGCACGCGCCTTGTCCTACAGAGACCTTTCAGATGTTCCACGCTCCAGTGACTCTGACCTCCAGTGCAGTGGTGAACACGGTCCTCCTCTCACACCTAGACAAGCTCAGGACTTTCCCCTGACAGCGCGAAAGCCAAGCAAACGGGGAAAAAAGCCTCCAGAGTCAATTAGGTGATTATTAATTCATGGGCCTTTTCCGTAAACGGGAGGCCTTTGTGCAGGCGAGTCCCGTAAGTGAACAGGGCTTTGGCACCTTCTCACACCTCCTGGAGCTGAGCTGCATTTCTCAGCCAAAATAGTGTGTGTGTGTGTGTGTGTGTGTGTACTGTCAGTGTAGAGACTGACTAGGAACACTGGGGTTAGCCAGGATAACACTAATTCTAGTAACAAGCAAGAGAGGGAAAAGGGTGTCATGTGACTCAAGAGGCTCCGCCTCCGACTCCACCCTGTGCTCTCCTTATGGTCATATCTGGTTAAAAAAAAAAATCCCGACAGCCCCGAGCTCTACGCCTCGTCAAAACAGAAAGTGAGCTGGAATTAGACACTGTGTGCAGGAGCCGGAGTTGTACACTGATCCAGGAACAGCTAAAGCACATCTAATGCTTTCCTGCTCCATGCCCTCCTGCCCTGTTCACCCATTACCCCTCACCAGTGGCAACCCCCCCCCCCCCCCCCACACACAAAAAAAACACAACCCCACTGGACCAGGCTTCAGTCCCCTGGCAATTTAACCATTAATATGGAGAAGAAGGTTCTACTCCCTACTGCTACCAGTCATTCACTTTTAATAGGCACGTCGTCAGAAAACCCCCTCCGTCTCCTCTCCAACACCACATTCTGCCCCTTGTTTTAATCTACAGGCTGCTCCAGTGCCCTGAGCGTCACAAGGCTTTATTCCATTTCACCTCATATTTCTCAGGTAATTACTCTGCATCAATTAATTTCAAATAAAGGAAATTTCAACCAAAGCCTCACATAGAAGCAACTCCATATTGAAGCTCATCACAGTGCACTATCCTTGGTGTATCAGCCTCTATTAAGTGGGAACCACAGGCTCTGCTCGGCATGAGGAGGAAGTTCTGTCGGCCTGGAGGCACAGCTGATACAAAGCTGAATGTAAAAGCAAGGAATTAAAAGGAGATTATTAATTAGTGGACACGTTTTTAATCTTCTGATGTCTGTGCAGTTGCCAAGGCTTCACCTTTGGAGGACACACACGCGTGCACACGCACACGTACGCACACACACACACACACACACACACACACACACACACACACACACACACACACACACACACACACACACACA
>JAOXYF010000001.1:1822849-1841033 GCA_028565775.1 Sternarchorhynchus goeldii | reverse complement strand
CCCCTTCCTCTTGCACCTCCCCTCAGTATGCTCCCCATGTCCCTTGGCCTCGCTCCGGTCCCTGGCCAGGCCCTCCCTCAGGCCGCCAACATCACGCCCTGGTTAGAGATCCCCGGCCTGAACGGCTGTGCGTGTTCTTCACGGTTCCTCTAGAACCCTCAACACATTGTCAGGTCAGAGGTTAAAACAGCTGGATGGCGATGGACGTCTGTTTCCACAGGGCATTAAGAACTAGAGAACGAGAGAAAGGAAGCGCAAGGGTAATGGAAACCGCGGGGAAAAAAAGAGGAAAGACCCAAAAGACAGTCCTGTCCCCCTGGTACGTAGCAAACACCACTCTACCTCACCGTAGGACTAAATAAAGCAATAATTATTGAATTCCTTTGGAATAAATAAGCTACTGGAAAGTAAACAATACGAACATAATTGCGGAGAGAAGGCAATCAATGCTAGCAGTCGTTCGGCCCGTGTTGATTATGTACGCGGCCATTTGTGTGCGTTTCTTCAGGCGTCGCTGTATCTGGGTCCACAGCGATGGGGAGGAGGTTAGTGACAGAGTTAAATAATACCTCCTCGCACACACCACGGTCAAACAAGGCCCGGGTAATCCCCCCTCCGATAACGCCCCCGTGCGCCTGAACGCCGGCCCTCCATCAGCTGATCGATGCCTCCACATAATTCACGGGGCGAGGGGCAGCGCTGCAGATCGATGCCAAGCTCTGTGGTGACGCCATGCTGCCTTTGCCCACTGTAGTTCTGCCGCTCTCAGCACCCACCTCCTCCCCCGTTACCGTGCCCCCCTCATTCATTAGGCATATTTGCATAAGCATGGGCACGCATGCATAATGCAAGGCGCTAATCACAGCCAGATAAACGCATTCCACCTTGTTAACGAGCCGGGCCTCCGCTCACAGAGTACGGCAAATGACTCTGAAAGCAGGCAGGAAATGATGTCAAGCCCAGGACAACGGGGGTGGGGGCCAGAGGATGGAAGAGCCACATATTAATCGCTAGACGTCGCCCTCCGCCCCGAGCAGCTAATTAACAGCTTAGCCTCCTGGTGGTTTTATGAATGCAGAACCTGTAGCGCACAAGCCTCGCAGTACAATAACTCTGCCTGCAGGGGGCGACAGCTGTGTGACGCTCCGGGGGCAAGGCGGGCAGCTGTTCCAACCGTCCCCGGACATCTGCAGCCATGCCGTGCCATCTGGAAGTTTAAGAGGGCAGTTCAGAACCTGCTCGCACCCACCTTCTCCACCCGCCCCCACTCCCGCCCCCCGCACTCTACCCTTCCATTCTGGAGTCAGCAGTGCTAATTATTAGGATGGGACGGTGAAGGAATGCACGGCGGCCGGCAGCCGGGAGACAGTCGCAATCAGCAGAGAGGCGCGTGGGTACTCTGGGAGCGTTTAATGATGTCTCATCTCCATCTGGGTAGAAGCGAGGGCATTAGGAGTCTGGCGCAGCCGCCCGTCTCGCGAGCAGAGCCCCACGAGACGCCCGCGACTCCAACACCGCGCTGTTGTAGCACAGCTGGAGGATGGCAGACGTTGAAGTTTTGATTAAACCAGGTGTCGTGTTATGGTCATATCAGGAAGCTCATCACAGAACAGCTGAAACTCTCACACATGTACACACACAGACACACACGCGCGCACACACACACACACAGACACACACGCTGTGAAGCAGCACTCTTCTGAAGCAGAAGATTTCGTCAGTAGACTCGAGAAAAGAAAGGTTCCGTGAGCGTGACGGTTTCTGTCTAATCCGGCTCTGATGCTCAGCTCAAGTCACATGACGCCAGAACTTTCTACAGGATGTGGAAGAAACCCACCTGAAACACGTTCGCAAGCCCCGATCGCACTTCAGGATTCCCTCGGTTTCCTGTGTAGAACGGACACGAGAAGCAGAGCGCCGGCGTGGCCTTGCCGTGAGTTGAAAACACAGTAAATCAGGGGCTCGCCACCCACTGCAAGGCCATGTGGGACAGCGGGGTGGCTGAAGGGGGTTACTGGGAGTGTCACGGGGGGGGTCCCCGAGACTGCACTTGTAGTGATTAATACAGCCAGGGAGAGTTCAGGTCAGCAAGAGAGTTAGCAAAAAGGTCATTAGTCTCTGACAACAAACACCCCCTATCCACCCCCCACCCCCTGCACCGCCTTTGTGACGGAACAGATCTACATCTGCACCCCCCCCCCCACCTTTACCCATTCCTCCACTCCACTGCTAATATTAAGCCCATGTGTTAAAAAGAAGGAAGAAGACTCTTAACACCAGCTCCTCCAGCCTACACCTGCGGCACGCCTCCGTTTGGTGGAGTAAATATTTCATTACCACATAATTGGCTGGTGCTCGGGGCAACGAGGCAGTGAGCAAATAAATGTGTGTGTGGTTTTTCCCTCCTTGTTCTTTTCTATATAAAATTCACAAAAGCGAAAAAGTTGGAGCACACCGCGTTTGAAGCGGTCTCTGCTGAGGAAGCGTTTGAGTTCGGCCTCCTCCTCTGCTCTCCTCCCCTCTCCTCCTCTTCCCCACCTCCGCCCGGAGACCGGGGCCACAGTTCCGTGCCCGTGTAAATATTTAAGCTGAGTCGAATGGGAGGCCTAAGCTTTTATTAGCACCACTGTGCCAACGAGAGCAAGAGGGTCTCAGAGTGTCCCGCCTCTTAACATGCAAATTAGCAGGTGGGGGCGTGGCGGGGGCGGACGCACTGCAGGCAAATGAGCCCATTTGCATGTTCGCGACGTGTTGGATTTTGGAGGGCGCTGGCTCTCAAAGTGCCTTTGGACTCCCACCTGACTGCGGTCCTCTCGACCGTCCTGTTTTGAAGCGCGAGTCTTAGTGGCGTGTTTTTTTTCGAGCACAGAGTGCATGTGCTCTGATGAGCTTCACTTTCCAAATCCGGCCAGAAATAACACAAGAGACGTGTGCTGGAATACCGGTCACATCCACAGAAACAGAGAGACCGGACGGCCGGACCACGAGAGTGAGAGCAGCACAGTGCGCGCTGGTTTGTGCTTAGAGCTCTCTGGGAGAGAGTCACACCTAACCTGCAAACACACACCGCAAACAAACACCTCCTTTACAGGGTCCTTCAGCAGCACAGGTTCATTAGCGCAAAATAAATAAATGAAATAAAACAAACCAGAACTTTCCATGAGAAAAAAAAAACAAAAGCGAAACAAAGTGCTCATTGATCAGCGGGATCGATGGCAAATCAATAACCTAAAGCATCATCAGTCTCAGTGTGGGGTAATTACTGCAGAGATACGGCCATCATCACAGAAATCAAACGCTGCACAGGCTCAACTGAACTCGGCTCCGTTACTTAAAAACAAAAGAAGAGAATTGTAGCTTTCAGGCATCCCAAGGCTCCTGTCCTGCTGCAGGCAGCGAGGGAGCTTCCCAAAATAACCCGCTCACACCATTACTCGCCGTGTCAACCGTGGAGGTCGAACTGCACACGGTCCCGTTTGATGACATTTAATACCGGGCACGGAAACCTGGGTCGGTACAGCTGGGCTCTGCGGCCCTTTTAATGTACATCCTGCCGAGCTTCAAAGACGATGATCACTCTGTGGTCCTTCTTTATATGACAACTGTGAGTTTAATTTATTAATGTTTTGGAAGAGTGCCCTTCTTAAGCGATTTGCGGGGGGCTGACCACGCTAGTTACTCGTAGTACTTGTAGAAAAAGAGCAGCGAACACACACACACACACACACACACACACACACACACACACACACACTCTAGGGATGTAAGAGCAGAGAGTGGTAGCAGAGACACAAGTGAAGCGGGCCAGGCATGCTTCAAACATGCTTCAAACAGCCTGCATCTCCTGCACAACCACAATCGCGCCTGAACGCGGCCAGAGCGCAGCCCCGGAGACGAAAGCGTTCGCACGTCCGAAAGGCTAAAGCTGAAGAGGACATGATGATGGCCGCGAGCTTCAGGGCACGAGGTTCAGGTTTCTCTGAGCTTGTGATCTGCATGCAGTGAGAAGCTACAAACACAAGCAGGTTTGCCACAGGAAGCAGGAGGGAAGTGTATACAGTTTCTATCCAGCTCTGCCTTTCTTTCTCTCTCTCTCTTCCGATCTCACTTTCTCTTTCTGTCTCTCACTCCTGCTCTTTCCCTCTCTCTCGCTCTCTCTCTCTCATTCTCCACCAAAACGCCAGGGGCACCATGCTTGTAAAAGTAACCACAGTTCTTTGAGACGTGCCTGTATTTACAAACGGAGCCGTGTCAGAATCAAAGGAATTACCACATGACACATTAACCAGACGGCGGACAGAGAATTTATAGAGCCCTGCGCACGAGTGCGGGCGGGCCCAGGGGAAAGCAGACGTGCCATTGTTCGATCATGCACAGCCGTCAGCAGGTAGAACTCACTCACCTATAATGCCGCCCGACCGCAGGAATCCACCGCTGCCAAGGCCCCGGGCACGCCCTCTCCCCTCGCTCCCAGCGAGTCAGACGGCTACAGGTGGCGAATCCCGCCGCTCCCCCCTCCCACACCCTCTTCCCCGCCCACCACTCCCGCCACCGCCCCCCCTCCCCTCACTTCCTGTTGTGTTTCCACAGGCTTCGGTCTCTTTCAGCTCCGCTCCTGCGGGAGCTCCTCGGCGGATCGCGCGACGCCTCTCGCGGTTATGTAAGCTCTCTGCACGCGGGGAGAAAAAGCTCGCGCTCTCAGGGCTGCTGCTTGTGAGGAGCAGTGGAGTTAAATCTGTTGTGCTCAGTCCTGGTCTACAGATCCAACGGCTTGTTTTCTCTCTCTCTCCCTCTCCCTCTCTCTCTCTCTCTCTCTCCTCCCACTACCTTGGCTCTTTCCCTGTTTCTGTTCCACCTAATCTCTCACCTCAGTTTTTATTTCGCCCTCATCAGCAAGGGACTAAAAATAAATGAGAAATGGAACATGATATTTTAAACCCTTATCTCTTATCTGCTCTTACATCCGAATAATAGGGTAGTTAATCCTGCTGATCTCCCCCAAATTGATTAATCAGCACATGCGGACAATCAAATAAATGATTAATATTCTCCAGACCTGTGGTCGGACAGTTTCCCCCGAAAGCATCAGTAATAATTCAGTAACCTTTGCCAGACCAAAGCTCTCTGATCCAGGGGTCGGGGGGAGGGGCGCCTTTGAACCGAGAGCATAACAAACTCCTCTGGTGCCCTTTCCACAGACTCCCAGCATGCAACAGCTGGTGAGAAGCACTCACCCACTGACCTGGCCAGGCTGGCACCCCCACGCCTCAGAGCGCAGGCAGATTCCAGCGCCATATTTCTACACGTCTGGCCAGCGTCCTGTGATCTACTCCTAGCGAACACAGGCTTTAGAAAAAGCCGTAAGAAAGTGTGCGTGCGTGGGGGGGGGTTCCGGGGGGGTCTGAGAGGGGAGCGGGGCACTTTCCATGCACGTTGCCCTGGCTGTGCGCTGTGCTGGGGCAGGTGTCCCGAGCGTGGGTGTTTAACAGCAGTGTACCCTGCGCAGGCCTGTCCTGCTGATGGGTCCCCTCTTTATGCAGCTATTTTAAGGACAAAGCAGGGACGTGTCCATAGAGAACGGCTCCTTTTCTCTCCCTTTGCCCTCCCACTGGGGTCAGTCCCATCTGCTCTCCTGGACTCTTACTAATGGGGGAGAAGAACAGTGCAGTCATGTCTCTACTCCGGGCAGGGAGAACGTGTGTGTGTGTGTGTGTGTGTGTGTGTGTGTATTTGCCCCTCCATATGAGGTGGTCTCATGCAAGACATGACCCCCCCCACCCCCTTTGCCCTTTGTATGAGAGCAGATGACTGGCAGCCTGTGCAGCTGTTGGTCTTGGCCTGCGACACAGTGGCTCCCAGTAGCCACCGCACAGCCGTGCCCAACATGAACCCTCACCCGAACATTACAACACACCACACCTGCGCTCTGCCAGTCACACACCCCCCCCCCCATCCCCCACCCCGAGCCCAGCCCACCAGTGGGTATCCACGCTTCGCTACTCTGCAGTGCCCTCCCCGTGTGCCCCGAGATCCCTCACACCCACTGCGGGGGTAACGTTAACGCCCCCCTCAGGAGAGGGCTACCCAAACACCCTGCCGATACACCACGGTGATATACTGCCCGTGCTTTAATAGATAGAGAAACCCCGCTCTTCTATAACCAATACCGCTCGCTTTGATCTCATCTCAGGCTCAGGCTGTTTATAAATCAGCCACACAAATATTTACGAGTTGGACTAGAGCTGGAACAGTGGAGGAGGTTGATCTGGTCTGCATCTCCCCTGCCTCCCCTCCCCCAGCGATGCGTCGATGAGACTGCGGTGGAAGAGGACCCTGACCTCATAGATCATGGTCGCCGGCCACCTTCACTGACCTGCTGACGTGAAGCGGCCCTTCGCGCACACGGGGGCCATCTGGTGTTCAGGGGCCCCAGAGCAGAGGCCATTAAGACACAGGACCAGTGGAACAGGATGGAAATAACCATCCTGCAGAACTTTATCACTCGCAACACTTATCCATCACTGCCATCAGACTCACCTCCAGCACAGGCACCTCCAGCACAGGCACCTCCAGCACAGGCACCTCCAGCACAGGCACCTCCAGCTCCTCCATCCACTTTAATTGCTCCCTCCAGCCCTGACCTTTGCCCTGATCCCATCCTGATACACACCATGTCTAAGTAGGGAAGTAGGTAAATACTCCTCTAATGACCTCCTCAGTCCTAATGACGTGGGTGAATACGAGGGGAGAGGAGGGGGGAATCAATCTGCATCTTTTCCTTTCATCTGTCACCAACTCTGTTAGTTTCCCCTTTCTGCTGTGTAAGTCCAAAAACCTGGCAGGAAGAAAGTAGTGTGGTGTCAAACCCCCATGTAGCGCTAGAGGTGTGTGGAACCCACCTGGTCATACGATGGGCATCGATGAGCGAAAGTTCAATTAAAATATCATTAAAATATGTGAGGATAAGATGAGCCTCTCAAGTCTGTGAAAAGATGGAGGAGCCCCCTCCCTCCCTCCCACAGTCTGCATGTGGGAGAAGGGAACCAGTACAGATACAGGAAGAGTGGAGTCATGAACACCGAGGTTGGCCTCCTCTCTTCCAGGCCGTTCTGCTAAAACGATCCAGCTGAAAACCAGGGGCCTGTCCTGATTCTACCTGACATCACGGACAATAAGGGGGTGTGTGTGTGTGTGTGTGTAAGCGAGCGAGCGTGTGCGTGTCTGTGTGAGCGAGCGAGCGTGTGTGTGCGAGCACACGTATGTCTGAGCGAGTGAGCCTGTGTGTGAGTGAGCGCGCAGACGAGAGGTGAAGGCAGTGGCACACTGGCTTGTCGATCGATGCAGTGATTGGCAGTTAATGGCTTTTCCTGTTCTTGCTTCGGAACTTCGCTCTGACGACTGCCACCCCTCATCAGAGATGGGTAGATGACGTTTGATTTTTGTACGCAAAGCCCTGCCTTTGTGTTGATGGCTTCATCGTGTTTAATGATTTAAAAGTTAAGTTGAACGCCGGGAATTTGCTCCTGTATGTGGGCCAAGGAGCAGAAAGAGACTCTCCGTGTCCATGGGTCCCCAGAGACCTCCTCACAGGGGCAGGAGCAAGACTCCTCGACTCGCCGTGAAGTTGAAAAGCTAATCGGGTGACTTTTAAACGCCCTGCATCTAGTTTCTGCACGCGTGTCCTTCAAGGCCAACATGAACACGCCTGTGCATACAGCTGCCACACGTCTGAATGACCTTCTGGGTCAAACGTGCAGCGGTAACGAGGGAAGACGGTATGAACTCCACCCCTTTTTTTGCCCCCCAGTTTCACCGTGTTCTTCGCCACTGTAAGTGTCCACCGTGATGGACTTCGGTCATAATGACCTTGGGTAGAAGATAAGAGCAGAGTGGGCTTGGGGCTGCCTGAGATGAGCTCTGCAAAAACCTCCAGGAGTGCTAGATCCTAAAACAGACACCGCTTTGAGGACTGGCTGGATCATATCTGGGGGGAATTTCAATAATTCAGTTTCTCCTATAATCCTTATACGCTTCTACTTTTCCATTTAATAGTCCATAAACCCCCAGTCATTTTTACATCAAATCACTCTGAATGTTCAAAGATTTCCACTAGCAGTAAAATGAAAATGTGAAAGTTCAAGTCTGAAAAATCTGAAATACGAATAACAGAAGAGGAGACAGTGTGTTATTCACAGGGACAAGGAGACGGCGGGTGAGTTATTCTCCTGGTTTCTACAGAAACAGACGTCACAGTATAAACTTGGTAAGAAGATCCAGATTACAAACACAAGGAGGCAGAAACTGGTCTGATCGAGGTGCTGATGAACCCAAAGCTGGACCTCATCATGCACAGGGAAGGAGCCCGTGTCAGACAAGGCTGAAGATCTGCTCAGACAACAGCACAAAAGTCTGGTTGTGTGTGTGTGTGTGTGTGTGTGTGTGTGTGTGTACAGAGATCAGGACCCACTGGACCCACCACTGCAGAATTAACACACACACCCAGACCACTTCCCTCTGCGACATCAACAAATATTTAATAAAAACCTGCTTCATATAACTCGTTAAAAAGGTGCTGCCTCTGTTCTTTCAGAGCTTAATTTAATACAATGATAATATGAATAATCATTTGCATACCAGATCTCACAATCCACTCGAGTGGCAAAAAATATAACATCTCCCAGAGAGTTCATTTATACAGTAGCTCTGACAGGCCTTCTGGTTCAAATTAGCGGTGCACTCCGGCCTAACAAGTATAAATGAAGGAAATTCCTAAGCAGTGACAGAGATAACCCCGTACACGGGATCAGACACGGCCTCAGCTTGAGGCTCACCAAAAGTGGCGATGCTGTGTTGGTGAGAGGGATGAAAGAGAGAGAGAGACAGAGAGAGAGAGGGAGGGAGGGAGGTTGGTGGATGGTGTTGGGAGTTTGTGGAGAAGTGCGGTGCCCTCGAATGCTTCCTTCACCATCTCTCCTCTCTCTCTCGTCTCCCTGGGCCCCAGTGTGCTGAGAACTGTACTCCATAAATCACCAGCACCGTTTGAAAAATGCTTCATAAAACCCCAATGTGTGAAACCGCTTAAAACCAGAACAAAAGCTCCTTTCCCCATTTTCCAGCAGCTGGGGCTAGTATAAAATAAATAAATAATTTTTAAAAACCCTCAGCAGTTGACCTCAGAGTTCCTCATATCAGCAGGGTTAGGGTTAGAGTTAGGGTTAGGGGGGATACACAGAGGGCTGGCAGCACACTGAGCATGTGTGTGGGTGTGTGCGCACATATATGCATGTGTGAGTGTGTGAGTGAGTGTATAGGTGTGTGGGGTGTGTGAGGGCGTGCAGGTGTGTGTTCCTCTCTCCACGCTTTGTACAGGGACTGTCTATGATTGCTGTGAGGTTTCTGCAAATGTTTGCCCTTGAAAGTGTACACCTCCCCTCACTTCACCCATCTCCTCCTCCCTCTCACACCACCCTAACAAGCTTAAATGAGAACACGGGTGGAGAGAGAGAGTCAAGAGAAAGAACTGTGGGATCTAACAAAAGATCTGGATACTAATTGAAACCTTCAGTTTCCCTTCACCTCTCGACCCCGAGCGCTCTTCTCCAGTCACTGTGCTCATGACCCCACCCAGTCTCGGCTCCGCCCTTTCAATCAATAATTCATCATTTCCATAACAGGGTGTGTTTACTTTCCACCACTCCACTCCCCTAAATTCATTTTTCTCTGTTTATCCGTTTTTTTGGGTTTTTTTTTTTTTTTTTTTTACATGGGAATAAAAGTGTGTGATGAGAAAACAAGGTGTGAAATGATTTTTTTCCAGAGGGGCCCCAGTAAAAACCAAACGACACCCCAGGCCACGTCGCTTAATTACAAAGGGATGAAAATCTGCGCCCTCACATCTGGCAGGAACACTGCCCCCATAATGCTGATGGATTTACAGCTTCTGATCCGAACCCTGGACTCCAGTGGGCAGCAGTTGGGCTTTACGCGAGACGGCCGTCTCAGCAGGAGGGGACAACCCAGAACAGAGCTCCGCCTCCCGGGGGGTGGGGGGTTACTGTAGGCTCTGCCAGCACCAGGCTGAATATCTAATGCTGACATTCAAGCTCTGACTTTCCTCACTTTCTGCCATCTAGATTATTACAGTTTTCATTAATAACGTTGTCGTTGTTGTTATTATTATTATTATTATTATTAATATTCTAATAAAGTAGCAGGGGAGAGGAATCTGGGTCCCACACCCTCACCTGGCACAGAGTGTCCTTGCAACCTGGCCAAAGGGCGGGGCATCGGCATTACAAGCCCGTCACACCCCTTCCATACTCGATTTGCTTTGAAATTTGATTGACAAATGCATGCAAATGTAACACTAAATCAGAGCGCAGATGATTATTCACGGCTCTCGTCTGTGCTTGGAGAGCTCGGGGCAAGTGCATGAAAAAGCGGGGTGGTGGGTTGCATGGGGAGGAGGGCACAGATATGACTGATACGGCAGTAATATAATCTTTACAAGATCGAGGTTGGCACTGTTCAGATAACAGCCTGATTACAGTGAAATAGAAAAACCCCTCCGGACAGCCAAGGCGGAGAAATCCTATTCAGAGTTGTAATTCTGCACGCAATTCCAATTTGGCCGACGTAGAGTTGAGAAGACGAGTGTGTAGTTGAGCCGGGCATGAGGCAATACTCTGAGAGAAAGACTGTTTGTTTGTTCCGTTTTTTTTATGGTCAGTTCCTCCGTTTTATAAGGTGTTTTATGAAACGCAGATCTACCGTTGAGTGAATAAATTATCTGACGCGTAAACAGCAAACTCGATTGAGAGGGATTGTTGGAGGGAAGAGGATAAAGAGGGAGAGCGAGGGATGAAGGAGGAGAGAGAGTGAGGGACAGAGAAAAAGAGAGAAAAGAGAGAAAGAACGAGTAAAAGATGTGGAGCGAGAAAGAGGGATGAAAGAGGGAGGATCTGGTGAAGGAGAATGTTTAGTTTTCCAGGTCTGTTGGATTAAAGATATTTAATCTGAAGTGGAGCAGAGTGCGGGACCACCCAGCTAACAGAGGGCCTCCTCCTGGGTGACGTGCGTTTGCCTTGTTTATTAATTTTGAGGAGGAGGGCATTTTGGTGACAGAAGTGAGACGCGTCTAGTGTGAGGAACATGGAGACAAAGCAATTCTCACACTCAGGACAGATGTATACCACACTTTGAGCAGACCTGTGTTAATACACACTTCCAGACGCAGGTACACTTATCTGCCCGCGGTTTAGCTCCAACCACCCCCCCCCACCCGCACATCCTGGACCAACGTCTAGGAGACGTCCGGAGGAGAGATAACTACAAGTTACACACACTAATATCTGCTCTTCAGTGCTCGAATACAGAGAGAGGCTTATTCTCTCCCCTCACCCCTCCCACTTCTCAAACTGTCCACTGTGAGCCAACTTTAGCAAACCCAGCAAACAGAAGGGAAAAAGGGACAGTCATGTGTGCCTGGTGGGCTGTACACACACACACACACACACACACACACACACACACACACACACACACAGGCAGATGCACTACAAACCAGCAGCAGTTCTACAGCTGGTTCATGGGTCAGTGGCTGGCCCCTACCGTGGTGGGAGCTGCAGGAGTTGTGAAATTCCAGCACACTGCCAGAGACATGTGGCTTCAAGCCCTCCCACTCTTCTATGGACCAACACTGCGCCTGGGCCCCCCCCCCCCCACCCATGCCTGACTGACAGCTTTCCTGGCCAACCATGGGCCTTTGTCTAGGGAAAAGCCCTCCACCGATTTCTGTTTGGTTTTACTGGAGTTCAGCATGCTCCAGGCAGATGGGGCTATACCACTCAGGAGGGGAGGAGGGGTGCTGGTGTGGATCACGCTGGCATGGACACTGAAGCTCCTACCATAAACTTAAACACTGCTTCAGTAAGCTTTACCTATGTACCACACACACAGTAAAGCATACACTACATAAATAGACCTTTATATTAACATTACAAGTATAATTGTCCTCAGGAGAAAAACCTGTTGGTAGATATAGTGGTGTATAGCCTACAAGGTGGGTGGAGAACACTCTGTCTTTATTAGCAGGGGGTGGAGGTGGGCGACTGTGTAGAGCGTCTGAGTGGCTGTGGGGCAGATGAACCAGGAGTTTTATTAGTGCCGTACTACCAGTAAATCAGAGTTCAGCTCTTCCGGGAAGAGCAACAACCTTTTTTGCTCACGGAGCACTATTACAGAAGAGTGGCAGGCATGCCTCGGTGATTAGCAGAGGATCTCCATCTAAACGTCTCTCCTGCTCTCTCTAGCGCTCTCAGACTTGCTGTGTTTCTTAACAACACCCCCCCCCCCCCCCGCTCTCCTTCTGCCCGATGTCTGGAGGGTTTAGCTTGTACAGTTTGGGTGTGGCCGTCTCTGACATATTTCTCCGAGGTTGATCTTCTTTCTCCTCGAGGGCCTTAGCTACAGCCCTTACCAACTACCGTAAAACACACCCTTGCAACTCCATGAAAATTACTCTGTATTTTTGCTCCACAGTAAAACAAAAAAACAATCTTGCTGGAGTCAGGGTGACCGCGGTTGGTTTGTTTTTGGATCCAAGGTTCTCCAGACTGAAGAGGCTAAATCATCGCTGATCATAACGCCAGGGGTGACTCGGTCCCACAGTTGGGAGGGTCGTGATTGAGGGGCGTGTGCTAATGGGTTTCGCCGCGACCCGCTGCTAAGCTCCTCCCACGTTACTGTCTGCTTTCGCTTTACCGTGTTCCTCCTCCTCCTCCAGGGACATTTTCTCTCCACCCTGCCGCTCTGGAGTGGAGGAAAAAAGTAAAAACAAAAACATCGGAGTACGTCCAACCACGCAGCCGACGGTCCGGGCTGGCGGGCGGGATCAGAAGCGCGGCCGGCGCGTTGCCAGGCCACGTCGCCACGTGAGCGGGGGGGCTCCTGCTTGCGTGACCTCGAGCCGGCGGCGGCCGGGAGCGCTCGGCGAGCACACGCGTGTGTGAACTCGCGTAGTTCCTTAACAGAGCGAGACGAGGGTGGAGGAGACTGGGCTGTTAGTGAACGCAGGGTTTCTGGGTAAAGATTCCCCGTGTGATAGTGACGCCACTTTCTTTCTCTAGTTCCATGGCCAAACGGCATCTGGAGTGGATTTTGTGTGAGCAGACACCGAAGAACATGATTACATTCGGTTAACTGCAGCCTAACCTGATTATGCATGTGCCAAGCTAATGGACTACATTTGCAAGAGGAAAAATAACATCCAATCAATCTCAATTAGTGCAGATCGCAGTGGCCCCCGAGATGAGGAAGGTAGCCAGCTAACCCTCGTGCTCGTCCCTCTCCTCCGGACGCTCTGCCTGGAAGCTCGCGCCAGACCCTGCCTCCCGCCAAGCTGTCTGGAGCAGAGAGGAGCACTTCAGATTTGCACCAAACTTCAGAGAAAATAACTAAACAAAAGCCCTTTCACCTACACGCTTTAACGGGTGTGAGATGTGCCAGGGCAGAATGCGGGCGATTATATGGACTTTAGTCACTGTTTTAAGGAGTTTTCAATGGCACGTTCAACTGCTTGAGTAGAACAAAACATTCAGCTCGGGTTTTCTACCTTCCACTTTAACCTCCGGATATTTTCAAACACAGTTACACTTGGGTGCACAGCCACAATGAATCTGTGAACTCATACCACAGTCCTCTGTGTACACGAACACACTACTAGCCAGCGAGAAGAGCCCTTGTTTAAGAAGTGAGGTCTATTAGAAACTTCACTTCTACAACTTGAGTTGACTTTCTCAGATGTAAGTGCTTCCACTTGAGGACACTTTTACTGTATTTGGCACTACTGCACCTCTGCTGGCACTATACGGACTGGTACTATACGCACTGGCACTGCACACACTGGCACTGTGAATCTACAGATGAAGAGCTGTGGCAATTAATTGAGTGTAGTTTCATCAAATTTAGGGATGATCACAATGGATGTTAGGAGTCCACAAATGGCCCTGTATACTGATGTTCTTTCATTACAAAACACACGGACTTCTAATTTATTGATCGTTGCTACTCATGATACCATCTGCTGAGATTACAAATTAGAGTTTAACGCAGTCCGTGATTTAAGTGACTTACGAGAACATCAGTCAGGCTTAAAAACAATAAATTAAATGAAAATAATAAATGCTTCATAAAACGTCTGGGGATCTACTTAAAGACTGCAGCCCGATAGAATTCGTACTCAGGAGAAAGGTAACAGATGAGCATCCACGTTTGGCCTCGTGAAGACGATTTTGCTGAGAGACCAAAACCGGAGCACTGTTAACCTTTTCCACGGATTTCCACTTATGAACCTCAGCCCCATTCAGCTCCGGAAAGTTCCTGCTAAAAACAGTAAAAGACTAAACTTTAGAATGACCCGCATATTGTTGTGTGGCCCATCTGCAAGTGTTTATGGGTGACCATCACTCTGTCGGCTCTCTTTACCACTACAGAAGAGCCAGAGAGCGGGAACTCACAGAGAGCAGGGACAGGTCAAAGTTCACCAGAGAGGAAGGAGACATCTGAGTGAGAGGTGCATCTGAGACTGGGGTGCCGATTCCATCCCTGGCCTGGACTCCGTGGTGGTCCGTGTGGTTGGGACAATTCACCCGAGCTTTCCATGAGTTTTTGGAACATTCCAATATGTGGAGTGGTGGGGGAGGTGTATTTTTAGAAAGGCCTAATATGGCCCGCATACCACAGACTCTCAAATTATCCCATCTAGCTTAGCCCTGAGTTTAAACCTTCCTTTTTAATTCCAGTAATTACAGGCTCCAATTTATACCGAGCTGTGCACACAAAGGGCCTGTTTAATGCAAACCAGTTTGATTTGGGTGAAGTGTCCTGAGGATCTCCCACATCTGACAGCCGTGTTTATGCTGACTCAATGATTTATTTTCTCCCACCATAAAAAAAAAGAAAAAGATCCAAACTGATGCACTTTTACATCAGATTTTGGTCTGTGAAGAATAACACCTCCTTTCTCCCGCTCCCTCTCCCTCTCTCTTTCCCTCGTTTTCTCCCAGCAGGCCTCAGTAGGGCCAGGGCTGTCAGTACGCAGACCAGAGTCATAAATCCTTTGCCAGATGAAGCCTGTGACATTGTCGTCAGTAACCACACTGCTTTTGTGCTGCCACGTTCCCGCTAATCACATTTGTAGGCGGCAAAACGCAGTAATAACTCTTGTTGAGCTGCAAACATCTTCGTTAGTGGCTGTGATTGGTGGAGCTGATGGACAGGGGGTGGGCCTAGCAGACCTCACCGAAAGGGGGGGGTGGTGGTGGTGTACTCCTGGTGCTGTAATCAGGGTGACTGAAGGCATATGAGCCACGCTCTCCATCTCTTCTGTTCTACAAGCTTGTGGAACTTCAGGTAGGGATGGTGCAGGGAGTGGGGGTGTGGAGGTGTGGGTACTGGTGGTAGAAGAACTGTTTTAAGCAGCTTAGAGCTTAAAAACGAGCGTGCTCCAACGTGTTGAACATCCATAAGCCTCCACAAAGCGGCGAGTTTAAAGCGAACTGAGCTCTTGCTCATGTAAGGCTGCCTCCACACTCTTCCTCGAGACGTGAGGAAGAGTGATGTGACCACGTCTGTGAAAATTCCTTCAAAACACAACTGCAGAATGCTTGATAGGCTTTTAAAGATTACTACCAATTCCGAACATGCCAGTGAAGTATAATGGTAATTTGCATGTGCAGGTGCTGTGAGAGGAACGCAACCTGCTTCTCCAGGTCTAAAACGCAGCCCGCAGCTAGACGAGACTCCGCCCCTTCGCCTCCACCGGCTACGCCTGGGGCCCGTACCACATATCTGAGTTGTGGTATTTGTAAATATCTCAGCCGCGTGTCTCGGCTTGATCAGGGGAACATAAGGAAGCAGAGAATAGGCTCCCCCTGTCTGTCACAGCAGTCCACTGCACCGAGCCACCCCTCCATCGCCCCCACCCCCGGGGCCACGAGCTGGGGGAGTTATGGCCGACCTGGGAGTAGTGTCTCACACCTTCCCCTTTAATGGAGTGCTTAGAAACGATTTCTCTCCGTTAGCTTGCTGGACACTCTCGGGGTGTAAAGAGCTCGTAGACGGGAAGCGTGCAATAAAGGCATCATTGAGCAGGAAGGATCGGCGCGTGCATGAGGGCCCACGGCCCCGCGCCGGAGCAGAACGCGAGCTGGAACGTATCCGAAAGTGCTCCGTTACACCCGCGGCTTGCTAGCGCCATTAGCGCCTGCTGCTGAAGACGCGCCGAAGCCCTCAGCGCAGACACGGAGGAAGCGGAGACGCTCCTGTAAACACTCCCTGAATCGAACCGACTACATGCTCCGTTTGTTTTTGACCATTTGCTTTCCAAGAGCGAAACGCTTGAAAACGGAGTGGTGGCTTTTGTGTAAATAAAGGCAAGGAAAGCACGAGGTCAGAGTGCGCGCAGAAACGAAGGAGGAGGGGCGCGCCTGAAAGCACACGCGTGCCAACACACCCGAGTGTGCGCACACGCGTGTGCAATCTGTGAGTCCATGTTAATGTGTGCGAGACAGAAAAAGGTAGCGAGAGAGAGAGAGAGAGAGAGTCGGGAGACGGGAGCAGAGAGGAGAGGACGAAGGCGAGAAGTCCCTGTGTGCCATGGTGCCAGCGTGTGTTAACTACGGCGTGAGTCTGGGCTGCAGACACACAGGATAGGTGCCTAAGTGGATTCAGGCCTGTTAGATTTATAGCCATTTGCTGGGAGAGTGTTCATCCATTGGCTATTATGGAATGATTAGAGGGAAAGGTGAAGCTCCAAGTCCGGCGAAAATCAATACGGCTGTCGAGAACGATTCTGCCTTTCCCGCTCCGAAGAGTATTAGCACCAAACCTCCCTCTCTCCGTCTCCGTCTCTCTCCTCTCTCACTTCACACTTCATCCTCTCTTCCAGTAATTTCGCCCTCCAACCCGGCCGGCTACCCTGCCACCTCCCCTGGCCTCCAACGTCTTGGGCCCACAGGGCTCCAGTGACTCAACCTGGATTATAGTTCACATTCAAGAGAGTGTGCTGGAACAGACCACCCAGCCCTCACTGGGCCAGCGCGGAAGGAATTATGGGAAATGTAGTCAAATGAGATAAGTGTGTGTGTGCACGCACTCTGGGGTGATCACTCACCTTATAGAGCTTCAGACTGGCCTCGTGGCGAGAGTTCACCGTGTGGAGGCGGAGCTTCTCCAGGCTGTTGGTGTAGTAGTCACAGGCATTGCACTTCAGGTGCACGGGGTTGCCGATGGCGACGCACTTCAGCCGCCATTCGTTGCCCTTGCCGCCCTCCTTGATGTGCGCCACCAGCTGGTACTTCTGCACGTGTTTGTCCGTCTTGCAGTGCAGCTGGAAGTTGGCCTTCAGCTGCGTGGTGTAGTGACACAGCTTGCACTGGTGGGCGTCGCCCAGCACCGCCTTCCACTCGTCCTCGGGCAGCGATCTCTCCGCCCCCATGTGCAGTCCCAGCACGTCCAGGCTGTCGGTGGTGAAGCGGTTGCACACGGCACACTGGAAGAGTTTGAGCGAGGGATCGCTGGTCTGTGATAGGCTCTCGCCCAGCGTCATCAGCTCCTCAGACACCAGCTGACCGCCGCCCAGACGTACATCCATTGTGATGTCCCCGCCTACTGGAAACACGGGCCACACACACATACACACACACACACACACACACACACACACACACCAGGGTTACACGTTTGCTTCCCTTGCTGCGTTTCAGCCAGGGCAGACACTTTCGTTTGAGCCTCAGTTAATTTTGTATTTTCAGGAGATTTTGTGGTGTATATATATATATATATATATATATATAAAACGTAATAAATGGAACTGGCTCAATCCAAGTGTGTGTGGGTTTGTGCTGTGACGGCTGGAGGTGGAGGAATGTCCTGGGAAAAAGGAAAAAGTGGACAGTTCAGCCGTTTAGTGAACGGCCGTGTTTGTCTATGCCGTCAAAGTGGATTTGCTCTTCAGCCCTTTGGAGGTTAACGTGTACGTGTGTATTTACACACTTGATTTTATTAAACCTAGATCACCGTTTCCTTTCAGCTCAGTGTAGGGGAGGGAGAGAGAGAGAGAGAGAGAGAGAGAGAGAGAGAGAGAGAGAGAGAGAGAAAGAGAGAGAGAGAGAGAGAGAGAGAG
>JAOXYF010000001.1:1810633-1821287 GCA_028565775.1 Sternarchorhynchus goeldii | reverse complement strand
CCCTCCTCTCATTTCCTCTCTCTCTCTCTCTCTCTCTCTCTCTCTCTCTCTCTCTCTCTCCCCCCCTCACCTCTCTCTCTCTCGGTTTGTGCAGATACTGTATTCACAGCACCTTTAAGTGCTTCTTTTTTAAAAAAGTGTGTCAGCGTTCACACACAGGCATTCCTGACCAGCGGCACGACTGCCGGGGACATGCGCGATCCACACCACACCTCCGCCGTGAAGGCGACTTCCTGTCCTTTCAGGAAAGTACCACAGTAAAGGGTTTCCTTTTTCACTTGCATCACACACTGAAGCAATTCAGCTACACGTCTCCTAGATGAAAGTGTACTAAACCAAGATGGTGCTCCAAAGATCTCCGAGCAGCTTTCAGAGCCGACAGAAGCCGTGGGTCGTTTCTCACGGTTTTGAGTGGTTCTTCTCTCGATTCAAGTTCAGCTCAAATCACGTTTCCTTTGCTGTCTTGTTGACGAAAATACGGACAAATTAAACGAAGCAGGTTGTGTCTTTGAATTTAAAACCAAAAAAAAAAACAACCATGCTTAAAACCTGGCCACTGTGACCTTTTGTATGTCACTACGTAATGAACGTTTACGGGAACTTTTAGTTCGATCGTTTCTAATAAACTATGATTCAACCATGCTGGAGCTAAGAGGATATGTGGGAGATGCAGTCCATCACGTCTCTGTGAAGGGCTCGATAATAAACCAAGGCAGTTGTGTTGCCTTCACTCAACTCACCTAGTGCAGGAGCCAAGGCAGCCATACTAGGGTCCAAGTGAAACCCTCCGAGGAGGAACTGGGCGTCTGCTCCGGAGGGATCTATCTTCAGGCCCGGGGGGAGGCTCATGTTCTGGCTCAGGTAGTACTGGTAGAGCTCTGCCTCGGAAGGCGAGGGCATGGAGCCCAGACCCAGACGGCTGTGCTGCATCTGCGTGACGTTCTGCTGCAGGAGCATCATGTTGTGCATGTGCTTCTCGCTGGTCATGTGGATGCGGAGGTTCCGGGCGACGTTGGTCTCGTAGTCACACACCTCGCAGCGCCAGGTCGGCTTGCTCTTGGGTTTGGTGGGCGAGGGCGTGCCGCAGGGGCCGGCTATGTGGGCGGAGGGCTGGGCCAGAGGGTGGTGCTGGCCTGGGTGGTGGCTGCTGGCCTGCGTGGCGGAGGGCACGGCCACCACTCCGGAGGGGGCGTGGGCGAACACCTGCTCGCCGGCCGTGGGGATGGAGCCTCCGTTCTGCAGCGTTTGCATGTTGTTGAGGTGTTTGTCTGACTGCATGTGGATGCTGAGGTTGCCCTTGGTGGTGGTGGAGTAGTTGCACACCTCGCAGCGGAAGGGCTTGTAGCCGCAGGTGTAGCTCTCTCCGCGGGCGAGCCGCGGGTGGCTCTGCCCGCTGCTGCAGTAGACGCAGGAGCTGCCGGAGTCCGGGTGCTTCTCCTTCATGTGCGCCTCCAGGGTCTGCTGGTACTTGTAGTGCCAGTTGCACTTGGGACACTTCAGCGTCTTGCACGAGTTGCGCGAGTGCATCATGGTCATGTGACCGCCCAGCGAGCGGGACGAGCCCAGGACCGTGTCACACTTGGGGCACTCCACCCCGCTGCTTGCCCCGACGCCGACCCCGTGAGCCTGGGTGCACTCTCCAGCGCCGGCCAGCTCGCAGGAGCCCCCGTGGTGGGAGTGGCCGTGGGAGTGGGGCGAAGGGTGCGGGTGGTGGTGATGGTGGTGGTGATGGTGGTGATGGTGGTGCAGGAGAGCGCCAACGTCCTCGTCTCCCTCCGCCGGGCATTCATTTGGTTCAGGAGCTGTGGCACTATCTTGATTGGCACTTTCGTCAGCGGCGGAGTTGGAGGCGAGAGGGGAGGAGGTGCCCGTCGAGGAGCACGCGGCCCCGTCCTCCTCGCCCCCTCTGCCGGCGGCCGCCGCCTTCGCCATGGGGACGGTGGGCCCCTGGCAGTTAAAGCTCAGCGAGACCTCCGAGTTTCTCCCCTCACTGTCTGCAGCCAGGCCCTCTTCCAACACCCTACCGGACGTCGAGGGCCCAGAAGCCGCCGCTTTGATGCCCAGCATGGGGCTGGCTGCTGAGAGAGAGGCAGAAGGCTGGAGAGCACTACTAGGCATTAATAAAGGAGATTTGGAAATGCTTTGGTTTGAGACAGCCGATTCCCCTGCCTGCCCACCACCTCCGCCGCCGCCGCAGGCCACCGCAGCGCCTTCTTCCTCCACCTCGTCCTCCTCTTCGTCCAAGAGAAGTTCCTCCTCTTCCTCCTCCGAAGCCATGTCCTCTCCGTGGAGGATGGCCTTATTTTCGCGGGCCTCCACAGCCCTGTCCTGCCCTCTACGAGTCCCCTCTTTCCCCACAGGCCCCTCTATTCTCCCTCCCTGTGCCTTCGGCACGGTGCTGGAGTCTTTGGCAGGGCCTGGGGTCGAGGTAAGAGAGGGTGGCTTGGGGCTAGCGAGGCCTCCCAGGGAGAGGAGAGCCTGCTGCGGGAGACCCGATTCAGAGTCCTTGCCGAGGAGGCCGTTGCCTGCCCCACTATCGCTCCCCCCCTCTAAGTGTACCCCACTGAACGTGCCGTAGAAGCTCTGGCCTGAGTTCATGGGCATCAGTGTGGGTGGAGGAGGAGAGCTCTTGTTTTTTGGTTCCAGGAAGCTAATGAGGGGCTCTTTGTCCTTGCCAATGCCCTGGATGATGGCCGACACATGCTTGTGACCCAGGAACCTGCGTTCATCCTCGCAGAGGGTCATGCGGTGGTCGTGGACGGCGTGAGTCGCGAAGGACCGAGCGTAGCCGAACGACAGCTTGCAGAGGAAACACATGAGGATGGGCTTGCCTTTACCATAGAGGGCCAGCCCGTCGAACTTGGAGAAATCCACGTTGTTGGGAACATCTTTGGATACGCAGGACTTCTTGGCAGACCCGTCGCTGTTTAGATAATCCTTGTTGCTTTTGTGCCGGACATCGAAGACGCGGAAGCTGTGCAGGACAGGACTGAGGCCTGCTGGGGATGAGGTACTGGGGAAGCCTTGGTCCGACGGGCCGAACCACTTCCCGAAAGATGAGGCTATGTGGAACGTGTTGATGATCTGGGGGTAAACCGACGAGGAGGACCCGGCAGGTTCCTCCAGCTCGCCCCCGCTGGGGAGTGAATTCGAGGGGAGCAGGCCAGGTGCCGTACCCCCGTCACTTTGGATCAACTGGCTGAGGTTTTCCACGATGTAGGCCGAACCGTCGGGCTGGTAGACTATCTCCCCGGCTAGGTTCTCGACATCGCTGCTCTCTTCCTCCTCCTCCTCGCCTTCGTCGCTGCCGCTCTCCGTGGCGTCCCTCCGCCGGGCGGGCAGCTGCCGCATGAGCGTGGGCATGCCTCCCCCGACCGGCGCCATGGACATGCCAGGGAAGGGCTGCAGACTTGGGAAACAGCCGTCAATCTCCATCTCATCCAAGTCGTCCAAATCGTCGTCCTCCTCGACGCAGCTCACAGCTTCCTGCTCCTCCTCTTCCTCCTCCTCCAGCCCCTCTCGGCCGGGGCGAGGCCGGCCGCCGGCGGAGCTGTCGCCGGGAGCCTGGGCCGGGGTCCGCGTCTGACGCTGCTCCCTCACGCTCTCGCGGGGCGCGCTGGAGTTCTGGAGCTGGCCCAGGTAGGCCTTAGGGGGAGGCGCGGGCTCCAGGGAAGGGGGCTGGTTGCTGGCAGTGACCTGCGCACTGGGGCGATCGTTCCAAGGCTGCTGCTTCTGCTGCTGCTGTTGGGAGAGGGTGGAGGAACCCAGCCCATCGTCGGTCCCAGAAACCACGGGAGACTCACAGCTGTCCATGTTGATGCCTACATGAGGCGGTCATCGCATCCAGGCCTGTGGGACACAAACAGAAACACAGGGAGAGGAGGGTAAGGATCGAGCGCCGCTGAAACCCAGAGAAAATTCAACCGTATTAAAAGCACAATTCAAAAAGACAAGACTCCTTTCATGCTTTCACTAGTACATTGTTTCTATTCAAGGTAAATCCTATCCCTCTAATGCTAAACATTCAGAGAGAGGTACAAAGAGTCTTGATAAACTGGAAAAGCTTGGCTGCAGGCAGGCTTGATGTATAGTGCATTAGACGAGAGACAAAAGTGCGAGATCTAATGGTGGAAAATGACAGAGTGCTCATTAGGTTAGATTAGGTACTTAAACACAATACCTCAGACATGCATTAATAAGATGGCTGAGCTGGTTCTTCCTGTCATATCAGCGAGTTACCATCTTTTATCTTTACCTTCCAAACAACGGAGTCTGCCACGTTCTGAATTCCCGCATACATCCGTTTATAATTAACACTCAGTCTGAGAAACAGTAACAGAATAACTTAATGGATAAAGGAGCTCCATTGTGCCGCTAATTAGACACAGTGAAACCAACCATCAGCACTTGATCCATCTCTCTGCAGCATCCAGAGAGCTGGAGCTGAAGGTTTCACCAGCCACACCGTACCAGGTCCTCCGCAAAACACATCAGATCTGCTCGTGTGGATGGTACAACATTTTTTACTGTAATTATTTGTATGCCAGCCTGTATACACAACATAAAGAGAGATGGAGGGGAGGGTGGGAGGTCATAAATCTGAGAGCTAAAATACACCAGCTGGTCAGGAACTCCAGCTGCAGCTGGGTTTGGATCTCTCTCTCTGCAGCAAAGCTCCGTGCTCTCTCTGTTTTCAACCACCCCAGTGATCCTCCACCGCTGGGAGGGGGAGGGAGTGAGAGGGAGGGGTTCTGGGCACGGGAGCACCCAGCACAGGCTGCAATTTAGAGCAGCCCGACCAGATGAAACGATAGCCAGGGATACTGCTGACCTAATAATTTTATTAAAGTGATGCAGACAGCATTGATTAAAGGGGGTGAGTGGGCTATGGCCAATAACTTCGGCCTGGCCTTTCACCCTACAGTGCTGAATATTACATGAGCCAACTTTCCCGGCAGCGTGCTAACCGCCATGTCCGGCCTGATTAGCACATTCACCGACTGCACTTGATTTATTTACTTATTTACTTAGGGATGCAAATTTCAGCGTTGATCAGACACTTTGTCTGCAGCCCCAACCCCCAAACATATTAACAGGAGAGGGCTGGGCTGGGGAGATTGATAATGTCTGACTCCCTCTTCATGAATGTCTGATGAAAATACATTCCCCCACCACGCGCTGCTACCCCCCCCCCTCCACCCCTTTCCTCCCCACCCCCAGATCTTTAGTATACATGTTGTCTCTTTGTTCATTTTCTTCTTCTTTTTTTACAACCCATTAAAAACAAATGTACATACATTACATAAATTATGCACAAATTTTCTAAACGGATAAATATACAGAGATATTATGGTTGTTTTGGTTGCAATAAACAACATCTGTAGCAAAAAGTAAATATTAGTGAAGTAACCTTCCCGTCAGCCATTTTGAAAATCTCCAGCGACAAGAACTTTTTTACAAAATAGCTTTAAAAGCATTTCAAGTTTCAAAATTTATTACCAAAACCCATCTAAAATGGTCTAAAGATTATGTAAAGCTTAAATCATTTTTCCAGTGAACTGTACCTAGCTTAGCTTTCTGGTTTCCCTTGGCAGAAAGTCCAGGCCATAGTAACAAACATATCACCCCGACCCCAAACACCCACGCCCACAGCTACACGCTTCGACCCGACGACCTGCCATAACACGCATTTCATTAGATGTGCCAAGGATTTCAGACGACTTCCTCTCCAGAACCGGAGCCAAAAGAGCCCCGGTCGACTGGCTGCCTCGGCTGTTTACGAAAACCAGAAAAAACAAAAAGTGGACTTTAAAACGTGGAAGGGCTAATTCAATAACCCAGGGAGGTTACTGATGTGCTGTGGGATTATCTACAGTCTGCCAGTCACAGATGGACAGGCAGATGTAATTCTGTTTGTACACTGGAGGCCTGCTTCCTCACAACACCTGTTTAAGGTTGGCGAAGCTTTAATCTCTGCCCCGACTCCAGCAAGGGTTCGGGCAGACACACAGACGCTCGTAGGTAGGGGAAGTGCATGTATATTAGTCTCCCTGCTCACACTGCACAGGAGCAATCGAACGGGAATCATAAACCATGAATTACGGGTGCTGCTCCGACATGCACGCTGCCGTGCCTCCGAACGATGATTAGTCACTCTGTAGGACTTATGGTGCTAAACAACTGACGGTATACAGCAGTCCCTCCCCACTCCAGTAATGGCAGGACAAAGGCTTGAGACTTTAAAGAGGCAGGTCGATATGAAAGGTAGTCGAAACAAGTTTGAACGTACAGTAAGTGACGATCAAATAGAAGGGCAAGAATTCCTAGACTCTACTTGCGTGTCTGTTCAGGGAGGCGTCTTCCTCCTCGATAAGGAGGAACACAACAACCTTGATCTAAAAGCACACAAAAACAGGCAACATTTTAGACGACACACCGAGACCTGGGACACGCTGGACGTAAAACGCAGTTTACACTCCAGTCCCTAGGTGGTAAAGCAGATGGAATCTGGAGGAACATCGGTTCCTGCGTTCCTGTGTCTGGGCGAAGGAGAACCGCCGAGTCCCTCCCCTCCGCCAAGGCTACTAGAGGAGGTTCGAGTCTTCCTGCCCTCTGACACAGGCTTGAAAAGGTGCATGTTTGTCTTCTCCACATGCATTAGTGGGAAAAGCTCCCTGCGCCTTCAGTCTAAGACAGACAAGGGCTTGGTCTGCTAAAAAGCCCAGTGCCTAATGAACTCTGTCAGAGAGTGGCTCTGGTTGTCATTTAGAGAGGACGGAAAATGAGATAAGTTTTTATTTATGGTACCTTTCATTAGGTGGGATTTACTGGCCGAGCAAGAGGGGAACTGCAGGCTAAGGAGTCATGTGATTAGAATCGTGTGCATGTACCTGCCTGAGGGACAGGTCTCCAGAGGCCTGGCATCCTCCATGCTCACCCCAGCACCTCGCACTCCTTCCAGCTGAGAACTCCCACAGGGTGAGGCCCCGGGCTTGAGTCCCACCCCAGCACCTCGCAGTCCTTTCAGTGCGCAGCCCCACCCCATAACCCCACCCACCCTCCTCGCCTTCTGCTCCATCACAACCCGGCCCGAAGCGAAACGGCCTCCCGACGGCCTACAGCGGGAGCTGCTCTCTCCTCCTCGTAAGCCTGCCGGAGATGCAGCCATCACGGAGGCTGGCCACCACAGGGCTTCAGTGCTTATTGGAAAATCAATGGAGTGAATGCTAAGCAACTTACAGGAAGATGTGGAAAGGAAGGGTTGGGTATTGATAAAGCAGGCAGGCCCTTTCATGTTGCACTGGGGACGTGTTCATTGAGCATTGCGCTCCACCGAACGCGGATTCTCTTGCTAAGCCTGGCCCAATTAAATCACACATATATGTAGAGAGACTGCGTTCTCCTTAACCCTAAGATAGTCCTAATGCCCAACAAGGCTTCTCCATCTGCTCTAATCCTCCGTTCTTTACTCCCCACGCTGGCGAGTCACGTTCAGGGCCTGTCGATTGAGGATGGTGTAATAGCCCAAGCTCTGTGTAAGACCTGTAGGGAAGACCACCCTGGATGCCAGCAAGGCCCGAGACCACCCAGCCACCTCTACACCACCCGCACTCCTCCTCCTCCTCCTCCTCCACCCAGCACACTCCACCACGATTCACATGCAGAGCTAAATTTAGCCATTCTTTAGGTGTGAGCTTCAAATAGAGCTCAATGACTGGATGAATAAGAATAGAGAGAGAGAAGAAACAGGGCAACACAGCCTGGCAACACAGCCTGGCAACACAGCCTGGCAACACAGCCTGGCAACACAGCCTGGCAACACAGCCTGGCAACACAGCCTGCCGCACATTTAATACCAGGTTCATTAACACCAGAGGTAAAACGCAGAGCCTCTTCCTCCGTCCCTCCTCTTTCCGAGTGTTTAATGTAGACACAGGGACGTTTCAGTGTAGCCGCCACTTCAGGGGGGAAAAAAGTCACCTCAGGTCGATGGTACTGGGGCTGTAAACACGGCTTCCCGTAAAATCAATGATCTTCAGTTCTAGCTATCAGTCTGAGCTACAGAAATAGCAGCGGCTCTGACGGAGCTGAGTTAGAGGGAGAGCGTGCGAGGGAGCGAGCGAGCGAGGGAGGGAGTGTGCCTGGGAGTACATTAGGAATGAGATAGCACAGCTATCCACAGCGCACCACTGAAGCTGCAGCTGCTACCAGAGCTGGCCAATCACCTACTTTACGCAGACAGAGCGCACCATTACAGCGAAGCTCAGCCAGACTACGTTTCCCATAACGCACCTGCTTCGGTCTCGCAGCGCTGTGTAAACACAGCGGGCCGGAGCACTCTGCATGTGCCCGGGCTCCGTTTTATAGATTTTGTTTGTTGTGGAAATGAGTTACTCCTCTGTGACTTTCTTTAACCGTAAACATCTGCAAGCTCATCTGTTACTAATTGCTCTCAGGCCTGAAAACAGACGAATTGATTCCGTGGTATCAATAGCTTTTTCTGTTCTAGGATGTGAAACAGAATCTTGGTGATGATTTTTTTGCTCTCGGGTAATATCATAAGACCTGTAAATGCAATCAATGGAGTAAAACAAAGAGAGGGCTGGAAAACGCTTCTCCGGCAGAGCGGAGTTATGAGAGCGAGTTGTTAGCCCCTCGCTGAAGGAGACAACACTCAGAGCTGCAGGCACTCTAGAGCCTGGGGGGGGGGGTTCACACGTGGACGCAGAGTGTCTTCTCACTTTTGGAGAGTGCGATAGAAACAGGCTCGTCGGTGTAATTAGTAGTAGTTAATTAGCCGTAGGTTAATTACACGGTGAGGGAGAGCTGGCAGAGGAGACATGCGAGTTGACAGGCGGGTGGGGGTGGGGGGCGTGCGTGTGCACGAGCGAGCGGTGAGGTGCGAGCAAAGTGATGGCAGGCGCTGCAGGACACTCCTGCTCTCCTACCAATTAACGGGGGGGTGGGGGGGTGGAGGTGGAGAGCAGGGTCCTGGGGGCTCGAACCCACACCTCCACTCTTACCACGGTCTACCCAACAGCCTCTAACAGCCATTAAAAAAGCTTCCTATTAGAGATTCCCTGCTCTCTGTTGCTTCTGCTAAGTGATTCCATTTTGCCCAAAACCCTCTTTCCCCCCCCCCTCACTCTTTTAAAATTATATGCAAAAAAAATAAAAAAAAACCCATTTCAAAGGGGCACTTTTTTCCCCGACTCTGTGCAACAAACCCAGGGTGACCTTGGTCATGTGAACACGGAGGAAAACAAACGGTTCTGCAAAAGTGTCGGGTTAAAACTGAAAAAGGAGAAGATAGAGTCTCCAGAAGGGCAACCAGAACTTCTCGCTGAAGCAGCCGTGAGCTTAGCCGTGGGGGGTTCGCTCGGGCTCCGTCTTCACCCTGTGCTCAGCACTTCATTTCGATAAAGCTTTGTGTTCTGTAAATGCACGAGTTAGGGGTAAGAGTAGAAGAGTGATATGTAAGGGTATAAGGGTAATGATATACAGGGGTAACTAATGATGTATTGGGGTAACGGTAGATGTATGACAGTACGCTCCTCTCACGTGACAGTGTGTGTGTGTGTGTGTGTGTGTGTGTGTGTGTGTGACACCACTGCTAGGCTTCCGTACACTCACTTTTTTCTATTTCCCATAAAGTGCCACACTCAAGTCCAATTTTGAAATCAATTACATACTGTAAACGTGTTGTGTAAGCGTGTACTGCTCAACACACGTGTGCAACAGCATGTATAACATGTGGGCTGGACAAACGGGAGGATACACAGGTCATTCACTTCTGAACCTTCACCTAGAGGTCAGAGGGTAAAGGTGGTGTGCACTACCCCAGCCAACATCACCCGAGCCAAAAAGCTTTCATTTTCATTAATTATCAAATCTCCTCTATAAATAGCCCAAGGAAGCAAGCATGTGCAGGTCTCCAGAGACAGCGAGGGAGAGCAGGCAGGGAAGTGAGGAGGTAGAACTGAAACATGCTGACTACAGGGCTTCTGCCTCCTCTGGATGAAGAAGAGCTGCTTCTCTTTCTGAGTGCAAAGCTAAACATGAATTCAGAATGAGTCAGAATGGAAAACAGACCTCTGTCCACAGAAAAACAACAGTTAAACCATGACAAAATGCCGGCTTCTTTTCAGATTTCAGCTGCAATAAAGTTTAACCCTACCTAGTGCAGGTGATCTGGTCTCTCTCCTTCCTCAAACCCCTCAGTTCAGTTCATCTCATCCGTGTGACTCTTTTGCTCTCTCTCTCTCTCTCTCTCTCTCTCTCTCTCTCTCTCTCCCTCTCTCCCGCCTGCAGTTAAGGCAACCCGACCACAAACACGCCTGTTAAGATGATCAATACCATTGAAATATTAAACCTTAAGAAGCCACATTATTGATCGCCAGGCCGATGATAAAACTGTTTATCATCATCATCTCTCCATGCCAGTGTTTCGGAGAGGAATCTCAGCTGTGCCCTATATATACCCAGGCCACCACCACCCCCCCCCCTCTTCCCCCAGCGAACTGCTCTGGTCCTATGCCTGGCCATTAGCACATTCAACTGCAGCCTCTGTAGTGTGTCAGAGATCTCTCAGAATCTGCCCAGTGTTAAGTGTCCGTGTGTGTGTGTAGGGAGGGGCGGAGAGGAGTGGGGGGGG
>JAOXYF010000001.1:1781894-1794960 GCA_028565775.1 Sternarchorhynchus goeldii | reverse complement strand
CCCCCCCCCCCCCCCCCGCCAACGCAAGACCGGAATAAACTGGAAAAATGGTATGACCCGAACGGGAAATAAACTGGACGCGAATGTGCGCTTCAAAACGATCCATGCCGCGTCACTGACGTGTTAATTTGACGGACGACGGCAGACATTTAAGAGGTTCTGGGCTTGTGGACACAGGAGAGCAGGAAGTGAGTGTAAAGGCCCTCCTTGCTTTCCAGATGCATTTAGTGTATGTGGGAAAAAAGATGCCACCCACTAGCAGGGCCTGGGACACAGGCATCTCTCTGCTCCCCCGCTCCCTTACACTGGAAACCCCCTTACGACACTCGCTCCTCTCTATTTACACACACACACACACACACACACACACAGCCCGCAGGGAGACAAAGACATGGGAAGGGAATGGGGATGTTAAGGAGCAGGGTGAGAGTGCATCATATTTCAGGACAAGGGAGCAGCCCTTGGCCTCAGGCACCAAAATGCTGGCAGCTGATTGGCAGAGAACCATATCACTCATCCCTCACACCCAATCAGGGTGCCCACCTGAGTAGCAGGGAACAGTGGGAAGTGGGGAAGCAGAGCAGCAAATCTTCACACAGTCGAGGTAGTCAACCCCCCCCGAGAACCTCTCTTCATATCCCAGGCCGAGACAGACCCCATGGTCCATCCCTCTACTTGTGGAAGCAGGTCCAGATTACAGAGCAACTGTTGTCGAACGTTTCTATAATGTGTTTTTCTAGTGCTTCTTCCCGACGCTGTGCTGTTTGGACAGCTGTCCACTAGCAGCAGGACGACTCTGGGACATCTTCTGCTGGGTGTTTTTTTAAAACATGGAATTAACGTCTCATTTCAGCTCAATGAACATACAAAACATTTACAGTTCGGCAGTGGGAAGGAAGTAACGGTAACTGAGCACAATTTGTTCATAGGATGTTAAGATTATACATATATATACATACATATATATACACATATATTTATACATACATATATATATACATATACATATACATATACATACATATATATGTGTGTGTGTTGTGTGTGTGTTTATGCTTCTCCTTTATTCTGCAGAGCCTCACATCTCAAAACTCAAGAGAACTGATAGGGGCAGTGAGTGCCCCCTGATGTGTGTGTGTGTGTGTGTGTGTGTGTGTGTGTGTGCGTGCATGTGTAACACAGGCCAGTATGGGTTAATCTCTTCCTGTGATACAGGTACAGGAGACGTGTCCCAACAGGTCACCAACACCCACCACAGAACTCCAGTATACTCAACACGCAGTGAGAGAGAGAGAGAGAGAGAGAGAGAGAGAGAGAGAGAGTTGAGAGAGAGAGAGAGAGAGAGAGAGAGAGAGAGAGAGTTGAGAGAGTTTAAATAAAACAAAAGAGGATAGAAAGCAGAGGGAGGAAAAAGCAGAACATCACAGAGAAAAGCTTCTTTTGTTTGTTGAATCAAAGCAGATCAGCTTAAATGAAATACCCATCACAACAGGCATTCAGGGAGGGGTGTGGCAGGAGGCCAGTGGAGGGGAGGAGCTCTGGGTTGCGGAGGGGCGGAGCTCAGGGTGAGGCACTGGGGGAGGGGCCGGGGCGACGGAGGGGCCACGCGGGGCGCGGGGCTGGGCAAGACCACCGGAAGGGGAGCGACGTGGGCACGACAGACATGCTGGGAGGTGCGCCGGGGCCGGCGAGCGTGTGTGAGGAGGGGCCTCGCCTCCACGCCGGGGGCTGGCTAGTGTGTGTGAGGAGTTGTCAACAGATCCCAGAGAAGACTCGCTTTATGACAGCAGGTATCTACACAGACCACCAAGACCCAACACACACACACACACACACACACACAGACATACACGGCTGCTGTAGTTGTGTTATTACAGACGCATCACAGTAATGGAGCAAATCACACAGGGAACCTGTTATCACAGTTGGCTTTTACCTCAGATAACTAGAGACTGTAGACCAATCCATACAATGACCTGGTTAGAGTCTACAACAAACAACCCTGTGTTGATTTAGATATGTCACATACGTTTAGTTAAAACTAGGCTCATTAGAGAGAGAGAGAGAGAGAGAGAGAGAGAGAGAGAGAGAGAGAGAGAGAGAGAGAGAGAGAGAGAGGCTGGCTCAGCTAAACTCAGGCCTTGTCTTCCTGCTCTTGTCAGAAGGTAAATAGCTATTGGCTGCTCAATAAGTGGCTCTGGTGTAGAGTGAGGGGTCTTTCCCCTCTGCTCTCCCCAGATTTGACAAGCAGCTATTGACAGAGCAGTTACACACTTGCCCATTGGGGGAAACCCTCCACACTGTGCCCCAGGCAGCTGATAAATGGAACACATGCGATACCTGAGAGTGCAAGCGTCTGTTCACACACACACACACACACACACACACACACACACACACACACACACACACACAGTAGAGAGAGAGAGAGCTGAAAGGTTTGAAAGGTCAGTACAGAGGTTGAGGTCATTAATGTTTCATAGGCGATGGACATTCCTCTTACACACTTTGACTTTCCTGTTGCTCAGCACAGTGGGTCCAAAATTACGGGATGGGAAATTACAGTGCAGAACCCTTCACTCAGTACCCTGTACCATGATCAAAATGCTTGATTAAAAAATATACAACCATTCAATATCCAATTAAAGACCTTGGAAATAGCTCCCCGAGATAGAACACAAGTCAGTCTCGGCTTGGTTGGAGAAGAGAGGAGGACAGGAGGACAGTGAAAAAAACATCTTAGAGGAGAGGTTCCCTGTCCAGTAGCTGCCCCTGCTCACTAGGGTTATCTGAGGAGAACATCGATGTCAATGACCCAGTCCTTCACCACAGATGATCAGCGATCTCACGCCCACACCATCAGGAAGCGAGGAGGAGTAAGAGAGAGAGAGAGAGCTGGAGAGAGAGAGAGAGATGTCACACACTCTACAGCCAGCCCCTTCCCTTTGTGACGGCAGGCTAATAAACGGCCAGGAGGAAAGTTCTGCTTTTTACTTTGTGATATGATGTCAGGAACCTCCACTGATCCAGAGGCAGACAGACCTCATCACAGGGCTCCATGATATACTGTGATCCAGGATCTCAACTGCCTTTTAATACACTGTGGGTAAGAAAGTCACACACCAGAACCCCTCCTCCGCACCGCTAGGCTAAGGCTGGCTATCTCCTGATGCCATATTTCAAAGCTCCACAGAGAACAGCCACAGTGTCTCACCCCACAGCCTTCCCCAATGCCCCATACATATGCTGGCCATCCAGCTAGCCCAGGACTACCTCACACACGCAGACACACACACACACACACACGCACCTTACTTTGATTCACACACCTGACCTGAGTGCACAGACGTGCACACACGCCGACAGACACACACACCCTCCCAATCCTCCCCAGGGAGTTACACCCAGCTCGTCAGAGCCAGACTGATCTCAGCTCCTCCATGCCAGGTGCTCTTGTACAGTGGCACCCTTCCAAAGGCCTCGGGGGGAAAAAAAACAAACTGGTGGGGGGGGGGGACAAGAAACACCTGTCTGACCTTAAAAGGCAAACGAATTAATTACAGAGCCAAGATATTACAGTACTGGTTGATCAGGAAATTCAGTGCCCCCTCTCTGACCCTCACCCCGCCCACACTGACCAGACCACACCCACTCCCAGACCACACCCACTCCCACATGTGACTCCAGGCCGAGGCGAGATAAAGTAGACTGGACGACCAACAGCTGCATTATCCTGCCTATTGATTTTAGCTGTGGGGTATTAGAGAGGGAAACAGTGGGTTTATCGGGCCAAGATCCTCTGCACTTTTACTAACCAAACGAGTCTTTCCCCAGCTTATCTGACAAAGAGCCTATTACAGACTCCGTGCGCACTCACCCACGATCAGGAGCCTGGTGCAGTGTGACCTTCCTGTAAGGGCGGGGTTGAGCTACTTCCAGCGGCCTCAGCAGGTGGCCCTCAGGTGACGGCGAGCGCAACGCCCTGCCCGCCCACGCCCGCTTGGCTGGGCACGAGGGCTGACGCGAGGCGCTAATGATGGCTGGCAACTTGTCCTTCCCGAGTCGCCTCTCGTGTGGAGAGTCGTCCTGGGTCTCTCACCTGCAGATTAACTCCGGGAGTGAGTGCCAGACCTTCCCATCTCCCTCTCCCTCTCTGTCTACTGAACATGTGGAAGAGAAAAAAATTGGTGCTAATAAGAACCGCATAATCCCACAGAGAAGGTCTAATTCGTCCTCTAATCACAGACTAAACGTTGGTTTTAATTACAGCGAAGGGGAGTGATGTGAGACAAAGGAGGGTTCGTGAGCCTGGCCAGGCTCAAAATTGCACCGGGGCAACCCTCTCCACGCCAGCCTGCCACCGCTGAAGCCCACCAGCAAAGCCCACCGACAAGTCTCTCCTCTGCGGGACAACGGGACGCTTCCCGATCACTTCTAGCTATTTCGCTCTGACTGCATTACACATCTCCCCATATTAATAATGAAGACGGGTGGAGACAGGGAAAAATGTCCCCCACAGCAATTAAGGTAAAAGATCCATAACCTAATCAATGTGCAATTCAAAGGGACTGGTGTTCATACACAGGAAACACAAGAGTGCTGAGTTCATGTACATAATGTGTGCACTGATGACATCTCGATTGTGAAAATAACCAGAGAGGGGATTTATACTTAAGAAATAAGGCCAAGGGTGAATGATTTACATATTTCACCAGGCACACAGAAAGCACTCGGTGTGTGTGAAAATTTAGTTGAGAGGGTGAAGATTGCAAAATGGCTTAATCCAGAAAAGAAAAAAAAAAAAAAAACACACAATATAATCAATCTCTTTTAAGCCAATTTGTATTTCCTAACAGTCTGACAATGTGATCCACCATCTCAAATACCGTTGGCACACTCTAGGGTTTGAGAGTAAGGGAGAGAGCGCGCGTGTGTGTGTGTGTGTGTGTGTGCGTGTGGGTGTGTATGTATGCATGAGGAAGGCAGAGAGGTCCGACTTCCCCAGCCCCCAGAGCCAGGCAGGCTCGCAGCCTGGACAGATGCACTGTGAGTGGGCAGCGCTCTCTTGCCGCCACCCTGCCTCACCTGTCTCCAGGCCCGCACTGCAATTTGCTAGGGGCGGAGATAAATCTTATCTCCGAGACCTGATTAAGTTTTTAATTTACATTCCAATCAATATCACAGGTCTATTGGCAATGTGTCTAAAACTCTATTTACCAAAGGATTCCCTGCTATCAATTGATCAGGAACCCAGCAGCCATAAATTATCCATACGCGTGTGTGTGTGCATGTGTGTGTGCCCGCGAGTGTGTGTGTGTGCATGTGTGTGTGCCCGTGAGTGTGTGTGTGTGTGTGGGCCTGGGGGATTTTGGGCTGAAAATGAAACGATGGGGAAGTTTTTGTCCACGAGTATAGAGTACATACCCCCAGCAGAGCTGGTCACCTTACAACCACTACCCCACACCAGCACAGCTGCACCTGTAAACACAGCCTACTGCCTGTGTGTGTGTGTGTGTGTGTGTGTGTGTGTGTGTGTGTGTGTGTGTGTGTGTGTGAGGGTGGGGGATCAGTTCAAATTTACTCTATGAAAAACTAACACATTATCAGTCCAAGGCTAAAGGTAACTGGATTCAGGTCCAAACTAAGAATATTCACACAACACACACACACACACACACTCCAAATCCCTGCACGGATGTATGGCCTTCCACTTCCGTATTCTGCGTGAGCGCCATTATCTGTTTACGCTTGCCGGCGTTCCCAGTGGAACTGACGGAGAGGAATCCGCTCCGGCCGGCGCACCGGATTCCTGAGCGGCTCCTGGGCTGCGTGCGTCGGCACGGCTGCCTGGGAAACACGGACGCCGATTGTTCAGACACAGTCTCGCACCACCGTGACATCCAGGAAACTGCACAGGAGCTATTTTAGGGCTTTCTAATGTTTGTTTGGAACTTTGGGGTTTGGAACTGTGTGTGTTGTGTGTGTGTGTGTGTGTGTGTGTGTTGTGTGTATGAGAGAGAGAGAAAGAGAAACAGAAAATTCAGTACAAACAGAATGTCTATAAAGATACAGACAGAATTCAGGGCATTTACTTTATGAAATATAAACCCGATATATAAGGAATACCTTCTCTCTAGAGAGACGTTTTGCCTTATAAACCTATTTTGGAGTGTGTGTGTTTGTGTGTGTGTGTGTGTGTGTGTGCGCGTGCTCACAGCTTCACACAGATGCATCTAAGAAAACGCATTCTCTCTCACCACTGCAGCGTTCCAGGCTGCGGTCAGTATCCCAATCCTGCTGCTCCCAGGCAGGACAAAGGAAAGAGGGCAATTCCTTATCAGCCTGGAGAAAGAATCATCATGGCATTTCTGCCGAATTGCTCATTCCCTACCGTGAGATCATTTCGGACAGCTGACCTCAATTTCAGCACGAGACTGCGTGATCTCTCTCTCTCTCTCTCTCCCTCTCTCTCTCTCTCTCTCTCCCTCTCCCTCCCAGTCTCTTTCCCTCCCTTCCTGACTCTCTCCCTCTCCTTTTCTCCCTCCCTACTACACATGGCAGTAGGGAGGCCTGAAGGGCTCCTACCTCACACTTACACCCAGCCGTTTAGAGGAGTCTGAGGTATTAGCCACAGATAAAGTAAACAGGGTTTATTTTCCATCCGTACTTCCCCCTCTACTCCCCTCACCTCCTCTCTCTCTCCCTCCCTCCCTATCGCATCTCCGGTGAATCCGACAAATGAAAAGTAACGTTAGTCTGGCAGTGTTGGGCAGTAACCGTGAGGGACATTTATCCTCCCGGGCCCTCCCTCACAGAACGTCCACACAGCAGGGAGAAGGACGGCACCCATGGACAAACAGGCACACACACAGTGTGCTCTTTCACCAACCGTTTCTGACAGTAACTGACCGGAAAAAGACAGGGGGAGAGAAAAATAGTGCGTTGATAAATGTTTTGGGAGGAATTTTAAGTGCTACTTTGTCACAGAGCAAAGCTCAGCTCTGCCAGAGTGGCGCGTAAACATGTGTCAGGACTGCATGTGATTACAGCAGAAAAACTTCCTCTCATACAGGGAGTATGAATCACCTCTCAGCCTGGTGTGTGTGTGTGTGTGTGTGTGTGTGTGTGTGTGTATGCATGTGCATGCTTGTACAAAAAGAGACAGAAAGCAAGAGACCGAGATTAGTTGCCCCCCCGCTATACATACCTAAGGGAAGAGCCAACATGGACACTGACAGCTTCTGCTGTAATAAGCTGTTTTCCAACTGCTAACAAACCAATGAAAACAGCTGCCATCTAATCTATAGTCACATGGACGCCGGCTGCTTCAGAGAGCAGGCCGAACCTGGCCTCGACATCTGGGTCATGTGATTGTGTGTGTTTGTGTGAGTTACCCTGCTAGTCTGGCTACCTGCACTCGTCAATGGTCAAAGTTTGATCTGGGGGACAAAGAACCTCTGGATCTGCTGCAGAGAGCTTTTCTCCTAAACTTCAAAAGGGCTCTCTCCGTCTGTCTGCCCATCTCTCTCTGTCTGTCTGCCCAAGTCTTTCTCTCTCTGTGGATGTGGCTGAAGCCAGGAGCACAGACAGACGCGTGGCCCTAAAGTCGACTGCTTTCCAAAGCCCTGCTTGTATCCCTCAGATCTGCTATAATTAGCAAACTTTGCTTCTCACTGCCATGTTGAAATCACATTTACAAACACAGATCCCATTTAGCCGCTAGCAGAGATGCTCTAAGAAAACTTGCAAGAGCAGCGAAGCTTAAACCTCATGAAGCAGAGGCTCAACACCATGCGGGCTGATGTACAGCTGCGCAGTACAGGCTGGTTCAGAGTCATTCCTGCCTACTGTGCACTGAATGCTGACTGTAGATTAACAAACGGAGGCAGCAGCCGCGCCTGTCCAGATGTGTTAGGAGTCAGTGGGGCCTCTTTGAGGCAGGTCAGGGCAGGAGAGACAGCCTCTGCACAGCAAACATTCCAGAGGCCTCTGTGGACGGCAGCGTGGTTGTAGCTGAGTAAGCCTCCAGCGCTTCCCAAGCCACGTCCCACACACACACACACACACACACACACACACAAGATTACTCTAGCAGTCTAGCAGTGACGTAATGCAAAGAACTAATAACCAAACAGATGTTCAAATGAAGATCTAAAGGTAAAAAGTTTCCCCTCTAGCGAGAGAACCTTTCCAGGCCCAGAATAATAATCTATATTCCAAACTAAAACATCATGAATAGGATCCTTCAGGGGTTTTAGAACCTCTGAGCAGACCCTAATGTCTTTGTGTATCTTCACACATCTTGGAAGGGCTTGGCTGTTGGAAGTCATCATGACCAGCAGGCTTTGTTAGAGGACTATCTGTACACTACACAGAGAGTGAAGGGAGCAATCGAAAGAAAGATCAAGATAGACAAAGAGATAAACTGAGATATAGACAGAGCAAAAAACAGATACAGAGAGTGAGGGTGAAATAGACTGACCCAGAGAGAGAGAGAGAGAGAGAGAGAGAGAGAGAGAGAGAGAGGGAGAGAGTGTGTGCTCTTTAGAGGTGGGTCTGCTAGTTTCAGTTGAGGTCTCCACCTTCCTCGGTCACGATTGTAAACTTTTCTGTTGATATGCAAAGCAGTGCGGATCATTTGGGTCCCCATGGCAACAGTGCCCCTACTTTGCACAAATGTAATGATTAATCGCGGTTTTGCTAACAAAGGCTAGTGTCTGTGTCCCAACATAAACGAGGTGAAGAAGAGTGTGTGAAACTGCAGGGGGGATCCATACATGGACACACACACACACACACACACACAAACACAAACCCCTGCTGCTGCCTGTCCTTTCACATAAACATTTTCATATATATAAAATTATGCACACACACGCACACATACACCGCCTGAACACCTAATACAAAAGCGAAGCTCTCTCACACACACACACACACACACACACACACACACACACACACACGGTACATCTCTGCACAACCACAACCATGTCCTGAATGAACCAAACACCATGTTACAAACTGTTATTAGCACAGTACGTGTTGCACTGTACCGTTGCACTAAAGCATGAACATGTCCAGTTCCATTGTTCATTTTCTTCTTTGGTTTTCTATCTTTCGTTTTTGTTCATCTTGTTCACCTCGCCGTCTTGACGTGGCATCTGGACCTGAGCAGAGGGGAGGAGCAGTGGGCGTGGCCTGCGGTGGACTGGCCGCCTCCATGAGGCCACGGTCAAAGAGCCTTAGAGACTCGAGGTTCAGGGTTCTGTAGAACACAGGGCTCTGGGGGCGTTCGCTGGGGGCTCATGACACGGTGAGTACAGAGAAGAGGCCAGGACGGACGGACAAACTAAATCAAAGTGCTTTGGTGCAGATTCGCTGTGTCAGGCGAATGTTACTAATTATTTATCAAGTGGAAAAATGATTTATCAAGTGGAAAAGATTTTCCAAAAAATGAGTTTTGTCAACTGCCATACCTGACATGGGGGGGGGGCAGCTAATAGTCACCAGATTTTATTGGCCAACACTGTTGCCAATCAGCCAGCCTTCATCCCTTATATGGGCGTGTATCTTGGCCTATCCAGCCACCTGATGTAGGAAGGGACATGCAGGATACAAACACTGGCTCAGATCAGAATGAACCACATGAGAACCACTGGCAGGTACCCGCCCCCCTCCCCTCCCCACACACACACGCACACGCGCACACACGCACACACACGCACGGTGTTGTCTGACTGCAGGCCCAGATGGACAGGCGTGGAGACGTGGCCTGGCCTGGGAACAAGGTCTCGGAGGTCTCGCAGACTCAGAGCAACACAGGGGTTAACCAAGCCAGGACAAGTACCAAAGAACAAGGGTGAGGAAGCGTAGAAAAGACAGGAGGGAAACGTGTGTGTGTGTGTGTGTGTGTGTGAGGGGGGGGGGGGTCCTCCTGCAGATGTTGCTTAGCCCAGTGGCTCACACACAATCACACACATTTGCATTCCTGATGGAGGGAGTCTGGATTAAGGGCCCTGAATGCCTCTCTCAACTCCACCAGAGTTTACACACATACACACAGCCAGAAAAAGAGAGTGTGTAAGAGAGAGAGAGAGAGAAAGAGAGAGAGAGAAAGGAAGAAAGAGAGAGGTTGTCCGTGTATGTGAGTGTGGGAGAGAGAGAGGGAGACGGAGAGAGAGAAAAATCACAGGGAGAAAAGGGGGAACAGGGGGGAGGAAAAGCTAAAGATAAGTACCTTGAGACAGAGTTAAAAGACAGACATGTTAAAGGAGAGAGAGAGAGAGAGAGAGAGAGAGAGAGAGAGAGAGAGAGAGAGAGAGAGAGAGAGAGAAACTCAGGAAGAGAGTGACAGCAAAATGGAGGCAAATGGAATTAAGGAGTAAATAAAAAGAACTGGTGTAAATAGAAGGAAGAATGAGAGACCATGCATACCATACAAGAGAGAGAGTGTGTGTGTGTGTGTGTTTGGCTCGTCCCCTTTCCCAGGACAGAGGTCTAGGGGGGCCTCGTATTTCTCCGTGCTGTCAGCCAGTGCTGCCAGAGAGACACTGCACAGCAGCTGTGTTCTACAAGGTGCCCAGCATCTCTCTCTCTCTCTCAAACACACACACACACACACACACCCTTTTGATCCATCTGCCCCAGTCCAGTCAAATACTGACACAACCTCACTTCCCCACCAAACTTAATATTATGAGCATAGCAGGATACGTGTGTGAGACTCTTAAAGGTTGGTGTGGGTGTGTGTGTGTGGGTGGGTGTGTGTGTGTTGGTCCCAGCATGGCAAAGGAAAAAGAATAGTGAAAGTCAAGAACAGGTCTAAAGAAAGAATATCAAAACTGCCAACTCTCTAATTCATCCCTCTCTCTCTCTCTCCCTCTCTCTCTCTCTCTCTCTCTCCCTCTCCCTCTCTCTCTCTCCCTCCATCTCTCCCTCTCTCCTTTATCTTAGTCGGACCAAATCATTAGAGTGGAATGTGGCAGAATTGTTCGGATATGTCCGTCCATGTGCTGATGGATGGAGAAAAGAGAAAAGAACAGCACACAGTCCCAGGCATTCAATCATGGGAACGAACACACACACACACACACACACACACACACACACACACACACACACTAGTTGCTTATCCATGATAACTAAAGAGGCACCACAACTAATTAGTTTTACTGCAGGAGAAACAACTGCTGAGGGATGGAGGGGAGGTGAGGGGGAGGGGGAGGGGAGGTGAGGGGGAGGGGGAGGGAGAGAGGAGGACGTGGAGTAAACTCCAGCAGGGCCAGCAGGCTGCTTTATCTTAATAGAGGTCAAACCTAAACTCCAAACTAGGGAGTTCTGGCTTGTCTCAGGCATTGTCACAAGCCATTTCCTTCATATCAAAAGCCTCCCCACTCAAAATGGAGGTGTTGTGCTCCATCCGTCCGTCCATCCGTCCCTCTCTCTCTCTCTCTCTCTCTCTCTCCTTGTCTGTGTCATTTTCTTCTGTCATAATTCCATCAATGCTAATTACTCTCCCGACTGCCATCAGTTCTGCCAGACACGTCTTGGGCGGAGCAGCGGGCCGAGACACCAGAGCCCAAGAAAAGCCTTACGCCATAAACCACTGCATCTCCTCACACTCCAGCCTGGCCTGCACGACAACCCAGGAACCACCGCACATCCAGCCTGGCCTGCACTACGGTCAGCGACAACCCTTCAGAGGCTCTAGTAAGGTTCCTGGGCAAGAAAGCCTGTGTAAAAAGTCTAAGCAAAGATTTAGAGTGTGGTCACAGGGGAGTGAACCCCCACCCCCCCTCCCTCCAGATGGGGCTGAGTGAGTTAGACGGAGCTCCCTGCGTCTGTCCAGAGACAACGTCCACCGTCTCCACCATTTAATATTTGCCTCTCTTGTCTGCTCATAAATTTGCATACCATTAAAAAGGAAAAAAACCCCTGACCCAAATGCATTTTGAACACGGTGAGTAATTAGCGGAACATTCTTCAGAGGCTCACTTTATCCTGGTAACCTGAACAAGGACGGCAGAACGGGGTTGGGTGGGGTGTGGGGGGGGGGGGGCATCGAGAATGCGCGAGCACCACACGACCCGCCCACTCACTCATAATCATCCCCATCAGAAGCAGCTTGAGACGGGGTGGAGAGCATCCTACAAACAACCGCTCCATTCAACTCCACCCGCCTCCAAACAGAGGGGGCGTGTCAATGACGGGGCAATAAGGAAAGACGATGAGTAAACAAGGTGGGGGGAGCCCACCCCTGTGTGTAGGAACTCCCCAGCCCTCTCTGGGCTTGGCACGGGTACAACACCCCTCTGCTTCCAATTAGCCCTAGTGCTGGTTGTTTAGCATTTGCATATAAATGCCCTCCCTGGCAAGCTCCTAATGCACGCATGCAAACCATGTCAAAAGCAGACGGCTACCACCCCTCCGGAGGTCGATTAAGGTGGTGGTGGTGGGGGGTGGGCCACCCCCGGGGCCCCATGTCGGCACGGGCCCCCTGTGCCCAGGCTGTGCCCCCCCCCCCTGCCCAATACACGCCGCCGCCCACCTGTTAGCTGCCCTCGCACGAGTCGCTCTCGGTTCCTGTTTCGAGGGAGATTGCAAAAGACTGCAGGCAGGCATCCTGTTGCTCAGGGCTCATGTCACAAGAGCACTGGGGCCTCCTGAAACAGACCCAGTGCTGACACACACACACACACACACACACACACACACACACACACAGCCAAACACATACATGCGCACACACATGTGCACACACACACACATGCACCCAATGTCCTCAGGAAGTCAGAGTGAGAAATGCTTCTCTGCACCGTTAGTGAAGTGAGTTACAGAGGCGCGGAGCAGGACCCTAACCCCTAACCCAGGACCCTAACCCAGGCCTTCTGAGGGAACGGCCCGCTCGGCCCGAACCGGCCACAGTGCACCAGTACCGGGCGCAGCAGGAGACCTGCAGCAGGCCCTGAGAGACAACAGGCCCCCGCTCACTTCATCCTGTAAATGCTGCAGTGTTTGTCCTTTAGAAACATTTCTCTCTCTCTCCCCCTCCCCCCTTCCCTTC
>JAOXYF010000001.1:1759611-1772734 GCA_028565775.1 Sternarchorhynchus goeldii | reverse complement strand
CCTTCTCCCTCCCTCCCTCCCTCCGTCTTCTCCCCACAAACCAGAAAATAAAAATAAGCGATGGGCAGTGCAAAAAAAATGGGGTCACATTGCCCACTTTGCCCCCTATGAAAATACACCATGAAAAAATAAACACACACAAATAAAAGTACATGGATGCAGTCACATTTCGCATCTGCTTTACCCTAAACAGATGTGGCCCTTAGCCTGAAATGCTTACAACAGTACACTAGATTGTTATTAGGAGATGTTGGTGGGTTTCTTCTCCCCACACCACCAAAAAATAAATTACAATTAAAAAGACACTAGCTTTCTGTGCATAGAGCGGTGAGCATTGTCCTTTCACGAGCTTGCGGTCCCTCTAGCTAGGACAAGTCGGCAAGGATGAAAGATCCAGAGATTCGTGTTTTTCTGACCCCTTCCCTGATTCCTTCGATATGGCCCATGGCTATGTGACCTTTCAGATCCTCTCACTCTCTCCATGCTTCCCTCCACTGGCTCTCTCTCCCTCTCCCCCTCTCTCTCGGCACAAAACCAGTCTCAAACTCGAGACTTTTCCTTTTCTACAGTTCCCTCGCCAGGACTCTTTGTGGGGGTCTGGGTTTTTCTGTTTTGTTTTTGTTTGTTTGTTGTGGTTGTTGTCCAAACTTGAGACACATTTTCCTTTCTCTCTCTCTTACTGAGCCCCACAGTCTCTGGCGCTGGGCTTTCAGTGACCCTACAACATAACCCACACCATCCCACACTGTCCCCCTTCTTCCCTTGGCCGGTAATATAGGGGTTTCCCTTCTCGTTCTTTTTTATCTCTCTTACACTCACTCGGTGACCCCTGCTCCCCTCTGTCTTGCCGTCTGACCCCAGGTCTCTCAACCTCCTCCTCTCCATCTTCCCCAACCCAACACATCCCCGACTCAACTGGCAAACCGATGCTCTCGCCCGTCTCTCAGTCGCAAAAACTCAGGGGTCTGGTTCTTTCTTTTTCCCCGTGTGCCTGTCTGTCCTTTCACTGCATCTGTGTTCTGTATTTTCTACTCCCGTTTCGTGGATCTCGTGCTCCGTGTGCTGGCTTCGTCGCGTGGACCCATAGTGTTTCAGCTTTTCCTTCCCGTCTGGCCGTGTCTCGGAGGAACGAGCTAAATTCTCCTTCACGCAAATTCACTTCCCATCTCACCTTTTTCTCCATTAAGGCTACACCTGCACTATTCATCAAGTTAAACCTTTATAACTTATTTGTGCCGCCTCGTCTTTTTTTGTTGGTTTTTTTCCCTTATTTAGTTATTCGATAGCTCACATCGACAATATAAAATACGCTTCGCGAAGCAAAGTTAAAATTTCGTGACTTTATATGCAATTCATGTTATATTTGTCTTTTAACTCTGTCGATAATGCATGCGAGATAACAATGTCGTAAAGATGATTTTACTACTAACGTGAGCTTATGGTCATGTTTGATTGAAATGCATTGATTTGGATTTCATTTATTACGTTAAACACATAAAATCGGTATCTGTCTCGTGTTTAAGTTGTGCACTATGTAGTTTCCCCGGCCGTGTCCCTATTCTGTTTCTTTGGTAGGGCTGCTACAACTCAGCTTTCGGCTTTGCGCTCTCCCGTAACCGAGGTCTAGCTGATCCGCTCATGTCATGAAGGAGACCCGCGGCTCCGTCTTTATAACCAACACACTCACAAAACACTCACACACACACATGCCGATCGATTTGTATGTGACTCCGTCTGGGAATCAGCAAAAATCGACGTTAACAAACGCTTGGAAAAGCAAGCGGGAATGAAAAATAAAAAGAAAAGATGGTCAAAGTGACACGAGCGAAAAAGTAGAGAGGAACTGAAATGTAAAGCAGGGCGGAGAGAATTCAACACTAAAGGGACTGGAAAAGTACAGATGTGGTCAAATAAAAGGATATCCAACACAGGATATGTTGATGAAAACACAGGAAAATGAAAATAGAAGATGAGCAGGCATATCTGCATAGAAATGGAAACGTAGTCGACGCTTCCCTTTCACCGGACGTAGACGGACCCACGGGCTGGACTAACGTGCTCCTTTCCAGGCTACGATCAGTTGCAGCTCCCGCTACCCTCCCACTACGCCACGGAACGCTTTCACATTGCTACTCTCTTTAAAACGCCTTATTTGACAATATTAAGTCTTTTTTGACTATTGTGAATACATCGAAATGCAGAAATGTGTTTTAAATCCATGGTTTGTGGTCAACTGTTTGGAAAAGGAATCGCTGTCTTGCCCCTTTCTTTTCTTCCATTCGTGAGAAGAACGAGGACGAACCCAGATGTAAACACAGGTAACGATACAAATAAAACCCAAGAAATAAAACAACTTGCATGAAAATAACTTGCGATCGCTTGCTCTTTCTCGTAGTTAAAGAATGGTCTACCTAGGGATGGTAGTGTAAAATCACGTAAACCTTCGGGTAGTCTGTTATTGAAACTAAAAAGAAACGTAGCCTATCGTAAAGATAGAAAGAGAGAGCGGAGAGAGAAACCAAAGTTGAAACTTACAATTTTTTGTTGCCGCTTTGAGATCCTCGCTTTTTAATCCAGTATTGAGACGGTTTGGCTAAAGATCCCATCAAGGCAGTCCGTTTTGGTCAGTTTGCGTTTAGGATGGTAAAAGAAAGATCATTGTTGTTGCGGAGAGTAAAAAAACGAAGTATTAGTTGTAAAGGCAATATAAAAATAATTTGGATGCAAAGCAGGCGATGAATCTTGTGTTAGAGGGAGAGAGGAAGAGGCGAAAGTGAGATCTGATGATTGAAAAGAAAAAAACTCTTTGGATCTTTATTCCTGCTAATTAGTTTCCTGCAAAAAATGGCTGTGATTAATTCAGTGCGCATGTGCTTCATTACACAGGCACGACGGGAAGGGCTAATTAGCCACCTTCTGGATCAATAAGATTCAGCAAAAGAGAGAGGTAGGGAGAGAGAGGGAGGGAGGGAGAAAGAGGAGGAGGGAGGGATGGATAGATAGATAGATGAAGGAAGAAAAAGGAAAGTAATGATCAGGAATTGAAAATATGGAATTAACTACAGCGGGAAGTAAGAGTTTGATTAGAAAGAAAACAGCGAAAGTCCGTAGAACGGAAGCGCCGCAGCGCCGCAGCGCCGGTGTTTTATTTTTTCCTCTCTATAATTTTGTCGGTTCTTTTTAGTTATATTTGTAGATATAGATGCATACGTACGTTTATCACAATGTTGATATTTATGTAATGAAATAACGCAGTGTGTTTAATCGCTCGTTCGGTCTCTAAGAAACTTTGGTCCGCGAGACCATGCGTGCTCTTAGGGTTACTACACAAGTTCGCCATACTTCGAGCTACTTCTGATATAATAAACTAAGGTTATGCCAGTATTTATGCATCGATATTTTGCCATTTTACAATAGTTTTTTTTCGAAACAAGCACGCGTCGGTATAACAGTATAATACGGAAACAGAACCGCTTGCTACAGTCTACCTCCGCCAAATGTGTTTTAACATCAATAACTGGCGAGGTTTGGTCTATATGCACTTTTATCGTGGACAAGTAAATACACTACAAAAACATTACAGGCTGTATCGGCACTTTATGAAAAGTAAGGTGAACTTAATAGTATTTGAGCAAAATACCTTGTAAACATATAGAACATAAACCCTTTTGTAGTTTTTGGACATTGAAACAAGAACGGTGAAAGATTTAACTTCTGCATTGCCTCTTCACCCAGGGAGATTTAAAGAACACACAAGTCGTGACATCCGTGAAGTTTGTTGACATTTTCTGTATTTTCCACATGAACGTTTAAAATAAACAATGCACGTGCAAGATCGCGCGCTTTTTCGAGTTTTAAATAATTTTTCTTATACCTGAATTGCAACTATACTTGTAGTTCATCTGTGGAATGAACGATAACCGCACGCTGCACGTCACTTATAAGGGCTACTAGCACATCCCTAACAGTAATTAGTGTATATATCATTTTCACATATTATAAGAGAAATGTGACATTTTCTTCGTGCAGTCACACTTTTGCATCTAAATGCTTCGGTGTGCTCATGTATGTGTACATAATGAGAAGAGATTGAGGTAGAGTTATTACAACCGAACAAAAGCAAAAGCGTACAAAAAAAAACAAATAACCGAAAAGCAACTGCTGTTTTGTTTTTTACCATTTGAAGGAAAAAGTACGATTCTAGCGAACGATTCTAGCCTATGTCAGACAATACCAGAAGTCTTTACTCCCCTTCACACTTCAAAAAGTGGATGGCGATTAGACACGGTTTTTTTTCAGAAAATGACTGGGAGAAGTCTTAGGTGAATGTAAACAAAGGTTTTTTGAAAAAAGGTGATTTTTAAGAATGTCACAATGTATGCAAAACACGGACACTTGCATGCTCCGTCACGCAAGCGCGAGTAAGCGCGCGCGCACCCACGCGCGCGCACACACACACACACACACACACACACACAGATAGTAAGCTAGTGAAAGAGGCAAAAGGAAGAACAGGATACCTTCTGAAATTAAAAGTTCTAAACGTTTTTTTGTTTCTTCCACAGTTGCATTATTTTATGAGGCTATATTTTCTCTCTAAAACCTCGTAGCTGTATTCTAAATCATAGTGCTCGTCTGCATGGTATTTTATAGGCCAAGTACGTTTTTAAAGGCCTTTACAGTATCTTTAGCGTGATGTATATTTGGGTGTATGCTAGCCTACACGTGAACAGGTCTGAAATCCTGTTTACTTGATTACAAGTAAGATAAGAGTTATAATACGATCAAATAGAGATGATGATGAGAAAATTCCACGTTTCTTACTAGCCACTTTTTTAAATAATTTCCGATAACCAGTAAAGTAACTTTCAAACGCCTGTTTTCAAAGAGGTGACATTTGATCAATAGTAACAACTGTAGTATAGATCGCTGGGCTTCACCACAGGTTCGCCTTACCCGCTTTACTCCAAAACATTTCGCCTTCACTTCATGGTCACTTTAAACGCCTGCTCGCTAAATCCAAAGCGTGTATTCTCGGACTCGACCCTTGAGCCTAGCTCGCCGCCCTTTGTCATGATAATTCTATTGTTGATTCTCTTTAAAGAAATGCGCCGTTCGTCTCCTTCAATATGCACACTTTCACTGTTCGCAGCTCCAAGGGCCCTAATCCCCACCAAACACAGCTAACCGCCATGCTTTCGTTGATTGCGTAATATTTATTGGAAAACTATCAGAAATTTATATTTGCTTATTTTGTTCTATAACCACGAGAAAACGTGCTACCAAAATGCTGTTCTGCGTGACACGTGTGATTAAATGTTTGACAGCATTGTTCTTCCACTGTGACTGCAGATAAAATTCATGTTATTTAATTTATTTATGCATTTTATTAGCGAACATTAAAAATAAAAATGAATCAATATGTTTTTTTTATCTCAGTGTCCACAATAAATAAAGCTGAATGTTATATTAATAAGGGATGTATCCCAGCAACAGAGACAGCAGTGATTTCAGCTATAAACAAAGACATTAATCCCAACCTTTATGAAAACCAAAATAATATTTTCAAAGCAATAAGGCATGTCAGTAAAATCTTTCATGGTGTATTTACGCCATAGAATATTTATGCAGAAGAGGCTGTTTTCATTTGTATCTCGCCACGTCATGAAGCGGGCAGCTTAGGGACAACAGTCACAGTCAGAAGCCTCGTATTGGGAGTTTATGCTCGCGCTGATACGTCAGATCACAAAGAAACGCATCTACATATGAAACACCCTACATTATGGACTTTCAGAGATGCACGTGCTGAACTATTACCACAAAAAAGGTCTCGAGACATAATACAATGGCAATATTAAGCGCCCTGGCCCCAAAGAGTAGCCTGGTGTGTGTAGCCAGTAGTTGGTGTGTGTGTGTGTGTGTGTGTGTCTGTGTGTGTGTGTGTGTCTTTGTGTGTGCGCGCGAACTTATGTATAGGATGTATATATTTTATTTTTATTGTTTACACCAACATGCATATATATATATATATATATGCATGAAGTTTATATCTACACAAAATAATAGACTTTACATAAATTAGCATCAGACATCTGTCATTTGCAAGGACAACGAGGGCTATTAGATGGCAACTCGTATGCAAAACCTTAACGATCCACCCTGTCGCGTGATAAAACCATAAAGTGACGGCACATTTGAGACACACAGAGATGCCCGTATTCTGCACAGGGAGAGGCAGACAGAGGGGATCTCCAGGATTTGTGATGTGCCTGCTCTCTTGGGAAGGAGGGATTGTAAAAATGAATGGATAGAAAATAGAGTGAGAGAGGAGTTGGAGGGGCAGACAGATAATAAAGAGAGACCGGTGTGGAGCTTTAGAAACAGAATCGGAGCTTGTCAATCGCTTTGTAGCCCTCTGTGCTATACGCGGTCAACTTTTCAACGCACGAGGTGCGGAGTTATTCAACGCAGAGACTACAATGTCAGCTCGTGCGTTACGGTGGACACGCGATACGAATCATAGCAGGTTCTAGAAAACGTAGAGTTAGCAGAGACATCTCGGTAAGCTGAGATGCTATCGAAACGAGTTCCAGACTACGACTATAAATGAACTTCCCACGCGAGTTTGCGTCTCGTGCACTGCCCCAAATACAACTGAGTATCGCACCTCGGAGGCAATAAATGTGCGTGACCCACCCGTTTGGGTTAGTTTGGCAAAACATGGTCACCGCCAACAGCCTCGAGCCCATCATAGAACCATGGAGCCGCATACGCTAAACCATGAAATCTATAAACTTGGTGTGAATAAATAATAATAATAATAATAATAATAATAATAATAATAATAATAATAATAATAATAATTTAATGTAATTGTAATTATAAAACCGACTTTTGGTCATCACAATTATTTCCTTAAATTGAATATAAAATATGTAGGCCAAACTATTTAACAAAATGACTTTTTTCAGCATTTCATGCAACTGTGAATGTGAATGTGTGTGTGTATGTGTGTGTGTGTGTGAGTGTGTGTGAGTGTGTGTGTGTGTGTGTGTGTGTTTTGGGTAGTGGGGGTGGGGGGGATTGAATATGTGTATTTGTGTGCGTGACTTTTTAACCTCATGCACTGCGCGTGCCATCCTTGAATAATAAAGCTCAAAAGTGAATGGTGAGGAAATGAGAACTGGCGAAGGCATTTACAGATAAAAGCCGCCGCCTGCAAAACTCTTATAACTTTATTAACAGATGATGAACATTTTAGTTCGAGGGATCGAAGGATTTGGGGCTTTAAGGCACTCCTTTAATAGTAGATGGCGCGCGAGTCCGCGTCGCATAGCAAAAACAACTCAGCATAGTATGTTTTCAAGATTTAAAATAGACCAACAGGCGAAATGTCCGGGTTTTACCTACATACAGGCAAAAGAGAGTCTATAGCACAAACGGTATCTTTCTAGATTACGTGTCTGATAAATGAGATTATATAGATTATAAATTAAAACGCCGAGGCAGACGAACTAGCCTCGCTTTGGCGGTGGAACTTCTACCAGAGCAATGCGAGGCAACAGTTGGATGGGGGAAATGCTGCGTGTACGCGCGGCGTATCCCTCAACTAAATCACAAACCGGCTCTGAATTACACTGGTTTGTCAGCCTGCAGACGACCATTGTCCGGCCGCGAGCCCCTGGTGGCTGGGGCAGGACGTGTTACCAGGTGCAATGGCAGCGCCCTCTTATGTTCATTCTGACCAAGAGGATGAACCAGCACGTGAACCTGCTCCGCCAGGGTTCCGCTGCCCCCGGTGCGCCCGCCATCTGCAGCGCTGTCTGGGTGCTCGCACACCCTCCAATGACACTACGCTGCAGGCGCATGTTAACTACATGTAAATGAGGGGATCATCGCCGCCGACCCGCCGGAGACAGAAGCCAAAATACTCATGACAACTTCATGAGACATAATGAGGTTTTACACGTGAATTCAAACACAACCACATGTGCTACATTCTCTATCTTGGAATTCTTTCCTTTTGATTCAACTCTTCTAAGATGCGCAGTTTTAGATCTTTAGACGTTTTTATCCTATAAAAATAAACAGCTATAATGACAATAAAAATGACAATTAATCATACACTTCAAATAACAGCACATTCAGAGCTGCACATCCAAATATATTTCCCCGGTATATTTTCCGCGCTCCAAAAGGAAGGAGAACGCCGTGCCAAGTATGCGATTGTGCAAACTTTCATGTCTACAGATTATGATGACGTTTCAATCTGCTGCAAAACTAGACCAAGTAAAATATAAAGCAAGAGCTCATCTTTGTGAAGTGACGGTAACGGTTTTGAAGCGGCAAATAAGGACGTGATCATTATTTTCTAATGCGCATTTTTTTATTCTTTATAAAAGAAAAAAAGATGAGAAAAAAGTCGAAATCGGACTTCGGATTTTCATACCCTTTAACCTTTCAGTATGTCGCTTCTCTTTTTATTTAGGTTTTATTCAAGCTGCGGAAATTTTATTTGTTTGGTTTAAAAAAACAACCATTTGCTCGCACTGTGTCTTTAATGGTAGGGTTTTTGATGTGCTCTTGCAAGGTATTTATTAACCCACGTTGTAATGCGATCTGTCATAGAAACGTGTTTTCTAAACAGTCGTGCTCTATAAATATTTAATCTGCACATTTTCTACACCTTGATTTGTTATATAAAGTGTTGTCAAATAAATTCAATTTTAGTTATTTGTTTACATAAAGTGTGAATAGGAAAAGATGGCGTTTTTACAGTTGAGAGGTTTTGATGGGTGGAAATATTGCAACCCCACAAGTCCATAACAAGGGCAGGGCTGTTCATAACATCGAATGTCGCATTAACTAATTATTTAAATGTTTTGCTCCTCTGCTAAACTGCGGGAGCTAGAATGAAAGTTCATGACTAACACCAAGGACATTTCATATTTCTACCAGATGCGTGATAACATGTAATAACAAAATGCATCACGGAGCTCGTCCACTGTGACCTGGCTTCACTCAGCGGTGCTGTTCTCTGATTATTTTACTGCCACCTCGAATTTCTTTGAACAAATAAAATGCACGTAGCATGATGGCCGAATCCTTTAAAGAACTTCGAATGGAATAATAAATAAATGTTTAACTTGCTAATTAACTTAATTAATTACGGTGAATATTTTTTTTTCATAAACATTTTCTGACTCCTGTTATGTCGACCTTGTTAATTCATAATAAAATATAACAAATGCTTAGGATTCAAGCGATCACAATTAATGGATCAGTAATTAAAGTTCGACTTTCTTTGGTGCGATGTTCTGCTTTCGGCCTATCCAAACTACACCGTCATTACGCATACACTTTATACGTCAATTAATTATGCAAAAATGTTTATGTACACGTAATTAGAGACACAACAAAACCTAAAAGCACAACACATTTGTAATTTAAACTAGTTGTCTTTTTTCTTAGAAAATATTTCATTGGAAACAGTTACACCGCCAGGTAGAAGACAAGATACCAGCGATTAGTCAACCACAGAGACCTCAACAACAGTGCATCAGCAAAAATCGATTTTGGAAATGTATACGGCTCAAATGAACAGTCAGGAAAGTTTGCTAATAAAATGATCTTGGTATTATTTTGAATCATTTAAGACCCACTTCAGTCGCCCTTCAGTCCAATCTAAAAATGTATTTACATTAATTCGATAAGAAGTGGTTTGTCGCATTGTCTCGAATATTGTCATCGGATAATTTCAAAACTACTATCAAAATGAAACTATGAAAATATCAAAATGAAAGACCAGACGTTTGTCGTTTCATAGGCTCGTATTATGTGCTTACAATGTCTCTGTTGCAACATGTCTTCATTCTAAGTTCTCACTCTCTGTCTCTCTCTCTCTATCCCTCTCTCTCTCTCTCTCTCTCTCTTTCTGTGTGTGTGAGAGAGAGACTGTGTGTGTGTTTATGTGTGTGTGTGTGTGTGTGTGTGTGTGTACGCGCGTCTGTTTCTGTATCTGTGTGCGTGACCTTAAGGCAGTGTACACGTGAGCCTGTAGTTCTGTGGATTATTGTCATTCCATTCAGGTATTTTAAATTGGCTAGTATTGGTATAACTGCTTTATGAATGAAAAAAAAGAATATTCTATATAACTATAAACCCAAAAGCTAATATCAACATGGATCAGAATGCCACACTAAACAAATAAAATGGATCCCATTCAGCGTCTGCGTGGTAAACCTTCTCTCCACGGTCGAGCAGAAATCGGAGAGAAACAGCCTGAAGCAGCCCTTAGTCTAGAACGCGCTGCATCTGTCGGCTGCGAGCCAGTTCGTTCTTATCACTGGGTGTCTGCGACGTCCAGTTCATCTTTCTTCAGGTAAGATAATAATACAAACGGAAATAAAACAACTTGTCTGAATAGAATTTACAGCGACACAACCGGCACTGAGCGCTGTAAAGATATTTAAGAAAAGAAAAAAATATTATTACGAATAATAATGATGAAATGAACAGCAATATGAATTTAACAGAAATAATATTAATAAAATATAATAAATAGTAGTAGTAGTAGTGTTAATATTATTAATACTAATAATATTCATTCTAAATTACTTATACTCTATTATTTATTTATTTATTTATTTATTTGCTTGTCTTGCATATTCATACAGGTATCAACACCATTTAGCCATATTATAAAATATAAATCGTCTATCAAAAGCACACACCTCAAATATAATAACAGGAAGGAGAGTAAATAATTCTCATAAGAAGTGTACTTTTACGAAAACACACCACAATAAACTCGTCATGGTTCTCTTATTACATTGTGCCATATCAACGTAGGTAGGCTTCTGATGATTAGTTCCGGTTACGCACCGAATACGCCGCAGCGCATAAATCTCAGTTCCACCAGAAGGTACGGAATAAAGGACAAATATAGGAGACCGATGTCATAGGCTAGCCGGCGTGGCCACACCGGTACCACATGGCTATGGCGCGCTAGAGGCACGCTGGACACCAGACGATCCCCGCGGGGAGGAACGAGCTCCCCAAACCCTGCATACCGCTCCACCCCAGAAGTGCTCACCACTACCAAATAAGGTCAGAGAAAACACATACAAAATATGATTTGAACCGTCTGCCCATCCAAAAGCCGGTCTGAAACAGACACAAAACACACTGAATCGTTTTGGTTTTTGTTTGCTCCACGCGCCCAGCATATTCTTAAGCGCACGGGTTGCGATTTTCTTGGAGATTTCGCCGCAGAAACCATCCCATCACGCGGGATAAAATATGACAGGTGAAAGCAGCCACAGAAGGGCACGCGAGATCTAGGGCTACCGCTAAGGGTCACGTGCAGATCCTCCAGCAGCCCGCCTCTGGATGCACTTCTATCAGCTGACATATATGGCAGGATTATGTGCAAAGCTTTGCTCAGGAAATCATTTCATCTCAGAATAGAGACCTCGAATTTCCAGCTAAAAAATGCCGACATTTCCTGACCCAAAATGTCACCAATAATTACCATAACAGTAAAAACGATTAAAACCAGTTTCTAGACATATGGTTTTTTGTTGATAAGTATTTTTCCACGAGGAATCGTGAGAAATACCGCGCAGTTCGTACAAGTTGTATATAGTATTAAAATATCATTATGCATTTAATTCTTGTTAAAATCAGTAGGCCTATCAGTTACTGCGTATTTCACCAGTCACCCAGCAACCCGCGAGCCTTCCTCTTCTCCACGGCTCGCGCAAGATATAGAAATACGCACATATCATAAAAACCTTTATATTCTGCACAGTTTGTTGAAACTGTGAGAGAATACACACCACGGACTCGTGTCTAATCAAATGACTCATATTTCATAAGCGAATTAGGCCTCCATACGGACAAATCACACCAAAAATGGACTAAATGCGTCTATTTTAAGCTTAACTCTTAGAAAAGCGTCTCTTTAGTACATCAATGTTATTAGTACCGTATATAGTAAAAGCAAGTAACTGTATATAGTAAAAACATTATTAATGCTTATTTAATATGCCACAGGTTAAACGGGAAAACAGTCACTGCAAAATAGCTATTTTACAAAAGGAAAATTATGGCATTGCGAATTTAGTTCATTTAGTTGGATAATTACTAAACAAATTCTGTTATTATAAAACCTACAAAAATTAATTAGTACATATAGTAGTTTTATAGCCAATCCTTTAAGGCTATTTGCATACATTTGCATACATTTGACTTTTCCCATTATATCCATTACATTTTAAGATATTACTAGAAACATAAAATGATGCTATAGTTATGTAGAGTTAGGAACAACACCTAGGCACATTCTTAAGGGGATAATAATGTCAAGAACTGGATATACTGTTTTGATGTTGTAGTGAAAATACAAAAATAAATTCAGTTCAATGCTCAGTAACCTCAAAGGAACAAAAAAGAAAAAAAGTTTTATTTTCATTATTCCTCTTACCCTTTTCCAGCTAAACGTGAGTAATTAGTAACTGTGTGCACTAGATCACAATCCACTCAGTGCATGAAGGAGGAGGCTCAGAGTGTAAAGTGCCATGCCCAGCTCCAGCCAGGGTACTGCCCAGATGCCCAGTTGCCCTGCATTCCCTGTGTGTGGCGGTGAGCCGCCAAGCACCACGTCTTCCCTGCAGCCCGGCAGGTGCAGCCAGTGGTGCGCCTGGTCTGGCCCGCCCCGTAATTGCTGGAGACGGCAGAGGCTGGAGCAGAGTTATGGGCTGCTTAAGCCTGCCTCTGAACCCCTGACCCCTGGGGGCCTCTGCGGCAGGGTGGCGGGGCGCAGGCGTCCCAACCTGCAGAGTGCGGCCCCTGGCCCCGCAGGGGCCCGCACAGGCCGAGACCAGACGGGCTGTGGGACCAACACCTATAAAAGCCATTAGAGAGCCCATTCCACAGCTAGGTGTGAGCTCGTCAGAGCAATTAACAGGATAAGTGTTTACCATGGCACTATGTTAACTCTGCAGGAGACCGTGAGTGAAACAGAAAAACACGGAGGGTGTGTGTAGACCAGCCCCCCCCCCACCCACCCATATACCTTCAGAATCTCACACACTCCCACACGCACACACACACAAACCCG
>JAOXYF010000001.1:1744253-1755972 GCA_028565775.1 Sternarchorhynchus goeldii | reverse complement strand
GTGGGGCAGAGGGGTGGAAGGGAGGGTCTAGAGGGGCTCCGGTACCATAAGGGCTGCAGCAGAGAGCAGAATAAACACTCTGTCGCATCCCTCTTTGTCAGCTCTTGGCCGTGCTTTCGCCTGTGCTCGCGATGTCCAACCGTGAGACGGAGCACCACACAGGCAGCCTGTGATTTCAGGAACACTCCCACCGGAGCTTCATCTATTTGGCAACATTCTTACGATTATTTTTACCTCTGTGGTTTGAACAGAGTTAAAGATGGTGTTTAATTGTTCCCAAGAGCTCTTATTAGGTTGCTGATGAAGGACTCTGGGGAGATGCGCTTGAAACAAGCTACAAAAACAAGCGGCCCAGGCAGGCTGGCAAACAGACAGCGGGGTTCAGCAACAGGGGAGAGCAGAGGAGGGCCTTCCTGCCGACGAGGCCGAGGTCCGTCACCAGCACAGGGTGCAACCACACGGCAGACATGCATGAGCACACACCACGGTGAAGACCCAGCATTCACACCAGCACACTCTCCCCATCATTCACACCAGCACACTCTCCCCAGCATTCACACCAGCACACTCTCCCCATCCAACCCTAGTGTTTGATTTATTTAATATTGTAATAGTTCTATACAGGAAAAGAATGCAAATGTAAGCCATGTTCCTGAGCATGAAGGTACAAATCATTATAAATAATAATAATAATAATAATAATAATAATAATAATAATAATAATAACAACTTTCTTCTTTTTCTTGTCATTATTATTATTATTATTATTATTATTATTATTATTATTATTATTGTTGTTATTATAATAATAATAATAACAATAATAATAACAATAATAATAATAATAATAATAATAACTTTCTTCTTTTTCTTGTCATCATTATTATTATTATTATTATTATTATTATTATTATAATAATAATAACAATAATAATAACAATAATAATAATAATAATAATAATAATAATAATAATGAATGGGTGCGTTTGCTTTTTACAATGCTCAAAAAAAAAAATCAAAAGGAATGAAATCATAACATGTTTTTGTAAAAAAAAAAAAGATCAGTACAATATCTGTCAATATCAGCAATCTGAAGCTTGTGCAGAGGCAGCTGGCAGCTGACTGGAGCTATGGCAGTGAGTCAGTCCAATGTGATGGCGCTCTCCTCCTGCACCCCACCCTCGCCGTCCCCCGGGCCGGGTGGGGCTGCATCTGGGGTCGGGCGAGTCCCGGGAGAAGGGCTGCGCTCCGGATCAATAGGCCAGCCTGCCACACGGCAGGAGGCCGAGGGCCATCCCTGACCCGAGCCATCGATCAGACAAGCCTTGCCTGCCAATAGCAATGTGCAGGATGTGACACAGTGGCTGAGAGCACACAGCACGCAGACGGACGGGAGGAGGACGCTGATCGCCGGTAGCAACCCCAAAGCACACTGCAGATAAAAGTCGATTCCACTTAAACAAATCACTGACAACTTAATAGTTAGCAGGTGGAGGAATGCTCACGGGGTCTCAGGTGGTGGTGGCAGGTGGAATGGCTGAGGCAAGTCTGGAGGTGGGGGTGGGGCTTCTTCAGACGTCTGCTGCCCTACCTGGGAACGACTACACAAGAGCAAAGTGCCCGGCCCTCGGCTCCACCCTGGGCCAGGTGCTGAGGAACATGGGGGGGGGGGGCAAACGGGGCACCGCCACGCTTTTCACGCGCTACGTGCAGCTCCTTCCGTACTACGTCGTCGAGGACAAAGACTGTGGAAGGCTTCCTGAGTTTTGTGTCTTTCTGTAAGTATGTGAGGAGCGGTTAATGCCCGCGAGGGCTTTTTAGGCATTGTTCATTGACTCTTACACCCATTTTTATTAGACCCAAGTGAATATTAAGTTGTTACACTTTCAACCTTTCACCACCACACACCATTTTATGCTAGTCCATTTGCACGTGTGGGTGTGCGGATGGTCTCCCTGCCCGATTCATCTTCCCAGCAGTCATTAGTAGGTCCATATCAGAGTCGCTTCCATACCATTTTACTGCGTTCCTGCCCATTCAGCGCCATTCTGCAGCCAATGGGCCGGCCATCCTCCACCCTCCTCCTGTTCCTGGCACCATATCTCTCCCTTGTAATTGCTGAGTGACAGAAAGGCGATACTGACCAGTTCATTATGATACAGGCCTACTGACAGCTCGGCACTCCCTCCGCCCCTCTTTACACCTCGCCGGCCGCTCAGGACCTTGCCACCCAGGTCAGTGAAGGTCATTCACCCGGAATTCATCAGTCTGCAGTTGACCATGGTCCTTCCTGGTCATTGCGTGGAGGGGTCAGTGACCTTGGTGAGCTGCTTACAACAGGTATTGATCTGCGGTCGTCTGCCTTGGTTAAGGCTGGGCTAATCTCCCAGCAGCACCACGCAGGACAGGGTGACCTGGCAGTGATAGAGCTGGAGGTGCTAGGAGAGTTGTGGTCATTGAGCGGTAGAGCAAGAGAGAGGCAGCACAGAGAATGCAGATATACAGCACAGAGGCAGCAGAGAAGTTGTTGAGATACAGCAGAGATACAGCAGAGAGACGATAGAGAGACAGCAGAGAGACGGAATGAGTCTGAGTGAGACAGTAAAGTACAGCATCTCTGAGCAGAGAGCTGACTGGTTCACAGTGGTTACATTAGAAAAGGCACAGAGACAGCAGAGAGACAGCAGAGAGACAGAATGAGCAAGTGCAACAGCGTAGCATCTCCAGGCATGTGGTTTTAACTGGTGTTAACTGGTGTTAACTGGTGTTAACTGACACCACATTATGGAGCTCTCTGACATACAATACGTTCTTGAATATGAAAGCAAACAACCTTGATTCAAAAGCACACTGAAGAGTTGGGCAACAAGATGTTGCACAGCACATCCGACAACCCTGGAGACCAAAAACCACCAGGCGTTGATGACAAGCCTCCAAGAGGCGGGAATCTTAGGGAGTCGACTCAACTGACTCAAATTCACACGGAATATGCATTCCAACATTATTCCAATCTAAAAGTTTCCAAGTTTAGTTTTTATCAAAGACAATTATGTTATCCTAAGCCCTCACAAGCTCACCCTGTGAACCCAGTCAAGATAAGGAGGGGTGCTGATCAATACTGGTACAAATCAGTGTTAGTTAGTCCCGAGGTCCCACAGGGTTAATCCATCTGCACAATCAACTAGCTGTCACTCTGTGTCATCTCAGTATGGCTCAGAACATTTGACAGGGTGGAGCACTTTTAAGACAGAGTTTGTTTCTGTGTATGTGTGTGTGTGTGTGTGTGTGTGTGTGTGTGTCAGAGAGTGAGAGAGTTGCTTGTGTTAGCGCTCGTCTCTGCGTCGTGAAGCACAGATACACGGCAGATCCCTGCACTTCTCACATTAAATGATCATGAAGGCCACAGAACCACAAAGCAGTCGAAGAGCAGAAGAAGCAGAAGAACTGCACCTTCAAGCCCCCACCCACCCCCACCCACCATTCCCCCTTCCCTTTTATTATACTTTGCTCCTTTTAATCAAAAAAAAAAGTGATGTGCAAAGCCAACCCGGTTTTTAAAAAATCTCAAATAAACAGCAATGATTGTGTCTTTAAATTATAAATGATGCCCCACAGCTCCATACAGACACGCATGTGAGGGGGAATAACTGAAGACAACAATGTCCTATAAGAGACTCACTTTAGCAGTGCTGATTCAGAGAACCTTCTGACTTCAAACGCTCTATCATAAAGTATGGATAATCCTTTAAAGAAAAGCGTGCGTCTGTTTACAATTTCCTTCTAATTAAGGCTACAGAATGGATGTTACCTTTGTTCAAATTGATCTGTTGGTTAGAGTTTGAGAGCAAACTGTACCCAGTGGCAAATTAGCAGGTAAACAATACAAAATGAAGCAAACACTAACATGCTAATGTGATCTACCGTCCTGGAATAAAAATTGCAGGATCTGTCTACGTTTGACGCACTTTCAGAAGAAGCGGAAACAGGGTTTCAAAAGAATAAATTAAACAGGTTTGGTTTTATACAATAACCTGTACGACCTGTAGTAGCACATAAAACTGGGTGGAGATTACTGTAAGGGGACCCCACACAGCTGACTCCAGAGCAGTCTGCAGTTAGTGTTGCGAGAGATGGTGAGAGGGGCACAGAGAGAGAGAGAGAAAACAGGAGAAGATGTAGACACCACTTTTGCTTTCTTGTTTGTCGACTTAAACCCGGTTATGGAACAAATCATTCACAGGAACTGACATGAGAACGGCCTGAAAATAAGCCCCCAGGGGCAAAGGGGAGGAAGGAGGTTTGGGGGTGGTACAATTAAGTTTGGACATGTCTGTCACAATGCCCAGCATCACACAATCACTCACTGGATATCAATGCCACTCACTGGATATCAATGCCACTCACTGGATATCAATGCCACTCACTGGATCTCAATGCCACTCACTGGATATCAATGCCACTCACTGGATCTCAATGCTACTCACTGGATCTCAACACCAGTTTAAAGAGGCTTCTTGTACAACAATCTTGCTCACAGACACCAGCAAGACAGGAGGAGTCAGGAAACTGTTAAACACTGAGAAAATCCCTAAGCTTGTTGCCGATATTAAAACTCTTCCACCATACAGTACAGCGCATGGAATAAGCCAGTCTTGCGTACAGGCAAATTTATATTGTTGGTAACTCTAATAATGTTGAGACTTAGGGATGAAAATGAGAGGGCTTGGGTTGTGTGACTCACGTGGTTAAACTCAGACTTTAACCCTCACACACCAACAATACCTCTTGATTGAGCTCAAGGGATCATGAAAGCTTAAGGCAAAGCAGGAAGTACAAGATTATTTCTTGAGGGTCACAGAACAAAGGTCCACATCTGCATGAACCAGAAGGGAGGATTAAAGTAAGCAGGCCTTTTAATATTTTGTGCTCCATGTGTAACACACAGATGTAAGTAGCCTGGATCATGAAAGACTTGAGCACCTCTGGGTCTGTCCTGAGGAACAGGCACAACCCCCTGTGTGTGTGTGTGTGTGTGTGTGTGTGTGTGTGTGTATTCCTGAATATTTTAAACCACACCTGTTGGAGGTGTTTCACCACATGGGAAAGCACAACACCATTTTTCCTTGCAAGACCATCTGTGGCCAAGCAGTTCACCCTTGGCCCCGCCCTCCTCTCGCATCATGGCAAAAACGTGTGATGTCGTTCGTCATTCTGTGTATCTGGGCGGGGCTGCACAGGGGGCCGCCTCCCTGCCATGACACTGCCTTTGAGATGGCTAATGGGGTATGGTACCAACAAACCTCAGGCCAGACCCAGCCAGTTACCCCCGCCACCATTCCACCCCCTGTCAAACAGCCCCCTAGGGGCCACCCAGGGGCCACCAGGCAGGCCCAGTAGCCACATGGCACAGGCTGGTCCCAGCAAGTCCAATGACTTCATATACATTAGATTTATCTCTCAGCTGTGGAATGGTTGCATACAGCCATTATACTGGTAACCAGCAACTGCAGAATCTGCTTTGAAGTGCAGAGGCAATGTACAGCCCTTTAAATTACAGCAGTAAAATCGAGGGGGTTATTTTAATAACGTCTATTATTTCTTATTGGAAATATTCAAATCCTCAAATAAAACCCAGAGCTTAGTGCAGGGAGCCTATGAAAAAACAACATGGAGCCCTTCAACTAGGCTGCTTTAAAAAGAAATCATTACAAAGATTAATAGCAAAAACTGTGCCGGAAAGAAGAAAAAAACAAGGTTGAGTGGCCTGTTGGAACATGTTGATAAAAAATAGCAAAAAATAAAAAAAATTGCTTCATTTTGCTTTGTCTTTATTTGCTCTTGGCCGGAATTAATATTTTGGTGGGTTTGAATGTTAATCTGGCATCAAGGCTGGGATTAGAGTACTGTTGTCCCCCAAGAACAGAGGCCCCATGCAGAGCTGACACATACACACATTGCATCTACAGACACTGGCCCCTCCTCTACCCCCACATCTACAGACACTGGCCCCTCCTCTACCCCCACATCTACAGACACTGGCCCCTCCTCTACCCCAGCATCTACAGACACTGGCCCCTCCTCTACCCCCACATCTACAGACAGGCAGAGCCCTTCCCCACCCCCCCTCTCTGTCTCTCTCTCTCTCTCCCTCCCGACTTGTAGAAAAGGAGGAGGCAGACAACTTTCCATGGTCGATTTCCACGCCAATTTCGCCCTTACACCACGTCTCTTCCCTGAGATGATGCAGTGAATTTGAGTTTGTGAGTTTATCACAGACTGCAGTGGGGTTATTCTCCAGCCATTCTGCTCCGGGCGAGAGGGGGAACTGAACCACACGAGTGCCGTTGCAAGCAGACGGCCAGACACGAAAGTGGAGTTACAAAAACGCGGTGCGCCGCTGGCTCTGCCCCTCGTGTTCCCGTCGTCTACAAACAGTCAGGGAGAGCCGTCCCCCACCGTCCTGAACTTCACATGCTAGTACCCCCCCCAAATCAGGGCGTTTAGAGAAACACAAAATGTGTTCACTCCACTCATACAAGTAAACAGGCATAAATACACATATAAACACAAACAAAACATCACATTCTGTCAGACATAGCAAAGCCCTGGCAACTAGGGGGGCAACTTGAAGGGCAACTTGAAGGGCAACTGTATTCCTCTTCTTTTTCTCCCCTGTGTTTTACATGCTCTTAATAATCACCTGGATGAGAGTCTGCACTACTGTTTTTTTGCAATTGCTCAGACACAGAAACTAGTACTTGTGATAGAATTATTGAAATTGCAAACACAAGCAGCCTAAGTACTGACCTGCTGTACTAAACCACAGGCACATTCTCTGCTTAGTCACAAAAAATCAGTCACAACATTCAAAACCGAAACCCTTGATTCTTTTGGAAAACCCTGCCAGGCAAATGCCAGAGCCATCCACCAGTGACCCAAATCCAGGCATCATGCCACTCTTGGTCCCGATGACACCACCCACATCATCACCTTCCACAACACACTACACAACATACTCATTCCCCATCTCCAGGGAGACGGACCAGAACAGTCCAGGTTTGTGGTCGTCAGGGACAACATAAGTTTCCATCAAGACGCTCTGGTAACTAGTAACTAGTTCACTGATTTCTGGTTCTTCATCTGACACCATTCTCTCCATTGCTCAGTCTGAGTGAAGAGCTCTTTTCAGCATGGTGGTTTCATAGTGGTGACGAGGTGGTGGAAGGTCTCCGATCACTGACCCCACCCGTTCATGCTCCTTCTCCAGGAGATGGAGGACTGTGGTGGCATTGATGGGAGAGTCAGGGGTGGATATGTCACTCCAGACAGGACCTCCTCCACTCTTTCGCCTTAGAGACCATCGCCTGTGATACCCAAGAGATGACAAGAGATTCTGTGACCAGAATCTAATAGCAGACAGGATGTGCCCTAATTTTTCAGTTAGTCCACAATAACAAGGCTATTTCTATTCTTTTATTACAGATTATACAACTGTTCATGGCAACAAAAAATAAATAAATAAATAAAAACAATGTGATAAAAATGATGTTTGTGTGTGTATATATAGGAAACTAAACAGGAAGTGATGTGGCTGTGACTGGACTAAGGAACAGGTGATGAGAGTGAAAGACAGAGAGAGAGAGAGAAAGAGAGAGAGAAGACAGAACACAAAAGCATATAGGGACGTTGTATCCTGTGATAGCTACAGATTTCCCAGATGTTATCTGTCACTCAGGAGAAGGCTCTGGTAGCCAGATGAGGGTCCAGAGATGTTCACCATACGTTCACACCAGAACAGGGTCAAGTGCACCAGAACATTTACTCTGTCTCTCTGTTTTTCTTTTCTTTAACTCTCTCTCTCCCTCTCTATGACTGCTCACTCACTCACTCCCTCTCTCTCTTGCTCTTTCACTCTCTCTCTATTACACACACCCACACACCCACACACACACACACACACACACACACACCAAGAGAAGGAAGAGTCACACATTTCTGATATCATTACACACTGTGCTCTGAACCTAGCTTGCTGTGTTATCCATTCCCGTTAGCGCAAAAGATACATCTTACGGCATTTTCGCTCTCACTGTATCTGTGTTTACACAAGGGGATACAAGAGAAACGCTGGGGTTTTCTGCACAAAAAACAAAGAACCCAATGTCGAGTCTGACATTCCTGAGTGCTGTCCTGAGGATGAAAGAGGGCGGGGTCAGCCAAGGCCACGTCCCCCAGCAGTAAATGTGAAGCTCTGTTGAAGGATGTGAGCGGTCCTGGGGAAGCCGTACAGCTTTTCTGGGTCTGATCGAGAAATTCGAGCCCTGCTTCAGTAGTAGTGGGCTGATGGAGAATTGATTAATCACATATTCTTCATCAATCCTCTTCATCATCACTAGGACATAACGTTTACAAACCCCCACATGTTACAGACACAATGTTAATGTTAGAGAACATCATCACCATTGGTATTATTTGCATACTAAATAAAGCAATAACTAAAGCAAAACCAGGGCAACGAATGTAAATAAACATTCAGTTGTGATGATCATTTAACAAGAACAGACATGAAAAAAGCAAATCTAACTGGACTAGACAACTGCACGGGTACTTTAACGACAGTTCATTAACTCCTTCATCACTATGACAACTACTTATAGACCCTTCGCTATGAAGATCAAAATGATCAGTTCATTTATTTATGGCCAACAATGACACCCAGCATCGAGCGGAAATAAATAAACACCAGCGAGATGAGGTGCCAGAAAGCACAATGCTCTTTAATTTGTGCAAAGCTACTTTCGGCTTGATTTTTTTCTTCCTCTCCAGAAACAAGCTTAGTGCAGTGCAGGGGGAGAGCTGGCTGTGAAGCAACGAATCATCTGCTGAAGCAACGAATCTGCTTCGTCTTTGTATCTTCACAATAAACGCATGTTCTGTTTCTCTCCGATAACTTGTGTTGTTTAAAGAGCATCCAGCCCTTCTGTCGTTTTGTTCGATGGCAGAACTTCATGCCCTGGGATTTACTAAACACAATTCATCAAAGAGGAGAGGCAGTGTTTTGCTTCTCCCCTCCCCCTCCGTTCTTTCTTAATCCCCCCCCTTTTTACCCCAGATGAGAGATTTGCTCTTCAGACTCATTAAGATTAGAGGCTCTGGAGTTATTTAAGAATGCAAAGTTCCTTCTGAGACCTCATGGACTTCACAGTGGTGGAAATCTCAAAGACATTCTCCATCCTCGGGTAACAGGGCCGCAGCGGCCGGCAAGCCGCGCAGGGTGTTGGTGATGGAATGACATGCGGTGAAACGGCTCCCTTAGCAAACGCTCGTTAGGACAGGCCGACCACTAGTCCGGCCGTCTTCCAGCGAGGGCTGGAACAGAGATGGTCATGACACCCACCAGGCTCCCGCTGGTCGGGGGAGTGGGGGGCAGAGTGCTGTTGTTTTGACTGGGTGAGCGTTAGAGTTTTGGCTGCGAGAGGCTGTTTTGTTTAGAAATGTGAGGTGCTTCAACAGAGCTGTAGTACTGGGCTTGGGAGACCGTAACCCGCTGACCTGAGAGGTAAGACTTGAATCTGTATGTCAGGGGTAAAGTCTTTAGGTGCAATAGACAAAGCTGAAGGGTACTGGCAGCTATAAAAAATGTCTTTAGACTAGGGAAAGGTCTTCTAGCCAAAAGCAGGGCTCCAGCAAAGGCCTGTGTGATAATCTCTCACCAAGGGAAGTGGCATTTTTCAGGGTCATTGAGGAAGTGTTTTTCCACCTGGTTATGCAGAAGTTTCTGACAGAACATGCATTGATTTGCCTAATAGGGTTAAATATCCTGGTTGGACTTCTTTCAGTTTTTTCCCCTTTTTTTTGAAAAAAAAAAGCACAAACTATTGGCCAAATGTAGCAACAGTCATTAAACTTTGGAAAGATGTGTTTTGGTTTGGGGAAACAGGCATCTTTGGCCTGAACAACAGCCGTCTTTTAGATGTGAAGGGTTAAGGTTTCAGCACAAGCGAGGAGGGGTGAAGTTAGATACAGTGTTTTGGCTGGCGGGGGGTGGGTGAGGGGCAGTAGCTGTTTGGCTGTGAGGAGCCAGGGGTTGTGGGAGCAGTAGTCTTTGGCCTTCACGCTGCAGAGGGATTCAGGTCCCAGTGCCGTTTGAACACGCAGGCCTGGGCTTCGGCACCTTTCCCAAACTTCCCGACTCCAAGTGTCGCAATCTGGTTCCATTTTGCAGCTGGCCTTGAGATTGTAACAGATCCCTGCTTCCTCCCTCTCAAACCACATATTTAATCCCTGCACTTATGTCAAACTTAATTACGGGACCTTGTACGAAGGAATAACAAGTGTGCCTTGTAGGGGGGGTGTAAGGGATGAAAGACAGAAAGGTAAAGCAGGGAGGAGAGACAAAGGACACTGAAAAGCACTGAAAACCTATCAGGACATGAAACACGGCAGTGGGGAAGAGGGACGTGGGTCTTCAGGCGCATTTTTCCCATAAGTAAGTGTAATAAATGTAGAACGACCCAGAGCGCGCCCAGTGCACCCCCAGAGCGACCCAGAGCGCCCCCAGAGCACCCCCAGAGCGACCCAGAGCACCCCCAGAGCGCCCCCAGAGCACCCTCAGAGCGACCCAGAGCGCCCCCAGAACTGCCAGAGCGGACGTCTAAAACCTGCCCTCCCCTCCACCTGAAATAAAAGCAAGTTGTGTTTTATACTTAAACCAAGAATGAAATACAGGGCTGGAAAAAAACACCCAGATGCCAACATCCGTTGTGAGGAGTTGCTTTCGCTCTCCCTAGTCATTTATAATCTTGTCATCAGCGTTTAGAAGCATGTAAGGGTGGGTTCACACATGTTGTGGTCTGAAAGCTCTTTAGAACACTGAGTATGGCTGCTGGTGACTTTAGGATGTTTACGACGTTGACTGCTACAAAATTATTTGTGGTTATGTGGCTTTTCTCTCTGACATGCCAAGAATCTTCACAACATTAAAATCATTGCCTAACAGTAAGATTCACTTTCCTGCTCATGAGCACGCGTGTGTATGCATGCGCGTGTGTGTAAGTACTTACTATTCAGAAATAGAAAAACAGTCAAAAGAAGTGTTTAGCTGTACTTCAAATATCAGAAATGCAAAGTCAACCTGTCTGGCGCGGACAGGGGGAAGGGGCTCTGAAGAACAAACTTTTGAAAGTCAAAATCAGTTTTCAGAAGGTACCAAAACAATGGCTTCACACGAGCTCAGCAAAGCTGATCCCTTGCGCTTTAAAAAGAACGTACGTCCACGAGATCAGCGTGCGGCATCAACAAACTAAAAGCTCCGCACTTAAACTCAAAAACGTAGCGCCGTGACCTGCTGCAGAGCGAGAAGGACGAGACGGAGGCCCTCCGCAGAGGCGCCTCGAAGGAGACGCCGAAGATCTCGTGGGGAGAGAAGGGAGAGGGAGAGGGAGAACGAGAGCTAGTCAGTTGTTCTGTCCTCCAGGCTGGCACAGCCTCCAACCTCTCCTCCACCCTCTGTGACCTGGCCAGAGTCTTCCCAGGGTGGTGCGGGAGCGGAGCCGGGGCGGAGAGCGAGGTTCCCATGGCACAGCCGATGGGATCAACACACCACCCCGAGGTATTTATAGCAGCAGAATGGTACAGGGAGCGAGAGAGAGAGAGAGAGAGAGGGAGAGAGAGAGAGAGAGAGAGAGAGAGAGAGAGAGAGAGAGAGAGAGAGAGAGAG
>JAOXYF010000001.1:1565538-1577084 GCA_028565775.1 Sternarchorhynchus goeldii | reverse complement strand
ATATATACTCTTTCCAAACCTGATGAAGCACTTCTGCCATGCACACACACACATACACACACATCTTATCATTAAGAGTGGTAGAGTAATATAACAGTGGGCAATATAACATAACTTACCCATTAATCAGACCTTTAAAATCCTTTACGAAGCAGCAATTTGTAGATAATTAATGCTACACACTAGCTTTCGTTGATGTTAATTTAAGGTTAATAGTGTGGATTGCATTCTTTAACTCCTATGGTGTTACATATAACAATGAAACCTCCTGGGAGAGGAGAAAGTTAGGCTAAAAAAGATTTACGACATCTCCCTTCACAACCTCACAGAGACCTGCACTATCCCAAACGCTCTTTAGATGGGGAAAAAAGGACAAAGGTGAAAATAGTCTGGAACCTGGTCTCTCGAACGTATTTCACTCTGCCTTAGAGAAATAAAGAGACAAGGCCCAGGACTGGAGCTTGAAAAAGAGGTGTTGTTAATTTACAACACATGGCAAAACCAGAGGGGTTCAAATGGATGGAGATTGGAGAGAGGGTGAGGAGAGAGAGAGAGAGAGAGAGAGAGAGGGTGAGGAGAGAGAGAGAGAGAGAGAGAGAGAGAGAGAGAGAGAGAGAGAATATGAGTCCCTGCTCTCAAATATTCCTTATCCTCCCCCCTAGAGTGGACTTCCCCTAACCTTTCCACTGCTCTGCAGCACTTCATACACTTCCAACATGACCTGGATCTAATGCTCTGTTTATTTCCCCCAGAAGAAGTGCAAGGGCCTCTTGGCTCACGCAACCTGTCTTCATCTGCACACAGGTGGAGAGGCAGTGAGAGATGGAGGGGAGGAGCAAGACATGGAGGGAGGAGCAAGACATAGAGAGGAGGAGCAAGAGTGAACATGTTTTAGATTTAATAAGTACTCCTTTGCATACAAAGGAGTACAATAGTGCAAAACTATGTCTCAGAACAGTTTTTAGTGTATGGATTTTTTAGCACACTGTGACAAAGTGAACATATATGGCTTCATGAAGGAAGGGCTATAAAATGTGAGTGGATGCTTTTTTTAAAAAAAGCAAGGTATCCGTCACATGACAGGCAGCAGTAATAAACTCTGTGAAGTGCTCCTCCCCCTGAACGCCTACAAAGCAACAGGTGACAGAAGAGGCAGATTCACAGAAGACACGTGCGTCTCACCTCCCGTCTCCCTGAAAAGAAACGGCTGATGGGCGGATGCCATGATTTGAGCTTTTTTCCACCCGTTATTGTCGGTGGAAGAAAAGATGAGGCGGAGCGTTTTCCAACACGCTGGGCCAAGTTAGCGCAGCGGCAAAGAGCGCAACACATGCACCAGTGATCGCCTCTGATTGTGCACCCCGATAAAAGTTCCCCCTGCACGTCCTGCTGAAACACAGGGGGAACCTTTGATGTGGAGACAACAGGGTGATGATTTCTCCAGCACTGTGGGTGTCTGAAAAGACAAACAGGTGCCAGGGTCTGTCTTCGTGACCCCCCTTTAGGATTTCTAAATAAAGCATCAAGAAGCTGAGAACCCCACAGACAGTCCCACAGTGCCCTGAGCAGGTATCGCAGGCCTGGACAGACAGAGGTGGGTGAGGCTGTTTCCTTTTGAAGCCCAGCGGTGTTGGGCACTGGCGTTAATGAGATGGAAGTGAAGGTGTTTTTTTTCCCCCGTCAAGCCCTGCCTCTCCAGTTCTTCCACCAGACACTCGTGCAACCCGAGAAAGGTGCTCGGTCTAATCTGACTTCATTTTCTGCCTTTTTAAGTGGGACCAATGTATTTAAACGGCTACTCCTTTGACAGATGCTCAGTTCAAATTATTCCTAACCGGAAATTTGCTGGAGCGATATTAAATATCCTTCAGGCCAGGCAGCCTAAAAAGAACAGCCAAACATCAAAAGGATGAACACTTCAAAAAAACTAAAACTAATGACCCAGGCCCACCTCCAGGGGGCGCCAGGAGGGCCAACCTGAGGGCCTTGTCTGTCCTTGCATTCTGACCAGCCAAGACTCCTGTCCATTGAATGTAGTTTTTGACCATTCCCTTGAATATGGTCTTTAGTACAGACTGCAATAAGAGACAGGGGACTTTATTATTATTTCCTACACCACAGATCCCACCTAAGGCTCTGTAGCAGAGGATGGGGGAGGGAGGTCTATAATTTGACGCATCTATTCACAAGTCATTTTCACCTTTTCAACCTCAGCATTATCACCTCGGCACATCCACAGTGTGCCGTCGTGCTGCAGACCCACAGTGACCCAGGCGTATCCTGCAGGGTCCCGTCCGCCCCCAGCCCATCCCGCTGTGCAGGACCTCAGTTGGGCTCCATTAAGCCTTTTCCAGAGGCTCCAAAAGTGAGACTCCATCCACTCCAGGAGGCCCAGCTGTAGCGCCGCATGCCGGTCAAACACACACACACACACACACACACACACACACACACACACACACACACACACACACACACACACACACACACACGCGCGCCAGCTGGCAACGCTCAGCCCGCCGAACTGATGGGAGCTGACGGGAGTCATTAAGTCATAAAACTGCACAAACTCCCACACTCCAGATGAGCAGGGCGAGTGTGCCAGAGCAGCTGGTCACAGAAGACAGGAACACGCAGGTTTAACGCCAGCTGCCTGCCGTACCCTCCACCTGGGAGAAGCCTCTGGACTGGACATGAAGCATGGTGCGGAAAGACAGACAGAAAACATCATAAACACTGTTTGAAACGTTTATGAAATAGCGCTAGTTCCTGGAATCAGGTATTACACCTATAACCAGGTCTGTAACAGAAAAAATAATTCAACTTCACAATTTTTATATATGGAAAAATGTTTTAAACATGTTCCATGTGAACAATTCTTCCCAACTTTTTATGATTTCACAACAAAGATATCAAAATACAGACCCACAGAAACCCCTGCATGTAGCAAGCCTGACACAAAGCAAAACAGCCCAACAGCTTTCATAAAAACACTGTAAGGAACCGGAGAGGAAGCGGAAAAAAACGTCTCAAAATACTGCCTCAAAACACTACCTCACAACACTGCCTCACAACAATGCCTCAAAACAATGCCTCAAAACAATGCCTCAAAACAATGCCTCAAAACATGACCTCAAAACATGACCTCAAAACATGACCTCAAAACATGACCTCAAAACATGACCTCAAAACACTACATCAAAACACTGCCTCAAAACATGACCTCAAAACATGACCTCAAAACATCACAACACTACCTCAAAACACTGCCTGAAAACACTTCCTCAATACACTGCCTCAAAACACTGCCTCAAAACATTACCTCAAAACACTACCTCAAAACACTGCCTCAAAACACTGCCTCAAAACATGTCCTCAAAACACTACATCACAACACTGCCTCAAAACACTGCCTCAAAACACTGCCTCAAAACACTACCTCAAAACATGACCTCAAAACACTGCCTCAAAACACTGCCTCAAAACACTGCCTGTACATATTACAGCCGTTCTGAAATATGAAGAATGAGATGAGTGCCATGACATGGTGTGACGCGCCCCCTCCCCACCCCCCGCCATCCAACACGGTGATCCAGGCTCCAGTTGAAGGCAGAGTGTTGTTTTTTTCAATCTGTGAAGCTCAACACAAAGCAAATGATAAAGTCTGATTCCTCTGAACTTGTGCTGGGCTTTGAAAGTGAAGCCCCTGAGTCCTTTTGCCCTGTGGAGGAGCCATTTTACAAGTCAAATCGAATGCCTTCCCATATCAGCACTTCAGATGCCATGACAACTGTGTTTTTAATCCCAGTGTGGCATCATTGTTAAAGCCTGTGAGAGGAAGAGGCGTCTGGCACCATGATCAAATTCAACAGCTGCTCTCCATTAAACGAGGAAATCAGGAGGTTTACTAGGAAAAGGACAGGGGGCCATGGATACTCCATCCAGTCAGGAACCAGGAATGACTTGACTGAAGAACACAAGATGGCAGCGCCAACGACCCCTCTCGCACCGACAGGAGCACCAGCGCTTACACACACAGTACAGTGCTTTAACTATAGCAAGACCTTGGCTCTCCAGACAATGGCACTGGGCACCATACACACATGCCACACCCTGGCAAAGCCGGGGCAACCGAGACCATAAAAAGATAAAGTGCTAATTGCGTTAGAAGGCTGAGCTCCCAGAACCCTCTCTATTTTCTTAACGGAGCCAGCTCATATCTTCAGGGCGAGGAAGGATGGGCTCTACTGTGAAATATTACAGTGCTATTAATTATAGAGGAGCAGCTCAGGTCTGTAATAAATGTTCTTGCCGAATGATACATTTCTCCGGGCTGGCCTCTTAAAGAGTGCTACCGGGTCCATTAGACCTTAAAAAAAAAGAGCCATTCGCATATTTAAGTTCCGTGGGATTAAAAAGTTATCAGGCACAAGGCAGACGCCTCCATTGGCCACATGAGATGATGATGATTTCTCAGCCAATCAAGCCCACCTGAATAAATCTTTACCGCTTATAGCGACAGTGAGGGTTGCAGGATTGACTTTTTAAACAGATTATGGCTTGGTTTCATGTAGTTGTTCTCCTGTACACTCTGGCATGAATGTAACATAAAAAAATGAATAAATAATAAAATATCACTACTCTCTTGTGTGTATATTTGCACAGTGAGTGATCAAATCTGGATCCTGGTCACGCTATAAAAAGCGAAGCTGTGTTGCACCATTAATTTCATCATCATCATTCATGATTCCCTCCGGTTACAGAACGGCTGCGCAGGAGAGAGGATGGCCACGAACGGAAGAGGTGCCCCTCCCCCGAGGGGCAACGGAGAGCGAGCGGCGGGGCATCGAGGAGGGCAGATGGAAACCTGCAAGTCCTGACCCGGAACGACCTTCCCCCGGGCCCCGGAGCTCCACAAGGTCCACGGGCAGGAGAATAAACCCACAGTCCTGTTAGACGCTCCACTGCATGGCTTCAATTTTCACCATCTGCTGCTTCATGCTTCCACGCTTTCCAGCTCTGACTGCACATTCTTCACAAATTCAGTAGCTTCCTTCTCCTACATTTGTAAATGTTGTTGACTGTGGAACGGCTCCATGTTTACTTTGAATCCCTGGCCATCCCGAGGCCTCCTCTAATCACCTACAGCTGCTCACTTCCCCCTGCTTTTTTTGGCCAGTCCCTTCAAACACACTGGCCCTATTTTCAATGTAAATTATAGATTTGTAACAGACTAAATAAAAAGTCAGATTGTTATTGGAAGCAACAAGGCTCACAGTAATAATGATATTTCAGAGTTTATTCCTCGCAACAATTATCTTTTCCCGGCACCAGTCCAGGACTAGATGGTCGAATTTTTTTTCTCCTTCTGTCAAGATGTATACTTTAAAAGTGTCAGGTTTGTGAACTCCCAGGATAGACTGCACTGCACTGACTTACTTAACCAGCCTTAGAACTCCTCACAGTCCAGGAGTTAACCTAACTTACAGTCCAGGAGTTAACCTAACTCACAGTCCAGGAGTTAACCTAACTCACAGTCCAGGAGTTAACCTAACTCACAGTCCAGCCCCACACACTCTTATCATCCGCCAACACAATCGGCCTCTGAACGCACACGGCCGCAGAATCTGCATTGTAAACCATTTCAGGCTTGTCACCAGCATGGAAATCCATCCTACCTCTGCGTTGGCCTGATTATGTTTGTACTTAAGACACTTTTACAACATGTTTACCCCCTCGTGAAGGGAACTGGCTTCTGAATGAGAAATGAAGCAGATGAGAGAGGAACAAGGGTAGAGAGAAAAAGAGGAGAGAGAGAGCCAAAGAGGGAGAGAGAGAGCCAAAGAGGGAGAGAGAGAGCCAAAGAGGGAGAGAGATATATAAAAAGAATAGTCACTTCTGTCTGTCTGAGGACTTTGTCTGCTCTCACCTACTCTGTTTGGCAGGAAGTGAAACAGGAAATTTTACACAGTCTGGAACACAAATTGTCATTCTCCAGTATGGTGATTCCTTAAATGTAATCTAATTAATGCACAGTGCCAGTGGGCTAAAGGCAGAGGGGAAGAAATCAGTGCATTAAAAAAAAGTTCAAAAGACAGAGAGACATGAAAGTCACTGGGCCTCTCGTCCAAAGCCATCACCCTCGCTGTGTCTTCAAGGTAGCAACCGTTACCAGGAATTACACACCCTGGGCTTGGACAAACATGATGAAAAAACAGAGCAAGCGGACCAGCGGGACGCCAACAGGCCCCAATCCAGCAGCAGGACTTCCAGCATGATCAGTGGCCAGGACTCAGCGGCCGGTCGCCATGGCGCTATCGCCGTGGCGCTATCGCCGTGGCGCACTTCCAGAACGGACCCTCCATGGCAACTTTAATGCTGTGCTTTATCAGTCACACAGCAGTTAATGGAGCAGTGAGATCCTGCAGATCTGCATCTGAAATGAAAAGATGGTGAGATGGTATAATACCCTTTGAGGACTCTTCATCCAACCCTTCGAAAACCACTGCAACTGTGAAGACAGATCCAACACATCAGGCTCAGGGAGGATCACTTCCCTTTATGGTAATCCCGAGACTTATCCTCGGAGATCTGAAATATGAGCCAAAATGGCTTCCTGGGAGTGTGCGTGGATAGTCAGCTGGACTAAGTCTTAATGCTTAGATCTGAAATATGAGCCAAAATGACTTCCTGGGAGTGTGCGTGGGTAGACAGCTGGTCTAAGGCTTAATGCTTCAACATGTAAAATGGTCCATTTCATCCACAGTGGATGTTTACCACACAAGCACGTGGGGGAGCAGGGGAGCTACCCTCAGTCCTCGGCCCTCATCCCGTTCTAGGAAACCCACCCCAGCCGACGGGGAAGCCAAGGCCTTCTGGAACTACACTTTGGAACATGGCCACCAGCGCTGCCTCATGCTGATGCTGCGTACAGATACACATGAGGAGTGTAACAAAACTGCACCATTTTGGACACATGGCTCTACGTTACACCATCGGTTCTCTCAGCAATTCCAAAATAATTCATATTCCAGTTTCTAGATGGATCACTGGGACAGCTCCATACTGACTAGGGCTGCTTTTAAATACCAAGCCATGAAGGTATAGTGCAGATCACACACTCACACTCACACACACACACACACACACACACACACACACACACACACACTCACACACTCACACACTCACACACTCACACACTTTCTCTCTCCAATCAATGTCATGTTTATAAAACCATCACCCCACAAGGTAAGAAACAAGCACATTCACACCTGTCAACCTAAATAATGCAGAGCAATTTATATGTGGTTTGAATATTCTGGATATGACAGCATGCCAAAACTGCTCTGCAGTGGAAGCAGGGACATTTTAAGAAGACTCTCCTCTACCCTGCGACCATTAGAAGCTGAATATCCTTCTTAATCTCAATCACACAGTGAACGGAATTAAACCTCCAACTTCAAACTAGATGGAAAAACACAGGCTTGCTAGACTGGGCCAGTGCACCCACTCACAGATACACTTTGAGGTGAAAAGTCTAGAATATGCTAGAATTTACACCAATGTGCCATATATTAAACCAATGTTTTAATTGTGGTTAAGTAATGTGGTCTTAAGCAGCACAAAGGTGGGATTCAGGCAGAATTTGTGAAGCACACATACTACCTCCATCCATCTCCCCTCCACCACCATCAGTACCAGCAGGCTGGGGTGATTCATTACCGGTCTGGAAGACATAAATGTGCCTTTGAGCCAGGGATGCTCTGAACGGGGCCTTCAGGCCCGACTCTTCACATCACAGTGGGGCACTTTTCATCTCACCGCCCGTAAACTAATTCAAACAAGACCTCACCACAGCAGGCGTGGGCCAGAGTGCTCCTGAGAGAGAGAGAGAGAGAGAGAGAGAGAGAGGGAGAGAGAGAGAGAGGGAGAGAGAGAGAGAGGGAGAGAGAGAGAGAGAGAGAGAGAGAGAGAGAGGAGAGAGAGTCGGCCTTGCCGTTGGCCTGCAGGCCCATGGAGAATCTGCTCTATGGTGCTGCGTGATATCCTCACCATTAAGAACCCTGGTTCAAAGAGTCAGTCTCCTTGTAACTAACTTACCCAGCAGTGAGCTAAAACACAGGCCTTTGAGTCGTGGAGTATCACAGACATATACTAGCCCAGACCTTGGCTGGGTTTCCAGTGTGTGTGTGTGTAACATGCTGATTCCATCATGCAGGCTGCCTCTCACACAAAGCAGGGTTCATGAGAGAAGTTCTCCTCCAGAGAGCGCGTTTGTGGTCAGGCCCTGAATGGCGCATGCCCACCCCAAAACCACAGGCCCTCGCAGACTGTTTGCTGTGCCTTTACACACATATCAGTTTCATCTACAGGCACGGCGCTAAAAACGCATGGCTGACGGCCAACTCCATATGAGGCCAGAGGCGTTTGAAAGCAACGGCCGAGTATCCCGGTGAACCCCGAGAGAGCTCTTCTGGCTGTGAGAATAACAGAAAGCGTCTCGTGAAAACAGGGACAATTGTGATATGTGAATGCTTGGGACACTGCAGAAGAAACACCAGGTCAAAAAAATACCACTACAGAAAGAAAAACAGCTACACGGTCAGGAGTTTCAACACTTCGCATTCATCACATTTATAAAAGAAGAACAACGTCCACCATAGATGAACTAAACCAGGGGTGGATCCTTTCAAAAACAGTACAGAAACATCCATGTAATTTCACGCCAAGTGAGTCATGCAAACGTTTCTTTACCAACAACCACGCATCCCTCATGCAATTATGCACATTACATGCTCAGTTAAGTTTGAAACATGTACCCCAGTGCCACCCTCTGAGCACAGGCACATAATCAGCCAACCAAACGGTCCCATTAAGACAGAGCGTCTCCACTGCTCACGCTAGCGATTTAGAGGGTTTTAAAAGGTGTGAGCTGCTGGCATTATTGCTGCTCTTTGTGTTAATATTAAACGCTCTCACACTCTGTATACAGTTACACTGTGTACTTAACATATCATTAGGCTCCTGAGACTCCACACCTCTCGGTTTAGCTGCGAGACGGTTTTGGAAGGATGCAGTGGTGTACTATGGGACTCTCTATAAAAAGCATGTAGAATAAAATCAAGATGATGATAAGCGCCGGTAAATTTCAGATGTTGCATCACCTCTTGCGTGTCAAAGTTGTGGCGGCCATCCCAGACAGAAGCTTCCTCAGCACTTCATCATAAACATTCTTCCTGCTGCACAAAGACACACACACACACACACACACGCACGCACACACACAAAAACCTTCATGAGCCACAAAAACTCTTTCTCTTCATTTCACTGTCCACCCCCTCTCGGCTCAGGCACAGAGCATTCCCAAGGAACCGGGAGAGCAGGAAAAAATCCTGGCAGAGATATGACCGCCGGGTACCCCTCCTACCCACTCCACTCTTTGCGTTTTTATTAATTTTATTTAATTATCCCGAAAAAGCGCTTTTTATACCGCACCACGACTGCCAGTGCCTCCCTCCCACAGTGTGAGCTGTGTAATTTAATAAAAGCCCATTTAAGAGGGAATTTGATTAAAAAATTAAGCTGCCATGATCATCCCCCCATCCCCCACCTCAGAATGAGATCCAATATTTCACATTATGAACATGTCGAGCAGAAATTATCACCGCGGGACAAATTATTACTTCCTATAGAAATCCTGTGACACCCTGAATGTGCTGCTGTGGATGTGGATGTTGTGAGATGTTATTAATGTTATAATGTGCTGCTGGGGATGTGGATGTTGTGAGAGGGAAGGTGAAGTGCATCGTTTCTTTTATCTCAGGGTTTCTGTGCTTTTCTCAGCCCACCTCTGCCTTCCCATCATGCTCTTTACTCAAATTTCTTTTCATAATTCACCGTTTTCCGCTTCCCCCTCTGCCAGTGAGTGACTGGGCGCAAATCAAACAAACCCAAAGGAAGTTGCTTTTTCCCTCCCACCTATTTAGCGTGCATGACGACACTGGCCTGCAATTTCTCGCGGAGGTGTGCGGGACAGACGCGGGACAGACGCGGGACCAGCAGCAGGGCCCTCACCATCGGGAAAACGGTCAAGTCACCTAATTGTTTACACACATAATTCTGAGTCTTTGAAATCACATCACACACCCATTATCCTGCCAGGGTAAGAATACCTGCACACAAAATCCCACTGACACTGAAAATCTGCAAGCTGTCACTTCACAGCGCGCATGCAAGACACACACACACACACACACACACGCACGGAGAGAAAGAAAGAGAGAGAGAGAGAGAAAGAGAGCGACAAAAAAAAATAAAAAATCTGCAAAGCGAGATACAATATGGGCAGTGAAGCTTAAGACTTAAATGCCTTTTTTGGCCTCACAGTTTTGAAGGAGAAACATAATCCACACAATTAATGCCCGAAAATTATAGCCTGGATCTAGCGGTGGTTTTGAAGCATAAGTTATTGATTTGGAAATGAAAACCTGTACTCTTCAAGGTTAAATCCAGTCCACCCTCATTACAGCTCTGTCCTTGAGAGGCCCTGCGTTAGGGACCGTGGTGAGGAGGAGCACAGTGCTGCTTTAATGAAGGTGAATTTAATGGGATTTAACGTAGCTAGGGGCAATGGAGCATCGGAGATGGAGTTTTAACAAAGAGCTGGAGAGCAGGGGTGCAGCCCAGGGAGAAGCCATTTTCCATTCTTTTTATTTATTTCACCATTCAGGCAGACAGGATGAAAGCATACCATGTCTTAGTTGTAAGTGGGTCCCCCGAGTCAGAACTTCCACTCTGTGCTGGAGTCAAACTGGAAAAAGGCCCGTGCTTTTCCACCCCTGCTGTCCACGCCGTCCAGCGTACAGTCCAATATAACATGATATGATTTAAAGAAAGAACAAAAAATCCATCCTACACATCTAACCTTTACATCTGGCCAGAGAACTATGGCAAAAGTCTGTTCTGTCCAGAAGTCTGAGAACCTCACTGGTTCAAGAGAAAATCCTGAATAATTCTTCATATAAAATATGCATACATGAAACCTTCTAACAAGAAACATATGTGAAATTAACTTGGAAGTAAGTCTTTTGCTTGGTCTCAGTCGAGAAACTGCACAAACACAGAAGTTCCCATCAAGTTTAATTCCAAGAAAACACCCTCTCGTTTTCTGATGCAACACAACTGTGTAGCACAGTAGTCATCATCCCACCATAGCACCTCCTCTCCGTTTGAAGCCAAACCAAATGACTTCCCATATTCTACAGCACCTGGGCTCTCCGACAGCAGTGTGTACTGGTGCCTCAGGCTCCCTGCCACAAACACACACACACACACACACACACACACACAAAAAATACAACGAGGGAAGAAGAGAAGTGGAGCTTGATGTGGAGGTGTCAGGACAGGCTCCATCATTAATTGTGAGTAGAGTGTCCAACCAATGGCGGGGGCCACAGCAGTGCAGGAGTGTCTGTGAGCTGAGGAAGTGAGGTCATGCCTCTTTCCCAGACACGCCCCCCCCGTCTGTCCCAGACACGCCCCCC
>JAOXYF010000001.1:1546887-1559713 GCA_028565775.1 Sternarchorhynchus goeldii | reverse complement strand
TATATGCACGTGTGTGTATATTTCTATTACATATAGATGAGATTTTGAATGTAATGGCCTGGGCCAGGTGTAACGTGGGAAGAGGCGGTGACTCCGGCAGCCGGCTCGGGCTGCACTGACGGACAGGTGTTTATGAGCCATCAATCAGGAGGAGTGGAGGGGTTGAGGCGGGGCGAGGCAGGCGAGCGTCGGGGGAGGTCTGACCCGCGGCCTGTGGTGACATTCAAGGGAGGTCACGACGCCCACCCGAGCAAGCCTATTACAGCAAAGCATGATGGATACCGACCCCAAAAACCCCCGTATACTGCCTGACATATAATTTGTTATAATTTACAAAGATCATACAGTCATTTTTACCTTTATTTCTTTCTACTCTTTCCACGTTATATTTTCTTTTATATATGATAACACAGACATTAAAAAGCATGTGGTTAAAATGTTCAGCGTATACCCTAAGGTTACATTAGTAATGTATCATTGATGTAAGACCAAATCTCAGTGTTTCACTCACTCACACTCACTTGAGGAGTACCTGTGATTGTTCTCCACGGTGGACAGGTCATCTTGAAGTAAAAAGAACCCTTTTTTTTTCTTTGACTTCGACCAATTTCTAAACATCAGTGAATTTGTAACCATCAAAAAACACAAGGGACATTAATAAGATGCTTCTTTCCGTTGCCGGACTCCCCTGACCACGGAGCTGAACAAACATTACCCTGGAACACTCATGAGCCACACCCTTCCAGACCGGCACACAGAGTGCACTCCACACAGCAGAGGGTTATCTCTGCTTGAATTTATGATGCATTCGCTAAATATTCTCTAGTACATCTCTAGTACTCTTTTGTAAAACTTCATTCAGTGAATAAGTGACCACACACACTAAATAGACTACAGTGCTAAAACATGAGATGACAAACTTGTGTTACAAATGTGCTAAGGGTTGTACTACCAAACATAAGAGAGGAGACATCATACAAAGGTATGTTATCATTTTGCCTCTAATCAATACTGCATGATAAACACACTGCAGGGCAAAGGTGGACGGAAAGCCTTTGCTGTTACATATAAAGGAGCCAGAAAGAGAAAAAAAAAATACACCAATGGGATGCGAACATAGCCAACACTGCCTCCAGTGGCTGCAATAAAAACTGCACCTTCCCAAATGTAAAAAATTCGGGCCTGCAGTGCCAGCCACAATTGCGATGAAAGAGTCAGATCCTGTACCGGAAGACGGAATATATAAATTTGATTCCGAAAGATATTGAGTCCTATCTGTTATGGTGTAGAGCACAGCTGTTCAGCAAAGAGTGACATGAGTGTTGTTTTCTATTGCTGAGCAAGTCATGTTTATTTTCCAGTGCCCTCCCCTTTATGAGCCTCTCTGCACTGATAAGAGCCGTAGCAAACAGTCCGACGAAGGGGAAAATCTCAGCTCGCTCACTGACTCGTTCTGCACAAGGAGCAGTCGGAAGAAGACTGGCTGCCCCAGCTCTGATCCCCAGGGGCGAACCATCCTCGATTCACAGCAGACGATCGGGCGGAAAAGGAAGAGAGAAGAACCCGTGACAGCCGTGTTGAAATCCGACCCCTGAAGGTGTGATTGACAACCAGAGCAGAGTAACGGACCACTGTCGGCCTGAAGGAAACGAACGGCGATCTTCCGGTAGAGAAATGGCTGCCAAGTGAGTTGGGCCTGGCAGGAAGCTGTTCGTCAGGATCCAGTACCGCAGCTGGATAACGCCGAACCACACTGGCCACTGCGCTGGGATCACGGCACCATGAAGATCTCCGAGGGCGTGCTGGACATGGGTATGGCCGATTACACAGTGAGCCTGGACCCCAGCTACACCACGCTGGAGTTTGACAGGGTCCTGCCAGTGGACTCAGGTATGTGGGGTTCAGGGGGAAGTTGAATCGAAGCCCCTGACTACAAACAGATCACTTGTGTCTCAGTGTGGGTTAAAGTTCATAAAGATTACAGCCATGTGTGTTCAGCACCCTAAACCAGATGCAGACACCATCATAATGAACCTCCCAGAGTCCTTCGGTGTTACATTTCAGCAGATACGTCGCTGGATGTGGCTCTGCTAATCTCTCAAGGGCTCGCTGAAAGCGAACAATATTGCACACGAGTTAAATCCCACATGGCTACATCCAGACATGTGGTGCAAGTTTGTGTTTTTTAAGGAATCCTGTCTGCTCTATGTCTAATGGCCCACCAGTGGGGAATTTCGAGTCTTTGAGATTCTGGCCAAGTAAACCATGTGTTTAACTGGTCTCAAATTCAGCCTCTTGCATGGCATGAAAAATTCAGCTTCACAATGACGCAAACTCCCAATGTCACTGCACGTTCCAACCAATTTATCAGTTTCTAGAAACCTTTTTAAGGCCAGAAGGAGCCTCTGCCCTTCATCCGCCTTCATACTTTCCCCAATAATCTCATTTTCTACAGTCATCAGGAGTCGGCTTTGCTGAATCACGCGCACTCTTTGGCACTCTGGGCGATGCGTCTACTGGCAGCCTTTTGAAAACAGCGCGAGATGGGTGGCAGACGCATTGCGATCTTTTAATTCGATACAACTGCCCCCTGAACCCAAAACGCATTCAGCGCACAGAAGTGTAATCTCTTGCTGCTAAATTTCCAAACTCTAAGTGCGTAATTTACATACATTACGGGGGTAAGGCATTGTCCCCACACTGCCAGGCCTATATCAAGAGTGGATTTGACGGTCACTGGTTTAGCAATGTAAAGCAATCCTGAAGCGATCGAATACTGGCAAAGTGCAATTTAATACAACATATAAGGAGACTAAATTAAAGCTAGCAGTGTAAAATTAGCCAGAAAATGGATGTGGACTTCGGTTTTCCACTGACCTGTAACTGGTTTAATTAAATGGGGAGTTTCTTCTTTCTCCAAGTAATAACTAGTAGAGTCTCCGAGGCCCGTTCGCTTACACTCGCACTGGCGTCGTCTCCACCAGTAACGCTCTTTTTATTGTCACTCTCATCAGAGGCGGAAAAATACGCCAAGATTAGTGCGCGCCACTCTTGCAGTCAACAGATTTCTGTTTAACAAAGTCGTGGGAGTTCGTACAAGGTTATTTTACTCAAGAGAGGAGGCAGCCGCATTCATTAATCTGTTTTGCTGATTATTGCCCGCGATTAATTATTCGCTCTGTGGTCGCGCTTATCTACTGCCACACACGGCTCACACGCGCTCAGTTCAATGAGCCTTACACCTCCCGCCACTCCGGTGCTGTTGACAAGGCCTCTTGCGGCTGTTTGCAAAAAGCTTACCAGAGGTCCTTTTTTCGCTTCGACGGAAGAAACATCCTCACGCTCAGTTTACTTGATCATTGTGGTCCTTGAGGTGGCTTTTGAAACATTCTCTCTTTTTTGTGAAACATCAATCACAGAACCATTGATGACCGTGTCTGCACCTGCGGTCACACGTGAACTACAGCAGAATAGTGGGACCCTGTGCTCCATCTGCGCCGACAAGGCCACGGGGAAACATTACGGCGCATCTAGCTGCGACGGCTGCAAGGGTTTCTTCCGGAGAAGCGTGCGCAAGAATCATGCCTACACGTGCAGGTGAGCGTGGGGCGAGCGAACGTGCTGCATTCACAATGGTATGGTATGGCCTTGCGAGGCTGGGTAAAGTTAAACAAGACATACCGGTTACAATTTTCCTATAGCCAACCTCCCAATACTGTAAGGCGAGGATGATCTCAAATAAATAATCAAAAAATCTATCAGGATTTGTCCGGGCACATGGACAAGAGCGAGAGCGAGACAAAGAAATTGATTTCACACCGAAAATGTCATCTTGCAGTTGTTCCGTTCACACAAACATCCAAGTCCTGCTCTGAGCTTGTGACATATTAAGTGTATGTGGATTGATTCAACTCTACATGCGAGAGAATTCCGGTGTCTCCTATTTGTAGATTTAGCAGGCAGTGCGTGGTGGACAAAGACAAGAGGAACCAGTGTCGTTACTGCAGACTACGCAAGTGTTTCAGGGCTGGGATGAGGAAGGAAGGTGAGTTTAGGAGCGCAGATGTTTTTGTTTGTTTGTTTGTTTTGGAACTTGTTTAGGGATCTTTAAAGCAACGTTAAGTGTTTGACACGTGTTTAATGTCGTCCAAAATGTTAAAAAATGTTTTAAAAGACGAGATTTTCAGGTTATCACACAATAATAACCTGTGCCTATGTGTATATTTTCTGTTGTTCAAAACATTATCTGTTTGGTGTTTGGTAAGACAGATGATGTGAAATACCTGTTTTATACACACTCAGCACCCAAGAGAATATAAGAGAATATCACATTTCAGTACATTTACAGTATTTAGAATATGTTCGTTTAAAAAACCTCTGCACACTTTCCAGTAAAAAATACAACTTGACATCTGTTCAAATGTTGAGGTAAATCTAAATATAAGTTCTAAAATGGCTACTTAAAATATTTATGGGAAAAAATATTTTTCAAGAAGTGTTGTAGCTGTTTATCCCCAATTTAAAAATAAGTTCAGACATTACTGACATGGAATTACATAGGAGATTGAAAATCATTATCAAACATGTATCTGAAAATACGGCCAATTCCATTCCATGATGCTCATTCTCCCTGATATCCTCATCCTAAAAATGCAAAATGAATTCAGCCTGTTACTTGGCAGGTTTAAAATCATAATATTTGCCCAGGTTATATAATGTAACTGGTGGGAAATGAAGAGCCAAGAGTTGGGCTTGGGTTAGGAGAGGGGGGGGGGTGTGCTGTGGAGGTGGGCATTTCCAGAGAGAAGGTACCCACCTTTACCATATCTCTCCTCAGCCAGCCTCTGAGTGAGTGCCTGTGAGTAAAGCCGGTTCTTATCACCTGCTGGTGCTTTACTTGGAACCAAGTGTATGGGGGAAGGGGGAACAGGACAAGGAGGAGTGTCATGAATGGCCTTTTTCATATCAATAATTAACATGCCCAAGTATGGCCAAATATTTACTGAAGGTTTATTTAAGGGAAACACGTGCGGCGCATCCGTCAGTCTGGGAGAAGCTTGTGCAACCTGGGCTGCTTCTCTGTGGCTTTCAGAGCTGTGAGCTTGATAGATGGTAGCATAGCTTATTTAACCACACACCGCTTTTCCATGGTTGTGAATAAGACATTTTTAGGATTTATATTATAACTCCAGTCACAGGTTGTTCAGCAGAATGTAAGTTTCCACTTTATTTTCCTACGGTGCGTTCGGACAAGCCTCATCCCATCCCTCGTCTGGCCGGAGCGTTTGTTCTCCAACGTTACCACGCGACTGCACTCCTAAATAAAACGGTTAGCCGCAGAGCAGGACTCCAAATAGGCAATCATTGTTTTCGTGGAACTCCGACAGCAGTGTTTTTTTTTTTTTTACATCATTGCACACCCTTTACTCCAGATTAGGCAGTGCAACATGGAAAACATCAAGGTCTTTTCTCAGCCTCCCCAGTGCTGTGTGTAATGTATCACTGCAATAAGTCACTGGAGTGGAGAAACACTACTCATGAGGCTTCAAATGGCAACAGCAAGCTCTCTGAAGAGAACCCCCCCCCCCCCTCTCCTTCTCTCACCCCTTGGATTAATAGAAACTTGATTGGATGGTGAGAGAACTGCTCTTCTAAGTACCCTTTAGAAAGGTGCTCTCTGTCTGGCTTTGTAGAGGCTGAGTAGCAAGAGCCTGAACTAATTCATATCACTCAGCAGGTACTAAAACAGAGCTACAGATCTCCATTAGACCAAAATGTTTACATTCTCTTAAAACATCCCTGACCCTAAGCAGGATTTTACCCTCCTCCTCCTCCTGGTTGGGGGAGTGAAAACGACTGAAAACGGTAGGCCAGGAAAGTTGTGTATCTCATCTCATCCAGGAAGTACGTTCGGGCTTCTTAACAAAAACAAGCCAAACCTGGTCGATCCTTTCCCACGTAGTCGTTTTATATGTTGTAAAAGGGGAACACGAACAAACTGGCTGTTGGCATTATAGCTAAACCTGAACTTTTACAGGCTGTCGTCTACACCAGCAGACGCGGAGTTTTCATGATGTCGGGATCATGACCGTAGCATCTTTGTTTGCTTTAGCTGTGCAGAATGAGAGGGACAGAATCAGCTGTCGCAGGGCTGACCAGGGAGTCGGGACACTCACCATCAACATCCTGCTGAAAGCTGAGGCCAGTGTACATCAGGTAGGCCTTCACAATAAAGAACCAGAAAACCCAATCACTAACTAGGCTTTAACTCGCTCCTTTTAATAAAATACACGAAAAGTGGCCATTGAAGTGATTTGGGAGAGACTTGGATGTGTTTTAAGAGACTGAAGAGAAGCAGCTATTGGGGCAGTCCTTGGAGACAACAAAATCAGCTCTCTGCCTTTGGTTACCTCTGCGAATGGTGGAATCGCCTCGGGACTCAATTTGATCACAGCCTATTTAATTGAAGTGCATGAGCTTGGAATTGGTGCCAGAATTCAGGGTTTTTTTTTTTCTCAAAGTATAATAACAACCAGGCATCCACATGCCAAGCCAGTGGAGCACACACAGAACTAATTGGATGATTGACTAATAAGGCTAAAAATGAACCTGGGCTGTTTTCCATCGGGCTTCAGTCCACATGTCTTTGGAGACATGAAGACAGCCTGATCCAAACCTAACAGAGATCTGGCACAGGCTATACGAAACCATGAAGACTATCACCCATATGTCTAAATGTCCCCATCACACAAGTTTGCTCCTAATCCAGCATTACAGAGCATGTTCATGAGGTTTGGTGTTCAGATGCAGTGGCGTTCAGCTCGCTGTGTCTGGGTTGTGTTCGCAGTACTCCACGGTGACTCCCCCAGCGTGTGACATTAGCACCAAGAAGATAGCTCGCCCGGGTGACGTGTGCGAATCCATGAAGCAACAGCTCCTCCTGCTGGTGGAATGGGCGAAGCACATCCCCGAGTTCTGTGAGCTGCCCGTGGACGACAGGGTAAGACGCACGGCCGGGTCCGTTTTCTTGACCTGTCGCCGCGGCTCCTCGCGCCAGTTAGCGCGGGTGGCTCGGTGCTTCAGCGTTTAGCATCGCTGGTGCCTGGTTTGTGTTGGCTACGCCGTACCTCCAGATGACGGGCGTGTGTAGTGTAGGCTCTGGAAACATGAACGAACATGCTTGTGCGCGCAGGTCGCTCTCCTGCGAGCTCACTCGGCCGAGCACCTCATTCTAGGAGTGACCCACCGATCCCTGCCCTTCGATGACATCATCTTGCTCGGTGAGCGCGGTTTCCTCCTGAGCACCAACGGGCCGCGTTGTGCGAGGGCGGATTCAAGCGGCCGTTTGTCCTCACAGGAAATGACTTCATCATCCCCGTGAGCGGGCCGGAACAGGAGATGTCCAAGGTGGCTGCGCGTGTGCTGGACGAGCTGGTCAAGCCCCTGAGAGAGCTGGACATCACGGACGCAGAGTTCGCCTGTCTCAAGGCCATCGTCTTCTTCTCCCCAGGTCAGGCAGGGTTCACGCACCCATGTCTGTTGCTTCAATGTCCTCACGTTTTCCAAGGTGGTGGTTTCAGGTGGTTTCACCTGAAGCATGGGGTCCTTGTCTTCAGCTATTAATAGCTGTGAAGGTGCTGGCAGGGATGCTGAGGTCTGAGGGTTATGGCCTGTTGGCCAGAGGGTCTGATTATAAGAGCAGAGCCAGGTCATACAGCCAGCAGGGCCAAAATGGCTGAAGACTGTCAGGTTTTGTCTGCGAGAGCTGCTTACACACACACACACATACGCAGTAGCAGGACCCTATTCCCCATCACCCATCTTTGGCCTTCACCTTTCAGTGCACAAACTCTTGGTTAGCCGCCACTGAACACTTGAGCTCCTTGGACTGTCTGTGTTGGTCTGACTGTGTGTGTCTGTGGGTTTCTTGCAGACTGCCCAGGGCTGGAGTGCTCCCCTGTGGTGAGGAGGCTTCGTTTCCAGGCCCAGGTGCTGCTGGACGAGGTGGCCTGTGAGCAGAGGGGCCGCTTCGGGGAGCTGCTGCTGGTCCTTCCCCCTCTGCAGAGTGTCGCCTGGCACATGGTGGAGCAGCTCCAGCTGGCGCGGCTCCTGGGAGAGGCCAGCGTGGACAGCCTGCTGCAGGAGATGCTGCTGGGAGAGGGAGCGGCGCCGAGGGTCGAACCGCGGTCAGCGGCAGGTACGACGCATAGCAGAGCTCTGTGCGTGTGTCCAACACCTGCCACTGATCCAGAGTCAGTCTGGATCTTAGTGGCTAGAGGTTAAGACAGAAGTGAAAAAGCCCTTGAGTCTACAGGTATAATAACTATTTCAGACCCATGAGGTGGCAGTCCAGAAAAATCCCAAAACACTGAAAGTGTGTGCTTTCTTAGCAGTATGCAGTATGTACACAGCATGTACATGTAGTATGCAGTACAATGTACCATGAAAACGCCTCCCAAAAGAACACAAATTAAGTACTTATTAATGACGAAATTAAAATGGGCAGGGGGAGGGGCACTGGATGGGCAGGGGGAGGGGCACTGGATGGGCAGGGGGAGGGGCACTGGATGCAAATGAATCCCTTACTTGCGTCCTTGTGTTGGTCCTGAAGACACCACTGAAGATGGTCCGTCTCACTTTCAGAGCTTTAATAAACCAAAACAGTACATTTGAGAGAATATGCTGTTTGTTTGTTTGTTTGTTTGTTTGTTGTTGTTTGGGGGCGGTGTATATAAATGCACTATAAAGAGCTGAAGAGAAGGGAAGCTGATCCCCCTGCGCATGTGTCTGTCCCCTCACCTCAGGGCCCAGTGCAGAAGTGGTGACCTTCATCCCACCAGCAGAGGGCAGCATGACCAGGACTGCTGGGCCAGAACATGCATCCCTGCCCAACTTCACATCTGTTATACTCCCACTCCCGGTCTGTGAGTACACAAACACAGCATGTGGAAATGAAATACATTACGATATGAATGTTTACAGGATATTTTGACCATTTTGACTGTCAGTGACTGGATTACACACACACACACACACACACACACACACGTGTTTGTGTCTGTGTGTATGGAGCGTGATGGAGAGAGTGTGAGTGAGTTAAAATTGCAGTGAAGTTCACAAGATTTTAGACAGGTCCTTCATCAGCTGTACAAACAACGCTCTTCTTGTATAATATTTTATATATGTGTCACACACACACACACACACACACACACTCAGCATGTCTGTCTCCCATCATTAATATTTGTATCATTACGAGCAATATTATTATAATATTTTCTGTCTCCTTATTTTGCTGAGCGCCAGCTCAAGATTTTGAGTGACGTACATGTGTGTGGAGTTAATGTCGGTCTTATTTACACAGTGCCGACCTGCTTCCTCTCTCTCTCTCTCTCTCTCTCTCTCTCTCCACAGCCCCCACTCTGCCTGGCACTCGTCTGCTTCCCTCCCAGACTGGCATCCAGATGTACGTGCCCAGCCAGGCAGCGGGCGTACCAGAGGAGATGGCCAGCTGCCTGTCTGTACCCACCCTCCACACGTGCCTCTGAGCAGAGAGAGCAGGAGAGTTTGCTCTTTGGCACATGTGCACACGTAGAACGTTCTACAGACTTTGCTGGGGCTTTTACTCAAGGCTTGGATGCCTTCTCAAGTTCCCCACAGAGAAGTGCACGTGATTCACGGTCAGTTGAAGACTGAAAGTAGTGTACGTGAATTACAGCTCACCACGGCAAGACCAGACAATTAACTTTTTTTTGACAGATATGAAAACAACCATTTACTCAGATAACCCTACCAGGAAGGGTGTGGGATAACTGAAATAAATGACAATAAAATGTAATCGTTGGTGAAATATTAACAGCCGATAAAGACTCAAGTTATTCTGTGAAGAGGTCCTGTGAAATCTGGACCATCTGTGGCACCAGTGACATGTCAGGAAGAAGAATGTGGGCAGAATAATGAGTTCATAGGTTAACCAGACAAAAGAAACTCTGAGTGAAAAGATCAGCCAGTAGCCAGTAATTCTCTAATCATACATTAAGAACTACTGACCACGTGTGGAAAGGAAACAGCAACTTAACATTTAGTCCTGCTTTTATATTAAACATTTTTAGAATTCATTCATTTTATTCACTTTCTTTCAAGGGACATTTTCAAGTAGAAAACTGTCATATACATTAAAAACTAGTGCCATGTGCACGTATCTGCCAACATAAACACATCCACCGAGTTATTAATTGGTGGAAATAGATGCTTCACCATGGATCTGGTTCTTGAGTTAACAAATGTACTACCGGTTCACTCTGGTGTTCCAGTGGCGGTAACCAGAACACAGTGTTTCGGGGGAGAAGGGGGGGGGGCGTATCACGTTTAGATAAGCCTTTATTGATCCCAAACGGACCTGCATTTTCGCCATATCCCTACAGAGGGCGCCATATACTTAAAAGTAAACGTGGATCCTTTATTGTTAGCAGACTGACGCTTTCGTACGTTTACTGGGTTAGAAGAAGACATTTGTATATAAAGCATCTACTTCTGGATGGAGCCCAATTTAGCGATCACAACATAGAACAGCAGCTGGCACTAACTTCCCTGTTTCTGTGGAGACTGTATACCTTCCGCAGCACTTTCCAGCTCTCGGTGTGACGTAGGTTGGGGAACTTTACTGTGCTTGGTGCCCCGGCGGGGGAGGGGTGGGTGTTTCTGAAGGCTTCAGCAGGGGTAATCTGCCAGGGGTTGTTTGGCTCAATAGGACTCTGGGGACTTCATGGGGTGGGTTTTACTTGGCTCCCTCCCCCATGTTTATTTTCAAACCTAAAACGCAAAATCAAGAGAAGAAGAGTAAGACATGTTTAGGTCTTGGCAACTGTTGCCATGACAGTAGCACTGAGGCACACTGAGGATCTTTTACTGACTGTTAATACTTCTGGTGGGGATTTTTCCCATCACCTCGCTCCCTCTTTCTCTCTCTCTCTCTCACACACACACACACACTTTCATATACACTCACACAGACTTGTTAATCTACAGTTTAGCCACTGGTGAGTAATACCTCCCCAGTCTAAAAGCTGACAATGCTCAATTCAGTCTAGATTCTTTCCCAAGCCAGTGAGTGACATCCAAAACTGACAAGTAGGTAACAACTACCTGACAAGGCTGAAAGTGGGGCATTTATAAAAAAGAAACGGACAGATGAAAAATTCTATAATAAAAACAGTACCTCAGGTACACTGCAAGTGCAACCTTCTGTTTCTGTGCTAGAGCATGTGCTAGAGCATGTGATAGAGCATGTGATAGAGCGTGCGATAGAGCAGTACTCCAGCACCACTTCAGTGCTGTATGATTTCATGGAAGAATAAATGATCCGTCTGACGTGGTTCTGGAAGAGCCGGGCCCACACACTACAGACGCAAATAACCAGTAGGGTGTAGGTCAGGTAGAACTACTGAATGGTTTTACTCAGAGTTCCTAACGACTTTGTGCTGTTTACTAATAGTTTATTAACATTCTTTCATGACTTGTTTACATTTGTGCTTTTGTTATGTTACAACTTGTATTTGTTGTATATTTACATATACAGCATAAGGAATCAGCTGTACGTGTGTACAACAGTGCAACCCAGGTGAGGTGTACGACAGGAGCAACACGAAGGGTAACACAAAGACCTGAAACAAAAACTAACACAGGTGAACAAGGGAATGAAGATCAGTCCAGAATCTAAACTCGCATCATCTGTGTGCTGTCTGTTAACACACTCGGTTCACACAATTACATTTTTGCCAAGAAGTTGTAACAGAGGAATGAGATTAGCAAGTGAAAATATGCTCAGAAAACAGCAGAGACTAAACTGTTAATTCATGAACCTTGTTCAAACAAAACCCATATAAAACTAATATTTTTGACAATTATCCTACACCAACAATTTCTGAGTAGAAATAACAGGATGTTTTATTTTTACGTCTCTTTCCATTGAAGAGATTTATTCAGTGTTCTACCAAGAAACTACCTCAGGAAGTCTTGGCTGAGTGAGTCAGGGGTTTTTCAGCACTCTGGGCAAGGATGAGTACTGGCCCACATTTCCAGCAACCTGTCTCTCACTAGCTTCCTTCTCCACCCGCCGATCAACCTCCACCCACTGCAGTACAGCTGGGCTTTTCCACGCTCAGGCTCACTCCCTTCAAATGGGCGGAGAGGGAAGGGTTAACGCTGAAAACCACACTGCCAGGGCTGCACAGACCGGGCCTTTCAGGCTGCCCCGCGCCCCAGCTGAACCAGAGCCGGGCCAGAACCAGCAAAGCCCACAAAGGGTGGAGCGCTGGCTGCATTCTGAGTTCCAGGTGAAGAGGCTCGAGCTGTCGAGTGGTAAAGTCAACCTGACAGAATGTGAATCGGGCATTAAGTTTACAGACAAGCACTGATATGCAGTGTCATATTCACACACACACAAACAAACCCCTCTTCTCTTGGTCTGACATTCACCATCCCTGGTCTTCATTTCCAGTTCTATTCCAGTTGCTCATCCTACACATGAATGGATCAAACCTCCGTTTCCTGATTCCATCATGGTGTTATGGTTTTATGATACTATTTATCCTGCCAACTTACATGTGTACATTATTTGCAGTAACACCTCTAAAGTTTCTAAGCTGGAAACCACTATATTACTTAAGAGCTGGCTTTTTATGATACACTGTGTTCTCATTCACTTATTCACTTGTCTGTGTTACTCACTTGTCATTTAGAGCTGATGATTACTACATTTAGGGTTGGTTGAAGTGGTCCAGAGCCACTTCAGGGCCATATGTGTGTATATATATATATATATATC
>JAOXYF010000001.1:1504341-1515844 GCA_028565775.1 Sternarchorhynchus goeldii | reverse complement strand
ACGAGAAGATTGTGAGATGAAAGGAGCAGCGTAAAGAAAGCCCTGTGAAACAGGAGAAAACAATGAAAAAGAAACTCTGTCCGGACCCCTCCAGCTTCACACAGAGCCCCTCTAGATCTGAAAGCCATTTTTTAAAATCTTTTTTTTAAACTGGTCTATTTACATTGTCCCTGTTTATGAGCAGATAAACCCATGTGTGCTCTTGAGTGTTGTGTACTCACTTCAAGAACACAAATACCTGCAGAAATATTAACAAAACTACAGAGCAATGCTTTAATGAATATCTGCTTAGCAGACAAAACACAGACACTACTTACACATCAGATTTTAACACTAACTATTCCTCTACAGCTGTGATCTCAACACCCTAACAAAGCTAAGCTTGAGCTCCCTCTCCCTCTCCCTCTCCCTCTCTCCCCCAGCATGGAACTCTGCAGTTATCCCCATGGTAACGCTTGATTGTTGCCGCTCTCACCCCATGAATCCCACTATTCCTCACAGATATCGGAGCTGCCCCTCACATGCGAGTGTTGGGTTCCAGCCCCAAACAAGCCCCCCTGCAGAGCTCCTGGGGAACTTCCAGCCCCAGGGAACTGAGCTGGGTCTGTTTAGAACTCAGTGCTGCTGTTTATAGTAGTGTAAACACATGGAGACCCAACCTAGCAGTACTGCTGGATACGCTCTACTCCATGCTACATCTGGGCTTGACTGGGTTTACTCTTTCAGGGGTAAGTGTGCTTTTAGAACAGTGAATACTGTACAGATTCAGCAGTGAATCAGCTCACAACTCCATGTTGCCCAGCAGGCCTGACTTACCATGTACTCCATGTTGGAGGGAGTGGGATAGACGGCTCCTCTCAGCTTGTTGTGGAGAGCAAGGATCTCCTCGCGGTCGGTCCACGGGATGGCCCTGCGGTGCCGTGGCGACGACCCCGGGCTCGTGGCGTTGGGCTCCAGCTCACCCTGGTAGCGCATGAGAAGGCGTCTCAGCTCCGGAGAGTCGGAGAGGTAGAGGCTGGCAGCCAGCTTGGCGGCCAGAAGAAGCAGCAGCAGGGTGGGGGGCAGCAGTCTGGGCATGGCGGGTGGGACGTGGGCGGGGGCAGAACGCTGCAGGAGCTTCGTCTCACGTGGGGACCGGCAGTGAGACACAGAGCTGGAAGCAGGTGTGAGAGAACAGGGCCTCTGAGTCACAGCTGCTGAAGGACACGGACACAAGACAACCAGGTCTGGAGGAGACTTACACAGGACGTCTGCGCTACTGCAGGACACGATGGGGAGGTGCTGGGTTCACCTGGGGTAGTGCAGGAGAACGAGTGAGCAAGAGAACGAGAGCGCGAGAGTGAAAAAGTGACAGAGAGAACAAGACTGAGTGAGAGAAAGTGAGCAAGAGGGAGAGAGAGTGAGAGGATGAGAGCGAGGGAAAGAGCGAGAGAGAGAGAGAGCAAGACAGAGCAGGAGAGAGTGAGAGGGAGACAATCAAAGAGTGAGAGAGAGTGAGAGTATAAGGGAAAGAATGAGAGAGAGTTAATCTGGGGCCACTGCTTAACATGATGGCAGCACTAAGATGCATCTGATTTTCTCTGCCTCACTCGAGACTCTCCAAAACCCTCTCATCTCAGTGATAACACTACAGCTGTAATGGCAGACGCCCTCCACCCCCAGAACAATAACACAGTGTAATCCTGCTGCAAAGAACAGGCTGCTACCACAGTCTCCCCTGATTAGTCTGGTCTTCACTGGCAGAATAGTAGAAGCTGCAGACCCTCTGGACATCCGCTCCATCTCTCCAGAGAAGCTTCCTGGGGAAGCTCATTCACACTCTGCTCAGACTGCTGTGCTGCTGGGTGATGTTGAATGTCTCAGAGGGTTGGCAGGAGGAGGTGGGCATGAAGGAATCTTTCTGAACGTGGTGTGTGAAGGAGCGCCGCTCTCCTAATGCGACTCTGTCGGATGGTGGAGCCAAGGCTTGTGTGCCAGCTGCCTGCCACAGCCTACTGGCTTTGATTAATCCACCAGTCCTCCTCACTCGAGAGAGGCAGACAGGATGGAGAGACAGAGAGGAGAGACAAGACGGAGCCACAGCGCTGCTTCTCTGTGAAACCTGGTGACCACACCCCTTTCCCTGCTCGTTTGCTCAGTCTCTCTCTCTCTCACTCGCCCCACTTCCCTCCCTCTTTCTCTCCCTCCCTGCCTCCAAAATACACACAAGCACAAATGTGCATCTTACCATTAAACCCCCCCCCCCCGAATTTTGTCCTGCTGTGACGGTGCAAGCAGGGAAAGGCCAGCCAGGAAAGCTGTCCTGTCCTGGCCTGTCCTGGCAGGCCCCTGCAGCTCTGACCTGCGGGGCAGTGCTCGTGGAACAGTCAGCCTCCCGTGTGCCTTCCTATTGCTTTCTACGCACATTCTTCTGTTCTACACCATCAGAAACACAAGGAGGGTTTAAAACCAAGGAAGTATTAACATGGTAATCATTCCTGCATGTTCACTAGCAGCATGGTGTGAGAGCTGACACTGAAATACCTGAGTGTTTCATTACACGCCTACCAACCGCATGGCCTGAAAACCGCTGAACCCCCCCACCACCACACACACACACACACACACACACACACACACTCCCCCTCCCTCAGTCTCTCAGCCAGCAGGCTAAGAACGCTGACTTTGTACCCCTAGGAACATATAGGTATCATCTGAACTCACAATCCAAACTTCAGGAACCTCACATACACACTTCAGGAAAATATACTGCACGTGAAGGAACAGCAGCAGAGAAACATAAAAAAAAGCCTGAACAATATTATAAAGTAATAAATATTACTGCATGACGCATTACAGCATTAAAATTCATTTCTACAGTTAAATTCCAAGCGTCAATAAATTAATTCCAAATACGTAAAACATGCAAACAATTAAACATAGTTTACCACGTTTCTTAATCAGCAGTAATTCCAAAGCTCCTTGCAGAACGAAGACCTGAAGACCAACAGTCTGTCCTGGCTTGTATTCTCCTTTTTAGTCAACAAATGTAAGTGTTTGTGTCTGTTGGCTGCGGTCCTGGACGCGCAGCGGAGCTTTCTGATTCTGACTGACTCTGGGGAGACTGTTCAGCGCCTTTTATAGAGAAGGAGACCCCGGTGAAGGAGTGGGTTTAAAAAAAAACAAAAAAAAAAAAACTTAGCTACTCATCCCGTTCACTCCTCCACTGGCCTTCGGGAAGGCTATGTTCTTGGCAAGTGTCGTGCTCTCTGACGAAAGATGTCAAGATGAAAACGCACAGAAAGTAAATCACTGTGAACTACGAAAGTGTTCGCTGGGCCCAGTTCCTAACAACGCATTTTACGACAGTATCTTAGATTTGTTGTGGCTATATAAAATTAACCATGTTCGTTTGAATAGTTGATGCATATTTTACCATATTTGACCTTTTACGTTGAATCTTAAATAAAGTTAATCCATGTCATCACGAGACACCGTGTGTATATTGTCCTGTCAGTTCAGTCAGTAATCGATAACCATAAACGTTATCGTATTCATTTAGGTAACACTTCATTTATTTTCGCTCCGGATATCTTTCTTCAACAAAACCCATATCTGATGGACATTTCATGCATCGACTCTCTCAAAAATTACTCTTAGCATGATTGCACATTATATAAGATGCTGCCCATGACTACATTCTTAATCGTATCATAACTTTGCGGAAACCTTGCTAAGGCAAAGAAAAGTTAACAAAGATTAGTTAATAATAGTTCAAAGTTAATAGTGTTAAATTGTTGTCCGCAAACTCACTAAAAGTGATTATTCTGAGTAGCAGTGTTGATAACGTGTTGACCAGGGAACATAACGGATCACGACACTATATCCCCCTTCCCCAACAACCGTGATGTATTCCCTCATTCACTTTATCTTGGGAACAAGAAGCTGGTAAACTATTGCTCTCAAACTCAAGCCTAAAACACACTACCTCCACTGGCCGGCAGCTGGCGAGGAGAGAGGACCCTTTAATCCGCTGGACTCGGCTTTTAACCAGGACACAAAATGTCTTGGTGCAAGGGAAAGAGAAGGGAGAAGCTCACCTCCACGAAACCCTGAATTAAACCCTACAGTTCAAACATTCGCACCCCTCTTCCCCTACCCGGCCACGCCATGGAAACAGCCAGGGCACCCATTCAGAAGCACGCGTGAGGAGCTCGTACTTACAGGGTGTGGACTGCTATGTTCAGATTCACGATCACACAACAGAAGCAGCACATTAGACTTACACGAGAAAACGTTCGTTTGGTTCAGTCGTCGTTAAGTGTCAACAGTGCGTTTATTATAATAAAAGACATTCATTTATGAGTAACTTTCTTTTGTGAGGCAGGATATTATAAATTAAAATTATTTTCAGAGTTAAATAAAAAAAAGTCAGTGCAAAGTGGAAGTTCAGAGACATTTGCTGCATTAAGGTCGTGACTGGAAAATATTTGAAAGCCAGCATATTCTCCCAGATGTTTCTCCACTAGAGGGTGCCAATTCCTGCATTAATGACAATTTCAACAAAGATCCACTAGATTTTCATTTTGAGGTCTCCTCTTATTAATCCATTCACAATCGTGTCCTTCTCCACTCAAACCATCCCTGGAAGATAAATGGTTGCTTATCATTATGTAAACAGATGCTCTGAGCGCCTTCCTTATACTTTCTTCAGGAAAAACCCCCCAAAAACAAAAACAAACAAACAAAAACAAGAGCCGTCATTTAGAGCCCTTACCTGGATTTTGAATTGTGCAAAAAAAAAAAAGAAAGGGGGGGGGTGGGGTTCATCACACTCACCCTGGGCATTTATTTGAAGAATGGAGGTCCACCACGCTGCAGGCTGTTTGTTCCCTTAGCAACGCAGAGAGCATCTGGTCACGACAGAAGCATGACAGATGGAAGGTGCTTCAGCACTGGTGAGATGGTGACAGAAGAACATGGAAGTATGGAGGGAGCAGGCGAGGGCCCCAGCTGGGGGGTGGAGGATGTTGGTATAGGAGTCATGGACAGAAGCCAGCAAGCACCAGTGGTCAAGCCCAAGGCAGGGATTCCACTACCAGTGCCAGCACTTTGTTTAACTCTACGTGGGTTAGGCGCCAGCAGTCTACAGGAAAAGATGGAACTACTGCGCGTCAGACAAACCCAAATTACGGGATGGTCTGCACCAAGACAAAGTATTGTTATAAGAGAATCTAAACTAGTTCCCCTCTCTCCTTCACTGCATGCTTTATGGTGAAGACTGGTTGAAGCAGACACAGTATTATCTGCCTTAACATTCCATCTCATACAGTCCAACACAGAGGGAGATGCAACAGGGCTACAGTGATATCTAGACGCATATAGAAATCCTCAGAGATTTCATGTCCACTTGTTCCCTTGACAACTGTATTTGAAAGCGATCATTTCCTCCTGGTTGATATTGGAAAGTGTCTATTATTTCAGTCATTATCATGGAGGCCCTTTGTGCTCATCAAAGGTTTCAGAGTTACATGTGATGCTTTAGCACTCCCACCCTCCCTCGTGAATAATTCTATGGTCCTGACAATTCAGCAGTTTAGTGCAAGTCACGATACCTCATTGGAATCCATCTAAATGGCACCAAAACATTAATCATGTGGAAACCCAGTAACAGCTTTTACCATTTCCAGTGAAATAAAACCATATAGGATTATTGTAGCGTTTACATTACACATGGTGGTCCCAACATCTGCTACTCAAGCTACCACAGAGTGTATATTATATCCGAACTGGCTGAAAAAGCTGCCTTGTTTGGAAATATATTCTGACAATAAACATCCACTCAAGGCCATGAAAGCAAGCTGGAAAACAAGCCACTCTGTTTCATTTTCTCTGCAGAAACGCTTTTCTGCCTTAGGTGGTCTGGCCACGGCCGCAGGCCTGTAAAGAACACTGAGCTTTTTTCCGTGTTAATATGATTATACTGTTTGAGCTAGTGAAGTACACATGTGGGAGCCGAGTCAGAAAAACGGCACCTCTGTACGTGTGCAAGCAACACAGACCCCAGCATGCACAAAAAGGTGTGCGCGCGTGTGTTGGGGCGGAGGGAGGCACACCACTAGGGCATGTGTGGCATCGTGACCACCAGCTGGACATAAAAAGCACGTGCATCAATCCTGGCTTACACACACACACACACACACACACAAAAAGGGGGATCTGGGACTCTGATCCGTTACATTTACAATGCATACCGACATGACCAGCCAGGGCCAGTTTTTTATTGTAAGGTTGCTTGGGTTACACCACACATTCCGGGGGGTGGGGGGGTGGATTCTGTACAGTAGGCTTGCTTTGGAACTCCAAGCCCGGAGAAAAAGCCAGCAGGATTCAGTACAGCTAAGTAAAGGAGAGTGAGAGTACCTGCCGGAGGGAGGAGGGAAGAGATAGAGATATAGAGAGATGGAGAGAGAGATAGATAGAGCACCTAACGGATTCAGTACCGAAAAAGCAGAGAGAGAAAGCAGAGGATTCTGTTCAGCAGTGCATTAGCCTTGTTTCAGAATGCCAAGCACTGTCCTCAGACTCAACACATCTCTTTGCCAGTTTTTGCTTTTATTTGAAAAGTTGACCCAAAAAAAAAAAAATCAAACAAACAAAAAAAACCCCACAAAACAAAAAACCAAAACCAGGTTGCTGAGGATGAGACAGCACAAGCTTCGCATCTGAGCTTGTTTTCAACATGTCAAGCTGTAATCACACACAAATGCTGGGAAACAAAACGAACAGAGTTATTGAAACTGTTCACCAGGAGATATCCCTGACTTTGATACTGAGAAGTAGATGAAACAGGGTTGAAGTGGTAAAAGGTAGTCTTCTACCAGTTGGGTGTGCATGTTTCAAAGGCTCCACGTTCAAAAAGTTTCAAGGGAGGCAATAAGGGATTAAAACACAATGAGTTCAACAGTGACAAAACAGCCATCAGCACGTTTGAACCAACATTTAAGAATATTACGTATAGTATTCAACAACCAACCTCTTAAAATGAGCGACTGAATTATGAACCATGAAAGAATTATATTCAGAGGTCAAGAAAGATCAAGTTGTGTATTAGAGACACACCAAGACCAAATAACTCTCACTTCTTACATCTTATGTTACAGTAAACAGGAGAGGCATCAGGATTATATATAGGATCTGCATACTTTGGTTTTGGGACATTTTCCTTTCTGTAGACATTTCAAATAACCAAATTGAAACGCTTAAATAAAGGAGAACAGCATAGCTATGAAATAGAAATCTCTGGTCAAAACAGTCATGGCTGAGAGCTAATATTTACACCATGGAAACATACTTCAGCCGAGCAGATGTGCATCGAGTATTTAGACGTCTTCCATCACCATAAAAGGGGGAGGAGCAGCAGTCTGAGGACCATCCATGTCTGTGGGGTGTCCAGGTGAAAGAAAGGAGACACACGTCCCTGCAGGACGCGAGAATCATGTTCTGCTGTTCAGACACAAAAACAGTGTCCTGGATGTCCTGTCGCAGGACAGGGAGGACTCCTGGACCACAAACCTGCACCAGGGTGCTTGGGTACTTCACTTCAAGAGTTAAGATTCATTTGTGTGTGCGCACGCGCGCATGTGTTGATATTCACACTTATTAATTTTTTTAATAATAATATATATATTATATATATATATTTGAAGGCTCATGTGTCAGTTGTTAAAGATGTTCAAATGCTAGGGCAAACCCTTTAAGGAAAAACTACATACATCTAAATACAATTTTATGATGTTCTGCGTAGAGAAGTAGCTGCAGTCTGCCATATTAGATTTTAAATAATGAACTGGCTACTGAGCAGCAGCTATGGAGTGATACAATGCAAAACGTGAAAGAAATATGATCAAGCAAAGAACTTGTAGAACTTTATTCTTCTCTTGTGCTTTAGCTCGGGTTATATTTCTCCAAATATCAATTCAAATGAGAAAGAAAGGGGAAAAAAAATCACAGGAAAAGATAACTGGGTGTGTGGGGGGTGGGAGTGAGGGAGGTGGGGAGTCAAGTCAATACAATCAATGAATAAAACTGATGACAAAAGATGTCAAACAAAATAAAACATGAGTGTGTGTGTGTGTGTGTGTGTGTGTGTGTGTGTGTTGCACTCGTTTGGGGATTATCAGGTTGTGTAGCCATGCAGAAGCAGTATTCCACTTCCAGGAACATCAGCCGTTAACAAGCCTGTGGTGAAAACATGTTGACAGCTAATAAACAAAACTCCATCGTGTACAGTATACAGACTGACTGCACAGGGCATACTGTAAAGGGAATGGACACACGCTTAACACTGTGCACCTGTGGCAGGGTGTGCCAGAGTCCACATTGGTGGGCAGAACGGTCTTTGTACATGGTATTAGAAGAAACCACTGCACAGTTGTCCCCTTTGTGCTGGGAAACAGAAACGAGCTGAACAGACTAATAATCACAAAAACTACAGAAGGGTGAGGAGCTGATCATGGGTTGATGGTCAAAACAGAACCTCACTTTGTGATTGGTCTCTCCAGCATGTGACTGTGTGTGTGTGTGTGTGTGTGTGTGTGTGAGAGAGATACACAAAAAGCTTAGCAAACAGCACAAACTTTCCCAAGGCAGCCAAACAAGGTTCACTCAGATTCAAATTTATCAACTGTCTTGATAACTGATAAATGTTTTCAACCTTTTAAATATCTGCAGCAGAAATTGTGCATTATGCACATCCATATCTTTTATTGATCAATTTTATATTTGTACGTGCACAGAAGCTTTTTGTACATCATTTGTCCTAAAGCGCATTAAAATTGTTAATCAGTTCTAATTCTACACCCAGAAACCACACCCAGGTTCTTGCAACCCAAAAAAAGAAGAGAGGCAGATTTGTTTGGTCTTCCACCACACCACCTCTTCCTCAGCCTGCTGTCTTTCTGCGCACTCTTAACTGATGGCTCCGGAGTCAGCTTAGCAAGGCATGAGAGCATCGAGGTTATGAGGAATGAGGCTAGAGACAGACAGAGAGACCGAACCAAGGGAGAGAGAGAGAGAGAGAGGGAGAGAGAGAGGAGCTGGCAGCGTTGCTTGAGCAAGTGGCTAAGTGTTTTGCTCTGAAAATCCAAAAATTAAAAAACACAAACTTGCACGGCGCGATCTACATGTATATTTCATCGTCGTTGTTTGCTGGTGCAGAGCTTCTCGTTTTTACTCTGGTTAAGATTTTCATCCGGTTTCACTGTACTGCTGCGAATAAATCGGCTGACAAGTCCCCTTCGCTAAAAGGCAAAAACGCTTCATCTTTGTTTTCATCTCTTGCTATGCCATTAAAAAAAGTAGATTAAACAAAAACAAAGAGAAAAGAACGACTTCCCTCCAGCACAGTTCCTCAGATAAGGCCATTCGCTGGCCAGAGTTCATGCTGTGTGCCAGTCTGAAGTGAGGTGGTGGGTACAGAAGTGTCTGCAGTCCATATTCCCCACCATGGGGCCATCCTTCCTTTCTAGTGCATGGTACTCTTCAGATAATCCCACACTCACAGAAGGTGGTGGTGAGGTGAACATCAGCTCAAGGAAGTCTTTAGGTATGGGGTATTTTTTCTCTCCTTCCAAAACCAAAAAGATCGAGGAAGAAAAATAAAATCTGGTAGACAAGCTGGCTTTGTGGGACAGCAGGGGCAAAAGAGGGTGGATGGGGGGTGGTGGGGCAAAAGTCTCAACAGGAGAAGTTTAGTTGGGCAGTGTTCCTGTAGATGCAAGTGTGTGTTTGTGAGAGAGAGAGAGAGAGAGAGAGAGAGAGAGAGAGAGTTGTGTACTGAGTGTGTGTGTGTGTGTGTGTGTGTGAGAGAGTTGTGTACTGAGGAGTGTGTGTGTGAGAGATGTTTACTGAGGCGCGTGTGTGCGAGCGAGTTGTGTACTGAGAAGTGTGTGTGTGTGTGTGCGCGCGTGTGTATGAGTTGTGCACTGAGGAGAGTGCGTGTGTGTGTGTGTATTTCTACAGCAGGTCGACACGGCGGTAGTACAGAAGATAGGCAGTGCGCTCTGACGTCTGTTTCACCACATGATACTGGTTGGTCACCTTCACAGCCTGGTCATCGATGCGCAGCCAGCCATTCAGCCCAATGTGGAAGACATCCGTAGTGTAATGGCCGCCCGTGGCACTGTTCCCATGGTGATAGACAACTGCAGAAAGAACCAACGGTGACGCACAAATCCAAAGCGACAGATTAAGGGTGGTGGACCATCCTGTGTACCATTTTACACAAAGTACCAACATTATTCATTGCTACTTCTGAAGATCAGATGGCCTTACCAGAACAAACCCATTTGGAAGAATAGTTTTGGGTAAACTTGCTCCATAGGAAGTTGTGGGCAAAGCTAATTTCTTACAAGCAGACAGGGAGTTTTTCCCCTTCAAAACGAAAATAAACAAATGGAAGCAATTTACTCCTGCGTTAAAACAGAGACGAACAGGAGGGGGTGTAGTGGGTATAAAGGGATCAGCAAAGCTGAGTGTGTGGGGGGCTCGGCTAAACACTGGAACAGCTGAGAGAGGTTCAGTGAGCAGACAAGGAGCAAGAGACATGAATGAGGACAAGTGATAGGATAAGAGTGAAAATTAGGAAGGGCAGGTGCACGAGAGACCGCACCCCCCGGGGGTCAGTGTACATAAAGATATGCAACACCACACACACACCTGCAAAGAGCCTGTAGGTTCTTTGGCCTTTCAGGGTTTTGCTCCGCACCCCTGGTGAGAGGAGATCTGCAGGAAAGCAAGAGGAACAAACATTGTTGCATCAAATCAAGCACATTGGCCGTAAACAGCAGCTGGTCATCAGATTTGAGAATAGCAACCAAGCCCTTAAAGGAGGGAAGAATCACGCAATCTGGAAATGCTCAATTGAATCCAGATTACACGCCTGGCCCAATTAGGTTCCAATGCTGGCAGTCCTTCCATGCTCCTAACTACACCAAGCCATGGTCCACTTTCAACAGCAGACACAAGACACTCGCAGTTTGCTTGTTTGTTTTTTAACAGAGTACCTGCTTTAAAGGTCCTATGGATTTTCATTGTTTATTCTAGTCAGTGCTACATTTCTGTGGAATCATCAGGGGTCCCAGTGGATCTGCATACGGATGATAGAAGCATACAACACTCAAACTACAGCCAGGGGCCTAAAGCAGCTCTCCCTCCACCGCCTCCTGAGGGCTAAACGAAATACAAGGAAGCCTCTAGGGGCACCTCCTCTGGTTCCCACAGAGTGAGAGCAGGGAGATGTTGCTGGGACTATGGGGTGAGGAACTGCAAGAAGGTTGAGTTACAGGCATTAGCAGATTTTTATTATACATACTTGCATATTTTGGATTTGTTCCTAAACTTCCTCACAATTCAGTTGTTGCCAAAATCCCACATACCATCTAGGAGCCATCACACACACACACACACACACACACACACACACACACACACACACACACACACACACACACACACACACACA
>JAOXYF010000001.1:1467314-1481982 GCA_028565775.1 Sternarchorhynchus goeldii | reverse complement strand
CACTGGAATACACGTGTGCACGACGTGCACAGTCACTGGAATACACGTGTGCACGACGTGCACAGTCACTGGAATACACGTGTGCACGACGTGCACAGTCACTGGAATACTGTCTATGGCTCAGTCTGGACAGAGACAGACACACAAGCTGAAGAAGACATATGTAGAGATGATTCTTCAGTGCTTTGCATATATCATGTTTGAGGATGACACATATAACGTCATGCTGTAATACTCGCTAGCAGTTATAATTCTATCAGCCATACTGTGTGTGTGTGTATGTGTGTGTGTGTGTGTGTGTGTGTTCACATCACTCGAGATGAAGCAGAAAAGGCTGTAGTTTTATGTAATAGTTATCTTGTGGCTATTTACTGATGAGTAGCCAAACGAGTGTGCCTACAGCTGTGTGCTTGTGTTTCTGTGCCCAGGTGAGAGAAGACAACTTTGTCTAACAAACACAGCGTGTCGGCAAACTGCCGTCAGCAAGGGAACACCTCGTCAATCACACCACCGTCTCTGGCCTTGAGAGCACCACCGACACTTCAGTTGGAAACAGACACTGATCTGTTCACCACACAACACGCCACCCCAGAACCTCTTACTGCAGGGCTCTCATCACCCATACGAAAGCACGTCCGTTAAGCACGTTCTCTTAGAGAAGATCGAGTGTTCGCCCACGTAGGGGTCACCGCAATCATAACTCAAGGCCTATGAGCTCATGCGCATTTCAACAAATAGCTAATAAACTGTAGTTTGTTACAGAAATATATCAATGTTTGTACAGATTCCTTGAACTATGTACAAAGTGCTTTTGCAATGTAAGATCCTTCCAAAGTGAGTTTAAAACAACAAAAAGATAAGAGTTTATTTATTTCAAACTGAAGCACGTAGCACCTCCATAACACTCTGGAACATCATCATATTCTGTAACACTCAGGCTAGCCAGCAAATGTTTTTAGAGCTTTTTAGTGGATATTTGGTCACTAACAATACTAACAAATGAAAACATAACTGTAAGGCTTTTGAAATGTAAAACAATATAAAGAACAAAAAAGAAAATGAAGCAAGAATAGACGTGCGATTACGGCGCAGAGCTTAGCCAACAGCAGCCCCGTTTAAGGCTACGGCAGGGTTGCCATGGTCACGCCACAAGCCCCGCCTCAGGCCCCATACCCTCGATTCCTAGCACTCGAGGGAGTCCTGCACCTGTCCACCACATCCTCCCAAACAACACAACCCTTTAAAAACGACCCTTTTTGGCACCAGAGCAGCAGACTGTGGTCTGCAGATACGTGTAGTAAAAACATCATCCACAAGCAGGTGGGTCAAAAGCCATCTGAAGTCAATGCTAGTCGCTTTAGCAGAAGGGACTAAGTTTTTTGTTTTCCGGATCTTTTCTGAGATAATCGTGATATGAGTAACAGAGTAATTCTTGAAAGGAAAGAACATTATGTATTGGCACAGAGGGCACTCAGTAGCAAACAGTGACTTCAAAGAGAAATATGCCAGACATGCAAAAACTCCCACAATTAATTTTCAAATTAAGTGGCAAAAACATAGTCCTGGTCCAAAGTGCTACAGGGCCTGTATGTACCGATCCTGTGCTGATGCCGGGGAATGTCTCCATGTTCACAAATCCAGACCCAGCAGACCCTCCAAACCCAAGGTCGCCCTACCCATAATGCATCTAGGACATTTTAAGTTTATATCAAGAATAAATATTCCACATCAATGATTGGAAACAACCAGGGCCCTTTTTTTCCCGTTTCTTGCCGAGATAACCAATTAATAAACTTAAATCATATCCAGAACAAGATGGGTCCAAACGACTTGGGTTCCAGTGCTCACAACTAGCAGTACTTCTCTTTCAAACTCAGACATATTAGCTACGATGTGTTTAGCAACTACAACAAACATGTTCAGGTCAAACAATGCCAAGTGTGAACAAAGAGGACAGGACAAGATCAACAGTCTGGGTCAGACGGTCTTGTCCTCTACGATGTCTAAGTTACATGGCCCTTGGAATTAACTCTGCTAGCCTTAAACTACAATACTGTCTATTCTTTCCATTATAAAAATGAAGTGCATCAGTGTCAGCTAGAGAAATACACCATATTTGGTTTACTTCCTGAAACCCAGTGAGTACAGACCCAATCACTGCGCAGGCTGCTCTTTACAGTGATCACCACTAGGTGGACCCTCAGTCCAGCATCTCACCAAAAAAAAACCAAAAAAAACCCCAAACCTGGTAAGTGTGTCTATGCCATAACTCAAGACGGCAGGCGTGTTATGTACTCAAAAGGTTGGCCATCACATTGCGAAAGGCATTTTCTGAAACGTCTCTCTCTCCCGACATAAAGTAGAACACAGCAATCAGGTACAGTGCAATTCCGCACGAATGAAATCACACGTTTCATGGCTAAAGTAAGACCTGCCATCACATACACACAAACACACTCTGTACAATACAGGAAATGGATATCTCGGTTATTATTAATTCCATTCCATCGTGTTTCATAAACTCTAGGTATTTGTTCAGTGGTTTACTGGTTCACATGAAGCATCAAATAACCAGCCACGTTCGCTCAACGTTTCAGTGTTGTGGTATGTTCAGTATTCATGATCCCAGTTCTTCAGCGATGAGGGCTTTTTCGTTCTCTCCTGGCACACTTCAAAAAAACAAAAACAAAAAACTGGAGACCGTGTTATAGTGTGAGCGGCCGTTATTGAACCCTTTCACGGTGCCCACACAAACGACCTCAACCATCAAGCGGTGGTGACATAACACGCATGAACTGGACGCGCTAGCAGAGCGCGTGCTTACGGACACGCAGCCACGGAGATCCCTGCTTCTCGAGACCCAGCCTGGACTTTCACACGTCCACTGTAGCACGCTGTGCTTCTCTCTCTTCTATTGTGCGAAAGGCTGAAGCAAGTAGAACAAGCTGGTTCGCTCAACACGCTCTTTCGGTGGTATTTTTCCCCTCAGACAGCAGAGAAGGGCTTTTCCCTTAAGAGGGATCTGCTAATGAACTACCAGAGGGTTTTAGTCACCATGATAGAGCAGGAGAACGAGTTGGTGTTTGTAGTTACAGTAGACCAGACCAGCGACGCCTTTTGAGGCACCAGTACCTGCAGTAGGCACTTCTCTTATCTTTCAGTCACCCCAGAATCTCTCTCCCAAGAAGCAGCTGAGATGTCAGAAGCCTGCTCAAGGGTGTGACTTCAGATGTAAAGGGCAATGTAGCAAGTGAGTTGTGAGAGACTGTTAATGAGGTATTCTAGCTGTGGCGTTTGGTCTGGGACAGCCCATTACCCCCCCCCCCCCCCCAGACCTCATTTCATTGGTCCTGAAACATGTGCACTCCTCCAATCCACCGTCTGCTCCTCCCTCTCCAGACTCATCACAGAGCCCTCCAGGCTGGTAGGCTGTTCGTACAAAAGCACATACGGGACTGCACACACAATGACAGCTGAGTGAAAATCCGGAACATCCCACAGGCAGCAAGAGAGGGTCACACCAGGCTGCACAATATGGCAACATGTCACAGGGATGCGCAGTGCTGTGCTATAGCGCCTACTACAGGGCAGTGTCATACACCTCCTGCTGAAAAGTGGTGGGAAGGAGACCGGGGTGCACATGGTCCCAGGGTGGTGGATCTCTGATTGTGGGAGGCGTTGAGGAAGGTGGAGGTCCAGGAACCACAGGACTTTGGCCCCTCAGCTGTTCCTGAACATCCTGCTCCAGGCTGGGAGGAACCACTAACTGATCCTCGGGGTCCTGTTGTGCGGGTGCTGCAAAATAACCAGACTTCTTCTTCGGAGCTTCCAACGCCACTTCGATGATGTTGTGGCTGTCCTCGGGGACCACGACCGAGCCGTTGGACAGCTTCTTCCCGAAGAGGCTGGAGGTGGAGGGGGACTTCTTCAGGTCGGAGATCTCCCTCCCGCAAACGGCCAGCAGGCAGCCGTTGGTGGCCGACACCACCACGCTGGCCTGCCGGCGGACCCTGCCACCGGGGCAATAGTGGAGGCCACGGGGGTCATTCCGCAGGTCCAGCTCTTTGGGGCTGGGTGGAGGCCCAGAGCGGAGCTGGAAAGCACAGCAGTGAATGTCCACCTCCACCTCTAGTTTGCTCCCGTTGGAAATGACGCCCTCCAGTGGCGCTTCGTCATCGCTGTCCAGGCCGTTGTCCGAGTGTTTGCTGGAGAAGGCGGTGGAAGACGGTTGGCGTTGGAACAGGGTGGGATTGGCACCGGGCAGCAGGGTGCCCCCCCCGGCAGCGCTGCAGAGGGCGGCTGCGGGGTGCAGGCTGCAGCGGCGCTCGGGCCGAGGGTTCTGTCCCGAGGACGGGTGCTCGTCGGACGCTGTGGATCCCGCCTCGCTGCCCACCTCCGAGGCGGACGTCTCACTGTTGAACTCCGAGGCGATGCCGCCGGTGGAGGAAGGCGTGGCCGGCTCGGCAGGCGGCGCGGACGCGAGCGAGGCCGCAGCCGCCGGAGACCCTCGGACCTCGGTGGTGGCGTGGGGAGGATCGCACGTGCAGTTGTCCTCCCCGATGTGCAGGGCCACCACCACCGCCCCAACGTTGTCACGACAACCGTAGCTCTGGGCCAGGGTGCACAGTTTTTTGGCCGCGGCCCGGGGATCGCGGACCGCCAGCACGGTCTTCACCGCCTCCTGATAGGACAGGTGCTTGAAGAGCGCCCTGTTGCCCAGGATCAGGAACTCGTCCTGGGCACAGAGGGGCTCGGTGCGCACCCAGGGCTTAGGCAGCACACATGGAGACAGGTAGGAGCAGCCCAGCAGGCGGGAGCAACATGTAACGCCACTCACCTTGTTATCCTACAGTACAGGACACACAGGACACAAAGTCATGCGCTGTCCAAGGAAACGTCAAAGGAGATGTAAAAACAAGGTGTAAAGGAAATTTAAAGGTGCAAAGGTGATTTATAACATAGATATTAACCAGTAGTTCTAGAAATAATTACCTGTTAGCACAGTGTGAAACATGAAACTAACAACCATTAATCACATGAGGGCTGTGTAACAGGACCCGACCCCTGTCCCCATGGTAACGAACATGGTAAAACTGTCGGTTACCTCTGTGATGATGGCCTTGGCCGCTTTCACCCTCTCCATCTCCTCGGCGTTGTGCTCCAGGCTGAAGACCCTGGACAGGGTCAGCGGTTGGCCCCGGCGGCACAGGACCGCCTGGCATGTGCCCACGTTGGCCACCGTTAGGCTGAAGTAGCTGCCCAGCTCGGTGGGCTCATGATGGATGTAGCAGAGTACAGCTGACGCCCCCAGCTTCTGCCCCACCACTCCCAGCTTCCTGTTAGGATGGCAGAAGAAAGAAATCGGATGCATAAGAATGAAGAAAACCCACCAATAACAGTGAAGGATAAACCACCAATAATTAGGAAGTGACCTCCACCAATAACAATAAAGGAAAACCCACCAATAACAGTGAAGGATAAACCACCAATAATTAGGAAGTGACCTCCACCAATAACAATAAAACAAAAAGGACTTTTACATGCCACTGCATGTAGCTGTGAGGAAAACATCTGAGAATCCTTTGTAATGAACTGAACTTCGGCACGAAAGGCTCTTGAGATGTAATCCAACCCTGTTAATGGTTCTCTGACAACTGTATGTACCAGGATGTGAAAATCTGTCATGATCTAATAAAAATTCTTTTGTAATTCCCTATTTGTTTGTTTGTGTACACGAGTTTGTGTGTGTGTGTGTGTGTGTATGTACATACCTGTGTGAGGTGAGGAAAGTGTTGCACATGTACACACTGTCAGTGCTGCTGTGCTGGATCTCCTCAGCCAGCACATCTCCCATGGTGCACTGCAGCAGGCGCGGAACTTCCTCGTTACGGTCACCATCGAAGACCCCATAAGCGGCTTCCGCACTGTCCCCAAAACGATCCACCGCCAGCACAGACACGCACAGCCTGCACCCATGAAGACCGAAGCCTTTACTCAGGGCAGGACTACAATTCCCACATCTCCAGGGCCTACTTAAATCTGCCCACCCCCTCCCTTCAATCCCACACCCTCCATCCAAACACGAGTGCCAAAGCCCCGCCCTCAAACATGATCACACTGCACACAGCTGTGCTATTGCCCAGGACAGCCACCGACACCAATTTCCTTTCCTCTAAATAGGTTTTAGTGATAGTTATCAGTTTAGACAGACCAACTTTAACCAACAAGGTCTTAAAATTGATCACTTATGTCAGATTTAATGTACAGGACAATACAGATACCCCTACCCAACCATCCAACACAGATACCCCTACCCAACCATCCAACACAGATACCCCTACCCAACCATCCAACACAGATACCCCTACCCAACCATCCAACACACATACCCCTACCCAAACATCCAACACACATACCCCTACCCAAACATCCAACACACATACCCCTACCCAAACATCCAACACAGATACCCCTACCCAAACATCCAACACAGATACCCCTATCCAATTTGGAAAATTGTGGGACTAATAAAAGATTATCTTATCATCCAACACACATACCCCTACACATACCCCTACAAACATCTAATACAGTGACTATGTACAGTGATACGTCCTCCTTCTCTCCCAAGTAAATATACCCTAAAGTGGCTCCTCAGTTTTAAACAGTGCAGAGAGGAGATACATCCTCCACATCAATCATACCCTTCACTCCGCCCCTGACCTCACACCACACCCCACTCCGAAGACCAGCTGCCAGGAGGTGCTATGAGGTGAGCGCAAAAACACCTGGTCACGGGTTCACCTTGCCGTGCCCAGTCTGGAGTTCATGGCTGAAATGCAGTGTGGGACGAGGGGCAGCTTACTTGTTCCTCTGACCACTCAGCTCTGCGTAACCATGATCCCACAGAGTGGGCAGAACCTGTGATTCTCCTGCCGACGCCGCTGGCGCCCCCATCTGGTCCAGCTTCAGGGTTGAGATGTGACTACAAGAGTGAGAGAAACAGAGAGCTTCTAAAGCTACAGAGCTTTTATTTAATACGCCCATGTAAAAACGATTAGTCCTGCTCCACTCACTGGTGAAGAAAACAATAAACCATGAACAATGTCTGATTAATGAACAAATGCATGAATAATTAAACAATTAAAATGTTTTTCAAATATGAATATTTGTCACATGTATATGACATGCTACGATCTAGTTACTATATCTGAATGAACACAGAAAAAAGAAAAAGTGGCCTTCAAATGGTTTTCAGAACTACAAAGCAACACCTACATACACCTACACCTACAACCAACACCTATATGAAGGTGCGTGGAGGGCATGGCCAGGACCCGGTCATATAGAGGCCAGGCCCTGAGTCTACAGAGGGTGGTGCCAGGCCCAGGTACATGTGGAGGTGTGTGGAGGGCGGGGCCAGGTTCATGTCCATTAGGAGGTGTGTGGAGGGCGGGGCCAGGTTCATGTCCATTAGGAGGTGTGTGGAGGGCGACACCTCACCTGAACATGTTGAGAGTTTTGTGCTCCAGCATGAGGTTGCTGTTGCCAGTCAAGTCGAGTTCCTGCAGGGTGGCAGGCACAGAGTCTGGCAGCAGAACCTCCGTCAGCTCATTACAGCTCACATCCACCAGCTGCCAGCGTAACACATAACACGCTAAAGTAAAAAGAACGTACCATCTGGATATTTCTGCTTTCTACTGTGTATTTATATGCGAGGTTTACTAGCTAGGGTTAAACAAGAGAGATCTACCATCTACTTAAACGCACCAAACCCTCCATTAGATATACATACCACACACTTACGGTTAGGGTTATGAATTTATGGCCACTGACTGGGATTTTTACATGTGTCAGTGTGACTGGCTGGATATGTTTACGTGTTACACACACATAAAAACATTAATCACAGCCAGTGGTCAGAAACTAACAGCTGTGAAGGGTTTGATGATTTATTAGCACACACTGTACACGAACAGCGTTAGTGTGTGTGGTCACGTGTACCACACCCACGAACTGTGCTAACGCACGTGTCCACGTGTGTAACGTCCCTGCACAGGGCGCCCGCCGACCTTGATCTCGGGCAGGTTGAGCACCTCCGGGAAGACCCCGATGTGGTTGGAGTGTGCGATGAGGGAGTGAAGCCTTTTGCAGCTGGACACAGTGGAGGGAACAGTCTTCAGCTTGTTTCCGCTCACGTTTAGCTCCTCCAGCAGCTCCAGCTTACTCAGCTTGCTGTGAACACCCACACGATGTAAACACTGAGGCTGGAGACCAGACCACTGACGGTTACCGCTGCAGCTCGTACTGGTCTGTAACTGAATACTGGACCATCATCTCACCATCAGCTCAGGCTGGAATTCCTCCATCTTAAAACAACCTTAAATCCCAAAGAGGGCAGTCTGTTCACAAATATTTTAAATAGTATTTTTACATTTTCTCTTAACTAAGATATCACTTACAAGGAAATGTAACAGACAGACGTTGTATCAAGTATATTAAAATAGGAGGGAAGGATAGAGTGAAAGAACAAATAAATCAGTACCAAATAAACTAGGAACCCCATAAAAGCCCCAGCCATCGGGTTCTATTGTACCTTGCAGGGAAGGACAGCAACTGGTTATAGGCCATGTGCAAGACCCGCAGGTTCTGGTGTCCCACCAGCAGGGCGGCGCAGTTCTCATTCAGGTTGTTTTCTGTGAGGTACAGCTCCTGGAGAGTGCTAAGGCTCTCTTCTGATTGGCTACTCGGGGGGATTGTCTCCAGCGCATTGGCTGATACATTCAGGTATTTTAAACTGGGGAGGTTGAAAAACAAAGAGAAAGAAATGTTGAAAAGCTACGACACGTTAAATTAAATATCCTAATGTCTAACATGACTTATCAAAATTAATGTACGCTTCCTTGCAGAAGTCGTTCTGATGCAATGTTTCTCATCAAGCATAATAATATGGAACAGATGAGACAAATAATCAATAGGCCCTTAAAGGAGGCTCTGAAAACACTCAGCAAAAAGAAATTAAAAAAACCCTCAAAACCAAAGCAATGTGATGCTCTAAAAGACCCAGTGCTGTTAGACATCATTATTAACCAGCAGCTTCCTTGAAAGCTGATGAGTGATTTAACCAACAGGAAAGAGACTCCAAGGAGACAAGGAGAGAGACTCCAGCAGCAGCACTCTGGCTACATCACCTCCTCCACACAGCTACACAGAGCTTTTGTGCGGTGCATTTGCAGCATGGGTCCAGTGCAGGGCCCAAGGAGGCTGTCTGACCTCGGAATGAGAGAGAAGGAGAGAGAAAGAAGGAAAAGAATGAGAGAGAGAAGGAGCGGGTAAAGGAAAGATGCCTAGTAAAAGGCTAAGAGAGAGAGAGAGAGAGAGAGAGAGAGAGAGAGAGAGAGAGAGAGAGAGAGAAAGAGGGAGAGAGAGAAGCAGGCCAACAATCAGAGAGTGTGTAAAAGCAAGAGTAAGAGAGTGCAGGACAGAAGGAGGCGTGGCCTACTTTAAGGCCTTATAGAAGGAGGCGTGGCCTACTTTAAGGACTTGTAGAAGGAGGAGGCGTGACCTACTTTAAGGCCTTGTAGAAGAAGTTATCCGGAAGCTCGGCAAGCTTGTTGTGCTGCAGGTCGAGGGTTTCCAGAGGGATGTGGTCAAGTAGGTCAGGCAGTCTCCGTAGCACATTACTGCCAGCCAGCAGCTTCCTCAGACTGAGACCACTGAGCAGTCTACAGACAGACAGACAGACAGACAGACAGACAGACAGAGAGTGGAAGAGAGGGACGGAGGAAAAGAGAGTCAAAGGAAGGGTGTGAGAGCAAAGAGGAGTGGGGGGGGGGGGACTGACTATAATAATGAAAAAAAAGACACCATTGTCTGAGACTCTGTATTACAAAAACTGAAAATGTCCAGACAAGTCTATCCTCTCTCAGACTGAGCAGAGCTCCGTCTGGACGCCGTCTCCGTCTGGGAAGGTCTTATTGGATCATTCACATGCAAATGCTTATGAGGAACAAGGTGAAAATGGTGATTTGTAGCCTCCTGCTCCAGCAGAGGTCATGGTGGACGGCGGAAGACCCGCATAAACGTGACGCTCCGCTGAATAAACATCCCAGGAAGAGCTGCGGACAGTGCTGGAGGAAGAGCAGGGGGGAGGATGAAGCACCTGCCCGCCTCCTCGGGACAAACAGCTGGACAGGACCTCAAACGCACAGCCTGCGCCGGCTCACCTCGCTGGCAGCTCGAGGAGAAGATTGTGCGAAACGTCGAGCACCTCCAGCTTCCTGCAGTCGCACAGCCAGTCTGGCAGGTGTTCCAGAAGATTCCTGTCAAATAAGCACAAAAGCTGCTCAAGTCCGTTGTTTTAAACTGTAATGAAGGTCAAGAAATGTGTTGGATGTACAAGAGAACAAAATCACAGCGTACAAGTACCAGAAGGTAGACTATAGCTCACCACGACAGGTCCATGTGTGTCATTTGATTGGGAACCGGATAGATGTTCACTGTAGCAAGACCTAGAAAACATAAAAAACTGTGAAAACGTGACAACGTGACATCATCCTGGCAAGCACAGGCCCACGTGACATCATCCTGGCAAGCACAGGCCCACGTGACATCATCCTGGCAAGCACAGGCCCACGTGACATCATCCTGCGCTCCAGCCAGACTCACGGTTGCTGCCGGCGTGGAGGGTGCGCAGTGCAAAGCCACTGAGCGTGAGCGCCCTCAGCTGGTTGCGCTGGCAGTGCAGGGTCTCCAAGTTGCAGGCCGCGCTGAGGTCGAGCTCGTCCAGCCGGTTGTCGCGCAGGTCCAGCTGTGTGAGCTGCTTCAGAGGCTCCAGCGTCTCGCTCTTCACCCAACACAGTCCGTTCAGCCTGCAGGGAAGCACAGGGAGTGTGAGACCGCCAGCCCAGACCATCTTACGCCATACAGCACCATGCCAGGAGATGGAGATGTGCTCACAGCCCCCACTGGCCTCACAAGGCAGGGTGGAGAGGGGAGCCTCTCAAACTATTCCAAGGGAAGGTTTTGCTGGCAGTTTATTCCAAACCCTCCTAAAGGGCAGTTTATTCCAAACCCTCCTAAAGGGCAGTGCCTGCAAGAATTCTGCAGTACATGACAGAAATCTGAGTTACTTGGTTTGTTTTTTTTGCGACTCATCTCATGGCAGTCTCACCTCTAACCTCTAACCTCTATGGGAGCTATCCCATAAACAACAACAACAACAACAACAACAACAACAAGTTGGTCGTCAGCTGGTTTTCATAAAGCATGTCACAACAGGACTGCTAGTGAAGGATCTGCTCGCTGGGATTAAAGGGGAATGGGGGAGGGGGGGTCTAGACCTGGATCATCATCTGAACTCTGAGATGGTTCATGGGTCCAGTTGACAGAGGTCCTATCCTCACCCCCCTCAGCCCCCTTTCTCTCCACCTTTCCACCCAAACCCAGAGTTCCACTCAGATACAGGTGCAGTCAGACCCCTAAACGTCACACAGGGAGTCCAACCGAGAAGCTGATCGCAGTGGCTTAAGGAAGCAGCTGTGATGGACAGTGAAAAATATGAGGTTTGGCAGGAATGAACTACTATCCATGTAAAACAATACTGACAGGTAGAGATGAGAGTACAGTATTATTTGAAAATGGCCAGTCAGAAGAGAGCAATGTGTGGGAACAGACTGACATTAGAACATTCATCCACCATGTACTGATGGCTGATCTTGTTACGTTACCATTGTATATTGATCCAGCCTAATGCACGACAAGGCCAACAAGAGCATTAAGTTAGAGACCCCAGAGAAAGGCGGAGAACGAGAGAGTGAGAGCAGAGAGAGAGACAGAGGGGAAGAGTGAAAGACGGAGATTAAAGTGACAAACAAAAGGACAGAAACAGAGTGTGGAGCGTAACGCCAGCCCGCCCAGCTGCTCCTCACCGTAAATCGACACTCCTGATGTGAAGAGCGTGTAGCAGGCTGGTGAGCTCCAGGACCTCCACACGGTTCCCAGCCATGGCCAGCCGGTCCATAGCCACGAGCCTCTCCAGCACGCAGGGCACGTGGGTAAAGCTGTTAAAGGAGAGGCCCAGGCTGTTGAGCTGCACTAGGCCTCCCAGTTCCTCGGGCAGGGAGCTCAGGAGATTCCCATCAAGGGAGAGGGTCTGCAGACTGGGCAGCAGAGAGACATAGCAAGTGGCATTAATGTTGGGAATGTTAAGTTCTCCGCAGAAACAGACCCTGGGAAGTTATGTGCAATTCCACTTAAATAACCTCCTGCTTTGAGCCAAGCTGAAATAATTCAAATTGGTCATTTTTCTAAGCCTGTTTTAATCCGCCTTTGCAGAGCTCAGCTCAGCTTTAATCCATTTCATTTCCATGATTAGAAAAAGAAAAAAAACAAAGGTTCTTTTGACTGATGAGGAGCCTGGGAAACAAACAAACAAACAAACAAACAAATAAGTAAATAAATGAATCAACAAATGAAACTGCACTCATGTATCCCCATGCCTGATCTCCTGCATATGATTATGCGAATACTTGTAATTATTCAAAAATATAACCACTCATTATAATATGCTAATGTTTCACATGGCATTCCGAGTTAATATCAGCTGAAAGCACAGGGCTTTAGTAAAGAGGGGCGTGTCCAACGCGGTTATCAGTGCTGCACGTACACTGGGCAACTTTATCATCCTGCGAATGTCTCGGGATTCTGATTGCTCTGTGTCGTTTGATCCTGAGCATGTCTGAGGCTCCACACAGGGTGTGCAGGCAGCAGCACGAGGGCCGTGGGAGACGGGACGGAGAGAACGGTGGAGAACGCTGGGCAGATCTCACCTGGAGAGGTTTCCCACGCAGGCCGGGATGAACTGCAGGCCGTTGCAGGAGAGACTGAGCTCGGACAGCGTTTGGATCTCACACACTGCCTCGGGGAACACGCCCAGGCGGTTGTGAGAGAGGTTCAAGCTCTTCAGCTGGGCAAACCTGCAGGCACACACAGACACACGTCTGTCAGCACTGAAGCCGTCACATCAAGTAATAAGACACACAGTCATTAACTGGCACCGTTTGTGATATTTTGCCGCAGAGAATTAATGTCATCGGAATAAACCTGCTCCGTTTTTCCTCTGCCATAAACCTTCTTAGCTACACCGGGTTCAGCAGCGCATGGCTCTGGGCTCTGGGAGCGAAGTCCGGGCCTGTCGGACACACCCGCTGCAAAGAGGGACGCGACTCGGGTGTCCCGAAAATGACGAACGAGCAGGAATTACACGCAGGACACAAACACACCCACAAACGTACTGTGTGAGTGTGTGTGTGAAGTGGGGTGAGGGCAGAAGGTCCTTCAGAGCTTTAGGCGGCAGTCTGACTGAAGGGAGCTGAGAGAATGTGACCCATACCACACACACACACACACACACACACAATCATGGCCTAACCTCAAACACACACACACTTCACTGCACCACCTTAAACACACACGTACAGCTGTATCCTGCCACACATACACAGTTACTAAATATACCAGCTGGGAAGAGCAATGAGGGAGGGAGAGAGAGAGAGAGAGAGAGAGAGAGAGAGAAAAGAAAGGAAAAGAGAAAGATGCAGCCATTGGCTCTACACTCAGGCACACGCGCACGCACACACACACACGCGCACACGCACACAGGCACACAAACACTCTCTGCATTTACGGCCTACAGTGAAACACCACTCAGGCAGGTTGATGATTAACTTTTAATAGTGCCGTGTCGGTAAGGTGAATTCCCGTCCTCCACTCCTGGAGTTACTGTACCTCCACACAACACGCAATACTGCTGTCGTTCTGTTATGTAACAGGGTGTTTCACTGGTACCTTATCATCTACAATGTGCACATCCAACACCACGGTTCCAAAGAGTCACCCCCCAAGGCTCCGCCCCCAGGCAGGTCATCCGGGCTGGGATGGTATAGGGGGAGCAGATACCTGTTGAAGTTGCAGAGGCCTCCTGGTCCCTCCAGACTGATAAAGTTGTGGCGTAGGTTGAGGTGTGTGATGTCCTGGCAGTAGAGCAGATACTCAGGCACCTCCTCCAGACTGTAGCAGGACAGATCCACCAGGCTGACAGTTTGGGACACCACCTGCACACAGACACACACACACAGACACACACACACAGACACACACACACAGACACACACACACAGACACACACACACAGACACACACACACACACACACACACACAGACACACAGATTTGATCAATGGCAGATGGTCCACATACACATCTACATCTACTTCTGTTGCACTGTAGTAAAAACAGAAAAGCAAAGTGCATTACTGGAGAGGGAGGATGTTTGTGGTTCATTTTCTTGATTTAAAAAAGGTGTATCTAGAAGATTTTTAGCATATTCCATTGAAACTTGAGAAATGTACACAGTAATGAGGAGACTAGCTGAAAGGAGAAATATGAGCAATATAAGAGGAGAAAAGAGGAGAGGAGAGGGGAGGGGAGGGGAGGGGAGGGGAGGAGTCCTGCTCCTCCACTGTGTGTCTTTATTACACAGCTGTCAACTCCTACATCATAAAGACCAAAGACATGTTACATGAGGGCTAACTCTACACACACACACACACACACACACACACACACACACACACACACACACACACACACACACACACACACACAC
>JAOXYF010000001.1:1449973-1462473 GCA_028565775.1 Sternarchorhynchus goeldii | reverse complement strand
TTATTTTGAATTTAGAGAGGAAGTTACTGACATTCTCTAGAATTTAGTTGCATATTATACATAACATGAGCCATCACGCCTGCTGAGAAGATGAATCTCAGTATCTAGAATCAGAAAAATGACCTCATGGATCAGTGTATTTTGCTACATAAACTCCCACCTACGGAATAACCTTCCTGTTTGGATTAGAGACTGGACCACAGGCTCACTCTTTAGGTGACCTAGCCTTTAAACTTTCCTTCTTCGTGTCATGGTGTAGATGTGGTGGTTCGTTTACTCTACCCCGACACTTTCAGTCATGTTTGTTGAGGGTGGAGTGGAAGGGTACTGATGTCTCATGGTACCCTCAGGTAGGTCAGTACTAACTTCTTCTTCTTCTCCCTTTCATTGCTGTACCTTCTACCTTTTAGACCTGCCTGATCACTGTGCCATTCACCCTCCTACTGCAATGATCCACCTCACCTGGAAGCACCAGAGTCTTCATTTCTTTCTTGAACGTCTGTTACAACCAGCTGCATGAAGTGGCAACACACTGCATGAACCATCCTTGTCTTTATCCGTTTATACAATCTTATGATTGTAACAAAATGAACCGGTAGCCCATGCGTGAAGCTTCGTATTTTGGTTTTACATCCAACATTTAACACAAACAGCACTACATCATATTTTTGCAGTCAATCATTGTTCTTCGTATGATACGAGTGTTTCTGTTTAACTCCATTTCTGTTCTTTGCATAATCCCGGAGGACGAGGGATTCTCCCGTCCGTCTGGTTTTCTTCCCCCCCCCCATCACCTTCATCTTTGCTCGTCTTGAATCCACTGTGTGAAAATTCAAAGTCAAAATGGCAACTGCATCACAACAAAAGCTTTTTTTCTGAACAGCAAAAGGACTCAGTAACTTCGGGCCACTCTGTCTAATTAGAATCTATTATAACAAGAGTGACGACAGATTCAGACTGAAGACTTCTGTTAGAGCGTTTGAGAACACAGCTTCACAAAAAATAAAAAAAAAAAACGTTGGACAATTCAGCCTTGTTTCACCCTGGCAGCCATGACTCTGCTGGACTGTCTGAGCTCCCACAGACATGGTCTCCACTTTGGGCTTTAGATGCGAAGATTCTTTTATTAATTTGCCTAAGAGAGATGGACAAGCATTATCTTAGTGTTTACCTCACCATCTGCAAACAGTAGCTGGATAAGAGAGAGATGATTCAGTCAAAGTTACCGGCAGCGATTTGCCCAGTCAGTATCGAGCTGAGGTTGGCATATAACTGATCGTGCCAAATTCAGCCAATGAACAGCAAATTTCATTTTAGCCAGGCACCTACAAGTCCAAAAGAAACCAGGCTCAGCCGCCAGGGGATGAGTACGGCTAATTGCTTTTTGCAGCAGCCATATGGCAGGCCATTTCCTTCCCCCAGGCAGTGCCACACAGCAGGGACAGCAAGACCATTGGCAGGTCTCTGGATCTCCTCACCAACACCCCACTGCTGCCAGCTCTGCTCCACCACCCCCACCCCCTCCACCCCCCCTCCACCCACAGGGCCTGGCCCCAGCCTTCATCTCCCAAGCCTGGTGTTGACAGAAGTCTTGGCAACCATACTGAGGTCTTACTTTCCCTTGCTCAGAGAGGGAGGGGGGGGTGTCTGTCAAGAATTAGCACTCCTTATTGAATCATATCGAATGAGATGGATAACCCCTCGTTGACCCATCTGCCCGCAAGCTTCGGAGATTTGCATCAAAGACCAAAGTCTCGGGGCTCACTGACTCCTGCTGTGCCAAGTTCAAAAGTTAAAAAAGAAGATCTCCCATAAATGAGTAGTTCAGTTTGCCTAAGCTATGCAAGATTACATAAATTACACTTGCTTGCTGGGGGTACTGGCAGGGTTTGGAGATGCAGTCTTCAGACAAGACTCAGCACGGCGCAGCTCTGGAAATAATAAACATTAGATTCCAACCGCAGTGGATTTCAACTATGAGAAATGCAGTGAATGGAATTTTCTGGAAAAAGGACAGCATTGTAATACAAAAAGCAAACTAAACATTTCTCAAAATACTTTAGCAATTTTTCAAGAGCTTTTTTTTTTTTTTTCAAGATTAATGAGGCAGGTCACTCTGAGTTATGGGGAGGAAAGGAAGACCATGGCTCTGCATGACAAAATACAAACAAAAGCCCAGAGTCATGAGTCCCCATCACACCATCCCAAACATGTCTCTACACTCCTTTATTTATGACTGGTGGGATCTTACTTGAAAAAAAGAAACTTTGCAGAGTTCAAGATGGAAATAAGATGAGTGCTGAACACATGAACCATAAAAGCTCTGGCTGAGAAACACAGTGAGTTATTTACATTGAATAAATGTCTGGCATCCTACCAGACAGCTAGATCAGCATGACTGACCCTTGTAAAGTGAAACCTGATCTCATACAAACGAGTCCTCGAGAGGAGAACAGCACAGTGGTGACGGGGAGGCCGATCCAACACAACCGAGAGTGTCCCACCTCACCGTGGGGGCCAGTCGGCAGCACGACCTCAGAAGAGGCTCCTCACAGATGCAGACAACACCAGCCAGACGTGGGGCACTGCACTCCGTACAGGAAATGGCAGGGTAGCCAGAACCGATTATCTCTATTAAATATGCGGATGAATTGATTACCTCTATTAAATATGCGGATGATATACAGTGAAGGACCTGATAGAAGTTCAGTTGGACACAGAGTCCCTGCTCCTCGTGTTATAAACAGCGCCTGGTTTGCTCCAGATGCTGTGGGGTGGGCTGGATCAGCCGGTCCGAGGCCTTCTCGTCTCTCACACTCTCTCGTTTTCTCTCACACACACTCCCACACACACACTTTATTTAGTTTTCATTTTCTCCTTCAGGTGAAGTCGCCTGGCAGAGCAGTATCTCATTAAGTGGCCAGAGCCAGTTCCAAAGATGACTCGTCCTGAGGGCCGGCGAGACCATCGCTGATCTCGTCCTGAGGGCCGGCGAGACCATCGCTGATCTCGTCCTGAGGGCCGGCGAGACCATCGCTGGCTACAGCCTAATTTCCGTACCACGAGGGGGGTGAGTGTTCTGGAGCAACATGCAGCCGAGCTGAGTGGATCCAGGCCAGAACCCACATCCCTCTCCCCAGGGAGGTGCAGCTGGATGACCTTCCCCCTCCACTCCCCTCCCGAGCCACGGCCTGGGGCCTCAGAGCCGGTGTTTTTCTAAAGTTCGGACTTTATTAAGTTACCGTTTATTAGTTGCTTTTATATAACACTTTGCCCACAACCCACACTCTAAAAGCAAAGAAAAGGGATTGAAGATGTGCTTTTTGCAAAAACAGCATTACATCATTCAGCCTCACAGGAAATAAACCTTCACATAAAAGTTCCTGCTCAATGCCACCTAGCCACTGTGCTCTGGGGCGGTGTGACGCGCGCCAGACTGCGGTCTCATTAACGTCTCTGTGCTGATGTTTAATCAAGGCTTGCAGACTTCCCGTCCTGGTCCTGGTCCTGGAGACATGAGGGAACCAGCCTCTGCAGTGGTTTCTCCCCGGGGTGCGCGAAGGGTAGCAGCATGACCCGACTGGCTGTTCTAGGCCTCAGTGGTCCAACTCAAAGCGGTTTAGCTCTGTTCTCACCGCCAGACCTTGTCCTGCCACCTACACCCCTAACAGAACCACCACAACCTAAGGATTCAGAGCTGCACCACTCACACCCACACCAGCCGGACACTGCAGGACTTAAACCAAATACTGCTGAGATGTTTGAGATTTTGATGTTTGAAATATTGGATATTTTAAGTGTATATTTTATAAGTAGCTCCAGTTCAAGGCAGCTTGCAAAGCAACAACAACAACAACAACAACAACAACTAGACAGCGACTGTATCTTGAGATGAAAGTGCTCTAGAATATGATGATCTGTATCTTGAGATGAAAGTGCTCTAGAATATGATGATCTGTATCTTGAGATGAAAGTGCTCTAGAATTTGATGATCTGTATTTTGAGATGAAAGTGCTCTAGAATATGACCAATCCCTGGTCAGTTGTGCCAGTGTCACAGCTCCCATCCACACTGTATGCTGACTCAGCACTGCACACACACACACACACACACACACACACACACACCTGCACACACACGAACGTGCACACGCATGCGCGCACACACCCACACACACACACAGAAACACACACCCACACACACAGAAACACACACACCCACACACACAGAAACACACACACCCACACACACAGAAACACACACACACACACACAGAAACACACACACACACACACACACAGAAACACACACACACACACACAGAAACACACACACACACACACAGAAACACACACACACACACACACACTTCCAGTCTGGTTATTAATAGGAGCAGCATTACAGAACATTAGGTCCTCTGTTTCTCCCCAAAGCCTGTGAGCTGTTTTATGAGAATAATGAGACAGGCCCTGGGGCACCACTCTGGCAGTACGAGTACAAGTGTGTGTGTCCCTCTAATACGTCGCACCCACCTTCCAATGAGGTTGTGCTCTACAAATAAAGTGGGAGTCAGTCTGCCTTCCTAAACCATTCTTCAGGCCAGCATGTGCGGCCATGGCTGCCCAAGTGCCCCTGATGTGGCAGGGCAGTGTGGAAGGGTGATCACTCCCTTCACCCTGGTCCTGACGCAGAACCAGCGAGAGTAAACACAGTCTCCTACAAGAGACGAACACCCCATAAGGCCATGCCTCCCACAGCTGGTGATGAATGTGGCTACCCGAGCTCAACGCTAGAGTGGCGCCTGCATGCTGTTGCCGTGGTGTTCGTGTGCTGTTGCCGTGGTGCTCGTGTGCTGTTGCCGTGGTGTGCTGTTTTTTGGTGCTTCAGAATAGATGAACCCAACAAAATACAGAAGTAAAACTACAGCCTCTCTAGCTGGCCATGGTCACAGGGGCCAGGGGGCGTGTCCTGGGGGCCAGGGGGCGTGTCCTGGGGGCCAGGGGGCGTGTCCTGGGGGCCAGGGGGCGTGTCCTGGGGGCCAGGCACCAGGGTGACTCGGGCATGGAGAGCACATTGCAGCATGCAGGTGATCAGAACAGGCACTCACCACTGTAGAAGCGGATCATACAGCTGAGGTCGGAATTGGCAGCTTCCTGCTGTACACGAAGAGGGTCATCGTAGCCCATAGTGGCCAGGTAATTGTAGACCATCTGAAGAGGTCGCTCAGAGGGGTCTAGCCTCCTGCAGAGAGGAGCAGAGAGGTACTGGGTCAGTGAAGAGAGAGAAAGAAGGACTGAATCAGTGAACGAAAGAAAGAGAGACCGAGTCAGTGCATCTGAGACAGAGAGTGAAGGAGAGAGAAAGAGAGAATAGAACAACCAGGGCTGAGGATTAGAGAGACAAGTCTCTAAAGCGTTTTAGAGTGTTTTGCTCCTGCACTAAGACGCACCTTTGAGCTCATGGAGTCCTCTTTCGTTTACCATAAATGAGTTTAACCAGGTGGTGTATTTTAACATGGAAACTCATTTCACATTCACTATATTGCAGTACACGCCAGAGAACGGGAAGAGAACCACTCTTATTTCAGTTCAGCAACATCGTGGTCACAAACATTTCCATCATGAGATTTCCAGACAACAGTGACGTCTCTATGACAACGCAGCCACAGCAGAGAGAAACCAGCGTGTACAGCGATCCACGCCACAGTCATCTTTCATAACTATCATAGCTTCCTAACTCATACGGGTGGGCTGCATTTCCTTGAACCCAAACAAACACACAGACCAGTCTATTCAGCAGGCAACAGCGAGCGTCTCATCACTGAGACTAGTGAGGCTCACGTCGCTCACGTCAGACCCCCAGATCCCTCTGCTTCATCTGGCCTGCCTGTTAACGGCCCGAGAACGTGCCGTCCTGCAACCCCACGACCTGCGGTGCTCCAGGGGGGGGGGGGCGCTGGAGTACACCGCACGCCACTGTGCGAGGATCTGGGTGAGAGAGAGAGAGGAAGTGCTGCAGAAGCTCAGGGTGAGGCCACGCTTTTCACAGGACATCATGAACACTACAGTGGAGGGAGTGTTCACACACACACACACACACACACACACACACACGCTGCACTATTGGATCAGTACTTCCTCATTAAATCAGCCCCGCCCACCAAGGCCACCTCAGCTGCTGGTCTATTCCAGCAGGACCCGTCATCCTTACAAGGACAAGAAAAGGGGAAAAATTCAAATCTCTCTCTTTAATACACACACACACACACACACACACACACACACACACACTTTCAACAACTTCCAAATGTCCGCAGACACTGCAGAAAGTGGACACTAGGTCATCAAGTCTGTTTATGTGAGAAGATACACAGACACATCCAAAGCCCCCCACACACACACACACACACACACACACACACACACACACACACACACACACACACACACACACACACACACACACTCCTCCAGGAAGCTGAGACAGTACTGCTTCCATTCTGAACCCTTGCAGGGTGATTCATCATAATTACTATGGTTTTGTCTCTAAAACTAGCTGGAGAAACAGCTTCTGTTTATGGGACTACCTGCTGTTAGATGATTACAGGGCAGAGCTCATGGATTCCCAGTCCAGCGTTTCTGCATGTGTAAAATCGTGTGTGAAACGAACCAAAACGACCCTCACCTGCATGCAGCAGGTGTGCTTCCGTCTGTGAGAGAAGTGAGGGGTATGGATTAATTACAGCCTCTGGTGCTCACCACCTAAGAGGCCCCTCACTCTGCACCTTTCAGGCATTTCTGCTAAGATGCCTGAGTGGCATCTTATTCTGTGATTTTTTTCTACAGAAAGCAGGTCCACAAAGTGCAGAGTTGCTTCATCTCCGAGAACATCTCCCAGAGGCCTCCAGTCGGCACAGACGTTCTCTCTCAGCCGTGACAAAGTGCACCAAACCTCGCACACACAAACAGACAGGACTAATTACAGTGCTAATATTAAAAATAATAATCCACTAACAATCCAGTGTTACCATTCAATAGGCAACGTAGTAACACAGAAGAAATTGTGCTTTGAAAGGGTGCTGTGTACAGTGAAACATGCTCATCTTCACTGCCCATTTCACTAAACCACAACGTTATGGAATTCAGCTCCACAGACAATCCAGGATCAGCTGTCCCTCTTCAGTACTGCCAAAGATAAAGACAGTCATGATTTCATATTGTAGACACAAAAAGCCTCACAGAACTGCATCATCGGTAGAGGCATCTATCCAAGCACAAAAGTAAATGACTATATGAGCACAGATTTCCGGGTAAGTTGCCAAACTTATAAATCGATCAGAGGTGATAAAGTGTCTTCATTGAAAGCCCTTGGAACTCGCCGCAGGGCTAGTGGACAGGTCTCTCAATACAGACAGCATCTTGTGCTGTGCTTCATGTAAACACTGAACTGAACAGTTCAGCAGAAACAGTGCAAGAGGAAGTGAAAAGGACTTCCTGCTCTCATGAGAAGAGCCAGCAGGCCAGAGAGGGAGAGGGAAGGAGAAAAGCTCTCAGACAGCAGACCGAGTCAGCGGCCATCTCAGAGGGAGGGGCCTGTTATTCTGGACAGCTGCTCTCTTGCATCACGACAGAGAGAGGAAAATAGCTTGGATTTCAGCAAGAAAAAAAAGTCGACTAAGGGTAAGTGTTTGTCAACAAAGAGCCCTTCATCAGAGCAGCCTTGCGTTAAGTGTCTGTAGCACGTGTGTGTGTGTGAGTTTTACCTGATCAGGTCTCCGTGTAGCTGCAGGTACAGACCCTGGCCCTCACGCTGACAGCAGAGCTCCTCCACAGTAGTGCTGGTAGAACAGAGAACCAGCCTGAGGTCTGGCTGCACCGCAGACGAGCTCTGGGGCCCCGGGGCAGGCGCCTGCGGCTCCGACGCTCCATACAGGCACACGCAGCCACGTAGGGTGTCACCCTTCAGCCAGTCCCTCTCCCGCGAGCCGAACCGCGTCTTCCTGGTCACGCAGCCCCGACTACCGTTACGCTTCATATTGCGCTGCGGTGCACGAGGAGAGAAAAAGGGGGTGGGGTGGGGGGTGAGGTGCTGGCTGCCAGAAACGGACCGTGTGGATAAATCAATAACAATACCGAACCAACCCTGTGGTCTAAACGTGACACAGCGTCGGTTTTTTTACATACCTTGTTAATATGTTATCAAGGTACATAAAATGAACGCCAACTCCAAATAAAATAAAATAAGCACGTGCCTTCACTGAGCGCGCTGACTGACAAATTCGTGGCATGAAACGATCCAAAGACAACGAGCACAGAATCAGTGAAGGGCACCCAACTGAGCAGAACCTTGCGCGCGCCGGAGCCGACAGCCTTACCACCGCGGAAAGACCGGGGGGCCCAAATATTTACACGGGGCACAAACGCCCGAGCGCGAGGCAAGCCTGATGAAGACATGGGCGGCCCGACATCAGGTCATTATAGAGTACGAAATCATACTCCCACGGAGGGGGCTCGTTGCGGCTGTGCTTGCCTCTGCTTCAGTGCCCACCGCTGAGAATAACTAGACTAAGCAGCGCGCACACGCTCTCTAATGACACTCCCGCACGCTGAAGCAAAGATCACATTTGTTTTAGACGCAAGCACGCGCTCCCCCCTGTTATGCCGTATCTATAAACGCAGCTCTATCTATGTAGCTGACTCACCATCACTAAAGATTAAACATCCTAGTGTTTGCTGCAGCATGTATGCTATTTTGTAACACGTCTAACTCGAACGAAAATAGGCCTTTTTAACTAAGCACGGTCTCGATTCTGATTTAAAAACACTCTTAATAAAACCTAACATAGTTTGGTTTAAGAGGCAGGAAAGCATAAGCTGGTTTGTTCACGTTCAACTCCACACTGAGCACCAATTACAGGTAGTTAAAACCCTCCACCGGGACCGGGAGTCGCGTGTTTATTGCTATAACATGTATGCTAGCTAACCTCACTAAATTGAAAATATATGGGAGGTCGATCGAATAATGTATTTTCGTATTCCTAACTTATTAGAAACAAAATACAAAATGCTGCCCCCTTGATGTACCGTTATCGGTTTTTCGCCAAACATGCAGAAAGATTTCGGGAGTGTGCAAACAGGTTAGACTGTTAACGTTACAGCATCATCTCGAGCGCTATTGTATTACACCCGCGACGGGCTTTAATACTAACAGCTGCGTAGCTGCACACGAGCGCTCAGTTATAAACATGCATAAAGCTTATGAATGTCCTAGACTGCACTAGCCATCATCGAATATGGTTGAAAGGCATGTTCAAGTGTTAACGACAGACGTAGGCTACTTCGGCCCTGGTTGTCAGAAACACTCTGCACGGTTCATTCGCAGTCCTTTGTAGCTAGCTCGCTAACTGTAGACGAATACAGACAGGCTTATCAACTCACTACCTTCAAAACTCGTATCCCTGTTCCGCCTCGGCTTGTGGGACCGTTGCGGTCGCCCGACACTGCAGTTTGATTAGATGCCGCTTCATGGACCACCAGGACAGGCGATGTGCCTCTGAGGCTCTGGCCATCCTCGACGGCAGCTCCATTTTTTCGGTCAGTATCGGCATTTTGTGCCAGCCTCGCCGCGATCTCCTCGCCCTTCATTTCGCCTACATTTATGCCTTTCACCACATAAATCCAGATATAACGTCGCAAATGACGACTGGTAAATTCCAACACAGGAGGCGGCAGACAATCCCCATCCTGATTTGGTGAGACGCCATAATGGGACAGAATCTCACGGCTGTCAGATACACACTTAATAAACATGAGAGGGGCAGGGCTACTTATTATTCATAGAGCGCCGTCCATTCTAGGACTTGAAATATAATTAATTATTCATATGGACGCTGACGCCTTAACAGGTGTTTTTAAAAACGCACGTGAAACGTACAGTTTACACAATATACCAACTGAAATTTAGTTTTATTTTATTGATATTTGTCTGTGCACTAGATACATCAATCCACCCACACACAGCAAAGGCAAATCTATATTTCTTAAAAATATAAGAAGTGCTTTACAAATTATTGGACGTAATAAAGTATCATTCATTTTTTACTTTTCTGAATAGATTAGGTATGGATAATTAAAGCCATGCCTCATAAATGGACGTTTGGATTTGAAATTTACATGTGCACAGGTTAATGTAACATAACTAAAATGAAAGGTTTCTAGCTCAAGGTGCGTCTCACCTTTATCAAAGATCAAGGTTACCATGATAAATACTTAACGTAGCTTATGCATAGTTTTAAAGTTAAAATTTAAACAATCTGTATGTGGTATGTGGAAAGGGTGTTCCTAACCTATCTGGAACTGTGTTTTAGGAGTTAAGAGTTATTTGTTTTGCTATGAACCCAGCTGTTATCTTAACAGAAGATTCATACTGCTCGGAAGTGATTACCGTCGTCCCTCTTCACGAGGTCCAGATTATCTAAGGGGGAAGGAGGCCATGTGTGAATTTCTCATCGGGATCAATAAAGTGATCCATGTGCAAGAGACACTGCACTGCAAACATTCATTCGATATCCAAGCAACTCCCTCGACGAACTGCAGTTTTTTTAAAGTTTTACTGTAAGAGAATTAAGTCATGCATCTCTCGTGGCTCCATCTGGATAATTATCTTCCAAGATATGAGGTCATTCTCCCTGAGGCACACAGTGGACGGTCACCGAGAAGTAACGCCCCAAGCGCAGCAGTATTACAAGATTCCGCTCCGCATAGCGAAATCGCAAAGTGAAGTAAGAACAAGCAATACAGAAATCTTGGCTCTTTCTGTGAGTGGAATGACACTTAAAAGTAGCTTGAATCTCTTGGATTTTCAGGAAATAACCTATATAGTGAGGTAACCTTTTGAGAACAGATTTACAGGTTGTCTGCATTGTACCGTTTCCTCATCATTGCATCATCTTGCACCACAAGAGGGCGATATTGTAGCATGGCATAACTAGACTCTCCCTCAAGCCCTTAGTGAGGAAATCAAAGATTCCCCAAGCAGGCCTTGAGCAGAATGTCAAAGAAACATTTCTTCGGGACAGTCTTCTCTTTGATTGTGATGCATTGTGTAACCGAGTACACTCCTAATTTGTTTAAATCTCTTAACTCCGATAGGCCAAGTTTATATCTGAAATAATAACCATACTGAGTAATTCAAATTTTAATTTTCACTTTTTTATTTATCTTGGTCATTTTCTCCAACCCAAAGACAATAATACACAGCATAAGTCTAAAATATCCCATGTAATAGATTACAAGTTATTTTCATTCCTCATTTTTATCATGGATTATTTTCAGTCCAGCACACGCTCCTTAAGACACGGGACACGGATTCAGTTCAGCATATCAAACTTATTGGGGGGGAGGGGGGTACATCCAGCCCCCCCCGCCCAGCACACGTTCAGATGTGGTTGGACAGAAAGTGTGAAACGACTGGGTAGGAGGCCCATGTATAGATACAATTTCAAAAGAACAACTGATAGATTTCAGTTACAAATAGGTATGTGGAAAGGGAAGATAATCACCCAAGCAGGTGGTACATGTTAGAGTTCACTTGGTCAAAGAACTACCTCCAAATCACCATGTGGTCAGCCCTCACCACGTTACCAGCTCAGGAAAGAGCTGGACGCAATCAACATTAACTTGAGTTAACAGAACAGGTTTTCCAAAAAGGTCTGTCTATCAAGATCGCAGGGAACTGGGGTGAATTTTCTTTAAGAATCCTTAACTTCTCTTGCATTTTGACAGGAAGTTTACAGAAAGAGTAAAAATGACAATATTTACACTTAGTTTTTCACATGCAGCTCAAATGCTCAAAGTTGAATCATCGCAGCAAAAAATGTTAAACAGCGTGAAGGTTTGGTTCGACGCACTTCTCACACTCCTCTTGCTGTCTTCAACACGCACATATACACACTGAGTGAAAAGAAACAAGCCTAAGAAACACATTTCCGTAAGGCTTTTTTTCTCCCTTATGCCATTTATTTATTTACGTAACTCAAATATCTGTCTTTTAGATATACACTTCCTACGTGCCCCTCACATCAGAACAATGGGCTCTGTGTAGGTAAGTTGGACGTTATAGTTGCTGGTATGTGGCGAGAGAACATTCATAACAGGATCAGCAGCACTGATCCCCCCCCCTTCATTCCACCTCACCGCTTCTTCAGTCCCATAATTAAGGGACTTAAGAGGCTGCGGTTTAGACTTCTGTGAATTCATAAACAAAACAATGAAACCTCCTTCTGTGAATTCATAAACAAAACAATGAAACCTCCTTCTCCAGTGGTAGAGCCTGACAATCAAATCAGTTACTTATCAATCCACTCTAACGTAGCAACAGTCACGACGTGTGGGAGGAGCTAGTCTTATACCGCAGAAGAAATCTATGGATAGTGAATCCTATTAAACAATTAGATTTATTTTAGTTTGGTAGTGTGAAAATAGAATACATTTAGAATGGTC
>JAOXYF010000001.1:1427179-1437901 GCA_028565775.1 Sternarchorhynchus goeldii | reverse complement strand
AATAAACTTAATCCTACACCTTGACTCAAACTTGCGCCTACTTAAGTAATAAACTTAAGCCTACACCTTGACTCAAATGTGTCCTTTTATAAAATACACCAACGACACAACGTTCCTCAGTGAGGGGCTGTTAATAATCCTACATTTGTATGTAGTTACTTGCATGTAGTCAACTGATGGCAGCAAGAACGCATTTTCCCCCCCCTGACACAAAAATACACAAATGTCCCAACAAATAACAAAATTACAAAATCATGTGTATAAACCCAGTGAAGAGATAGTGAATAACTGCAATGCTCCCTTCATTGCTCAAACGAACAGAAACAATCATGTTGACATCAGCAATTTAGGAAACATTTGCACAACTAAACGCCAAGTCATACCAAAACACATTCAGAGTAATGAAATCAATCTGACCTAAGCCAACAAAACTGCATGTGAATATTCAGACTGAAACCTGATCTAAGGTTAGCAAGCCTGGTTTCCAGTATTTCTAGGTCTAATTTTTAATTTATGATGACCACAAATAAAATTACCTTGTGGGCCTTTTTTCCCCTTCTTTTAAACAAATTGTGGTTTCTATGGCTTGCAGATCAATGTTTAACGTTTCTAGGTTCCACCAGTTTGATAAACAAGATATTTTTTTTATTAGTTTTGAAGGTTAATGTCAAGCATAGATGATGGTTCCCAGGTGAGAAATTCTCATGGAGAAGTCAGTCCTGTAACATACTGGTGAGTTCCACTTAAAGGGAAGACCACAGCACACTCCGTTTCCATACTAACGTTTCTGTGAGATGCATCTTACTGAATATTATCTAACCAAGTTCTGTTTTACATTGAAACTCTACATTTTTTGGTTGTCTGACACCATACACAAATACATTCTCCATAACTACTAGGACTCGGCACTAAATTACTGATAACCACATTCATATTGGGGGAAAAAAGTTTTCCTTTATCAAATTATGAATTAAGATCAGCATGTCACGACAAGTCCTTGATCAGTACCAAAGCGTCTCTGTAGAGATCTGAATGACATTAAGTCTCAAAGAGAGAACAGCTTGTGACAGAGTAAAACCTTACATAAGATGCACATATATTCCCCCTATTTTGCCAAGATAATCTCTACATGGAAAGTTAAATGATCACAATATAATCACACTCGGCGCCATCAACAACTGGTGATGGATAACAGAGAAACCACATGTGAAATTCCATTCCTTCTTCATGAGCCTTCAGAGGAGAGCACTAAGGTTTCAGTGTGCTGGAGGCTAATTAAAAATTAAAGGAGCACATGCGTAGTGGTAAGATTACATTCTCGGCTATTTACACTCAGCTGGGTAAAAACCAGGTAACATCAGCAATCCATCCCTATAACAGTGGATACAGAGTGAGCTCCAAACCCATGAACACTTCTAACAGGGGGTATTTAACAAAGGTCTCAAATGCGCCGATGTGATTTTGAGCAATTAAGAGAACACATGCTACAGATATAAATAACAACACAGTTTAAGCATGAATGCACAATATGCATCCGGCCACCAGTCCAACTCATTGCCTTTGCACCCTCGTTGAACATTCAGGAACACTGTGCGCAACGAAAAGTCGAGCAACCTGCAGCCTATTTTGGAGGTGTGCAGCACAGTGAAAGGGGGCCGTGTTGGCTAGCGGCTAGACCCGCCACATCAGCACACCAACGCAGACGGCACCCCGTCTTGAGCTGAAACTTTGGGGCTGCATGGGGCTCGAAGCAGCAGGGGAGTACGGGCAGGGATTGTCGGCTCATTTAACCAGCACATTATGTATAAATCGGGGAATCAGCATGGAGCCAATGTTATACAGCTGCTCTGCGGAACAAAGCAAAAGAAATACGAGTTTGTACACACGTGCGCACGAGTTGGGTTGGGGGGACAGGAAATGACTCAGAGCTAACCGTGGCTGAAAAGGTATGACAATTCTCAACAAATGTGACAGGCACATTTTTGGCTCCGACGACTTCTTGAGAGAACACGGATCCACAGTTCCTTTCCCCGAGTGAACCACTCTACAGTGGGCTTCACTGGCGAGGAGGGGCAGTAAACAGAGATCAGGACCAAGTCGGAGTAGTGGAGACGGCATTAGAAAGACCTCAAGAACCGTTGTCCATTACTCAAAAGCACTACACGAATGACCATTAGTCCTAACAGTCACACCAAGGTTTCTATCACAGATAGTGCCAAAAACAAGCACAGTTTATTTACATACACGCACAGAAGAAATGGACTTTGTGGCTCACCATCAGAGATAAAGCTTTTTTTTTTTTTTTTTTTTTTTTTTAACAGTGTGCATACAGCACATAATTAAATTGCTCCAGCAAGAAACCCTGTGATTATTTACTGAATAGTGGCATTTTCAGCATCTCACTCCCTCTCAGCAAAACAGCTGATGATGTGGGGGGCAGAAGCTTTGCTAAATGAACATACAAGCACAGTTTACGGCTAAATGTGCAGTTGAATCTCCCCACGTATCACCTAGCATGCAATGCTGAAAGCTTCACAACAACGTGATGGAAGAACGAGTACTTTAAAACGCCAACAGGTCAAATGAATCATTTTCAAATCTCTTAAAATCATGCGACAGTAAGACACTGTAAATCTTAAATGTCAGATGACATTTAAAAAAAGACACACAAAACCAAGCATGTCATAATAGTGCCATGCAAATGAGAGTAAAAAACTACGCACCATCATTTCTAAGCGCATGCTTGTGATTTTGACAAACACAAAGGACGAGGGATGATGACTTTTTGCCTTTTAAATTGTGTTCACAACGCACAAGTTCCTACACCACTGACCAGATAGTATGACGGCTCATTATCAAACGTTTCAATGAAATAGGATCGCCTGTCTGATTCAAAACTCCACACAGTCACGTGATCGATACACTATCCTATTCACACTGTAACAAACCCAAGCACTTTTTCAAATTCTCATAAGGTTCCACTGCTGAGGAGGGAAACTTTTAATCCGACAGTATCAACAACTCAAAATGAATAGCAGGTTGAGGGAATTCACATGGACACTGATGGGACAGCAAGCTGAAGGATGTCTGTTCTGCATGTGTATTAAGATCCACACAAAGGTCCCTACTGCCAGCTTAAGGTCCCTATTCAACTAATCCCCATTCACTTGGTTGTTTTATACAGCAGACACAAAGGCAAATAACACAAAACTAAACTCCCTTTAAACATTTAATTCACCAAAGGAAACTTTGCCTCCAAGCAAGACGCACAAAATCCAAGGGAAAAACTCAACACGTACAGTTGTTGATTGCAAATGACATTTTAAAGGGAAGTGTCAAGTTGGGTTATGTGCAATGGCACAGAAAGAGGAAGCCTGGAGAAAGAGGCAGTCAATAAGGCCTGACTGCTCTGATAAATAAAGTACTTCATTGATCAAAGCAGGATGGGAGGTGTGCATTCCACCAAGCCAGGGGACCTCACCCACTATTCAGACCAACGCTCATAAAATGCCCACAAAAAAAATCCTTAAGGCCAAGATAAACTCCCTCATTAGACAAAACACTAAACAAGACTCGTCATCCACTACCGAGACATTAATATAGCTGAAAAAGTGAATCGCACCTTCCTTGGACATGCAAAAAAAGACTACCACTGAAAACGTCCATCAAATTCTAGCCAGACAAAGTGGTATTTTGTTAATTCCAATATCAAACTAATGTGGCTGAGGAGTTTTCCCCAACCCTTTGTACATTTTCACAACTTCTCTTGAAAAATCCTGCTCTGTTGACTTTTCAACCATGAAATTACACATAATCTACAAAAACAAACACCTAGGTGTTGCATGGTGGCAATGCACCTCACTTCAAAGAGGAGAGGCTGAGCACACCCGTTGGGTTACGGTGAAAGTTTATTCCTAAAAGCAGTAGGGAAGCAACAGCTTGAGACCAATTCTCATCAAGTTCAGCTTTATGTAGCCTGGCATCCACTCCAATGAAACACCATTGTTCCCTTACTTCACGCTGCAGCCAACTGCTGACTCTGGACCCAGGCACTGGACTTCAGGCCTTGGGTCATTTGGTCACAATGGACATGAAAACACAACCATGTCAATCTAAAAACAGGTCATGCCTTAAGCAGAGTTGCCTGTATTACAATTTCTACACACGGGTTGTGCATAGCTTCCAGAAAATACAGGTTAATCGTGTGCAGCTTAATTCAGAGTTTCTCTCACTTTGAATTCCATGTGGAAGGGAGCTGAACTGAGAGAGTAACAATACATCACTACTCTCTGCTGGATTTGAACCATTAACCTGAGCAGCTTACCTACAGCTCTGGAGAATCAGAGGTTGGCCATATGAAGGATGAGCCTAGCAACCAATAAAGGAACAAAAACAACAGAACATCCCATAGGGAACCACCCTGGTAACACATTCAGTACGGCTCCATTCAGCATTAAGGTAGGCCAAGTGAGAACACAGACACAAAATCAAAGTTTAATGGAGGCCTGCATTCTTCACACACACACAGCAGACCCAAATTACAACAGCATTCACAAAATAAAAGTCTGATGACACTTTTGCTGCAGCATAGCAACAATAGCGATTTAATAAGAAATGTTACTCATTCCTAAAACGTAAAGAATAAATAATAAAGAATAAATGTTTCCTCTACACATCCATACAATAACCAACATTTCAAAGTGTTTTAGAGTTTGGTATAAAAAGGGTCCACCTCAAATCTGGAGGAAATAAAAGAACTAAAAATGTTGGCTTTTGTTTCCGTGGCGAACATGCAAATTAACCAGAAAATACACAGTAATTTGTGCGACTTCCTTCAGTCAGTTCTTACTTGCACATAACTACATACAAACTGAAAACATGGGCGTAAATTTAAGGAAAAGTTTTTAAAACAGCAATCGAAAACCGGACCACCTCGCTCATCTCGCTAACCCCATCAATACGTTTGCTACGTTTCCTAACAAATAACGTAGTTAGTTAACGACATCCTAACTTGTCATCTCGATTCAGCCAAGTTGCCTGATGCAAACTGTCGCCCTAGCTAAGCACAGACCTGGTTTGGAAATAGGCAGGTAACGGAATAGGCAATGACGTCCTACTTTTTGCCTTCATATGATTAATAAAAGAATGTCCCTGCTTTGTTCTTCCCAACAAGGCAAAAATGTCAATAGCTTGTGGCGACTCAACGAAGTAAAGGCCGCTGCTGGTGGCTCAAAACACGCACTACTCCGTCCGTTTTGAAGACGCAAAGGTACGTTAACAAGCCAATTCGTTTCAGGAAACCAGCATAAGAACCAGCTACGGCGACTGGCCTATTTTGTGTCCTTAACCAAACAAGGAATGATGAAGTCAGCTGCGCTTTCTGCTACTTCCTACAGGCTTAGCTAGACAACCAAGAGGGCCTCACGACGACTCGGCTGACCTGAGGATTAACGTTAGCTGGCTGGGTAACCTCGCGTATCTATCGCGCTAGCGTACATACCCGGTTGACAATATCCGCTATACAGTCAAGATAGCTAACCTACTGTGGCCCACCACCTAACCTATAGGTGTAGTAAAGTGCAACGTCCGTGTATATAAGAGTATTAGCTAACTGCTAGCTATTAACTGAAGTTACGTTTGCCTATATGGATACGCCTGGTGTCCCATTGGGCGCTAATAGCTAAGCAGCAAGTCACTGTACCCAGTGCTACGTAACCTAGCTAGCCAACAGATGTAGCTATAAATTAGCTTAGCTAGCAGTGCTATCAAGCAAACAAGCAAAAGTCACTTACTGGTGCACTTGCTAACAGTGGCTAAGTGATTTAGCCAGCCTGCTAGCTTCCTTGCTAACGGTACACGGCTTCTTCAGCGAACTAGCTAGCTTGCTAGCACCACTTCCCAACCCCCTATACAGCCTTTACAGCCCTGAACAACCTTCAGAAGGGAATATTTTCGAGACAGCTCAATAACCCTCTAGTCACTAACCGTAAATTAGTTGTTTATGTCTGTTCTTCCACTATACTGTACTCACCAGCCGTAATGATACCAGAAAACAACCGGAATCTTCTGTGTTTGCGACGGAGGGAGGAACGGACCAGACATTCAAAATGGCGGTGGCCCTAGCCTCAGCACATCTACTGCAGGCGGAAGGTTACTATGAATAATATCGCAAACTTCAAGGTGGAAGAACCGCGGTGTAGGGCAGCTTTATGGTTTTGATAGTGAGTGATACTGCTAAAGTGCTGCTGTTATGGATGCACTGTTTTGAAATGCACTACACTGAAGTGGTTATACAATAAAAATTCTCAATTTCCTCAGACCTAAATTATGAGCCTGTATTAAATGTCTGTAATGACGTGATTGCAATAAAGTAACAAGCCAGGAAGCTCTAGCTAGCCACCTGTCTATCACATAACTCTAGCTAATGTTTTATCATGTTTATTTCTCTTTTAAAACTCTCTCACAACTTAAGTGTATACGTTTTAATCCAAACAGTTTTTTTCACATTTACGCCGCTGATCAAACGTAGTAACCGCGCAGAAAATGCTGCAATGTTGTGGCATTTATAACATTCTGCTACGTGTCAATTCGGCGGATGACTAACATGTTCTAAGAGCTGTACTACGGTCTGCACCTCACCTCGTGGCAGTCAGTGATGACGTCAATTTGTAACACTGTGGCACTTCTTTAAAGAGTCACTAAACAGGTTACTTACTGTACTGTAGTTCTTAAAATTGGTTTCATTGTTCTTATTGTTCTGGTTGTTTTTAAAGGACATTGTTAGCTAAATGGATAGCAGATATTACGAAACGGCAGATTTAATTAATTAAATGTGGACAATATGAATATGAAATCACTCTTTGCTTGGGAATTTCATATTGCTGTCTTGTACTATCTCATTTAGTAAACCTTCGCTTTTACAGAAACAAGGTATACTAATATATTATATTCTTAGGCAAGACTTGGTGGCCTGCTGATTTTAAATTTGCATGCAACATGCCAGCTGTGGTCAGGAGTGATAGCCAACCGTTTGCAACCTCCACACTGGTGACTTAAACTAGAATAGTTTAGTTGAATAACTAAACCAAGTAAATATATATATATATATATATATATATATATATATATTTATCATATATCATATGTGTTTAACCATTGAGATAATCTTGAATATGCTGTTTAATTTTTTTAATCAGGTAGGTTAAAATATAGCTTTATGATAACTGTACCGAATCTTTGGTTTTTCAATAAATTGAGAACTTTTTAATTCCACATGCCAAAGGTTTAAACCCATTAATTAAATAGGTCAGAGAATTGTGAGACTCTACGCCCTCTAGTGACTAAAACTTACATTTTGCGCAAAATGAAAGTATTCGTATCACAGTAAATTAAGGACTGAGGTAAACATTGACTTAAAATATATCCAATTTCTGTGTTTTTCATAGGTCAGGTGTCAGATAACTTCTCATTCTGAAGTGTGAGGCTGTAATCAAAACACGATAATGCAACACAGTATTACTATTATTAACACATTATTACTATTATTACTATTAACACAGTATTATTACTATTAACACAGTATTATTACTATTAACACAGTATTACTACTATTACTATTAACACAGTATTACTACTATTTCTGCCAAGTTCCTTGTTCAAAGCAATATAGGGTTATGTAGGTAACCAATCAGTTCTTCTCTGAGAATTTTCTCAAAGTTATTTTCTTATTTGGTTTGTGCATGAGAAATTAAAACTTTTTCAGTCTAATTCAATTTTAACACTATAACCTCACAAATGTCAGTATTGTGATGCTAATTTTTCTGTTTGATGTATTTTATATAACCGTGGTCAGATTGACATGCAATCTTTTCATTCTGAGTGAGTAGCCATACGCAGATTTATAAGTCTAAGTGTATGAGACTTTTACAACAGTGTTAGTAGCACTTGCTGCAGGCCTGTGGGGCTTACATTTATTTGTGAACAAATTTAGGCTTTTGGATGATTTATAATGCAGAATCTAACATACATCTATTTCTTTCAAAGAATGTCTACCCCAAGCAGCTGGTAAAGCAACAACTCCACAAGCCAGTTAATTCAATAGCTATTTAATTGAATGAAGAATGTTAACCTTACTTGATTACAGGAACGTATTAATAACCGATCATGATTTGTCTCACATGAAATATTTTACGATGTATCTTGTAACTTTTGCAAAATGCTATTTATTAAGTTATTTAAAACAGTAGCTACATTACTACACAGTAGCTACATTACTATTTAATTGTCAGTATTGTTTGTTTTTCTCGGAAGCTTACACGTTAGTAATTAACTACAGGTCTAGCTGCGTTAGGCGCTTGTAGACATGTAATTAATTAGCTATTAATTAGTAACTTACTAATGGCACAAGTATAGAATTATTCAAGAAACATTAATTAGTTAAAAAATCTGTTTTACTTATTTTGTTGTTGTTGCGGCTTGCGCTATACTACAGAATTCGGATACAGTTCTGTCAATACAATCCTTACCCATCACTTCTATGGTATGCATCCCACAATGCGTTTCGGTGTTTCCTTTAGAAACCAAACAGCAAGCAATGAACGTCGGCGCTCGGTCTCTGCAGTGCAATCGTGAGGCTACAGCGGCGCGAGCTCGCAGAACCGCTCGGGGGCTTCGCCGCGAGGAACATGTTTACAGGCACCGACGGCCTCGTTGTTTTCTTCTCTTTTTAAGCGGCAGTGCAGCTAGAACAGCGCGGCACAATGCATGAGGTAGCAGGGAACTGCGTATTGTGTCTGCACGCAAAACTACCCCGTCTTATCTCATGTAATTAAATAAACCTGAACGCGTTGTCCAATGTAGCTAGAGCTCAGTTCTCCCCGGTCAGACCATCTCTATCACCAGGTCGCCGATCTTATTAAATCGCTTTTTTTCTGTATTAGGGCTTAGTTGAATCTCCAAGAAAGGATTGTGCTCGTACTTGGATTGGACAAGAAACAATCTAATCTGTCGGATCGAGGAGGAGATTCGACTTTTTCCTTCAGGGAGTGGGGGTTAATAATATGTCAAGACGAAAACAGACCAACCCTTTCAAAGTGAATTGTAGGTATCCCAGGTATTGTAAACACTATTTTAATTGTTTTTTTTATTGGAGAATGAATTACAATGAATTGTGCTTACCAAATGCGGGGATTCCGAGCCAGTAAACTCATTCATTCGCTAAATTTCAACATGGGTAAGACAGCAGTTGCGTTTATTGCTGTTGTGAAATTTACTGTTAGTCTACATCCGCATTGGTTTGTGCTAGAACGACTGAGCTCAGAAATACCGTGTTTTCAATTGTGTGCGTCTGTTTTATATTCTTAATGGGTGTAAAAACTTTCAGATAATGCCAAACCTTGTGGTGCCAAACCTAGCTTGTGATTTGGAGTGTGCGTTTTTTGTCCTTGGTTGGGGACTATACTTTTGTACTGAGTGTACCTGCTTCGTCAAGTGAGATTTCTTAAGTGATCAGTTGAAACCTTGAACGAAACGAGACGGACGAGTGGCGAAACGTCTTAAAATTGAAAGCTAGAAGACCTATCGCATTTCCTTAGCTGCTACTACTTCTAGACCGTAACCTAGAAAAATCTTAATAAATATGGTTCTTTTTCTTTCCTTGATCTCTAGTATTTGATCTCAGTGGGTTGCTTACGGATGCACTTCAAAGGCACGTTTTAAGCAGCGTTGGAGGAAGTTATGACTGTAGGTTTATGTGCGAAGTGTTTGATGAGCGGAGCTATGGCTTCTGCCTTTTGTATTTTTGCGCTAATAAAACTGTTCTAACCAAAAAAAGCGCCAGGGACCATGGTTATCCTGAACTGGACATCAGATCATCTGTCTTAAAGCAAATTTTAAATCCTATTGTTTTGGAATATTATTATTATTATTTTTAAACACATATACAGTATATATATATATATATACACACACATCTATTTATTTAAACATATACAGTATATATATATATATATATACACACACACATCTATTTATTGTTCTATTTCATTTCATTTTCTTATTTTAATGGGCATTTTTGTACTATTAGCTTTGAAAACTTTGGCATGACAAAGATGGACATTATTAGTTATTAATACATTATGCATTAGTTTGAAAACACTTCACTTTGCTCTAATTAGATCTTTTAAAAAATAAACCAGGCTGTTTCTGTCGATATACTGGTTTTAACTTTGCTTTTTTACTTTATTAAAACAGTCTGGCTACAGTGAGACACTTTCCTAACCATACAGTGCTTATGACCATCTAACACAATATATCCCCTCCATTAAGCTGTTGTCAGATGGTTGGCTGTTTCTTGTTAGTAACATGTCATGAACCATTCCTGCCCTTTGCATTTGGCATTTGCCTAACAAATCTCTGTGAAGGTTATTTTCCTGCTTTGTGTTGTTGTGAGTGAGAACATACTGGTGCAATGTTCCTGCCTTAGGAACCTCAGAAAATGCTCAAGGCCACTGAAGGACATGATCCAAAGATCCTCTTTTAAGGTCCTGTTCTACATATGTTCTTCAGTATGATTTTAAGGTCCCGTTCTACATATGTTCTTCAGTATGATTTTAAGGTCCCGTTCTACATATGTTCTTCAGTATGATTTTAAGGTCCTGTTCTACATATGTTCTTCAGTATGATTTTAAGGTCCCGTTCTACATATGTTCTTCAGTATGATTT
>JAOXYF010000001.1:1404586-1414716 GCA_028565775.1 Sternarchorhynchus goeldii | reverse complement strand
CCGCTCTACACCTGTATGAGGTTAAACCACCAGCCGCTCTACACCTGTATGAGGTTAAACCACCAGCCGCTCTACACCTGTATGAGGTTAAACCACCAGCCGCTCTACACGTGATTAGTGGTAGAAGTCAGTCAGTGCTACCTGTACAACAGAGCATCATACAGATGTGAGCTACAAAAAAAAGCAAAACACATTAACATTTCCCATCAAATCTCAAAATAAAAAAATTCTCATGGCAAAAAAAACCTCTTCTATTAAAGCCTTATTAGGTTGGACAGGACAAGAGGTAAAAAAAATTAAGAGCATCACTCATGATGAAATGTAATCCTGGACCAAAAAAGGTTCTTCTTTGCTTTGCCAAAACAACCCAAGCAAACATCTTTTTGCAGGAGGGACCAGCTGAGAGAGAAAGACGAGCTCTAATCTAGTCTCAACTAAGTGGTTGAACAGACATGAGCACAAAACTTTCTTAACCAGAAAAGGAAATCTCTCAACTTCCACTACATAAGGAATGTGGAGCTCCTTTTTGGAATGCCATTTTGGAGATTTTTTTTTTTCAATAAAACACTTCTAATTGCACTTAATTTGTTCCCCACATTTGCATTTGTTCACTAACTAAATCAAATCAATGCCTGTGAAACGAAGCTGCAGCAACATCGCTCGGCTGATGTGTAAACGGTGTCAAACACACCTGTCAGTTTCTCACAAGCCAGAAAGAAAAGAAAAGAAAAGAAAAACCCACAGAAAAGGTTTCGCTTTATAGAAAAAGCTGAAGTGAAGATCTGATCCCAATTAAAAAGGTCAGTGTGAATCACTTAAGAACGTATCTATGTGCAATTACAAGACAGTTTTGAGAAAGCACTCCAGTAATATTGCCATGTACACAGAGTCCTACACTGTACAAAAGTACATCAACTAGAAAAACAGTAGGGAAAACAGGACCCTGCATATCACTAAATTGAGCTTCTAGAAGGTGTGCTTAGATAACTGGGATCTCAAACTAAACCAGAAGGAACAGAGGTCTATTTCACCACCGAGATCCATCTCGTCCAAACATAACATGCTGTATCACCTCACCAGCATGCCTCGATTGAACCCTACATAGAAACCATCACAACATAGGGTAAGGAAAGCAAACAGAACTGAAAACACATCAAGAAGCAGGCGAAACGGGTAGATCGTTCTTCAGACAGCCTACAGATGCTTACATTACATCTGTAATACAGGGAACAGAAAGAACCGTGTAAATCAGAGGGGTGGAAATAAGAATACAGCCGGGCTATTGCTTCAAGTTTGGTTAGTGCGCAGAGTTGGCCTGGACTCGCCTGGAGAGACGACGAACCTGTGGAGGGATGAGGGGGTGGGGGCTGTGTGCTTCGCTGCAGCTACTGCGTTTCCACGGGAACAGGCCTGTTGACAGAACCCGTACCACGTTTGGTCTTAGCTTGGCGAGGGGTGATGACTTTGGTGGACACCGGACAATGTCTTCAGGAAAAAGACAGGAGGAATGACAGTCACCTGCCAGACTGAGAAGCTTTGCTGGACGTGAGGTACTCGATAGAGGCAGTTTTTAGGCAGTTTGCTGTGGAGACATGTGGACAATGTCTGCTCACTAATGCTGTAAAAATCACTCAACTTGGAATGCTGATTCAAAACTTAAAATGCAAACAAAATGAAAACCGTGGCGCAAGTAGAGCACGATACTGCAGACAACGGGAGCCATATCTAATCTTTAGGGTGTTCCTAGATGTTGATTGGTTGGCTGATTGAGGACGAGTCATCGGACGATCATTCTCACACTATAACTGACCGCTCCTCAGCTCCGCCCCACTGAGGAAAAGCAGGAGGCGGGGAGAAGGGCGGAGCTGAAGTGCAGACAAATGAGAATTACATGCCCTTTTTAAAAAAAACAAACAAAAAAACCCCCCCAAAAAAAGTAATTTACTTTAAGATATTTTTAAGTCTCAGTCAACGCAAGAGCGCAATAAAACCACAGGGATTCATAAACACTAAGAGGGAGAGGCTTCAGGCGTGTGTGTGTGTGTGTGTGTGTGTGTGTGTGTGTGTACGCGCACGCGTGAGGGGAAGGAAAAAAAACCCCAGAATGGCAAAGATCCTATGGCTGCATCTCTATTCTTCATCTCTATTCTTCTCACCTCCTCCAGCAACTTTCCTTCAATAAAAACTTATTCAAAGAACTGCAGGATGTCTCTGTAAAAGTGATAATCGCCAAACTGAATTATGTTTCTTCCACAAAACAGGGGTGCAGGCTGTGATGGCTTTGGTAGATAGTTTACCAGCACGGACATTCAGCCGAGCCAGACCACTGCCACCTCCGCTACCAACGCAAGCGAGCTGGGCACCAACGCTGGGCACCAACGCTGGGCACCAACGCTGGGCACCAACGCTGGGCACCAACGCTGGGCACCAACGCTGGGCACCCTCTCACTCAAGCCCAGAATAACTGAAAGAAAACGGGACGTCATCTTCTTACGTGTGCAAAATCTCAAAACATTCTGAGGCTACATTCTCTCTCCTGCTCCTTCTCTCTCATCCTCTACCAATTCTGACACTTTCCTCCTGTTGCCACGGCGCCCGACGTCGGCGCGGCCGCTGCTACTTCCCGGCGTTGGATCGTCCCTCGATGGACAGTTTAACCTCCTGAGGGATGAAAGAGGGACGGGAGGAGCCAGAGGTGGAAGGAGGGGCTCGGAGCCCCTCCTCGGTTTTGATGGTGTATCTTTGGAAGCCGGGGGTGGACCAACGCCTTTGGGAGGCGCCGGCCGAGGAGGTGGCCGACACCCCCCCTGCCCTCCCGTGGCCCTCACTGTGCAAATAGTAACTGCGCGCGTGTTCCACCGAAGTCCTGTTTGGCCGGGGGGCCGCGTCTCCGTGTCCCGAGCCCACAGCCGCCTGAGTCGGCTCCTCCTTGTCAGCCCTCTCTCGGTCCCTCTCCCTCTGGGCGCGCTCCATCCTGAGCTGCCCTGAGGGCCGGGGGCTCTGGGGCGGCGGCGGGCCCATGGGCCGGGGGACGCCCGGCGCGGCGTTGGCCTTGGCGGAAGTCCTGCCGTGGGCGGGCGTCGCCGGGGGGGGCGGCCTGGGCTGCGGGGCGGCCTGCTGCTGCAGGGCCACGGAGACGCAGACGTCTCCCGCCTGGAGGTGGTGGCAGGCCAGGCCGTAGAGCTGAGCCGTGCGCTCGGGGCTGCAGGACGACCAGCCCTGGCCGAAGACGAAGAAGGGGTGCTCCGGGGGCACGTCGATAGTCACGCGGCTCTGCTGTTCGCCCACGGTGAAGTGCAGAGCCACGAGGCCGGGCCGCTGCTGGCTGCCGCGGATGTCCACCACCATGCTGGAGTCGATCTTCAGGCCGCCGCTCATCTCCGCGCTGCGGACGAAGTCCTGAGTCTGCAGGTCCTCCACGCGCTTCAGTTCTCCCGTGGCCAGCTGGATGATGGCCCCCTTCATGAAGTGCGACGGTCCGGGCCCGGCCGGGGCGAGGGGCGGAGCGGAAACCGGGGCGGGCGCGGGCGAGGGCGGCTCCGGCAGGGCGGGCGCTGGCGCAGCCTCCGAGGCTTTGGAGTGCGGCGCGGGAGGGGCCGCCGCTGCTGTGGAATCGTTGGGCTGACCTGGGTAGTGCTGCTGCGGATGATGGTGGTAGTCGAGGGGAACGAGAACCGGCTGCCCATTCGCCAGGATCACAGCGTGGCCTGGCTGCACCGTCTGTTGCTGAAGAGGTTGAGCTCTGAGGTCCAGCTGACCAGCAGGGGAGGAGCCATACGATGTCCTACCCTCCCCCTGAACCTCTCTGCTCCGCTGGGAATTCTGGGACAGGCTGTGCGTTACCTCTCTGCGACTTGCACTGTGGACTGGAGAAGCTATCCGTCCAGCCACCTGCTGAACCTGTAGTAACGAGAGAACATTTTAAAGAAATCTGTAACCACTTAGAGGCACATTTATCTGAACTGAATCAATCGTACTTTGTGGAAGGGGGGGGGGGGTGACAAAAGAAAAAAAAAAACCAAAAAACTACATTTGGTTCTCCTCTAACTCACTTCTATTTCCTGGTTTCATAAGATTCCCCACTGTAGTTTCTTGTTAGAGTAAATCATTTAACGCAATCAGGGAAGGTCTTAGGAGTGGCCAACATGTCTGCCTGCTTCCCCAACACCAACACACCCAGTCTACAGCTAATACAGGAAGGAAATGGTGCAACTCAACCCAAGGAATGAGACCACATGACTGATGATCACCCTCATTTTGGTAAAAGCACACATTTTATACATGTTTACATTTTTTAAGCTACATGGCACGGACTAAACAGAGTTTGGTTTGGCATACAGTACTTTCATGAAGAAATACTGTTACATAACATTGTAAATATGTAACAGGAAGGTTAAGGTTTAATGCAGCCGATTCACACATCACACCGAGAAACACAATAAAAACGCTCCGTGTTACTCATCTGATCACACACTTCTTCACAAATGATAAACCGCACCATCTAATAACAGATTCCTGACTGCGCGCGTGTTGATGGGGGCTTTGCTGAAACATGCACCAACTTACATGTCGGTAAGCAAGTGACAAATTTTGATTCATGACTGTTGGGAAAAGAACTGCAGGAATCACTTGGCAAGAGATCAAATTTGTGACATGTTACCCTTATTTCTGATAGAGACGCGTTTGCTGTCCAAATGCTGCTTGTAGCCAAGATAAATCTGTATTTTTCTGAATTATTTTTCTTTAAGATTCTTTTAACAATAATAAAAAAATAATAATTAATTCTAACAAGCAGACAAACAGCCCCACATTAACTGTAATGTCATAGTACAACAAGAAAGCAGAAGGCATTTAAGCCAGAATTTGCTCACCTCCAGGTCCATGTCTGGTGTACTGCGCTGCCCGGGTGAACCTCGGCCCTCCTGTCTGCGGGACTTCAGGACCCTGTCTGCCTGAAGCTCCAGTACAACTCCGCCGGGTACGGCTTGGGCCGCCCGTGCGTTTCGGGCGGAGCAGGTGGCGTCCTGGTGGTGCTCCCTGCCTTCGTGCTCTCTCTCCCCTCCGTTCACCTCCCGCTCCTGCTCCATCGCGCAGCCGTGGGAGTCCCGCCGAAGCTGGGCGGCCCTGGCGCCGCCAGAGGGCTGATAGAAGACGGGCACGGCTCTGGGACTGAGCTCGGCGGCGGGCAGCACCCCCACGGTGCCCAGCGGCTGTTGTGCTGCGGCCTGCTCGGAGGACAGGACGAGGGGGAGCCCCGCGGACGCCGCCACCTTGGCGTACGCGTGGGCCGGCACCTGCTGCTGCGGGGAGGAAGAGACCACGCCTTCCTGAATGACTGATGGATAAGGGACGAGGTGAGACACCGGGTGTGGCTGAGGAATGGCAGACTGGGGCGAGATCAGTGGGCTGGGGACGAAGCCCGGAGGCACCGCGTAGGGAACAGCAGTGTACGGAGAGCTGACGAACTGCAGGGAAGAGTGGGGGACGGGGGTATAGCCGAGCGGGGGGTAGGGGATGCTGGTATGCTGCAAAAGAGGGGAGGGAACTGTGTATGCAGGGGAAATGTGGCTGAGCACAGGGTGGAGGCTGGTTGGAGAGTAGGTGACGGAGGGGAGCGCTACTTTATATAGCATGCTGTACTGATCCACAGGGAGTCCCGTGAGGCCGTCTGCTCCCTCCACTCCATAGTGCAGGCTAGGCTGACTCCGCACCCACTCCCCGCTCCCTCCTCCACCCTGGGGTTCTCCAGCTGCTCCAGAGCTCTGTGAGGATGCCGCTTCCTCCCCTCCACCACCTCCACCACCTCCGCCTCCTGCGCTACTGCTGTTGCTGTTGGGGGTGGTGGGGGTGTTATTGAGTGGAAGATCGCGCTTCTTCGGAGGGAGGCACTCCTGATTGCGCTCTTGGGCTGGTTTCATGGTGGTCCAGACTGGGTACAGGCAACGTTAGTGAGCAGCAGAAGAGGCGAAGCCCGACATCCAGAGAGACGGCAGCGCTGGAATCAGATCTGAGAACCTCCCAGTGACGTCTTCCATCACATTACCTAAACACGCACATACACTGTGACTACCAAGTCTGATTCAGCCATGGTTCCTTGTTTAACCCCAGAAGAGGTTTGCTTAATTAGTAATTACATCTATAGTTGAGAACCTGGTTTCTTACATATTTATATTTTTAACTGATAAATTCAACCACTGTACATGGATGCATTTTGATGCAATAATATTTAATGCAAACTACTGACATTCATTTTTAAAAATTATGAAATTCATTGCTTGTCACTGTATTTTTTTTTGCTTTGTTTCTTACAGACCACAGGACACACACACACACACACACACACACACACACACCTGTACAGCAGCCAAAACTAGAGCAATAATGGTATTTAGGCCAAAAAGAATCCATACTTTCTGCCCACGATAATTTCATTTTCCACTACATAATGACACTTTTGTGATCCCTAAGGCATAATTTCATACTGCAAAAAATAAATAAATAAAAACAGTTGTGTTTCCAAACAGGAAAGACTTTTACTATGGTACTTCATCCTGTTTTATTTCAGTGTAGAACATATAAATGTCCAACTACCTTTATCTGTAGCAAATCACAACATGGTAAACATGTGTTAATGAGTTCTAATGCTCATTTCATATAGAAAACACAGAGCTCATTAAACACACTATTAACTTTGTATTCAGACTAACAGCAAAGCACAACAGGTTGTCATGCGTTCAGTCAGTGACTAACAGAAGACAAAAAACAATTGCAACGTTAAATTCTGTAAACCTTTTGAAATAAATAAAAAAAATACCTGTGTAACTATAAATCCAGCAAAGAAATTGCAGGAAATAAGATATCTACGATAATGATTTAAACTATAATAAAAGTGAACGATTAGCTCGTCAATGTTTTAATCTGAGATTCTTACTCTTCTAAACCTTTGGATTAACAACAAAAGTTAGAACTGATGAAAAGTATATCAACATTTTAAACTACTTGGAAAAAATATATATTTGTATCTCTAAACTCAAGGAAGCATAAAGAACTAAAGCTTAACGAGCTTTGACATAATAAAGCGTGTAAAAGTATCCTAGCTAGATTAGCTAGTTAGCTAGCTAGCAAGATGGCAAACTGCACAGGAAACCACATAAACACACAAAATCAATATATCACAGGTTAATGCATGAATTAGCAATAAAAGAAAAACTTTGGAATGTATTAAGAGTTTTAAAAAGCTTTACTGCCCCGACGAAGCCCAAAGTGTTCAAATCTGAGTGTACACTAACGAGTACCTCCTAGCTAGCAAGCTAGCGACAGATAACTACAGCTAGAAAACCAGACACCCGTCGCTAAACGGATACAAGCGTCTTTAACGGTTAAACACGTTTTTCACGGGTAACGAAAGGTTTTCTGATTATAGACTCACCTCTGCATATCATGGTGCAGCCAAGGTTCAGGCTTTAGTCTTTTGACGAGTCCATGTAATAAATCAAATGATCAAATCAGGGCTGATGATTTGTGCCCATTTCAGAGGCCACCAGACGAAACCCCAGTGGCGCTTGTGGATGACGTCAAGACGTTTCGTTAGGGAACGCAAACGTGGCGCTGTTCTGCGCAGATTCACGCTTTTAATCGTATATACACAGCCAATTTATAGTGTATTCTAAACTTTAGACATTCACAAAGCTCACTCACTTTTGATATGATAATCGTCAAAACACGTGGCGTCAGCACCGCTATATAACTTAAATATGATGCATGGATTTATTTAACTATGTATGTTTGCTGAGAGTTAATGTTTTATGTCGAGTTACTGCAGATATGCTATGTCACATTTCTTCATTTAACAAAAAAATGACTTCTAATCAATAAAAGTTATTTTCAGTGTGTCTTAATCTGTAGCTCATTCTGAGGCTGGTTTTAAACATTAAAGCTTTTAGATATAAAACTTTGATATTCTGAAAATTAAAGTAAAAACAATATAGACTTTTAAAACTAAATCGTGGCCGAGGCCCTTCTAAGAGATTTAAGGTTTAGTGTTTCATGCCTTAAATGTTCTATTGTAGCTCTACAACCCTTTCAGGAACTTGTTCGGATCTAAATTGTGAAATAAGCCTGTTTTAGTAACGTGACTCACTTATTTTTACAGAAAGAAATAAAACCTCTTTGTCCTTCCTCTCAGCAAATACGCAATCCATGTGTGTCATACAGGGTGCTAGATTAATCACTTTACATCTCATTGTCTCATTGAATTACTCAAATAAACATATTCTTTTGGATATTTCATTTCAGTATGGTAATTTTAACGAGGTAACTAGCCAAATCAAAATTTTGACTGAATCGACTCTGCAAAATGTGTTGAAACCTCCACTGGAATTACTAAGTATATGAACTAAATGGAAAAGGGTAGCAGGTTTAAAATCAAAACTGTGATATACCAATTCCTCAAATAAACCTCAATTCTTCCTCTTGCTACGTATATAGTTAAAAATTCACAGTTCGTACCCTGGAGTTTAAAGTGACAGTGAACTCCTCACCCCCCATTTCAAAACTATGTTCAGCCGGACCAACGTTTCCAAACAGTTAACCTATCTGGTATAAATACGTTTCAAAAGAAACCCCAAGAGGGTCCACATATTTCTCTGTAATCACTCAGGGTAGTATCCAAGTAGGTGACGTCCAGAGCCAGCCAGTGGAAAGGCTTTGCTGAAGTTTTCCGTAGGACCTCTCCGGCCCGGTAGGTAGCGGTGTATTTATGAGTCTCCTTACAAGCGCCAATCACAGCTTCTCACAGCCGTAGTCCACAGTCGGTGAAGTGCGTTACGGCGGAGGCACGCATTTAGTTCGCTGTCTGGAAAGGTAGGGCCGCTAGGACCAAGGAACACGATCTGCGAGCAAGTTCACAAATAAAACCCCACAAAGCCAAGGTTTAAAGCCATGTCTGACACGGATCCCAAATCGGCTCAGGATCTTACGGCCGTGGTAAGTATTGATTTGTCGTGTAAATAGCAGGAGCGGCCGCTGTATCGTTAACGCGGCGGTAGATACGGTACTAAGATACGGGTTGGTTTATAAACTAAGGGGAGTTCGAGCGCGTCCATGTACGCCAGTGTTGGGTCATCTAGGTAGGTACATCGGGTACTAAAGTTATCTTGTTATCTAGTTATATTAAACACCCGCCGGTAATCGTCGAACAGCGCATTTTCGTGCTCGTTAGTCGGTGATATTTCAAAGGCGTCCTCTGTTCTAGCTACTTTGACGAGTGAGTTCATCGGAAATCTCCAATGAAATTGAATCGGAAGTAACGTTAGCTATGGTTTTGTTTCTCAGCAAAACGCATGGTTAGGAAAGGGGATTGTTTGGGGATTTTCGACACTTGTCTTGGAATTGATTTCATTAGAAATGAACGCGTTTCTGTATTATCGCTGAAATACCTTGTTTCTATGGTTTATCGCTGAAATACCTTGTTTCTATGGTTTATCGCTGAAATACCTTGTTTCTATGGTTTCAGCTCCAAGCGTAGGCGTGGAACATGACTGTTTTTTCTCTCTTTGCTGCCGAGTGTTGTAGCGACCCCAAACGCCCACACCGTTTCATAGACGTACCTTCACATTGTGCATGAATGGTGCAGTTAAGCATTACGTTATGCTGATGTGTTACATAAGTTTTTTTTTATTTATTTATTTAATCCTAATGACTTTTTCTTTCTCTCTTTAGGTGCAGGGTTTACTGCAGCAAATGCAGGACAAGTTCCAGACCATGTCAGACCAAATTATTGGAAGAAATATCCTACCTTGACTAGAGGGGAGACAGTACAGGTTTTTGAAGGGGCCGTGGCCAGGTCTTATGGCATTATTCACTCCTTAGTGAAAAATACCATAAGGATATCATATTTGGTTAAATGATGGAAAAAGTGTTGATCTGCAGTGGTTTTCATCACGCCAGCAGTCAGTAACATGGAGGATGACTGACTACAAAATGTCAGGTTTACCAAAGTAATGCTAACAGCATAGTTTTTCATTTTTTCTTGGAAGTAACTGACAATTTCAAAATGTCAAATATAAGTTCAGCCGACCAGCATGCTACTGCTTGTCTCTGATGTGTACTGAAAAAAGCGGAGCTGTGTG